>CM076569.1:992872502-993472502 GCA_034641835.2 Pinus albicaulis | reverse complement strand
TTCTCCAACTGACCCAAGCCTTCCTTTATTACTTTTTTCGTTGAGAAATCAACGACCGTGATCTAATCTCTAATCAACGGCTCATATTAGAAAAAGCTTGATCCACGTCACTTAGAACATTGTCACCCACATGTTTAAATTAATTCACTTCAATTTTTTAATTTCTTTAAGTTAGACTTAGGTTCCCCATTAAAATATTTAATTATTTGAATAACTGTCACACCGGGTGGAATTTCTCCAAATGATTTTTGGGTCTTGGAGATCTCATGTGTTCTAGCCCCTTCACAAAGTTTCAGAGCTAGAGCACATTGAATGCTGCCCAAAATCTCAACAATAATCTCAACAATCAACATGGCAGGTTGGTCAGCAGGAGGATATCAGGGGAAGCTGATGCAGGAGAGACTTCATCCCCACAGGGATTGGGTTGTATCTTCAGGAGTTTACTCTTGGAGTGGATGAGGTGGATTGCTCAGTAGGGAAACCTCATGGGGAGTTGGACAAAGTCCTACATTATGATGCTGCTCTACTTATTGATAGTATGCAGAGGGCTTCTGGTACCTATACTTGGCTAGATAGTGAGCGGACCAAGGGGTGCTTCACATTGATCAAGATGGCTTGGGATCTTTGTATCGAGGGATTTCTTCATGACATGACAGTGTAGAGATTGGAGATGACTCGGTGGCACATTTGGGACCTTGGTATTATTGGCGGTGATAGTGGTGATCAACAGTCTGAGAGGGTTCTTGCTCAGGCATTGCTGGAGGAAAAACAACTTTTGGTGGGGAGGATTGTAATATCCCAAATTTTTATTTTCCGCATTAGATAAAATTTTGGAAAAAGGGAGACATTTCCAACATTGGGACTTGGGAGGAAAAAGGAAAATCACAATCTTAGTGGCGAGTGGGGAGCTGCAATATTCCTAATTGGTAAATTACAGTAATAGTAGGCTACAAACACCATTTGAGCCACAAAACACACCTGAGCCATTTTATTAATATCTGGAAATTGTGTACAATAGAGGTGTTGGAATGAAGGCACCTAGGCTTGCTCAAGGCAAGCTGAAGATAGCCTTTGAGTCAAGCCTGAAATCTCCCCCAGAGAGTACACTACGTGGCTATGGCTCTGCGCTGTTACTGCTAGGGCTTGCTACACTGCTAGGAACATTCCGGGATTTTGACCCTGGACTCTACTCATGAAACCCACAAAAACCCATGAAGGATTTGTGGAATGCCCGACCTCAGAAATTGGTCCTCTTGGGCTTGGTTCTCTGCGCTGCTGGATAAATTTGTGCTCCTGGAAATTCTGCTGCAGATGGCTCTCAAAATATGTGCAATATCACTGTTAGGAAGCTCTCAACCTCTCCACCAAATCCCAACTCCAAAATCCGTGTACTCCTTAGCACCCGGAATGCGTCTCTCCCAACATCGTGCAGTCACTGTGCTGCTACTCCTGCTCTGTGCTGTTACTCTTGCTTTGCGTTGATACTACTGAATCGAACAAGATGAAATTCTCTTTCCTTGGGTAGGCACTCTAAGTTCCCCGAAGCAAAGGCTAGGATTTCCGCTCAGAAACACCCGTGTGCTCAACAACACATGCAGACTTGGCTCAAGCGTGCTATGTTAAAAGACAAAATCAGAGAATAATGAGTGAATGCCAAAATGAGGTTGCATCATTCGTTTTTGTCTAAGGCAACCCAACGTTCCTTTGGGCCCCACCATGAGTTGCACTGCCTCTTGAGCTAATGACTGTGTTGTCCCACACGTGCTGCGCAGTCTTCTCTCATTGGACCCACTCTCCCACTAATGCCGCAATTTTTCTCATGGCTATTGTCAATCTGCCGATAGTTCCTTAAGTTATATTTGTGGGTTCCCAAGCCCACATTATTTCTAGCCAAAACTTTAACAAAACATAAATTGAGCAAAAATAATATTCTAATTAGCAGTTAACTAATTAGGAATATTACAGTTCTCCCCACCAAGATGTTGCTTGTCCTCAAGCAATTGTAGTGATGGGTGCTGGAGGATTTTCTCCCCTTCCCAAGTGACATCCTTGTCTAGTAAGTTCCTCCATCGAATCAAGAATTCCTTGACCACCCGGTTCCTCAGTTGCCTTTCCCTGGTATCCAAAATGGCCTCTGGCTGTATCACTAAGTGACCCTCATCATCCATCGGAGGTAACTCAGTGGCTGTTGTAACTTTCTATCCCAAGGCCTTCTTTAGGCACGATACATGAAAGATATTGTGCACCCGACTCCACGGGGATCGCTCCAGCTCGGATGCTACCTCCCCCACCCTCTTAGTGACTCTATATGGCCCATAAAAGCGGGGCTTAAGATTTTCGACCCACTTTTGCTTCAGCGTGGACTGTTTGTATGGTTGAAGGCGGAGGCACACTAGGTCCCCAACCTCAAATTGTCTCTCCACGCGGCCCCGGTTTGCATAGATCATTTGTTGATTCTACGTTGTCCTCAAGTTATCCTTGAGAGCCCTCAAAATGTCTTGGCTCTCTTGGATCCAATCCTTGGCCCGTGGGGCCTTGCTGTCTGCAAACATGACATCAAAAAACGTCAGAGCATCATAACCATACAAAGCGCGGAATGGAGATGTTCCTATCGACATGTGAAAAGTGGTGCTGTAGCAATACTCCGCAATGTGCAACCACCTCAACAACTCACTCTGCTGGCCCATAACATAGTTACATAAGTAGCCCTCTTGCCACTTGTTAACTATCTCTGTCTGTCCATCCGTTTGGGGATGGTAGCTCGTACTAGGAGTGAGTTCCGTACCCACCAACCAGAATAACTTTTGCCAAAAACCGGCCATGAAACGACTGTCTCGGTCACTGACAATGGTGTTGGGAAGACCATGCAACAAGAAGATCTCCCTGAAGAACAACTTGGCCACTTGTGAGGCTGTGTACTTGGCTGAGATTGCGAAGAAGTGAGCATACTTTGTCAAATGATCCACAACCATATAGATGCAGTCTTTTCCCTGCACCGTGGGCAACCTGGTGATGAAATCCATCAAAATGCTCTCCCATTTCCGCTCAGGGATGGGAAGAGGTTGCAACAACCCTCCTGGGTGTGATAACTCCCCATTGTACTACTGGTACACCTCACACTCTCGAATGTGCTACAAAACATCATTCTTGAGGCCATTCCATGAGAACCTCTCTCTGATGGCTTTGTAAGTTTTGTTGAATCCATGACGCCCAGCCAAAGTTGAATCATGGGCAGTCTTTAGAATCTTCTCCTGTAGCTAGGAGTTGGCCACCGAATAGATCTGATGTTTGTAGTATATCACCCTATCCATCATCTTGTAGTGGTTATTAGTCACTTGCCCCTCAAGGACCTCGCATGCAAACTGATCCTTGGAGCACTCCACAAACATGTGAGCTTTCAAATCCGGAGAAATGCTCATGAAAAAAAGGGAAGCCGACCTCCTAGACAACACAACAACCACCATGTTGTGCTTCCCCTTGACGTTCTCATTATCAAAATCGTAAGCCTGGAGATTGCTCACCCACTTCTATTGCCTCCCCTGTAGTTGCTTCTACTCCAAAAAGAACTCGAGGATGTTGTGGTCGGTTCTCACTCTGAGTCTGTTCCCCATTAGGTACTAGCGGAACTTGGCTAGCATCTCCTTGTCATAGATGGAGTATAGCCTCTCACGAGGCAATAAATTCCGATTATCGAAAGCTATGGGGTGTCTTCCCTCCATCAAAACTGCCCCCACTGCTCTTGATGCATCGCACTCCAAGACAAAGGGCTGTGTGAAATCAAGAAGTGCGAGTACCGAACAACAACTCATCACTTGTTTGAGGTGCTCAAAAGCCTCCTGCGCTGTGGTGGTCCAAATGAAGGCCCCCTTCTTGGGCAAGTCCGTAAGGGGTGCTGCTAACTATGAGAAGCGCTTCACGAACTTTCGTTGGTAGGTGCATATGCACACAAAGCCCCGAAGCTTCGTCACGTTCTTGGGCTCTGGCTAATCCCGAATGGCCCTGATCTTCTCCTCATGCACCGTCACTCCATCAACACCGATGATATGCCCCAAATAGAGCATCTCGGTTAGTCCGAACTTACACTTGGACAACTTTGCGTAAAACTACGGCTCCTCTAGGATACACAACACTACTTGCACATGCTGTAAGTGCTCCTACCAAGTCCGGCTGTAGATCAAGATATCATCGAAGAACACGAACACGAACTTCCTCAATTACCGAAGTATAAGTGGTTGATGCAAGACTGGAATGTGGCCAGAGCATTGATTAGCCCAAAGGGCATCACCATAAACTCAAAGTGTCCATAATGACACCTGAATGCAGTCTTAGGGACATCTTGTCCCTCACTTGGATCTGATGGTACCCAGACCGCAGATCGAACCTCGAGAAGAACTTAGCTCCCCTCAACTCATCCATCAACTCATCAATCCGTGGGATGGGATAGTGGTTATTCATGGTCTTCTTGTTCAGGGCCTTGTAATCGATAACATTCTCAACGATCTATACTTCTTCACCAGGACTACTGAAGAAGCAAAAGGACTAGAACTGGGGTTGATGTGCCCCAATACTAAGAACTCATGAATGGCTCTCTCTATCTCATCCCTGTAGGCCTTAGGATGCCTATAGGGGGTAGTAATCACTGCTTGCACCTCGTGGTCTAGCTCAATGGTGTGCTCAAATCCTTGGTCAGGTGGCTAGCCTGACGGTATATCTCCAAATACTATTGGGTACCTGTCAAGGATGGCCTGAATCTCTGGATGTGGTGGCTTGGTCACACTCCCAGCCTCAAAGATCCTCAAATCTATGGCCCACTCTATATCCCCACGCCTCAAGTCGACCTCCATCCTGTGAGCAAAGACTCTCTGTGGTGGGTATGAGTTCATGCCCCTTAGCAACATCAGTTTGCCATCCGTATCCAGAAACTCCATCTCCAATCTCTTCCAATCAGTGGTGAGTCTGCCAAGTGTGTATAGCCACTGGACTCCCAACACTATGTTGGTGTCCGGAATGTCAAACACGAAGAAGTGGTCAGTCATGGAGTAATTCCCCATGGCCATAGTCAGCGTTGGGACATTCTGTGTGCACTACATGGTCTAGACCCTTGGCACCAACACTGAAAATCCCTCGAACTCCTTTGTAGAAATGCCCCTCCTCTGCACCATCTGCGCATCAATGTAGTTGTGAGTGGCTCCACTATCCACTAACACTGAGAGATGTTGTCCTTGCACTGTCCCTCGAATCCGCAGAATCAAATACTTGGTTAGCCCACGTAGTGATGCGAGGACCCCTCCTGAAGGTGCAAACGCAAATCGTCTTGCTGCCGATGGGGGTGGAGGTGGAGGCCCTCCCTCCTAGGTGCTGCACTGTCCTCTCCTCCCATCTCAAAGAATGTCTCCTTATCCCCATCACTATTTGGGAAGACCTCTATGTAGTGTGCCTTCTGTTGATTTGGAGTATCATCGAATGTGCTCCAAGTCTCATATTTTGTGGAGAGGCTTAGACACATGTATTCTAAATAACCCAGAATACAATTCCTCTCGGATTGTATTCTATAGAAATAATTAATTATTTTTAAAGGGACCCTATTTAAAACTTAGGAAAATAAAAGAATTAAAGGGTATTAATAGAATATGAGTGTGAATGATCTAGAAGAAACAGATCAAGTCAAAAGTTAATCTCAGCCATTGATTAAGATCTAATTTGGGCTTTTGAATCTTCAACGAGGTTATAAGAAGGACTTGAAGGGTCATTTAGAAAATACATTCGAGAGACACAAAGAATCTAGAGATCGAATTCTTCTTACGGAGCAGTGCTCGCACGAAGATCAGATCTAAGTGATTCTTCATTGTAGTGAGGGGCAGTATCACCGCCAAGAAGTTTTCCTGAGCTGGAGAGTACTCAGCAACAAAGACAGAGAGATCCACAACATTACGTAGAGGTAGTGACGCAAAGCCTACACAGTCACTGCGCATAACTGTAGAGGGGAAATCTTTCTCCTGCTAGAGAGACAACACAGAGCCAGTTCAGACCCGGTGAGATTTTCCAGAGGCTTAGTCTCCAAGCAAGCAGACAGACCAACACAGAGGCAGAAGGGCAACCGAGTTGTGATGCAGTCACTACGCAGAGGCAACACAGGGAAATCCAGCCTTGGTGTAGATCAGTGCCAGTTTCCCGTGGAGGAGTGAGGTTTGTCTCACGAGATTTCTTTCGTCAGTTTTGCTGAATTATTTGACAGTTTCGTCAATCATAGATATGTACTCAGAATTTACTGCATAATAACATAAACCCTCAGATCTGCTGCACTAGTTTTCTCGCATTTGTTTTTTTCGGGTACATTTGTCCAAAAATAATTGTGTCAAATGGTTGTGTAATCTGTGTATGTTCAGATTTGTTTCCACACTTATATTTCTTCCGTAGTATTATTTGTGTAGGTTGTAGTGAATGGATTTCGATATTTGCTTGTAGAACACAGTAAATAATTTGTTTAGTTAAATAACAAATAGAAGATTTTCCATCAGTTGTTGCAGTAGCATCCTGAGTTTACAAAATTTTCACATGGTATCAGAGCTTGGTTAAGTTCAGTGCAGGCAAGACAAAGAACAAACCCAACAGATCCGACGTTTGTGAAGCCGGGATCAAAGAGCTGCAGTAGCAGGAGATCGATCTCTCGGAAGATTGCGCAGTCCAAGCCAGGAGGGCTAGTAGCGGCAAGGAAATATCTCCCTGAGTGAGCCGACAGAGAGGTAGGATTTTCTAGATCGCAGTTTTGTCCGAGGCAAAGGCAATAACACAACAGATCAATGTAGATCAGCAGCTGGAGGGACGCAGTTGGTTGCACACCAGTGATTGCTGGTGCAGAGCGCCAGGAAGCACTAAAGAAACACAGTTTGGGGGATTTTTCTAACCTCTGTGAGTTTCTAGCCTAAGAAATTCAGGTTCCCCGTGTTGCACAACAATTTTTGTGGCTTACTCCTCGAGGAGTGCGTAGGGCCAGCTGTGCCGAGGGTGAGAGGTAGTAGGTCGACTATAGTTGGGTGAGATGGCCACCAACAGATTGCGTGACCAGGATCGGTTGGAGGGTGCCTCCAACTATGTGATCTAGAGAGCAAGGATTTCCTTCCTTCTAGATGAGCACGTTCTTAAGCACTTTATCGACAGTGCTCAGGTTGAGCCAGTGGATGCAACACCACTACGAGCCTTCAAGAAGAATATGGCAAAGGCTACGCGATTGATCCTCGATTGAGTGAGAGATCACATCGTTCCACACATCTCAAGCAAAGGGACAACCAAGGAGATGCGGGATGGGCCCAGAACAGAAGTATCTGGATGGATGGGTGCAGAGGAGTTAGAAGAGACATTGCAGTAGTTAGTAGTGCCAGAGTCTAAGCAGAGGTAGCAACAACGTACCAAGAGCAACGCAGTGCATAGTGGTGTAGCGCAGTGTAGAGCAGTGCAGAGCTACAACAACCTCAAAAGGACAGCGTAGAGGCTAGCAGCAGTCAGATCTTCATCTCTTTGATGCAGTATACATGTCCAATTTCGGATATTTTTCAGTTGCAGTGTAGTAGCTGTTGGCAGTGGAAGAGTCAACAACAACATGGATGTAGAAGTCAGGAGGAGTGCAATACAGTGGCAGTTGACAGCAGTATGCATTGTCCGCAGCGGTATAGATGCAACATTAATGTAGAATTGGTGGACAACAGAGTCAAACATCAACAACATAGAGAGAGATGCTTCATAGTCAGAACAATATGCAGCAGAGTATATTGTTAGAGCACAATCCTCGCTAAGAGGGAGTGTTGATTTGGGGTAGCATCAGATTAAGGCTCATATTTTGTGGAAGGCTTAGACACCTGTATTCCAAATAACCCAGAAAGCATTTGGTGAAATTTCACTAGGATTGTATTCTATAGAAATAATTAATTATTTTTAAAGCGACTCTAAGTTAAAACTTAGGAAAATAAAATAATTAAATTGTATTAATAGAATATGAGTGTGAATGATCTAGAAGAAAATTCAAAAGTTAATCTTAGCCATTGATTAAGATCTAATCTGGGCTGTTGAATCTTCAACGAGAAGGTTATAAGGAGGACTTGGAGGGTCATTTAGAAAATACATTTGAGAGACACGGAGAATCTAGAGATCGGATTCTTCTCACGGAGCAGTACTTGGACGAAGATCAGATCTAAGTGGTTCTTCATTGCAGTTACGAGCTTTATCACTGACTGGAAGTTTTCCTGAGCCGGAGAGTACTCAACAACAAAGAGAGAGAGCCACAACATTACGTAGAGCCAGTGACGTAGAGCCTACGCAAAGCTGCAGAGGGGAAATCGTTTTCCTGCTCAGAGAT
Source organism: Pinus albicaulis (assembly GCA_034641835.2). Lineage (NCBI taxonomy): Eukaryota > Viridiplantae > Streptophyta > Pinopsida > Pinales > Pinaceae > Pinus > Pinus albicaulis. The sequence continues at coordinate 993,464,152 of CM076569.1, read as the reverse complement.
AGCGCAAAGCCAGTTTAGACCCTGGTGAAATTTTCTGGAGGCTCAGTCTCCAAGACAACAGATAGACTAACGCAGAGGCAGAAGGGAAACCGAGTTGTGATGCAGTCACTGTGCAGAGGCAGTGCAGGGTAGTCCCGCCTTGGTGCAAATCAGTGCCAGTTTCCTGTGGAGGAGTGAGTTTTGTCTCATGAGATCTCTTTCGTTAGTTTTGCTGAAGGATTTGATAGTTTCGTTAATGATAGATATGTACCCAGAATTTACTGCATAATAACATAAACCCTCAAATCTGTTGCACCGATTTTCCCGCATTGGGTTTTTTCCGAGGACATTTGTCCAAAAATAATTGTGTTGAATGGTTGTGTAATTTGTGTATGTTCAGATTTGTTTCCACACTTATATATATTTCTTCCGCAGTATTATTTGTGTAGGCTGTAGTGAATGGATTTTGATATTTGCTTGTAAAACACAGTAAATCATTTGTTCAGTTAAATAGCAAATAGAATATTTTCCATCAGTTGTTGTAGTAGGATCCTGAGTTTACGGATTTTTCACAGCTTCCCTACTGCACACCTGTGGCCTAGTGCACATGGCTCTTGGCAAGTAAAACAAAGTTTCTTCCTCCGAAGATCCCTCCTGGTCATCATCTAGTTGTCCCTGTCCCTGGTCGCCTTTCGGGGGTGGAGCTCTCATGTCTCTTCCCTTCTACTGGAACCCCGTTCTGTTGGGCAATGGTGCTCTAGCCTTGGGTAGGGCATCCTGCAAGTCTCTAGCCCTCCCCATTGCGTCCTATAGTGTAGCAGGTCTGTTGGACCTCACTAGGCCTCATAATGGTTCTTCCAGTCCCTCAAAAAACATGTAGATCGTCCTGGACTCGGACAAATCTGGAACCATCATTCACAGCCTCAGAAACTATGAAATGTACACCTCGACGTTCCCAGTTAGCTTGAGCTTGGTCAACTCCCCGAAATACTCCTCTGGGTCCTACCTCTCAGACCTATGAAGCACCCTCCTAGTGAAATCATCTTACGCTGTCACCCATTCGTGACCCAGCGTAGTCAACCCATGGAACCACCAATCATGAACTTCTCCCTCCAAGTGCAGCGTGGCAACCTTAATTGCCTCTGTTTCGATTATTTGGTTCAACTGGAAGTAAACATCCAACTACTTCACCCATGCCTTGGCTAAACTCTTAGAAGAGTCGTCAAAAGTTGGGAGGAACAACCGTCCCACAATACGCTGCAAATCACTTCCCTGTGTGTAGCCTCCTCCAATCTGTCCCTTGGGTTTGTTGCTGCCTTTCAGTTGGCAGAAGTCTTTCAAGGCAATGGCTCCCACAAACTCTGGGCCATAAGCTTGGTACTCTATGAAATACTCTCTGTATGGAGTCTCCTCCTTCTCCGGAGGTCCTCCTCCTGATGCTAAGAATGCGGGTATAGTAGGTCTTGTAGGTGTATAAGGCACTGTAGGCATATTTGGGTTTTGTGATGCCTGGTGCTGTGAGGTGCCATATCCTTCTCCTTCTTGGAACTCCGCTTGAACTATCTTTCCCTTATTCCCATTGTTGCTCTGGTGTCCCATCTCCTCGACATTCTTGGAGAGATCTTGCACTGCTTTTAGCAAGAGATGAGCAAACTCCTCCTCCTTGCTCTGCTTCTCTACTGCATCCCCCATAGTCTTCTCTTCAACCTCCGGTTCTCTATCCACGGGGTCTGGAGTGATTTCGATCTCCCTTTCTCTGCTCATGTACCATTGTCTTTTGTAAGTAACGTTCTTCTTGTCTTTTGGTGTCATAGACTGCGCTGCTCTCCATAGGCTGAGCCAAGTCTATGAGCTCTGATACCACTGTAATATTCCTAATTAGTAAATTACGGTAATAATAGACTACAAAGACATTAAGCAAACAACAAAAATAAACACATCATTAAAACACCATTTGAGCTTGAAAACACAGTTGAGCCATTTTATTAATATCTGGAAATTGCGTACAATAGAGGTGTTGGAATGAAGGCACCTGAGCTTGCTCAAGGCAACCTGAAGATAAACTTTGAGTCAAGCTTGAAATCTCCCCAGAAAGTATGCTGCGTGGCTATAGCTTTGCGCTATCTTGGGCCAAAATGCTGTTGTTTCTCCTAGAACTGCTGCTAGGGCTTGCTATACTGCTTAGAAAATTCAGGGCTTTTAACCCAGACTACTCGTTAAACCCACAAAAACCCGCAAAGGATTTGTGGAATCCTCGACCCTGGAAATTGGCCCTCTTGGGCCTGGCTCTTTGCGCTGCTGGATAATTTTGTGCTCTTGGAAATTTTGTTGTAGATGGCTCCCAAAATGTATATAATATCCCTGTTAGGAAGCGCTCAGCCACCCCACCAAATCCCAGCACCAAAATCCCTGCACTCCTCAGCACCTAGAATGGCTCTCTCCTAGCACTGCGCTGCTACTCCTGCTCTGCGCTTTTACTCCTGCTATACGCTGCTACTCCCGTTCTGCGCTGCTACTACTGAATCGAACAAGATGAAATTATCCTTCCTTGGGAAGACACTTGAAGTCCCCCGAAGCAAAGGCTAGGATTTCCGCTTGGAAACACCAGTTTGCTCAACAACACTTGTAGACTTGGCTCTTGCTCAAGCGTGCTATTTCAAAAGAAAAAATGAGAGAATAATGAGTGAATGCCAAAATGAAGCTACATCATTCCTTTTTGTCCAAGGGAACCCAACGTTCCTTTAGGCCCCGCTATGAGCTGTGTTGCCTCCTCTTGAGCCAATGGCTGCGCTCTCCCACACGTGCTGCATAGCCTTCTCTCATTGGACCCACGCTCCCACTAAAGCCGTAATTTTTCTAAAGGCTAGTGTCAATCTGCCTATAGTTCCTTAAGTTATATTTGTGGGTTCCGAAGCTCACATTATTTCCAGCGAAAACTTTAATGGAGCAAAAATTAATATTCTAACTAGCAATTAGCTAATTAGGAATATTACAGGAGTACAAGGAGAGAAAATTCGACCCAAGAGACAATTCGCACTAGTGAGAATAGAGAGAGAGAGACGAAGGGGTGCGAATTAGTGGAAGGTGGGGGCCACCAAGGGAGAGAGGGCCAACAATTATAAATAGATCTTGGAGGCCTCCATTTGGTATCTTTTGGTCATTTGATAGTTCAACAATTAGTTCTCTTGAGCTGCTTAACAAAGACAACCCATGCTGTTCAACACAAGGAATTTCCGAGCGGGAATTCCACCCTCATTTCAGAGAACTTCGAGTGTCTCCCTTGTGAAGCAATTTGGGGAGTCCAATTCAGGATTTCCACAGAGCTTCATTGCAAGTATTCACTCAAATTTTCACATTCCGTGGGTGCAAAGGTAGTTCAAGTTGCTCATTGGAGGATCAACTATTGTGGGTTGGAGTATCGACTATTTTGCAAGTGGTTTTTTCTATTGATGCTAGTGACTTTGTAGTGGATTTGCAGAGCTAAGCTCAACATTATGTTTTGGGCAAAATTTGTTAATTCTGGTAGTGTGCAGAGTTTCCTGGACACAACTTGCGTAGGAATTGAAAGAGAGTTGATTTGTGGAGCCAAGGGGTTGGGAAAAGGTTGGGTTTCTGAAGTTAAATTTGTAGGAGAGTGTGAGGAAATTTCCAGTGGTGGATTTGGGTCTTATTCAGCAATATCAGAGCCGTGGGGCTTTTTTGGCCAAATTGGGCAATTCACACTCGTTGGGGGCAATGTTGCACGAAGCGGGGACGTTTTTTGGAAGCGGATACGCGGAAGCGTCATTTCCCAAAAATCTAGGAAGCGAAGCGTCTCGGAACCGTCTACTATATATATATATTTATATTTTTATGCGTTTATATTAAAAAAAGCATCCAAAATACCAAACTAGTTGTAGAAGATATGATAACATTCATATTTGTATACAAATCAAGATAGATATGGCATCCGTTGTACATCAATGGTTAATTATTCGAGCATCAACCATCTAGAATCTAGATTCTTTTCCTCTTGTCTCGCCTTTGCTTCTACCTCGATTGTCCACGGATATTAGTCAACATTTCCCAATTTTAATCAAACTACCTAATCCAAGCCTTAAAATATGGTGGAAAAAGCTTAACATGCTTGATCAATGATTTTGACTTGGTTGAAAGGTAATTTTTTACTAAGGCCATGACGAAGGAGTTCAACAATTAACACCACCAACACTAGGGTACATGAGCACATAGAGGGCTTGGTGCTCTTGATTAAATGCCAATCACATACCCTCATACATGATATAATCTAATGAAAAACCACAATCTCATTGATCTTGAATTCCTTAAAACTGTTAAGTTTATTGAATTTTGAATAGGATAAGAAATTTTATTTTCTCCATATGAAGCTCGATGGGGTTGGAACCACTCTCAAACATCCTGAGTCATTTCATGGTAATATTAAAAATTTAAGTAAAAGAGTCATTCTCCTTTATCTTTCATTTTCATCCTTTTACTTAAATTTTTAGCATTACCATGACGGGGCATCTAGGAAGCATGTAAGGAGCATCAAGGGAGCACCTTGGGAGTGTCTGGGAAACCTCAACCCAACTTAAGTCAAAGAAATTAAAAATAAATAAATTTAGAACCCTGCGGAACCACCCATCTCCATCTAGATCCACTGGTGATCCGTGCCCAATTCTCCATGGATCCCCAACTGATCCTTTTCTGGGTTCACGGATCGGGAATTTGGAACTGCGGATCGGCCTTGTGTGGTTCCAGATTTCCAGGAATCGCCTCAAAACGGCGGAACCACAAATTTGATTTTCGGATCCGCGGTTCTGTCAGAGGATCGCCCAAGGATCAATATGGGACGCGGTTCCAACCTTGGATCCTTGGGGAGGGGGGAAGGATCATGCAACATTGGTTGGGGGTCATCGGGGGTCGATCGATGCAACCCAAACGCTTTTCGGGTTTTTGTGGGTTTATTTAGAGGAGTTCCCAGCTAATTTTATAGAATTTTTAGAACAGCTTTGAGGGTCGAAATCCCAACTCCATTCCAACAACAACAACAATATTTTCAGAGCAGAGCGCAATTATTAGGGGTTAGCCATTCTACCACTTGAGTTCGTGAGGTATTACAGGGTTTTGTTGGGCATCTAGTCTGGAGGCCACCAGCAGAGTTTGAGCTCATTCCGAGCACTCTTCAGAGCAGATATTCCTGTTCCATTCAACAATAAGCAACAACAATTTTTGCGTAGGGCGTAGTTTTGGTGGAGAACCTCTCCGGTACTTGGGACTCTCACCTAGGTTTTGCATAGCTTGCAGTAGCAAGCCTAGGTTCTATCTTTCTTATCATCTAATGTACTCAACTCTCCTCATTAATAAAATGGCTCAATTATTCGCCTTATTTCTTGTGTTTTATTGACTTGTGCATGTGTAGTAAAATTTGTTTGCTATAGCCTAATTCACGTGTCTATTATTAGCTGTAAATTTCATTTTGGAATATTACAGAATGGGTGCCTTGAATAGCTGGGATCACTTGAGGAGTAGAGGGCCGACTTGTACAACTTGTGGCGCGAAAACGAAAATTAAAAATTCAAAGTTCTTCTTTTGAAAAGGTCATGAAGAATATGCCTTTCATATTTTCTTTTGATAAAATAATGGGCATGCAGAACATGATTACAGTAAATACATAATGATGAAAATATACGTTATGAAGACCGACCTTAGTTACAAAATTCAACAAATTCAAGAAACATGTAGCATGCAACTCATGGATTTTGATCTTCTCTGAAAATCCTAAAAAAGTTGTTATCTTTCAGTTTAGGTGTCTGGTTAGGGAGATATAGCTCAAAACAACTTGTTGCCCTATATGACAGACTATAAAACCTGTGTAAATTGTATGGAAAACAATTTGAACTAACTGTTACAACTACACTATAAGTGTGTAGGCATTCATTGGGTTATCCCAGGGGATGGAAAGGTCAGATTTTAGCTTGCTAAAATTATATAACGATAAAAACTTATGCAGGAGCATTTCTACAAGTCAACAAGACCTAGGAGGTATTGCCACATTTATTAAAGGGAGTGGAGTCCTTTAATTTAATTTAAGTCAAATTAACGTAATTAAAGATAAGACATTGATTTTCTAACCTAAATAGAGAATTATGTAGGAAACAGGGAATAATTTCCTCATAGACATGTATTGAACTATTTGGAGAGATTTGTTGAGTTAGGATTATATTTGATATTTTTTTTGTATGGAAGATTAGATCCATCTTTAGTGGATCTCAACAAACTATTCTATTGTATATAGAAAATTATGTAGTGGTTAGGAGGGGATTGAGGAATAGAGTAGAGGATAGGAGTTGTGGAGAGGAGACAATTGAGAGAGGTCTAAAAGAGAGTAAAGGGCCAATTATTGTGTAATGAAGCCAAAATTGTAAAGTTGGTGTGAATGTGAATTATGTAAATCTTCTTCATCAAGTGTGACTAATCACTATGTTCGCACTGATGTGATTATACCATGTGAATGTTAAATCTGTGAGGTCGTAGTAAAAGAGTGAGAACAACAAATGGCTTGGGATTTGACCCCGATCTGCCTCAAGACTATACGTTATTTCCTTGAACTACATGAACTGCTTGGCTCTAACCTGTCCATGACTTTTTTTTTTTTTTTCGTGCAATCTTGAAATCACCCACGCTTTGCTATTGTTGTGTCATTCAACAAACCTATTGCACCAAATCTCTATCCCAAAGGATTGGAGTGCTTAACCATGTACAAATTTACTATTAACGATGTAGATTTGTCAATTCAATTTCTGCAATGAAGCTCTCGACCTCCAACTAAAGTCTGGTTGCAGGGTCTCTTCTTCACTAATGCAATTCAGCTTCAAAAAATCGCTTAAATATGTTGATTACTCGTGCATCTGCCAGCGACCACGAAGGATTGTGTGTTGTAGTGCACTCGATCCCTCTTGAAATCTAACCGAAGCTCCATGCATTTATTTGTGCCCGTCTTGCTCCCAAAATATAATAGTCGGACTGAAACTGGAGACTCGATCGATTAATTAATAGATGATGGCACAACCTCAGCCTCCTTTATGAACTACACAGGTCACATGCATTTAACAATGAGCACGATTTTACATTCAGTCGATGTGTTCACCTGCTTGACATAATGTGCATACTTAGACCAACTTCAAATTGATACAAGGAAGGGTCAATACGCCCAACGACAATAAATCCACGTAAGGTCATTAAATCTTACTTTGTGAATTGCGATTCCCTTGTGATCCGCTCACTTGGCGTTGCCTCATGATCAATCTTCTTGGAATATAAACTTGTTCCCTAATAGCTTGGATGTGGCAACTGTGAAAATTCTGAAATCAGAATCTTATTGCTACAAATGACGTTAATTCTTCAAATTGTTAATTTTCTCAACAATTTATCTGTTGTTTCCTACGACAAATATCAAATTAAATACACTGCCACCTTCACAAATAAACTGTGGAAGAAATAAAACACTAGAAGAAAATATATGCACACATACACAAAATTACACTGTTATTTTTGGAGCAATGTCCTCGAAAAACCCAACTCAGGAAAATTGGTGCAACAACTGAGGGTTTTATTATTATGTAGTAGTGAAATCTGAGTACAACTATGGATGCCCAAACTAGCAATCCAAATAGAGAAAAACTGGCAAAAATAACTAGTGAGGAAATTCCTGACTCCACAGACGAATCCAACACTGACCTCAGATCGAAATTGAGCCGTCCCCATCTGCCTCTACGTAGTCTCTGCATCATTCTACGTAGTCATTGCGTCCCTCTAGCTCGCAACTATGTCACCTCTCATTGTCTCGTCAGCGACTGTATGGGGAACTCATTCTCCCGGGCTCTGAAACCTCTGCCCAACTTCTGGCATTGAATCTCGCCTTCTTCCCAGGCCTCACTGAACTGCCTTGCCTCTGCGCTGCCTCACTCTGGAAATCGATTTCTCAGCAAAATCGAATGCTCAAATGATTTGGTGTGTCTTCTCCAAGCCCCGTCGACTTCTTCTTATAATTCTCCGTTGAGATTTCAATGACCACGATTAAATCTTAGTTGGTGACTATAATTAACTAAAATCGATCCATGTACTTTTCTAGAACATTCTAACCATGACATAATTAATTTTGATTAATTAATGATATTTCCTAAGTTTAGAGTTAGGAAATATTAGATGAGCACGTTCTTAAGCACTTTATCGACAATGCTCAGGTTGAGCCGGTGGATGCAGCACCACTACGAGCCTTCAAGAAGAATATGGCAAAGGCTAAGCGATTGATCCTCGATGGAGTGAGAGATCACATCGTTCCACACATCTCAAGCAAAGGGACAACCAAGGAGATGTAGGATGGGCCCAGAACAGAAGTAGCAAGATGGATGGGTGCAAAGGAGTTAAAAGAGACATTGCAGTAGTTAGTAGTGCCAGAGTCTGAGCAGAGGTAGCAACAACGTACCAGGAGCAATGCAGTGCACAGTGGTGTAGCGCAGTGTAGAGCAGTGCAGAGCTGCAACAACCTCAGAAGGACAGCGTAGAGTCTAGCAGTAGTTAGATCTTCATCTCTCAGATGCAGTATACTTGTGTCCAATTTCAGAGCTTTTTTAGTTGCAGTAAGCAACTATGTTGAAGTGTAGTAGCAGTTGGCAGTGGCATAGTCAACAATAGCATGGATGTAGAAGTCAAGAGGAGTGCAGTAGAGTAGCAGTTGACAATAGTATGCATTGTTCGCAGCAGTACAGATGCAACATTAGTGTAGAATTGGTGGACAACAGAGTCAGACATCAACAACATAGAGAGAGATGATTCATAGTCAGAACAATATGTAGCAGAGTATATTGTTAGGCAACATTCCTCGCTAAGAGGGAGTGTTGATTTGGGGTAGCGTCAGATGTGCTCTAAGGCTCATATTTTGTGGAGAGGCTTAGACACCTGTATTCCAAATAACCCATAAAGCGTTTGGTGAAATTCCACTCGGATTGTATTCTATAGAAATAATTAATTATTTTTAAAGGGACCCTAAGTTAAAACTTAGGAAAATAAAATAATTAAATTGTATTAATAGAATATGAGTGTGAATGATCTAGAAGAAATTGATCAAGTCAAAAGTTAATCGTAGCCATTGATTAAGATCTAATCTGGGCCATTGAATCTTCAACGAGAAGGTTATAAGGAGGACTTGAAGGGTCATTTAGAAAATACATTTGAGAGATACGGAGAATCTAGAGATCGGATTCTTCTGACGGAGTAGTGCTCCGACGAGGATCAGATCTAAGTGGTTCTTCATTGCAGTTACGAGCAGTATCACTGACTGGAAGTTTTCCTGAGCCGAAGAGTACTCAATAACAAAAAGAGAGAGAGCCACAACATTACATAGAGCCAGTGACGTAGAGCCTACACAGAGCTGCAGAGGGGAAATCGTTTTCCTACTCTAGAGACAGCGCAAAGCCAGTTTAGACCCTGGTGAAATTTTCTGGAGGCTTAGTCTCCAAGACAACAGACGGACTAACGCAGAGGCAGAAGGGAAGCCGAGTTGTGATGCTGTCACTGTGCAGAGGCAGTGCAGGGTAGTCCCGCCTTGGTGCAAATCAGTGCCAGTTTCCTGTGGAGGAGTGAGGTTTGTCTCACGAGATCTCTTTCGTTAGTTTTGCTAAATGATTTGACAGTTTCGTCAATCATAGATATGTACTCAGAATTTACTGCATAATAACATAAATCCTCACATCTGTTGCACCGATTTTCCTGCATTGGGTTTTTCCGGGGAGATTTGTCCAAAAATAATTGTGTTGAATGGTTGTGTAATCTGTGTATGTTCAGATTTGTTTCCACACTTATATATATTTCTTCCGCAGTATTATTTGTGTAGGCTGTAGTGAATGGATTTCGATATTTGCTTGTACAACACAGTAAATCATTTGTTTAGTTAAATAGCAAATCGAATATTTTCCATCAGTTGCTGTAGTAGGATCCTAAGTTTACGGATTTTTCACACCTTCCCTACTGCACACCTGTGGCCTGGCGCACATGGCTCTTGGCAAGTAAAACAAAGTTTCTTCCTCCGAAGATCCCTCCTGGTCATCATCTAGTTGCCCCGTCATTGGTTGCCTTTCGTGGGTGGAGCTCTCATGTCTGTTCCCTTCTGCTGGAACCCCGTTCTATTGGGCAATGGTGCTCTAGCCTTGGGTAGGGCATCTTGCAAGTCTCTATCCCGCCCTATTGCGTCCTGTAGTGTACTGTGTAGTAGGTTTGTTGGACCTCACTAGGCCTCGTAATGGTTCTTCTAGTCCCTCAACAAACATGTAGATTGTCTTGGACTTAGACAAATCTGGAACCATCATTGACAACCTCAGAAACTCTGAAATGTACACCTCTATGTTCCCAGTCAGCTTGAGCTTGGTCAACTCCTCGAAATACTCCTCCGGGTCCTACCTCTCAGACCTATGAAGCACCCTCCTAGTCAAATCATGTTACGCTGTGACCCCTTCGTGACCTAGCATAGTCAACCCATGGAACCACCAATCATGAGCTTCTCCCTCCAAGTGCAGCGTGGCAACCTTGATTGCCTCTGTTTCGATTATTTGGTTCAACTGGAAGTAAACATCCAACTTCTCCACCCATGCCTTCGCTGAACTCTTAGAAGAGTTGTCAAAATTTGGGAGGAACAACCGTCGCACAATACGCTGCAAATCACTCCCCTGTGTGTAGCCTCCTCCAGTCAGTCCCCTAGGTTTGTTGCTGCCTTTCAGTTAGCAGAAGTCTTTGAAGGTGATGACTCCCACAAACTCTAGGCCATAAGCTTGGTACTCTATGAAATACTCTCTGTATGGAGTCTCCTCCGGTTCTGGAGGTCCTCCTCCTCCTGGTGCTAAGAATGCGGGTATAGTAGCTCTTGGAGGTGTATAAGGCACTGTAGGCATATTTGGGTTTTGTGATGCCTAGTGCTGTGAGGTGCCATATCCTTCTCCTACTTGGAACTCCGCTTGAACTATCTTTCCCTTATTCCCATTGTTGCTCTAGTGTCCCAGCTCCTCGACATTCTTGGAGAGATCTTGCACTGCTTTTAGCAAGAGATGAGCAAACTCCTCCTCCTTGCTCTGCTTCTCTACTGCATCCCCCATACTCTTCTCTTCAACCTCCGGTTCTCTATCCACAGGGCCTGGAGTGATTTCGATCTCCCTTTCTCTGCTCCTGTACCGTTGTCTTTTGTAAGGAACGTTCTTCTTATCTTTTGGTGTCATAGACTGCACTGCTCTCCACAGGCTGAGCCAAGTCTATGAGCTGTGATACCACTGTAATATTCCTAATTAGTAAATTACAGTAATAACAGACTACAAAGACATTAAGCAAACAACAAAAATAAACACATCATTAAAACACCATTTGAGCTTGAAGACACAGTTGAGCCATTTTATTAATATCTGGAAATTGCGTACAATAGAGGTGTTAGAATGAAGGCACCTGAGCTTGCTCAAGGCAACTTGAAGATAACCTTTGAGTCAAGCTTGAAATCTCCCCAGAAAGTATGCTGCGTGGCTATAGCTTTGCGCTATCCTGGGCCAGAATGCTGTTGTTACTCCTAGAACTGCTACTAGGGCCTGCTACACTGCTTAGAAAATTTCAGGCTTTTAACCCCAGACTCTACTCATGAAACCCACAAAAACCCGCAAAGGATTTGTGGAATCCCCGACCCCGAAAATTGGCCCTCTTGGGCGTGGCTCTTTGCGCTGCTGGATTAATCTGTGCTCTTGGAAATTCTGCTGTAGATGGCTCCCATAATGTGTGCAATATCCCTGTTAGGAAGCTCTCAGCCTCCCCACCAAATCCCAGCTCCAAAATCCCTGCACTCCTCAACACCTAGAATGTCTCTCTCCTAGCACTGCGCTACTACTCCTGCTCTGCGCTGTTACTCCTGCTATGCGCTGCTTCTCCCTTTTTGTGCTGCTACTACTGAATCGAACAAGATGAAATTATCCTTCCTTGGGCAGGCACTTGAAGTCCCCGAAGCAAAGGCTAGGATTTCCGCTTGGAAACACCAGTGTGCTCAACAACACTTGCAGACTTGGCTCTTGCTCAAGCGTGCTATTTCAAAAGAAAAAATGAGAGAATTCTCCCTTGACTTTTAAGAGTCTAAATAGAGAAGGGGCTTATCAAATGACCATAGGGTGAGCCTGTTATTTGTTTCATGTTTATCATACTTGAGTTTCCAAACTCATATTCGAAGGGTGCAAGAAAACATGATAATAAGGCCACTTGGCGAAACCATCTCAAAGTCAAGTGAAAGTTACGATTCATTAGAGACAATGACCAGAGATGCATTATAGTGGACCGTACTTTACTGTTAAGGCATAATAAGACCTAAAACTGGGATCGCCATCAAATATCTAACTAGACCAAGTCCCACAAAAGGGTTCTCTACCTTGTTAGGTGTGGCTTGATGGTCAACCCTATTAGATGCTTCCAACCCCTAAGAGGAGGCGACATGTCTGAGGTCAATCCTTCAATTGATGGAGGTTCGTGATAAGCTGGCAATAAAAAAGAAAATCTTCATGGCTTGGTACCATAGTCATGGGACCAGTTGATGGAGGTGCATCATATTGAGTGTATAGATGTATGGATGGAGTAATTGTGGAGGCATGAGATAGCCTTTCCTCGACCTGCTTTTCCATTCATCTGGCACACATTTTACTTTTTTTTTTATAATGCTTTGATGAGGAGCATAACTCAGGTGTCCAAGCTTGGTGTTAATGATATAACATTTATTTGTTTACCCCTTAATGATGAGTTAGTTTCTCGGTCATTAGGGTTGGGATATGCAAGGGTTCCTTATTATGTGATGAGCATCGAGTGCTTAAGAATTGGGTGATGGCTAATGAGGGGAGTAGAGCTGATGCTAGGATTTTTTCTAGACACGAATTATTGTCCTGACCATCTTTTCCATTTTAACTTTTCCTTTTTTTTTTCATTGTTGCTATTTTCATACTTTTTTCCTTTTTAGTTGCTTCAACATGCAGGCAAAGTTTAAGGATGAGGATATGAGGATGCCAATCCTAATGAACCAATGACAACAAACCTGAGGGATGGACATGAAATCAGCGGAATGATGAAAAGTGGTATGGAGTGGTTATGGACATGCTACTTCAATCCAATTTTCCCAAGTAGTGCCCCTCATATAACCCTAAGGCCTCAGAGGAGGTCTCACTAGACTAGGGTTAGAGACTAACCCCCTTGGTAAGGTGAGACAGTAAGTTTACAGTCAAGATTGGTCAATCATCCAGATCACCCCTTTATCCATGTTAGAATGCCCAAAACGTTAAGTAAAAGCAAGTGATTGCAAAATGGTTAAAGTACTTATCGAGTGGCGACCCACCTTTTCCTTTAAGAGGAATGCCGGATGGTGAGAGGTGTGTGATTGGTGCAAATTGTAATATTCCTAATAGGAAATTAACAGTAATAACTGTTGGAAATACTGAGAGGGGGGTGAATTAGTGTTTCTTTTCAATTGTTAATTTTACCAGTTAGATCACTTATATTTAGAACACAAAATGAAGAATGATGGAATAGATAATTTTATTAATTTCTTCTTTACAATAAGCAAAGTACAATAATGATATAGGGCGCCAACCCTAGATGAAGACTCCAATCTTCCAGGCTCCAATCTGTATTATGCCAAGCACCAACTTGGTCTTTCCAAGGCTCCAACCTTGTCAATTTGAGGCACCAACCTCTAGGGCTCCAACCCTATCTCTGTTATAGGCTCCGACCTGGTTTCTTGAGGACTCCAATCCTCTAAGGCTCCAAACCTATCTTCCAAGGCACCAACCTTGTCTCTATGAGGCTCCAACCCTCAACTTCACTTTATCAAAATATGTTTGGTTATTCTTCACAGCTCCCAAAGTCTTCTTCAACAAGCCCTGTTACACTTAGTCTCGACGTCACATAATCAATGACAGCGTTTTCTTCGTATGAAGGTGTTTCCATTGCTCTTCATGACACCCAAACACTTTCTTCAAGGTTAGCTCATGATGGCTTCAACGCATCATGGTCTTCAAGGCAGGTCTACAAAATTCTCTTGAATCTGCCTTTCCAAAACTTCAAGTCTTCTTCAACAAGACTTCTATGGCTGCTCCAATAATGTATGTCTTCAAGATTGCTTCTACAAGCTTACTAGATGCCGCTCTTCAACAACAACTTCCTAAAACTGCTTTGACAAGGATTTCAACTTGCTCCAAAAAAGCATGCACAAACTGCTCTAGGGCTAACTTTATAAAAAATGCACCTTCAAGCATTAGGGGAATTTTGAGGTCTAAAATGGGCCTCTTAAGGAAAATGTACAATCAAAATTCACTTTATGAGAACCAATCACATTTTAGGGGATGACATCATCCCTAATGGTTGATGTGGCATTGCTTGAGTTAAAGGTACTTACTTGTCACATTCTCAATGGTGGATAAAAACTCATGGTTAACCATGGTAGTGCTCTAAGTACTTTTAAAGTCATAAAGTAAAGTACTCATAATAAATGTCATTTCACACTTTTGAATAAAATATTATTATTGTCATTTCATATATTTTGAAAAAAACAATGCATATCCCTACACAATCTTCATGTATTTACACACTTTTCAATAAATATTTTATTTGTATATTTTCAAATATTTATTTATAAATCAAATCAATTCAATATGTAATATAAAATTCATACATAAAACAATATGTTATATTATATTATATTTTTTTTATATAGTATATTAATTACATATTATATAATTTAAATAATGTAAATTTTAATTAATAGCATATTCTATAATCAAGAATTTATGAATTTATATTTATATCTTGTTTTAAGTTATTTAAGTACAAAGGTCAAATGCATTAGTTGTGCAATGATAATGAATTTTTCTTGAAAATATCATTTTTATTTATAGTCACATCAATACAGTTTTTTTATTATTTTTATTTTGGTACAACTTTTGAATTGAATTTAACCATTGTTACATGGATTTTGGTGCAAAAGGTGAATTGAAAATTCATAAATATTATTTTATTATTTCCTTAGGAGGCCCATTTTAGACTTCAAAATTCCCCTGATGACTGATGTAAACACTTTCTACAAGAAACTCCACAATGTCAAGATGGTCTCCAAGTCTGCTTCAACCATGCACTAGGGACTGCCTCAACAAGGTGTCAAGTCTTCAATGTCTGCTGCAAAGGGGCTTCTACAATTCTGCTCCAAAGATGACAGCCAACTCCACAAATCCGAGCTTATATCTGCAATCCGAGTTCACAAGTAATGACTGTCCACTGTACAAGATGAAATCTCACAGATCCAGGACTTCAAATGTCTGTAGCAAGGCCTTACTGTTGACAGTATGAGCCTTCACTTACTGATCGGAGGTAACTGTGGTAAAGTCCGAGTTAAGGAGGTGACAGTCGAAAGCAAGGTATGCTACAGGACTTGTTCATACATTGACTGTAGGTGTGTCTCTGAGATATCCTTAGCCCACCACAAAAGGTTAACCACAGTTTTTAAGGTAATATGAGGTGCACTGAGCTATAAGACTGAAACTTCTCACAATCCAAACTATAGCTCATTACAGGAAAATTGTCCGTAATGTCCTCCACAGGTATCTTAATGTCCCTATCCTCTTCAACTGTGTTCTGTCACATTTCTGTGATTAAGGTTGCTGTGGCTGCCTGTGGTGGTAACGAGCTCCTAACTCTTCAACAGTCTGAAATCCAGCAAGAGATGAGGTGTAAACAATGAAAATAATCTGATGGCACAGTTCCATAAGTTGAGGATAAGATCCACAGATGGAAAACTGACCCTGGCTGTTACAGATCCACCGTGACATAGTTATTTCTTTTATTCTTCTTGACTGTTCACAAGATGTGAACATATATCCCTATCTCATGTTTTTCCGAGCTGTAATAGAGATTCAAACCGAGCTAATGATGAGGAGTGAGGTCTGAGACTTTATATTTATAATGATTTTTCCACGACTAAATGAAATGACATGTGTTTTAAGGGTAGGCCGACTTGAGAGGTTTTAGCACATGTCAGCTCAGGTAACAGCTATGATATTCCATCTTAAAAATTCGATTTCTCTTAAACTATTTGGAGTTAGGAGGCAAGTGAGGGCTCATTAGAAAGCTAAAATTATGCTCTAGAGGATGGTGAAGGTCTCATAGAGAAATTCTGCCTCTAAGGTAGTGAAAAATAATTTCTAATGTGTCTGTCCTTAAATTTTATGCATAAAAAGTTTGGGGCAACATGAGGAATGTTTGAGACAGTGTGGCTTCTTCAATCTTTGGCTTCTTCATTGTTATCAATGTCATCATAGGATCATAGAGTCATTATGTAGGAGTGTTGCATTCATGTAGCATCACATATCAACCAAGTCATCATATACTAGTGCAGTGATATGTCATAGTGCAGCCTTCATTAATTTGTCAAAAGCTCCAAAGCAGTCTTCCAATCATGTCAAGGTGTGGTCATTCTTCAAGAGTATGACTTCATCAATTATAGTCCTCCACTTCAAAGGCTTGTATAATGGCACTTAAGGTCTAGATCATCAATTAAGGCACATGATTGGCACTGACAACATTATAGTTAGTTCAAGGACTTGTTCAGGCAAGACTTTTTCATTAGTGGCTTGACATCTTCGTGGCTTGACATATTCATTGATGACATCTTTATCAACCAAGAGTTATGACATCATCATCTAGAACCAAACATCTATTGTCTTCAACCTTATCATCACATTCTGGGGCATCTCAAGAATATTTGCCATCTCGGTCAATTCCTTATTGACATCAATGACAACCTTGATTAACATTAACAATGCATCAATAAACACTAACAACAAAAACAATTACGCCATGAAAACATAGAATGGAGCCATAAAATCAAGTCTGAGCATTATTATTAAACTGCTGTGAATGTGTACAATATGGGTTCTGTAATGATGGCACCTAGGCTTGCTCAAGGCAAATTGAAGATGGCCACGAAAACAAGCTGAATCTACCCACACCAAAATACTCGGTGCTGCTCTTGCTCTGCGCAATTTGCCCAAAAATGTTGTTGCTGCTCCACTAGATCTGCTGGTTGGGCTTGGAATAATACTTAGAAAATTCTGGGCTTTTAACCTCGACCTCTACACACAAAACCCACAATAACCTGAGAAGAATTTGTGGAATGGCTGACCCAGAAAATTGACCCTCTTGGGCTTGGCTCTCTGCGCTGCTAGACAACTCTGTGCACCTAGAAAATCTGCTGCAAATTGCTCCAAAAATGAATGCAATATCCCTATTAGGAAGCTCTCAACCTCCCCACCAATTCCGAGGTCCAACTTCCCTATGCTCCTCAGCTCCCAGATGATCTCCCTCTCAGCACTGCGCAGTCATTGCGCTGATGGGACTGGTCTCTGCTGCCTCTGAAGATAAACAAGCTGTGAATGAGTCCTACAGCTCCCCATTGGATCGAAAAGGTAAAATATCCTCCCTAGGGCAAGCACCCGAAGTCCCCCGAGGCATAGGTTGAGATTCCTGAGAAGACTCAGTTGTTGAACAACAATGGTAGACTTGGCACTAGCTCAAGTGTTCTCTGTCAAAAGACTTTCAGAAATGATAGATAGATGAGTAAAATGCGCTTCCTCTTCATTTTTTTGTCTCCAAAGGCCCAACGTTTCTCTTGGTCCCACCAAAAGCTGCGTTGCCCCTCCTCTAGCCACTCATGTGTTGCCTTCCTTCGACCAACCACAATGCTGCATTTATGGATGGTGCAGTCCTTCTTCATTGGCTCATCGATCCCCCACCAAGGCCGCAATATTTGCCTCTTCAACTATAGTAAAAGACCATAGTTTGCTTTAATCTAATTTGTTGGTCCTCGACCCACATTATTTTCGGCTAACATTAGGAAAAACAAAATTATCAAAACTTTAATATTTATAATTAGCAGAATGGCTAATTAGGAATATTTTAGTCCTCCCGACCAAGATGTTGCTTGTCCTCAAGCAACTACAATGATGGGTGCTGGAGGATCTGTTCTCCTTCCTAGGTGGCATCCTCATCTGGCAAATTCCTCCATCTGATAAAAAACTCCTAGATTACCCTGCTCCTCAAGTGCCTCTCCCTGGTGTCCAAAATGGCCTCTGGCTGAAGTACCAAGTGCCCCTCAACATCCATAGGAGGCAACTCGGTTGCTGTTGTCACCTGCTGCCCCAAGGCCTTTTTCAGGCATGATATGTGAAAGATGTTATGCACCTAGCTCCCTGAGGGTAGCTCCAACTCGTATGCTACCTCCCCTATTCTCCGAGTGACCCTCTATGGCCCATAGAAGCGAAGCTTAAGCTTCTCGCCCCCCCTTCTGCTTCAGCGTGGACTGCTTGTATGGTTGAAGGCGAAGGTACAGTAAGTCCCCAAACTGAAACTGTCACTCCACGCGGCCCCGGTTTGTGTAGATATTTTGTTGGTTCTGTGCTGTCCTCATATTGTCCTTAAGAGCCCTCAAAATGTCTTGGCTTTTTCTGATCAAATCCTTGGCCCGCATGGCCATGTTGTCTCCAAACATGACATCAACACATGTCAGAGCATAATAACCATACAAAGCACAAAATGGAGACATACCTATAGACATGTGGAAGGTGGTGTTGTAGCAATACTCTCCCATGTGCAACCACCTCAACCATGCCCTTTGCTGCCCTGTAACGTAGTTACGCAAGTAGCCCTCCAGCCACTTGTTAACTATCTCAGTCTAGCTATCTGTTGGGATGGTAGCTCGTACCAGGAGTGAGCTCTGTACCCACCAACTGAAATAGCTCCTGCCAAAAACCGCCCATGAAACGACTATCACGATGATTGACGATGGTCTTGGGTAGACCTTGCAACTGAAATATCTCTCTGAAGAACAACTCAGCCACCTATGAGGCTGTGTACTTGGCCGATATTGCGAAGAAGTGAGCATACTTCGTCAAGAGATCAACAACCACATAAATACAGTCCTTGCCCTGCACCATGGACAACCCAGTGATGAAATCCATCAACATGCTTTCCCATTTCCCCTCAGTGATGGGAAGAG
Source organism: Pinus albicaulis (assembly GCA_034641835.2). Lineage (NCBI taxonomy): Eukaryota > Viridiplantae > Streptophyta > Pinopsida > Pinales > Pinaceae > Pinus > Pinus albicaulis. The sequence continues at coordinate 993,445,071 of CM076569.1, read as the reverse complement.
GCTGCAACAACCCCGCTGGATTGGACAACTCCCTCTTGTTATGCTGGCACACCTCACACTCTCGAATGTGCTGTAGAAGATCATCCTTGAGGCATTTCCATGAGAACCTCTTTCTAATGGCCCTGTAAGTTTTGTTGAACACCTGATGCCTTGCTAGTGGTGAGTCATGGGTTGTCTAAAGAATATTCTCCCGCAGCTGGGAGTTGGCCACCAAATAGATCTGGTCCCTATAATATATCACTCCATCGATCATTCGATAGTGGTCATCGGTCACCTACCCCTCCAGGACCTTGCATGCAAAGCAGTCTTTGGAGTACTCGACCAACAAATGAGCCTTCCAATCCAGATCAATGCTTATTAGTGAAAAAGAAGTTGACCTCCTAGACAACGCATCAACTTCCATGTTGTGCTTCCCCTTGATATACTCAATGTCGAAATCGTAGGCCTGGATCTTACTCACCCACTTCTGCTGCCTCTCCTGCAATTGTGTCTGCTCCAAAAATAATTTGAGGCTATTGTGGTCGGTCCTTACCCTAAACCTGTTCCCCACTAGGTACTGCCTGAACTTGGCTAGTGCATGCATGATGGCTAGCATCTCCTTGTCATAAATGGGGTATAGCCTCACGTGAGGCAATAACTTCCGACTCTCGAAAGATATAGGATGCCCTCCTTGCACAACACCACCCCCACAATTTCCCCGGATGCATAGCACTCCATGACAAAGGGCTGTGTGAAATCAGGAAGAGCGAGCACTGGACAACTGCTCATCACCTATTTGAGGCTCTCAAAAGCCTCCTGCACTGTTGTGGTCTAGAGAAAAGCTCCCTTCTTGTTCAAATCCGTGAGGGGCGCTACTATCTGTGAAAAGCCCTTCATGAATTTCTGGTAGTAGGTGCACATGCTCACAAACCTCCGGAGCTCTGTCACGTCCTTGGGCTTTGGCTAATCGCAGATGGCCCTTATCTTCTCCTCATGCACCCTCACGCCATCAACACCAACAATATGGCCCAAATAGAGCATCTCCGTCAACCCAAACTCACACTTGGACAACTTTACATAAAACTGCTGCTCTAGGATACGTAGCACTGCCTCCACATGCGGCAAGTGCTCCTCCCAGGTCTGGCTGTAGATCAATATGTCAGCGAAAAATACTAGCACGAACTTCCTCAACTGGCTGGAGCATTGGTTAGCCCAAAGGGCATCACCAAAAACTCATAGTGTCCATAGTGACACTTGAACGTAGTCTTAGGGACATCCTTGTTCCTCACCCGGATCTGATGGTACTCAGACCTCAGATCGATCATGGAGAAGAACTTAGCTTCCCTCAGCTCATCCATCAACTCATCGATCTTGGGAATGGGGTAGTGGTTCTTCATGGTCTTCTTGTTCAGGGCCCTGTAATCGATACACACCCTCAGTGACCCATCCTTCTTCTTCACTAGGACAACTGAAGAAGCAAAACGGCTAGAACTGGGCCTGATGTGCCCCAATGCTAAGAGCTCATGAATAACTCTCTCAATCTCATCCTTGTAGGCCTTAAGATGCTTATAGGGGTACTGATCATGGCTTGCACCTCGTGCTCCAGCTCAATGGTGTGCTCAAATCCACGGTCAGGTGGTTGGTCCGGTGGTATGTCCCCAAATACTACTGGGTACCTGTTAAGAATGGCCTGAATCTCAAGATGTGGTGGCTTGGTAACACCCACAGCCTCATAAATCCGCAATTCAACAACCCACTCTATATCCCTATGCCTCAAGTCGGCCGCCATGCTGTGTGGGTATGAATGCATGCCTCAAGTCGGCCTCCATGCTGTGTGGGTATGAATCCATTCCTCTCAGCATCATGAGTTTGCCCTCTTTATCCAAAAACTCCATCTCCAGTTTCTTCCAGTCAGTGGTGACTCTGGCAAGTGTGAAGAGCCACTGGACTCCCAACACTATGTTGGTGTATGGAATATCAACCACGAACAAGTGGTCAGTCATGGAGTAGTTCCCCATGGCTATAGTCAGTGCTGGGACATAATGTGTGCATTGCATGGTCCTGTCTCTCGACACCAACACTGAAAACCCCTCGAACTCCTCTGTAGCAATGCGCCTCCTCTACACCATCTGGGCATCGATGAAGTTGTGCATGGCTCCATTGTCCGCTAACACCGAGACACGCTACCCCTGTACTGTCCCTTGGATCCTCAAGGTCAGATACTTGGATACCCCACGCAGCGATGTGAGGACCCCTATTGTAGATGAAAACACAGATCTTCTTGCTGCCGATGGGGGTGGAGGTGGAGGCCCTCCCTCCTGGGGTGCTGCGCTGTCCTCTCCTCCCATCTCAAAGAATGTCTGCTCATCCCTGTCACTGTCTGAGAAGACCTCTATATAGTGTGCCTTCCCTGCTGGACATTTGTGGCCTGATGCCCATGGCTCCTGGCAAGTGAAGCAAAGTTTCTTCCTCCAGAGATCTCTCATGGTGTCATCATCTACTTGCCCCTGGCCTGTGGTTGCCTCTTGGGGGTGGAGCTCTCATCTCTCTTCCCTTCTGCTGAAATCCTAGTTTGTTGGGCAGTGGTTCTCTAGCCCTGGGTAGGGCATCCTGCAAATCTCTAGCCCTTCCCCCTGCGTCCTGTAGTGTAGCAGGTTCGTTGGACCTTACTAAGCCCCGTAATGGTTCTGCCAATCCCTCAACAAACATGTAGATCCTCCTTGACTCGGACAGATCTAGAACCATCACTGATAGCCTCAGAAACTCAGAAATGTATGCCTCTGCGTTCCTAGTCCGCTTGAGTTTGGTTATCTCCCCGAAGTACTCTTCTAGGTCCTTCCTATCAAACCTCTCAAGCACTGTCCTAGTGAAATCATCATACACTGTCACCTCTGCGTGACCTAGCGTAGTCAGCCCATGGAACCATCAATCGTGGGCTTCTCCCTCTGGATGCAGCGTGGAAATCTTGATGGCCTCTGTCTCGGTCATTTGGTTCAACTGGAAATAGACATCCAAGTTCTCCACCCATGGTTTTGTTGAACTCTTAAAAGAGCCATCAAAAGTTGGGAGGAACAACCTTCCCACAGTACGCTGTAAATCACTGCCCTGCATGTAGCCTCCTCCGGACTGGTTTCTGGGTTTGTTACCGGTCTTCAACTGGAAGAAATCTTTGAATGTGATGGCCCTCTTGAACCCTGGGCCCTCTTCCGGCTCTCCTGCTGCCCTCCTGTTCCTGAAGCGAGGAACGTTGGAATAGTGGACCGTGGAGGTGTGTATGGTATGACTGGCATGGTTGTGTGTGGTGCCATCTGGTGCTATGAAGTGCCTGACTGTTCTCTAATCTGGAAATCCCCTTGGATACCCTTCCCCTTGCCACTATTGCTAAACCGCTGACCCATCTCCTCAATCCTCTTGGAGACGTCCTATACTGACTTTAGCAGAAGTTGAGCAAATTCCTCCTCCTTGCTCCTTCCATATTCTGCGTCCCCCATGTTCTCCCCTACGACCTCTAGAACACTACCTCCTAGATCTGTAGTGATTTCAAGATACCTTTCCCTGCTCCTGTATCTTTGTCTCCGGTAAGTTACGTTCTGTTTGTTCTCTGGTGTCATAGACTGCACAACTCCACAGGCTAAGCCAAGTTTATGAGCTTTGATACCACTATAATATTCCTAATAGGAAATTAACAATAATAACAATGTAGCAATAGACCTTAACAACAACAAAAACAATTACCCCATTAAAACACAGAATGGAGCCATAAAATCAAGTTGGAGCCATTTTATTAAACAACTGTGAATGTGTACAATATGGGTGCTGGATCCACCCACACCAAAGTATTTTGTGCTGCTCTTGCTCTGCGCAGTTCTGCCCAGAAACACTGTTGCTGCTCCACTAGATCTGCTGGTTGGGCATGGAATAATACTCATAAAATTCTGGACTTTTAACCACGGCCTCTACTCCCAAAACCCACAATAACCTGCGAAGGATTCGTGGAATGGCTGACTCTGGAAATTGGCCCTCTTGGGTTTGGCTCTCTAAGCTGCTGGACAATTCTATGCACTTGGAAATTCTGCTGCAAACTGCTCCCAAAATGTATGCAATATCCCTGTTAGGAAGCTCTCAGCCTCCCCACCAATTCCCAACTCCAGCTTCCCTATGCTCCTCAGCTCCCCGATGATCTCCCTCTCAGCACTGCATAGTCACTGCGCTGCTGGGACTAGTTTGTGTTGCCTCTGAAGGTAAACACGCTGTGAATGAGGCCCACAACTCCCCACTAGATCGAAAAGGTAAAATCTCCTCCCTAGGGTAGGCACTCGAAGTCCCCCGAAGTAGAGGTTGAGATTCCTGCTCGGTAACACTAAATTGCTGAACATCAATGGCAGAATTGGCACTAGCTCAAGTGTGCTCCATCAAAAGACAAATTCAGAAATGATAGATAGATGAGTAAAATAAGCTGCCTCTTCCTTTTTTGTCTCCAAAGGCCCAACGTTCCTCTTGGGTCTCACCTAGAGCTGCGCTGCCCCTCCTCTAGCCACTCCTGCACTGCCTTCCTTCGACCAACCACAGCGCTGCCTTTATGGATGGCGCAGTCCTTCCTCATTGGTTCATTGAGTCCCCACCAAGGCCGCAATATTTGCCTCTTCAACTATAGGAAAAGACCATAGTTTGTTTTAATCTAATTTGTGGGTCCCCGGCCCACATTATTTTCGGCTAACACTAAGACATACAAAATTATCAAAACTTTAATATTTCTAATTAGCAGAATGACTAATTAGGAATATTACACAAATGGTGGAGGAATGGTGGAGCAATGTAGGGTTGTTGATGGCCGGCTGTCCAAATTAGGAGAAAAAAATTCTGCTATAGAGTTACTTACTTTTGGTGGGTAACGGTACCAATATTACTTCTTTCCTCTTTCAACTTTTGAGCATCATTATGCTCTCTTTTGGACCTCACCTCAATATTTCTGGTATGTCCACAACATTAAGACCCTTTACTCTTTCATGTAAAAATGTGGGCATTGACTCTTATGTAAGAGTCTTTGTAGGTCTTGCCATTATCACATAAATTGCATCTCCATTCACATAAACCCCCACCAGCCATTTGCTTGACCTTGGAAACATACATCCAAAGAGGATAGTATTCTTTCTGCTTACTTGAGGAGCTCTAGGGGGCTTTAAAAGTGACCCTTTGAGAAGCCATGAATGCTGAAATAGTAAATAAATGTACGCACCAAATATAAGGCTGCCTTCACCCATCTTCCTGCTGCCCACAACTGTTTTCTTGCTGTAAATTCACCATAGGTTTCTCCTAATAGGATATGACATATAGAGAGGTAAGGATGATGCAAATCAGACAAGTTATTGTAAGCCAACCCATTTAGATTAGGTGATCCACCCTTGGGGTCAAATCCAGATAAGCACAAAACTTTATGTACCCAAATATTGGATATTGCCGCCTACATTAATTTTTTTTTCCTTTTCATTCGTTGACAAAAAATGGAATTGAATGTAAGGCTTAAGCTGTTTTCTCCCGTAAACCATTTGGAGAGAGCCACGTAGAGGATATGACAGATAGAGAGCAAATGATGATGCATATCAGATACCAGTTATTGAAAGCCAACCCATTTAGATCAGGTGATCCATGCTTAGGGTCAAATCCAGATAAGCCCAAAACTTTTATTTATCCAAATACTGGATATTGCCTCCTCTATTTTCATTTGTAGAAAAAAATTGGAATTGGATGTAAGCTGTTTGTCCCATAGCCATTTTGCCTTGTGGATGTTTCGATAAAATTCTATTTTTTTTTTCAGATTACACATAAAAGATGGCATATTCATGGTAATACAAGTAATTTGCATTATGCGTCTAAATTAGTAATGAATTTGGATCTGCTTAAGGAGTTTGAAAGGTAAAAAATTCAGCTATTTGACATCAAGAAGTTGGATATGTTTCTGCTTTTAACTGGATGTACTTTGCTTTTAATATATTTGTTGCTTTGCATTGAAAGTAATAGCATAGGCTTCAGCTTCACTTTTTTCTAAAGCCATCCAGGAGAAAAGCAGTTTCTCCTTAGATTTGTATCAATGCTTATGTTCAATGGAAATAATTATTTGCGACAGGAAATGGAAAAAGCAGGAACCTCTTCTGGAGCAGAACATAAAGTCCTTGGTGAAGCATTCAAAATTCAAGGTAAAATAAGCGAAGTATTCCAGGGGTGGCATTCTATATTGGAAGCTTAGAGATGAGTAGTTTCTAATAGTTTGCTCTTCGACCTGATACATCCTTAACCTGAATTATTTTTTGGTGTAGGCAATGCAGCCATGTCTTCAAAACGATATCCTGAGGCTATTGATCTGTATACTTTAGCTATATCACTGTCCGGGGATAATGCTGTATACTATTGTAACAGGTATGGATATTTGCATGGAAAATGAGAAGGATGGTGGCTAATTCTTTGGCTTTATTGCTGTGATTGTTGTATTTTGATTTACTGTGATAAAATCTTCCAGCATTATGGATATTCAAATGGAAAATGAGAGGGCGATGGCTGATTCATTGGATTTAATGCTGTGTTTTATCTGTATTTTGTTTTACTGTGTTCAAGTCCCCCAGCATTTACAGTTTAGAAATACTTATAATTCCTTTGCATTTTTCCACATCTGGATTTTTTTGGCTCTGTATCTTTTAGTCCAGCTTTTGTAGAATATTTCTTCTTCAGTTGAATTTATTTTCTATTTTTAATCACCATTGTTCAAATATGCAGTCATTTATCCCCAAAATAACACTATGTGCTGCATTTTTGAGGTATGCTATTATTAATCTAAAAACAATCTCTTTTTGGGCAAACTTTGACTTTTCCAGAAAATGGTAACAATAGTCCATTGTTGTTGCCATGTTCTTGCTTCTCTTGTCTTCTAATCCATGTTGTCCTTGCATTTCAGGGTTAGTTCCATGATTTTCCAATTAGGCTTGCAAAAGTGAATGGGGTTGTATTACTTGACCGAATAGACATGATGAACATCAATGTCTTCAGTGTCAACGTTTATCTCAAGTACACAATTTTGTACTCTGATTGTACTAGAGGCAAGGCTGGATGTTGTGGGATGACATGCTTTTTGCGAGGCTTCCCTGTGTGTTGACATCTATCAGCAGAATCCATACATTGTCTTGCATCAACGGACAGTCTTGCCCAACATACTCTAGCTAAACATATCTTTTAAGATGTACAGTCCTCCTTTTGGTTTGAATGGCCCATCATCAGATTCTCTAAAGTCACGCTGAAATTCTTTTGGCATTACAGATTGTCTTATAATGCAGTTTGGTCCTTTCCTATGCAGCACTCCTTCAGTACGTTGGGAGGGAGTAGGTTTTATTACCAGACTCTTCCTATATCTCTTTGTTAATTACAAAGGAAATTCACCTTTGGAAGGGTACCGTGTGATACCCACCACCTGTGGGTAGTATCCATAGGAGAAAATTTTCTCCTAGATGGTTTGCAGCTGGCAGTCAGCAGCCCCTTGCAGCCACCAGATAGATCGATGTGCCACTATCTCCGCCACCTGAGCCAGCCATGTGGTCTCTCGCCCATCTGTTATGATCGTATTGTTTGAAGGTGGGCCTCCCAATCACAAAGGTTTGGCTTTTCATTTCTGTAGTGATTAAATTTGTTTGCTTATCATGGGCACTTTTGGGCATGAATTGGTGGGGGGATTCGGTGGAAAGAGTGGGCTAGTTCTATACTCTTGTCTTCTCTGCCTGGTTTGGTGATTAGGCTTGTATCCTAGTCCCGTGGGATCTCCTTTAGGGTTGGCACTAAATGGGAAATCCTGATTTTGGTTGCGTGGTCCCACTTCCCGACACCATATACATCACTCTCCTCCGCTCAATTTAACCCCATTTATCACTTTTCCCATCTGGGTCCGCATTTGTCCACTGGGTCCAATTACACCTTGGGTCGGGCCTAGAATGATGCTCTTGAGGTTGATGCAACTAAAAGGAAAAGAAAAAACATAATTTGGCCACTTTCAACAGGAAAGGTACCACAAAATGGAAAAGATGGTCGCGACATAAGAATTTAGCACGTGGGCAAAAGCCAAACATTAGCTCTACCTCTTATCTATGGCCATCACCCTGGTACCTATGGGTCCTAAATGAGCCCCCTCCACATTAAGGAACCCATGATTTCCCCAACCCTTGGTGGGCAATGAACTGCACCACCTTAAAGGGGGTATCTACTGTTATATCCTACACATCATTCTCTCATTCCCTGGAGCCCCGAGCAATTATGAAGAAAAATCAATCAAGGGAAAAAGGCATATGAAGAAGGGTGGAAAAAAAAAGGTTGGGGTAACTCATGTACCATGATTGCTCCCTCCTACATTGATATACCCAAGTGTGGGCTTCCCCTGTCATAGCTACCCTTGTACCATGGCATGTCGCTTGGAGCCTCCCCTTGATCCTCAATCCATTCCATCATTATATCACGTGCCACCTACCACTTGATGGATGTACCATGGACATATTGCCCCCTTTAAAGGTTGAAGCCATCTAATAACGTCCTTGGTTAACCCCCTTATCCAGCTTGGAGACACCTGTACATGCCAAAACCCACTATGGAAGGGAAAGCCACTATGGAGTGTCCATTTGATTCCATTATTTGTAAGCTCTTTTACTTGATTACTCTAATGATTTGTTGTAGTGAAGGGCAAGGGGATGCATTTGATCTTTTGTAGGATTGCAGGTGGGTCTCCATTTGGGGTTTGGTCTCTTTATACGGGGTCCAAGCCCTCTAGAGGGTCACATTGGCACTTGTAGGGTGAGAATAGAGAGCCATGAGCCTCCACCATAACAGAGAGCACTTCATGGATCCCCAACACCATTCAATCATTGCTCATGCTCCACTTGCTGGATGAGGATGATGCACCTGGATCACCATGCCCAACCGCCTTCACACTTGTACGACACACTTGGCAGAGGTTCCAGGGTCTAGATGAGGATGTGTCTCACTACGGGAGACAAAGGGAGGGCTTATGTCATCATCCTAGCCATTATAGATGGTTTACAAACATTATCAATCCACTTGGAGACACATTAGGATGTCATTGTGCCCCCACACCCACTTGGGGACACTAAATGTGACTTGCTTGGATATAAAGGGGTCAACCCCTCTGTAATATTCCTAACGGAAATATACAATGCTAAACAAAGCAAACATAGCAAAAACACATACACAAATTTACCTCACATTTAACAACCAGAAATCTCCATTAATTGCGCTGATCTGAGTAATTTTATTGACATAATTGTTGGGTACAAAGTAAAATTAGAAAGCATGCACTTGGGCTTGCTTAAGGCAAGCTAACAATATCTAAATGATGAAATCAACTGCTCTAACATGCAATGTCGCTGTCACCATCTATCTCTGCGCTGTCCGGGTGAAAACTACATTACTGGTTGCAATTAATAACTGCTAGGGCCGCCTCCTGTGCTCAAAAAATTTCAGGTAATTAACTCCGGGCTCTCCACCAATAACCCACAAAAACCCACAAAGGAATTGGCCAAATGCGGACCTCGAAATTTCGGCCCACTTTCCCCTAGCTCCTCTATCTGCTGGCTGAGTTGGGATCCCTATTGGACCCCACAAATCCGCTTAGAAAATTTTGCCAAATTATTTCTGAGGTCCTTGTCAAAAACCCAGAAAAACCCACAAAGGTTTTACTCTAGTTTTGAAGCTCCAAAATTGACTCCAAATGCTTGACCATCCTCCACAAGTATAAAATGAAACCTGCAGCGGATTCCGTGTTTGCTGCTCCACCAAATCGTTGGAAAATTCACCAAAATTGCCTCCAATCACCCAAGAAACTCCCTTCCGGCCTTCCCCACAAGTTTCAGCCTCGAATGATCTTCGCTCCTCAACTCCCACGTGTGTCTCTAACCTCTACTGTGCAGTGCCTATGCAGCTCTTCGTGACGCTGGTCCCAATGTACAAAATGCTACTCTTGGATCAACTGAAATGGATGAGACTCCCTCCTTGGGCTGACACTCGAAGTCCACCGAAGCAATGGTTGAGATTTCTGCTCGAAAACACTCGTGTGCTAAACAACAGTTGCAGACTTTGCTTCAGTGCAAGCGTGCTTGTCAAAGAAAAATTATCAAATGATCAAGAATGCCCCAAATGAGCCCCTTTTTCTCTTTTCATCAAAGAGTCTCCAAAATGCCCATGTGGGCCGAGCTCGACTTCCCCCCACCAACTTCACTCCAATGAGAGCGTATTCCACATGTGGGCCGTAATTCTCGATGGGGTGGCCCCCATGCTCCGCTAGAGTTGCAATATTTCCCTTCCTTCCTAATGTTTTGGGCCTCCAGTTTCGATTTCTGGTAGCGTCAAATGTGCTCTAAGTCTCAAATTTTGCATGGAGGATTAGGCACATGCATTCCAAAGAACCCAGAAAGCGTTTTGGGAAATTCCACCCGGATTTTGTTTTATGAAAATAATTAATTATTTTTAATGGGACCCTAAGTCTAAACTTGAGAAATTAAAATAATTAAAAGGTATTAATAAAACAGGGTGTGAATCTTCTAGAAAAAGACAGAGACAGTCAAGTTAATCTTAGCCGTTGATTAATGATTTAATTTCGACCATTGAAGTCTCAACGAGAAGATTATAAGAAGGATTTGATGGGGCATTTGGAAAATACACTGGGGAGATACTCAGTTACCCAAGAATATCTATTTTATCACTAGCTGAAGATTGGCAAGAGAAAATTGAATCAGAGGGAGAGTTGCAGGTTGGAGTGAGAAGGCATCAGCAAGAGCTGAGAGTATAGGATCAGACCTGAGGAAGCAATGCAGATAAGGGACATCGCAGAGGCAATGACGCAATGGCAGGGACAACACAGAGGCTGTGACGCTAAGACTGCACAATCATTGTGCAGAGGCTGATGAAGTGAGATGCAAAGAAGCTACAAGGCCTCTCCAGGGTCAGAATTTCACTATGATGCGGGTGAGAAAATTGGTTGTAAATATCTCACAAATATTACTCTTCTATTATGTTGGTTATTTTTGTACAAGAAATTTTGCTGAATAATAATAAAGAAACCCTCATTTGCTGCACCGATTTTCCCACATTGGGTTTTTTCGGGGACAATTGTCCAAAAATACTCTATTAATGTGTTTATACTTGTGCTAGTATTTTTCCTTACATTTACTTTCCGCATAATTTTTATCGTAAAGACTGTAGTGTATTTTATTTTGATATTTACCGTAGCACACGAGAAATAATTTGTTAGTTAAAAAAATAGAGGAAATCTAATCAGCTCTTGCAGTAGGATTCCGGATAGTGGAATTTTCACATGGTATCAGAGCAAAGAAAAGAGATCCGGAAGAGCCAGCGTTGAATAGAAGAGGGAGATCAGGAGATTGCATAGGCAACGAATTGAATTCCCTAAAGGATTGCGCAGTCTAGTCCAGGAGGACACATTTTCGTGGAAAATCTCTCTCTAAGTGAGTCAATAGAGAGAGATTTCCGGATCAAAATTTTCCAGTGACAGAGGGAATTGCGTAACGGATTCAATGCAAAGCAGTCGTAAGGACTGATGAAGTTTTTGCTAGACCGCAAAAGCATCGAAAATCGAAGGAAAAATAACACAATTAAGTATGGAAAATCTAGATGTCTCTGAATTATCTTCCATATTGGAAGAAGACTGCGCATGTTTGTCAAGTTCAACATTTGCAGGTGTTTGGTACATTGATAGCAGGGCTTTAGCTCACATGACTGGACTACGAGAATATTTCTCGAGCTATTAGGAAGAGCAGATGGACTTCGAGATCACTATGGGAAACATAACAAAATGCACTCCAGCAGGGAGAGTCTGTGAAATTCTATAATGTAGAATCCTACTGCAGCGACTGATTATTTTTCTTCTATTACATTCTTAACACAGTTATTTAACATTTCGCAATGTTAAATATCAAAGTAAAATATGCTGCAGAGTTCACGACAAATAAACAACATGAAATAAATAGCACAAGTATTCACTCGTAGACACCGTTATTTTTGGACAATTGTCCTCGGAAAAACCCAACTCGGGAAAACTAGTGCAACAGATTTGAGATTTCTTTATTATGCAGAAGTTCTGAGTACAAATGTGTGTTTGTGATTCTCAATCAATCACATGAAGAAATCTGATAAGAATAGACTAGTGAGACAATTCTCACTTTACCACGAAGTTCTGTCACTGACCTACACGCACACTGAGTAGCTCTGCGTGATCTCTGCGTAGTGACTGCGTCTCCCACGCTGGCACTGCGTCACTCGTGGTGGTGGTGGTTGTGTTTGCTTCAGTGCTCACTGCTGGGTGAGACTAGAGTATCTTCTCCTCCCAGAAATGTCCTTCGGAGATTGGATGAATCCTCAGCTGCCTCTCCAACTGAAATCGAAAATCCCTCTGCTGCTCTGTGCTGTCCCAACATAGCTGCTGCTTGGCTATCACTACGCTGTTGCTTGTGGATCCCTCCTTCCTTCTCTTCTTGTAATCTCTTGGCTTCAGAAACTCTTCCTCCTGAAGATTTCACCTTCCCCTCTCTGCAATTGAGAATCACTTCGATTCTTCCTTCAACTAGAAGAAATTGATCTCTAGATTCTTTCTCCGTCTGATGTGTTTTCCAAATGCCCATTGAGCTCTCCTTTATAATCTTTCACTGACTCACCAATGGCCGAGATTAAAACATAATCAAGGGCTAAGATTAACTGGGAGATGATCCATGACTTTATCTAGAAGATTCACACTTAGTTTAAATAATACCCTTTAATTAATCAGTGTCCTTAAGTTTAGACTTAGGAAAACATTAAAAAACGATTAATTAATTTAATTAAACCATCTCTAAGTGGAATTTTCCAAAATACTTTCTGGGTATTATGGAATACATGTGTCTTAGCCTATATACAAGGTTACAAGGCTAGAGCACATTTGATACTACTGCAAATCAACACTCCCTCTTAGCGAGGAAAGTGCTCTAGCAATACAACTCTATGTGCTGCTATGACTTCTGTAACATCTACTACTGTGTTATTGATGCTGCGCACCAACACTGCACTAATGTTGCATCTGTACTGCTGCTGACTCTGTATGCTGCTGCCAACTACTACTGTACTGCAACTCCCTCTTTCAACTACGCTGAAGATCCATTGACTATTGAAATGAATTTTCAGTCATACCGAACTATTCTTTGAATTGAGTGAACTTAATCCTCCCCAGAGCTTTAGTGAGTATATCTGTTGTCTGTTCTCCTCTGGGAATGTAGTGGAGTTGTACTGCCCCACGATGAATAGTCTCTGTTAAAATGACACCTGATGTCAATATGTTTGGACCGATCATGAAATACTGGATTTTCAGAGAGTTTGATACAACTCTGATTGTGACAGTAGATGCTAGTCGTCTCCATCCTGCTCTTGAATAGACTCGAGAAGTTTCCGAATCCAGATGGCTTCGCATGTAGCTGTACTAGCTGCCATGTACTCTGCTTCAACTGTGATCAATGCTACTGACTTCTGTTTCTTGCTTTACCATTACACCATTCCTGATCCAACGCTCAAACAATACCCTGAGGTACTTTTCCTGTCCACTAAGCTTCCCGCCCAATCTGCGTCTGTGAATCCACTGAGTCTAACATCCTCTCCTCGGCCATACCTTATACCAAATCCGACCGTTCCTCGCACATACCTTAGGATGTGCCTTGCTGCTGCCCAGTGCACTCTTTTGGGCTGCACCATGAACTGACTAAGAGTGTCAACAACAAAGCAAATGTCTGGTCTTGTGTTAACCAGATACATTAATGACCCGATGAGCTGTCTGTATAAGGTGGGGTCCACTTTTGCGTCTTCTGATGCATCTATCTTTTTCCAATTGGTGATCATGGGTGTGGCCATGGGCCTGCAAACTTGCATTCTGAACCTCTTCAGAATTTCCAAGGCATACCTCTGCTGCCCCATGAAGATATCTCCATCCTTCCGACAAACTTTGAATCCTAGGAAGCAATGCATCAACCCCAAATCCTTCATGTCGAATTCTACTTCTAGATTCCATTTGCAATCCTTGATGAGCCTATATGATCCAGTGAGAAACAAATCATCTACATATAGTACTAATACTAATGGCTCATCCTCTACCAGCAAATAGTAAAGATTGGGATTTGCGTCACTCTTGACAAACCCCATTTTTTGCAAATAGCTATGTATTCGACCATACCATGCTCTCGGAGCTTGCTTGAGCCCGTACAGGGCCTTCTTTAATCTGCATACATGAGACTTCCTTTCATGAGTCTTAAAATCCTCTGGCTGTTCGATATATACTTCTTCCTCAATCTCTCCATTCAAGAGCGCTGTCTTGACATCCATTTGATGAATCTCCTATCCCATCTGCTCTACTAAGGATACGACAGTCCGGATGGAAGTATATCTGGCAATTGGTGCGAAGGTCTCTTCATAGTCAATGCCTTCCTTCTGAGCATACCCTTTTGCCACGAACCTAGCCTTATATTTCTCTACGCTACCATCTGCAACGTATTTGATCTTGTAGATCCATCGTGATCCAACAATTGATCTGCTCTACGGTTTGGGGACAAATTCCCAGACATCATTTGTCATGATAGAAGCATACTCTTCTATCATGGCATCTACACGTACCTGGTACTGAACAACTTCCTGGAAGCCGGAGGGTTCCTTTACCTGAGGAACCAAAGGCTGGTACCTATCAGGTGGTCAACGCTGGCTCTTCCCAATCCTTAGAGTCCCAATGAAGTTTTCTGCGTCCCTCAGTATCTGCTGAGCTTCCTTGCTAATCCGACCATTGGTGGAAGGTTGCTCTCTCAAATCTTCCTCTTGATTAGGCTGTTCCTCATACTGAGTATCCTTCGGATCTTCTTCTAAGGAAACGTTAGTACCTATATTATTTACTAAAGTTTGTCTTTCTGTCTGTTCTTCTTGGTGCCCCTGCTACTGTTGGACCAAAGGAACTTCTGCAATTTGATCCTCTGCCGACATATCACACGATTTATGAAAGGTTCTATCCTCCATGAACTTAACATTGCGTCTTATCACAACCTTCCTGCTGCTAGGAATATAGATCCTATATGCTTTGGAGATTTCGCTATATCCTACAAGATACCCCCTTTCTGCAATTTGATCAAGCTTGCTTCTCTTCTCGCTTGGTACATGACAGTATGCCATGCTACCAAATATCCGAAGGTGCCCTACCTCTGGTTTCTTCCCTGTGAAAACTTCTTCATGAGTCTTCTTCCTCAATGCTATATGAGGAGTCCTGTTCTGGATGTACACTGTCGTGATGCAGGCTTATGCCCATAAATATCTGGGCAATCCAAGTTCGAATAACATGGCCTTGGCTGCGCCTACAATTGTCCTGTTTTTCCGTTCTGCCACACCATTCTGTTTGGGATTGTATGGCGCAATCCACTCCCTCCTGATGCCCTCCTTTCCGCAGGAATCTGTGAAGTTACCATCTATGTATTCTCCACCATTATTTGAACACACTGTCTTCATTTTCTTCCCCATCATATTTTCAACAAGAGCCTTGAATTCTTTGAACTTTTCAAAGACTTCATCTTTTGTCTTCCGGAAGTAGATCTAGGTCTTCCTGGAGTGATTATCAATGGATGTGACAAAATATTTGCCACCCTTGAGAGCGTTAGTGGACATTGGTCCACTGATATCTGAGTGTATCAGTGCTAACATGCTTGCTGCTTGGTTCTCACTTCTAGGAAAGGCTGCTTTAGCGTACTTCTCAAGTACACATCCTCAACATACATCATCATGCTTCATGCTGAGAGCAGGTACCCCAACCACTGTCTCTCTGAGCATCTTCAATGCACCACGGTGCAAGTGCCCCATTCTTCTATGCCAAAGTTCGTTCAACGCTTTCTTGTCTTCAAGATTACTATTGATTAGTGCCATCGAAGAGTCAAGCTGCAATGTGTATAGTCTTTTGCTCCTAACTCCGATTTGCTTTGTTTGCTTCCAACTTGGGTGCTTGGCATATGCCTTCTTCTCGAATCTCGATAAAGTGTACGTCATACCCTTTGTCCCGCAACAAGGATATTGAGATTAAATTCATCCCAAGCTCCGACACATGCAGTACATCTATGACCTTGACACTGGTTCCGACTTCTGTTTGAAACACTACGGTTCCTCTCCGAACTGGAGTGCATTTCGTGCTATTCCCCATAGTGATTTGGAAGTTCATTTGCTCCTCCCTATAGCTCAAGAAATATTCTCGTACTCCAGTCATATGAGCTGAAGCTCCGCTATCAATATACCAGATTCCTGCAGATGCTGAACTGGACAAGCATGCACAACCCTCTTCTAACCTAGAGGATAAAACATCTAAGTCTGCCATACTTATTTGTGCTTTCTTTTTCCTGTGTTGCGTCCCTTCTGAAGCTTTTGGTTTGCGCAGTCTGCTCTCTAACCCTGCTTCCTTTGGATCTGACAACTCTGATACCATGTGAAAATTCTATAATGTAGAATCTTATTACAGCTACTGATTATATTTCTTCTATTGCATTCTTAACACAATTATTTAACATTTCGCTGTGTTAAATATCAAAATAAAATATGCTGCAGACTTCACGACAAATAAACAACATGAAAGAAATAGCACAAGTATTCACACATAGACACTGCTATTTTTTGGACAATTGTCCTCGGAAAAACCGAACTTGGGAAAACCGATGCAATAGATCTAAGGTTTTCTTTATTATTCGATTTTGCTCAATTTTGCGTTCTATAGTTTATTTATAAATAAAAAAGGTGAGTAAGGGGGGGACATAACTCACTTTGGGAATAAAAGTCACTCCCTAGTAGCACAATGTTGTAACTTAAAGGGAGCCAAGGGGGACCAAGGACCACGTAGAGAGGGGGCCCACGTATACACTTGGAGGGATTGCGCAGATGGAGAGGAGCACGTGGCAAAAGGGAGGCTACGTTGGAGAAGATGGGCCTTAGGGTTTTGAGAGAGGCCAACGTTATAAAAGAGAGAGGAGCCTCCTCATTTGGTCATTCGATTATTATGCATTTGAGCTAGTCACTTCAACTTCTTGAGCACGCTAGCTGTTTAGCCTGTCTGCAGCACTGTTTAGTGCATCGAGTGTCTCCGTTCGGAGATCTCACCCTAAGCCTCGGGGGACTTCAAGTGCCTGCTTGGGCAAGGTAGTTTCATCAATCTTTTTGCAGGAGGATCGATTTGTGGGAGTTGCGGAGGAGTAGTGCATTTGGTGACTGCGCAGTCTTGAGAGGGAGGACGTAGTCTCTTTTGGTGGGAGTTCCGGATTGGGATTGTTTGGAGGATTTGAGCTTGGAGATTGAGCAAGGGACCAGCCCTTGCATATTGGAGGATTTTGGCAGAGTTTTGGAGTATTCTCTTCAGTGGCAGCGCAGAGCCTTGAGGGATAGCGTAGATCCTCAAGGGGTTGATTTTCGGTGGTCAGCTATTTTTGAAAAGCTTTCTGGGCTTTTCTGGGTTTATTGAGTAGAGGCTGATTCCAGAGTTTTAGCATTTTCTGAGGAGGGGAGCAGCCCCAAATCCTCATTTTGATTCCAGTAGCAGCAGCAACACAACAGTTCTTCGGCAGCTTGGACGCAGTTCAGAGAGAGGCCATTTCCTTATCATTCTGAGTGTATTTATTCACTTGCCTTGTGCAAGTCGAGGTGCCATCTTTCTGATCACCTCTTGTACTCTTTCCATTACTCAATATAATAAAATGGCTTAGCATTTCTCTCTGCATTTCTTGAGTATTTTCTTATATTCTATGTATATGCTATTGTATGCTTGCACTACTGTTATCTTCTCTTGGAGCATCCCAGCAGTTATACCACTTGTGTGTGTGTTTTCCCCTATACTCTTAGACAGAGTCTGGAAAGGGCCAGGTAGCCTCCAGATCTCGTCCTCTTTTTAGAGGCGACATATCTGGTAAACGCCCTCCAAGTCCATCTCTGGTTGGAGTTTGCTTGTGTTTGAGGGATATCCCTGAAAAGGGATATTACAGTGGTATCAGAGCATAGATCTGGCTCAACCTGTGGAGCTAGTAGTCCATGACACCGGGGGAGAAGCCCCACATCTGCTACAGAGGTAGGAAGTACAGGGATCTTGAGCATAGGTTGGAGAACACCTACGGAGAGGGAGACTGTGTTCGGGTGGTGGACACGGAACAGGAGGAGCCTGTGGTGGATGCAGAGCAGGAGGAGCTTGTGGTAGACGTAGAGCAAGAGGAGCCGATGGCAGATGACAGTGATGCAAAACAGTTTGGGGAAGCGCTCATATCAGTACAGGATCTGGCGAGGCAGATCAAGGTGATGGGGCAGAGATTCACCGCTGTGGAGGCTAGACAGCGTGAAACCCCAAGGGGTTTCCAGATTGGTGAGGGATCTGGTACATCCCACCATTTGCCGGAGCGTATTGCCACTCAGTGTGATGCTACCCAGCACCAGGCATCACATGCACCTACACGCTCTACCATGCCCCACTTTTCTGGGAGCTGACACAGGGGTAGGAGCCCAGCAGGAGACAGAGCCCAGTCATATGGGCGATTATTTTGCAAAGTATGAGGCCTATGGGCAGGAGTTCAGGGATGCTCTCTCGTTCAGAGACTTTGTTTAGCTCCAGTGGGACAGTAGACCCCGCGACCATCATAGAGGGCACCGACATTATCATGATGGAGATACCCACTGCACAGCTAGCAGATTCCACTTGCCTACGTTTGATGGTTCATCAAACAGTTCGGCAAAGTCTTGCGTGGAGAAGCTGGACATCTATTTCCAGCTCAACCAGATGTCAGAGACGGAGGCCATCAAGGTGGTGACATTACATTTGGATGGTGAGGCCCAGGACTGGTGGTTCCATGGGATGGTTACACTCGGACATTCCACAGTGGCCCCGACCCCTTATGCCGAGTTCACGGGAGATTGATAGAGAGAGAGATTTGGCCCAGGAGGATCGGAGAACTGACACATTGTTGAGGCGCGAGGTTCAGCGAGGCAGGGGCAGAGACCTTGCATGTGCTGGACTTCTTGAGGGTTTCAGTGATGGTGCCAGATCTATCCGCAACACAGATGATCTACATGTTTGTTGAGGGGTTAGCAGAGCCACTTCGGGGTCTAGTTAGATCTACTAGACCAGCCACACTCCAGGATGCTATTAGCAGGACCCGGGATTTACAGGATTCCTTATTCAGGACCCGAACGCCTTACTCCCAGAGACAGGCTTTCCAGCCCAAGGGGGAGGATGTGAGGATTCCGCCTCCAAAGGGGAATCCAGGACGGGCACAGATGGATGATGATGCTAGGAGGGAACTGAAGAAGAAACGATTGTGCTTTACCTGTCAGGAGTCGTGGGCACCGGGACATAGATGTGCTGCTGGCAAAGCACATTTTATTGAGGTCTTCTCCAAGAGTAGCAGGGAAGAGGATGAGGAGGATGATGTGGAGGCAGGAGACAGTGATGCAGCGCAGGATCCTTTGCCACCTCCACCACCAGCAGCAAGTGGTGCGACTTTTGCACCTACCAGAGGGTCCCTTGCAGCATTGCAAGGAGTTCCCAAGTATCTGACGCTACGCGTACGGGGGACAGTATGTGTCCAGCGATTATCAGTTTTGGTTGACAGTGGGGCAACCCACAACTTCATCGATGCACAGATGGTTGAGCAGAGAGGTATACAAACAGAGAGCTTCGATGGATTCTCATTTTTGGTCCCAGGAGATCAAACCATGATGTGTGCTCGTTATGTTCCAGAGTTGTCAATGACGATGAGCACCTATACACTGACCGACCACTTTTTTGTGGTCAATATTCCGGACACCAACATGGCACTAGGTGTTCAATAGCTTATCACTCTAAGGAAGGTCACGACAGATTGGAAGGCCCTAGGGATGGAGTTGGATGATGAGAAGACAGGGAGGCATGAGAAGATACGGGGACAGCACACATATCCGCTTCAGACTGTTTCGGCTCATCGGATGGAGGCAGTCTTCCAGAAGGGAGACGTAGAGTGGGCAGTGGAGCTGCGTGCATCAGAGACAAGGACTACAGGGCAGACGATGCACCCAGAGACACAATCCATTCTTGACAGGTATGCCACAGTGTTTGGGGAGATTCCACCAGGACAGCCACCGGACCGGGGGTTTGAGCATACCATTGAGCTTGAGCAGGGTATACAGGCGGTGATCACTACCCCTTGCGGGCGCACGAGGCCTGTCGGGGTAAGATGACGGCCATCCGGGGAGTTGTTGGCTCTTGGGCACATTCGGCGACACGAGTCCTTTGCTTCTTCCGTGGTGTTGGTGAAGAAGGATACATTGAGGATGTGCATTGATACGAATTTGTTGAGAGAAGATAAGAGAACGGTACCCCCATGTTGGGATGAGTAGAGTTGATGGATGAGTTGAGAGGAGCACAGTTCTTCTCAAAGATTGATTTGAGATCTGGGTACCATCAGATTTGCGTGAGGGAACAGGACATTCCCAAGACCGCCTTCAGGTGTCACTATGGGCACTTTGAGTTTTTGGTGATGCCCTTCGGGCTAACCAACGCCCCAGCGACATTCCAGTCCTGCATGAATCACATCTTCCGCCGTCACTTGAGGAAGTTTGTGTTGGTGTTCTTTGATGATATCCTCATTTACCACAGGACTTGGGAGGAGCATCTCTAGCACATTGAGACAATATTGCGCATTTTGGAGGAGCAACAGTTCTATGCCAAGCTCTCCAAGTGTGAGTTTGGGTTGACGGAGATGTTGTACTTGGGACACATCATAGGGGTGGACGGAGTGAGAGTCCACGAGGAGAAGATCCAAGCCATCAGAGATTGGCCGGAGCCGAGGAACGTGACAGAACTTCATGGATTCATTGGCATTTGTACTTATTACAGGAAGTTCGTCAAGAGCTTCTCACAGCTTGCTGCACCCCTGACAGATCTGACGAGGAAGGGGGCATTCAGTTGGTCGGATACAGCGCAGCGAGCCTTTGACAGGCTCAAGGAGGTGATGAGCAGTTGCCCAGTGCTTGCATTGCCGTATTTTACCCAGCCGTTTGTTTTGGAGTGTGATGTGTCGTGAGAGGGGATCGCCACAGTATTGATGCAGGGAGGTCACCCTATAGCCTTTGAGAGCCGGAAGCTCCTTCCACACGAGAGGTTGTATTCTATGACAAGGAGATGTTGGCCATTACGCATGCATTGGCCAAATTTCGGTAGTATTTAGTGGGTAACAGGTTCAGGGTGAGGACTGATCACAGCAGCCTCAAGTTCTTTTTGGAGCAGAAACAGTTACAGGAGAGGCAACAGAAGTGGATCAGTAAGATCCAGGCATATGGCTTTGACATTGAATATGTCAAGGGTAAGAACAACGTGGTAGCAGATTCCCTTTCACGTAGACCAGCCACGTTGTCTCTTATGATTTTGGACACAGGCTGGAGGGCTCGACTTTTAGTAGAGTACTCCAAGGACATATTTGCATGTGAGGTTCTGGATGGACATGTGGTGGATGACAGGTACAGGGTGGTCGATGAGATCATCTACTACAGGGATCAGATCTTCTTGACTGAGGGATCTCAGCTCAAGAAGAAGATACTTCAGGCATCACATGATTCACCATTGGCCGACCATCAGGGGTTTCCCAAAACCTACAGGGCCATTAGAGAGAGGTTCTCATGGAAGGGCCTCAAGGAGGACGTACTCCAGCACATCAGGGAGTGCGATGTTTGCCAGAGGAACAAGGGGGAGATGAGCCATCCCGCAGGATTATTGCAGCCTCTTCCCATTCCGGAGGGAAAATGGGAGAGTATTTCGATGGACTTCATCACAGGGTTGCCCATGGTGCAGGGCAAGGATTATATCTTTGTTGTCGTTGATCGACTGACAAAGTATGCACATTTCTTCGCCATATCCACGCACTACACAGCAGCACAAGTGGCCAAGCTGTTCTTCAGAGAGGTTTTCAGGCTACATGGTCTTCCTAAGACCATCATCAATGACAGGGACAGCCGCTTCATGTGCAGATTTTGGCAGGAGCTTTTTCGGTTGGTGGGGACGGAGTTGACACCAAGTACTAGTTATCACCCACAGACGGATGGGCAAACGGAGGTAGTTAACAAGTGGCTGGAGGGCTACTTGCGTAACTATGTCAGTGGCCAGTAGCGAGCATGGCTGAAGTGGCTGCATCTGGGAGAGTACTGCTACAACACTACACATCACATGTCCATTGGTATGTCTCCATTTTACGCTTTGTATGGATATCATTCTTTGTCTTTTGTTGATGTGATGTTTGGTGCTAGCAAGGCTCCAAGAGCCAAGATTTGGATCCAAGAGAGTCAGGATATTCTCCGAGCTCTCAAGGATAATATGGCTACAGCGCAAAACCAACAGAAGCTGTATGCTGACAGAGGTCGGGTGGAGAGACAGTTTGAGGTAGGGGACTTGGTCTACGTACAATTATAGACATACCGATAGTCGTCACTAAAGCAGGAGGGAGCTGAGAAGCTCAAGCCCCGCTTTTATGGGCCATACAGGGTGATATGCAGGATTGGACAGGTTGCATATGAGTTGGAGCTACCCCAAGGCAGCAAGATTCATAATGTTTTTCATGTATCATGCCTGAAGAAGGCACTGGGGCAGCAGGTTACAGTGACAAATGAGCTACCACCCACGGATGATGACTGGCATTTGGTGTTGCAGCCAGAGGCTATTATTGATACCAGGGAGAGGCAGCTACGGAGCAGGACGGTCCGGAAATTCTTGGTGAGGTGGAAGAATTTGCCGGATGAGGATGCCACTTGGGAGAGTGGGAAAATTTTGTAGCATCCATCACTTCAGTTGCTTGAGGACAAGAAATAGTTTGCCGGGGGAGACTGTAATATTCCTAATTAGCAATGGCTAATTGGAATATTCGATTTTTCTCAATTTTGCCTTCTATAGTTTATTTATAAATAAAAAAGGTGAGTAAGGGGGGGGACATTACTTGCTTTGGGAATGAAAGTCACTCCCTAGTAGCACAACGTTGTAACTTAAAGGGAGCCAAGGGGGGCCAAGGACCACGTAGAGAGGGAACCCACGTATACACTTGGAGGGATTGCACAAATGGAGAGGAGCACGTGGCAAAAGGGAGGCTATGTTGGAGAGGATGGGCCTTAGGGTTTTGAGAGAGGCCAATGTTATAAAAGAGAGAGGAGCCTCCTCATTTGGTCATTCGATTATTATGCATTTGAGCTAGTCACTTCGACTTCTTGAGCACGCTGGCTGTTTAGCCTGTCTGCAGCACTGTTTAGTGCATTGAGTGTCTCCGTTCGGAGTTCTCACCATTAGCCCCGGGGGACTTCGAGTGCCTACTCGGGCAAGGTAGTTTCATCAGTCTTTTTGCAGGAGGATCGATTTGTGGGAGTTGCGGAGGAGCAGTGCATTTGGTGACTACGCAGTTTGAGAGGGAGGACGTAGTCTCTTTTGGTGGGAGTTCCGGATTGGGATTGCTTGGAGTTTTGGGCAGAGTTTTGGAGTATTCTCTTCAGTGGCAGCGCAAAGCCTTGAGGGATAGCGTAGATCCTCAAGGGGGTCATTTTCGGGGGTCAGCTATTTTTGAAAAGCTTTCTGGGCTTTTCTGGGTTTATTGAGCAGAGACTGATTCCAGAGTTTCAGCATTTTTTGAGGAGGGGAGCAGCCCCAAATCCTCATTTTGATTCCAGTAGTAGCAGCAGCACAACAGTTCTCCGGTAGCTTGGACGCAGTTCAGAGAGAGGCCATTTCCTTATCATTGTGAGTGTATTTCTTCACTTGCCTTATGCAAGTCGAGGTGCCATCTTTATGATCACCTCTTGTACTCTTTCCATTACTCAGTATAATAAGATGGCTTAGCATTTCTCTCTGCATTTCTTGAGTATTTGCTTATATTCCATGTATATGCTATTGTATGCTTGCACTACTGTTATCTTCTCTTTGAGCATCCCAACTACTATACCACTTGTGTGTGTTTTTCCCCTATACTCTTAGATAGAGTCTGGAAAGGGCTAGGTAGCCTCTAGATCTCGTCCTCTTTTTAGAGGCGACATATCTGGTAAACGCCCTCCCAATCCATCTTTGGTTGGAGTTTGCTTGTGTTTGAGAGATATCCCTGAAAAGGGATATTACAGAATCTTATTGCAGCTACTGATTATATTTCTTCTATTGCATTCTTAACACAATTATTTAACATTTCGCTGTGTTAAATATCAAAATAAAATATGCTGCAGACTTCACGGGAAATAAACAACATGAAAGAAATAGCACAAGTATTGACACATAGACACCGCTATTTTTTGGACAATTGTCCTCGGAAAAACCCAACTTGGGAAAACTGGTGCAACAGATCTAAGGGTTTCTTTATTATGCAGAAGTTCTGAGTACAAATGTGTGATTGTGATTCTCAATCAATCACATTTAGAAATCTGATAAGAATAGACTAGTGAGACAATTCACACTGTACCACGAAGTTCGGGCACTGACCTGCACCCACACTAAGTAGCTCTGCGTGATCTCTGCGTAGTCACTGCGTCTCCCACGCTGGCACTGCGTCACTGGTGGTGGTGGTGGTTGTATTTGCTTCAGTGCTCACTGTTGGGTGAGACTAGCGTATCTTCCCCTCCTAGAAATGTCCTCCGGAGACTGGATGAATCTTCAGCTGCCTCTCCAACTGAAATCGAAACTCCCTTTGGTGATCTTCACTGGCCCAATGTAACTACTGCTTGGCTATCACTGCGCTGTTGCTTGTGGCTCCCTCCTTCCTTCTCTTCATGTACTCTCTTGGATTCAGAAACTCTTCCTCCTGAGGATTTCACCTTCCCCTCTCTATAATTGAGAATCGCTTCGATTCTACCTTCAACTAGAAGAAATTGATCTCTAGATTCTTTCTACGTCTGATGTGTTTTCCAAATGCCCATCGAGCTCTCTTTTATAATCTTTCACTGGCTCACCAATGGCCAAGATTAAAACATAATCAAGGGCTAAGATTAACTGGGAGATGATCCATGACTTTATATAGAAGATTCACACTTAGTTTAATTAATACCCTTTAATTAATCAGTTTCCCTAAGTTTAGACTTAGGAAAACATTAAAAAACGATTAATTAATTTAATTAAACCATCTCTAAGTGGAATTTTCCAAACTATTTTCTGGGTATTATGGAATACATGTTTCTTAGCCTATATACAAGGTTACAAGGCTAGAGCACATCCGATGCTACCATAAATCAACAGAGGCACCATAGCGTTTCAGATAGAGGCAGGAACCAACATCAGAGCCACTAATGTGCTGCATGTGCCAGGGCTAGGAATGAATCTGATTTGAGTGTCCCAGTTATAGGACAAGGGATACGATGTATACTTCGTTGGAAAGAAGGTATACGTCAAACATCCGAGCTGGGAGAAGAAGAGGCAAATTGGAGTTCGAAGCAATAGACTATGCAGGTTGCAACTCGAGGCTCCGATGGCATTGATAGGCTGCAATCTTAATGGCGAAAGAAATCTGAATGAACTATGGAATAGGAGAATTGGACATTTGCAGCATGGAGCACTAGGGATGCTCAAAGAGACTGTCACTGGAGTTTCAGTCCTCAGTACTGAGCATGATAACATATGCAGAGGATGTGTACTTAGGGAAGTACACTAAGGCAACTTTTCCCATAAGTGATAACCGAGCAGAAGGTGTATTAGGATTGATATGCTCAAACATTTGTGGCCCAATGTCCACTAGAGTTCTCAGCGATGGCGAATACGTTTTCACCTTCATTGATGATTAGTCTAGAAAAACCTTGATCTACTTCCGAAAGATCGAGGATGAGGTCTTTGGTTGGTTTAGAGAGTTTAAAGCTCTCGTAGAGAACATGACAGGGAAGAAAGTAAAGGAATTGTGTTCGGATAACGGTGGAGAATATACAGACAGAGACTTCATAGATTTTTGTGCAAAGGAGGGCATCAAGAGAGAGTGGACAACTCCATAGAATCCACATCAGAATGGTGTAGTGGTGCGGAAGAACATAACTATTGTTGGGGCAACAAAAGCTATGTTACATGATCTAGACCTGCCTAGATTCTTATGGGCAGAGGCATGTAACACAATTGTGTATATTCAGAATAGAACCCCTCACAGAGCATTGGGGAAGAAAACTCCTGAAGGAGTTTTCACAAGGAGGAAGCCGAAAGTGAGTCATCTCCGGATATTTGGAAGTCTAACATATTGTCACATTCCAGATGAGAAGCATAGTAAACTAGATCAGACTGCAGAAAAGGGGTATCACGTAGGATATAGCGAGATCTCAGAAGCATACAAAATCTACATTCCTAGAAGCAGGAAAATTGTAGTAAGGCGAGATGCTAAGTTCATGGAAGATAGAGCTTTCAGGAAATCTCGTGAGATGCCAGTAGAGGATCAGTGAGTAGACGTTCCTTTTGTCCAACAGCAGTAGGGGCTACAGGGAGGACAGGCAAGAGGACAAACACTAGGATTGAGTACAATGCACAGTATCAACATTTCCTCTGGAGGAGAAGATTCTCGTAGTTCTCAATAGATGGAACAATAGGAAAAAGAGGAGGAATTGAGAGAATCTCCTACCACCAGTGGTAGAACTAGTAGGGAGGCACGACAGACACTGAGGGATGCAGAGGAGTTCCTTGGAGCTCCTAAAATTGAGAAGAGGCAGCGTTAACAACCTGACAGGTACCAAGCATTGGTAGCATAGGTAGAAGAACCCTCTAGTTTTCAGGAAGTCATACAACACTAAGTATGGGTGGATGCCATGGTAGAAGAGTACAGTTTTATCATGACGAATGATGCCTAGGAAGTTGTACCTAGACTTGAGGATAGATCAGTTGTAGGATCAAGGTGGATCTACAAGATCAAGTACGCTGTAGATGGTAGCGTGGAGAAGTATGAAGTCAGGTTCGTGGAAAAGGGGTATGCGCAGAAGGAAGGAATTGATTATGAGGAGGCCTTCACCCTTATAGCCAGATACACCTCTACCAGATCTGTTATATCCCTAGCTGCTTAGATGGGATGGGAGATTCACCATATGGATGTCAAGACAACATTCTTGAATGAGGTGATAGAAGAGGTGTACATAGAACAACCTGATTGATAGCTACTTGCAGCAGTTGGGATTCGTCAAGAGTGATGCAGGTCCCAATCTCAACTATTTGATGGTGGAGAATGAGCCACTAATTCTGGTATTATATGTAGATGATCTGTTTCTTATAGGGTCATCTAGGAGCGCTCATAAAGGATTGGAAGAAGAACCTTGAAGCAAAATTCGACATGAAAGATATGGGGTTGATGCATTATTTTCTAGAATTGGAAGTGTGGCAGAAGAATGGAGAGATCTTCTTAGGGCAAGGAAAATATGCTACGGAAATTTTGAAGAGGTTCAAAATGCAAGATTGCCGATCCATGGCGATGCCTATGATCATCAACTGGAAGAGAATAGATGCATCAGGGGACAAGGAAGTGGACCCCACCTTGTACAGACAACTCATTGGGTTACTCATGTATCTGGTCAACACCAAGCCAGACATTTGTTTTGCTGTCAACATCCTTAGTTCATGGTGGAACCAAAAAGTGTACATTGGGCAACAGCTAGGCACATTCTCAAATATGTGCGTGGAACAATCGGATATGGGTTGAAATACACCCGAGGAGATGATGTTAGATTGAGCGGGTTCACAGACGCAGATTGGGCAGGGAGTTATCAAAAGAGTACCTACTGGTATTGTTTCAATGTTGGATCAGGAATGATCTCTTGGTGCAGTAGGAAGCAAAAGTCGGTAGCACTAAGCTGAGCCAAAGTATAATGTATTGCAACCAGCACAACAACGTGCGAAGCCATATGGCTTAGGAAGCTTCTTGTGAGCTTGTACAGAAAGAGGATGGAATCGCCTAATGTTTACTGTGATAATCAAAGTTGTATCAAGCTCTCTGAGAATCGAATATTTTATGATCAGTCAAAACCAGTGTTTTAAAAACCGGCCAGTTTGAACCGGTAACCGGCCAAACCGGCCGGTTAGATACCCCGGCGGTTGAAACCGGCCAGGCAACCCGGCCAAACAGGGCATTTCGCCCATTTTTCACAAAAACCGGACCTAACCGGCCGGTTAGGTGCCAACTACTACGCGGGCGGCAGCGGACCCACATTTTCGGAATTAATTAAGTGTTAGGGCTGATTTGGAGCCAAGGGGAGGGTTGTTTCCCTCCAAAAACACCCTCCCCAATCTTTTATAAGGAGGAGCAGCCTCTCCTTTGTCTCACACCAACTCATTTGCTGTTTGTGAGTTTGATTAAGAGCTTGGAGAGTGTTGAGTGTTTGTCGGAGCAGTTATCTTGGAGATAGTTTGGAGCTGTCAATAGCGTTGGCATCTTCAAGAGGACACTAAGGAGGCTAGTTTGCATTGCCAGGTAAGAATTTGCACTTGAAAAATCCTTCATTTCATTGCTGTTCATGTATTTATTTTCTCATGTGTTTAGCTATTTTATTGCTCTAAAATCTCTAGTCCTATGCTATCAAATTTTGTATGTTTGAATGTGCATTTTTTTTTGTAAATTTAGCTTTAGTTGTCCATTTATCTTAGCTGCAATTCTTTTTAAATGGCAGATTTATTTCCAAATTTCAATTATTTCAAGTCAAGATGGCTCCAAAAGCCAAGGACAGTGCATGGGTCCATTGTGATGTGATTGATGGAAAGATGGTATGCAAACTTTGTCGAAAATGTATTGGAGGTGGGGGTATTCTTAGATTGAAACATCACTTGGCTGGGATAAGAGGCAATGTAACGCCATGTGATGCACCTAATGCAGTGTTAGGTCCGATTAGGGCATAATACCTTGCCAAGCTTGAAAAATTTGAGGAGACTAAGGCTAGGGAGAAGGCCATCCAAGATGAAATTGCAAGGAAGAGGGAAATAGTAGAAATGATGAGAGAGAGTGGGTATGAAAATGAGGAGTATGATATTCAAGACTCCTCTTCTATCCCTTCCACCAATAACCCCTTTCAGTATGTTCCTCCTGTTGGCAAAAGATCAAACCCAACAAAGAGACCCAACCTCATGAGCTATTTCTGGTCCAATGCTAATCCCACAACCACTGCCAGTGCCTCCATGTCCCAGCCAACTCCAAGTCGTCAACCCACTTTGGATCAACATTGGAAAAAACAATGCAAAGAAGCTTCTCATCAGTACATTGCTAGATGGTGGTATGATTCAGATATCCCATTTAATGCTGCTAACTCACTTTATTACCAAGCTATGTGGGACTCTGTTTTTGTTGCAGGAAAGGGCTTCAAAGGCCCTACTGCACATGAGTTAAGGGGAGCTCTTTTGCAACAAGAGATTTCTAGTATTGATGAGTATTTGGCTGAATATAAAGGTCATGGCTCAAAACAGGTTGTTCCATCATGTCAGATGGATGGACTGATGGAAAGAACCGCACTATCATTAACTTCCTTGTTGCTTGCCCTCGAGGAACAATGTTTTTGAGATCAGTTGATGCATCTGATAAGGTGAAGGAGGCAGCCCTTCTATTTGAGCTTTTGGGTGAGATTATTCAGGAAGTGGGAGAGCAGAACGTTGTGCAGGTCATTACAGATAATGCCTCAAACTATGTTCTTGCTGGAAAGATGCTTGAGTCCAAGTATAGTACCATATTTTGGAATCCATGTGCTGCACATTGCATAGACCTCATGCTTGAGGACATAGGCAAACTGGAATGGGTAAAAAGCACTGTAGAGCATGGCAAGTGCATTACAACATACATTTACAACCACTCATGGGTATTGAGCCTAATGAGGAAAAACACAGGGGGCAAAGAGCTTGTTAGGCCTACCATTACGAGATTTGCAACTCACTTCCTCACGTTGCAATGTCTCAATTCTCAACAGAAAAACCTGCAGAAAATGTTTTCTTCTGATGATTGGACTGAATCCCGGTGGGCTCGTAGACAAGATGGAAAAGACACCAAAAAGAAAGTCTTTGACAATTATTTTTGGAAAAGGTCTTCAGAGCTGGTAAAAATTACTGAGCCCCTTGTTAAGGTGCTAAGGATGGTGGATGGAGAAAGGATGGCAATGGGATACATTTATGAGGCTATGGATTAGGCCAAGGAGCAGATACGGGCAGCTTACAGGGACAGGTTAGCTAAATATGGCCGGATATGGGAGATCATTGATAACAGATGGAACAATCAACTCCATCGTCCTATACATGCAGCTGGGTATTTTTTGAACCCAAAGTATCATTATAGAGCTCGGCTAGGAGATCAGTAGGATGGGGAGGTCAGATCTGGATTGATTGATTGCTTGGAGCGCATGATCCCTAACCGTGCAGACCTTCTGGAAACACATAAACAACTTACTCTTTTCAGTATGGCAGCTGGTACCTTTGGAAAGAACTTGGCAAAAATGGCAAGAGATGTGGATCAACCAAGTAAGCAATTCCAATTTGTTTTTCTTTCATGTTAAATTGTTTGTAAATAAGTAATGAAATGAACTATGTTACTAATGAATGTCTTTTTATTTGCAGCACATTGGTGGGAGTCATTTGGCGGCCAATGTCCTCAATTGCAAAGGTTTGCAATTAGAATCCTCAGCCAAACTTGCAGCACTTCAGGTTGTGAGCGCAATTGGCCTGTTTTTGAGCGCATACACACAAAGAAGAGAAACCGTTTGGAATAGAAATGGTTAAATGATCTTGTGTTTGTGCAATACAACCTTCGCTTGAGGCGGAACCAACTGATGAGCAAAACACCTGATCTAGATCCCATTGTGTTGGATGATATTGATCCAACATCAGAATGGGTGGAGGAGATTGAAGATCCAGTGTTTGAGGCTGGTTTTGATTTTGATGCAGCAGTGGCGGGGGGTGAATTTGAAGCAGATTTGGTGGCACCATCAGACGCAGACCCAGGATTGGTCGCTGCATCAAGCAAAGGCAAACAACCAATGGTCAACACTAGTCATGCACCTCGAGCAACTCGTGCTTCCATTAGGTCCACTTTTATTGTTATTGGTGGCAGGGGTACTGAGGTTGCAGATGAGCCTGAGGCTGAGGCATCCTCAGACTCTGATCCAGATGATGTCTATGCAGCGCTAGCAGCGGATGTTGATCCTGTGCTAGTAGCGGTGATGAATTTGATGATTGATCATCATTCATGTGTAGTCTTGTATTAGGCCAATGGCCTCATAGCTTGTAGCATTGGTTTTGGACTTTATGGGCCATTTGGAGCCTCATTTCTTATGTATTTTTTGATGATATGTATTGCACTCGGTGCCATTTTGATATATTCACCTTTGCATGGTATATAAATGAGCAAACTTTGCATATTTTGTCTCTATTGGCTTGGAATCATGGTTGCAAATCTTAAAAATAGTTTTTTTTATTAAAAAAATAATTATTAAATGTATTTTTTTAAAACCGGTTCATTGGCATCTGACCGCTCCCGGTTAGACCGGTTCCGGTTAGAAACCCAGTTCATTAGGTCCACCGGTCCGGTCACCGGTTCCTGTTTTTAAAACTATGGTCAAAACACATAGACATCAAATGTCATTTTATCAAAGACTGTATTCAGCGTGGGGCAATATAGCTGCAATATGTCCCCACAGGAGATTAGGTAGCAAATGTACTCACAAAGGCTCTAGGAAGAGTTAAGCTCATTTAGTTCAGGGAGCAGATGGGTATCGTTAAGAACCCGTTTCAGTACTAGATGGATCCTCAGTTACAACAATAGCAAATAATAGAGAGTTGCAGTGCAGTAGCAGTTGGTAGCCGTACGTAGGGTCATCAGCAACAAAAATGCAACAACGCAGCGTTGGTGGGCAGCAGTGTCAGACATCCAGTGTGCAGAGGGAGATGTCGCAGAATCAGAGCAGTACTTCAGATGGTTGTATTGTTAGAGCACATTCCTCGCTAAGAGGGAGTGTTGATTTCTGGTAGCATCGGATGTGCTCTAAGTCTGAAATTTTGCAGGGAGGCTTAGGCACATGTATTCCAAAGAAACCTTAAAGCATTTTGGGAAATTCCACCCGGTTTGTGTTTTATGGAAATAATTAATTATTTTTAGTGGGACCCTAAGTCTAAACTTAGGAAATTAAGATAATTAAAAAGTATTAATAAAACATGTTGTGAATCTTCTAGAAAAAGACGAAGATCAAGTCAAGTTAATCTTAGCCGTTGATTAATGATTTAATCTCGGCTGTTGAAGTCTCAACAAGAAGATTATAGCGAATTGATGGGGCATTTGGAAAATATACCCGGCAGATACTCAATTCCCCAAGAAGATCGATTTTCTCACTGGTTGAAGTTCGACAAGAGAAAATCAAATCAAAGGGAGAGTTGCAGGTGGGAGAGAGAGGACATCAGCAAGAGCTGAGAGTATAGGATCAGACCGGAGGAAGCAACGCAGAGAAGGGACAACGCAGAGGCAGTGACGTAGTGGCAGGGACAGTGCAGAGGCTGTGATGCTGAGACTGCGCAGTCATTGCGTAGAGGCTGACGTAGTGAGACACAAAGAAGCTACAAGGCCTCTCCAGGGTCAAAATTTCACTGTGGTATGAGTGAGAAAATTGGTTGTAAATTTCTCACAGATATTCCTCTTCCATTCTGCTGGTTATTTTTGTACAAGAGATTTTGTTGAAGAATAATAAAGAAACCTTCATCCGCTGCACTGATTTTCCCACATTGGGTTTTTTCGTGGACAATTGTCCAAAAATAACTGTGTTAATGTGTTTATACTTGTGCTAGTATTTTTCCTTGCATTTACTTTCCATAGAATTTTTATTGTGAAGACTGCAGTGTATTTTATTTTATTTGTTCAGTTAAAAAAATAATAGAAGAAATCTAATTAGTTGTCACAGCAGGATTCCGGATAGCGGAATTTTCACACCCACTTAATCCCAAAATTTATGTGGGACCCCTGAACCCACATCTCCTAAGAGCAAACATGAAATAGGACAAAATTGGGCAAGATTGATATTTCCCTTAGTCATATTTCCAAGTGGGAGTATCACAGTCCTCCTCGCCAAAACATTGCTTGTCCTGAAGCAACTACCGAACAAGTGCTCTCTCTAGTTGTTGCTCCCCATTGTCACTGCAAAAATGTGCTAGGGTTCCAGATGCGACACTGAATTGTCCCTGAACTCTGAACTGTCCTGACATGAAAGAATCCCACAATACCAAGATCCCAAGCCATCCTGTCCCACTTGAATCTCCCCTCACTCCACTCACTGCCCTACCCGGTATAAGTACCAGAAGGTCCCTGTATACCATCAATGAGTAGGGGATCATGATAATGTGGCACTATGCCTTGTTGATTTTTGTAGCGTCGGATGTGCTCTAGCCTTAATATTTTGTAGAGAGGCTAAGTCACATGCATTCTCCAAGACCCATAAATCGTTTGGGTAAATTCCACCTAGAGATTATTTAATTAAAATAATTAATCATTTTTAATGTATTCCTAACTCTAAACTTAGGAAATGTGATTAATTAATTTGTATTAATTAGATCTGGTGAGAATCTTCTAGATGAAGACGAAGATCGAGTCCAAGCTAATCTTAGCCATCGATTATGTTTTAATCTTGGCCGTTGATATCTCAACGAGAGATTATAAGAAGGTACTCGATGGGCACTTGGAGAACACACCAGTGCAGGTACTCAGTTGCCCAAGCATATCGATTGTCTCAGTGGATGAAGTTCGGTAAGAGAAAATCGAATCAGAGGGAGAGTTGCAGTGGGAGAGAGAGGGATCAACAGTAATCCAAGAGTGCAGGGAAGTTTTGGAAGGGGCAGTGCAGAGGAGGGACGCAGATCAACAACGTAGAGGCAGTGACATAGGCATTACGCAGTAACTGCGCAGAGGGTGACCCAGTGCGCCCAACATAAGGACAAGCGGTCCTCTTCGGGCTCAAAAAACTGTTGTGAAGAGTGAGAAGTTGTTCAGTAAATTTCTCTCTGTGTCTCATCTTCTCTTTTTCTATCCAAAACCTTTGTACATGAATTATTGCTGAAGAATAATAAAGAAACCCTCATCTGCTGCATCGGTTTTCCCACATTGGGTTTTTTTGGGGATGATTGTCCAAAAATAAATGTCATTGTGGTTATACTTATGCTAGTATTTTTCCTTGCATTTACTTTCTGTAGTATTTTAATTGTGAATGTTGCAGTAGAATTTATTTTGATATTTACTGTGTAACACCATAAATAACTTGATTCAGAATTAATAAGTAGAAGAAATAATATCAGTTGCTATAGTAGGGATTCCAATCTAGGAATTTTCACATGGTATCGGAGCACACAGGTGAAGCAAGAAGAGCCCAACGCTGAGCAGAAGAGGGAGTTCGAAAAGACTGCGTAAGTAGTAGATCAAAAAACCTAGAGGGGTTGTGCAGTTCATAGCCAGGAAGACAATATTTCGTGAAAAATTCTCTCTGAGTGAGTCGACAGAGAATAAGCTTTTTGATCGTGATTGCCAGAAGCGGAGAGAGCAGCGCAACAACTTCAATGCAGAGCAAATTTTCTGCTGGGATGTAGTTTTCTACAGCAATTGCTGGGCAAAAAAGTGTTAGTAATAGGAAGGAAAAATAACATAGATAAGTATGGAAAGTCAAGAAGCCTCAGAATTATCTTCCAGTTTGGAAGATGAGTTTGCATGTCTATCGAGTTGGGCATCAATTGGTATCTGATATATGGATAACAGAGCTTCATCTCACATGGCTGGGGTAAGAGAATATTTCTCTAGTTATCAAGAAGAACACATAGACTTCCAGATCACTATGGGCAACATAACCAAGTGTACTCCAGTAGGGAGAGGCACCATAGAATTTCAGACAGAAGCAGGAACCAACACAAGCGCCACTGATGTACTACATTTGCTAGGATTGGGTATGAACTTGATTTCAGTGTCCCAGTTGCAAGACAAAGGGTATGATGTATACTTTGTGAAGAACAAAGTATATGTTAAACATCCTAGCTAGAAGAGGGTAAAACAGATTGAAGCTAGAAGCAACAAGTTATATAAGTTGTAGATCGATTCTCCAATGACACTGATAGGTAGTGATAGTAGTAGTGGGAAGGAGCTGAACGAACCTTGGCACAGGAGGATGGGACACTTACACCATGGAGCACTTAAGATGCTCAGAGACATGATGACGTATGTAGAGGATGCGTACTAGGAAAGTACGCAAAGGAAACATTTCCCAGAAGTGATAGCATAACAAATGGCGTGTTGGGGTTGATACATTCAGATATATGTGACTCAATGTCCACCAAAGCTCTCATCGGTGGCGAGTATTTCGTCACCTTTATTGATGACCACTCCAAGAAAACCTGGATCTCTTTCCTAAAGACCAAGGATAAGGTCTTCGATCGGTTCAAAGAGTTCAAAGCTCTCGTAGAGAACATGACAAGGAAAATGATCAAGGTATTGCGTTCAGATAATGGTGGAAAGTATACAAATAAAAACTTCACAGACTTCTGCGCAAGGGAGGGCATCAAGAGAGAGTGGACAACTCCATATTATCCACAGCAGAATGGAGTAGTGGAGCAGAAGAACAAAACAATAGTCGGGGCCGCAAAAGCTATGTTATATGACCAGGGTTTGCCTAGATTTTTATGGGCAAAGGCATGCAACACAATAGTGTACATCCATAATAGAACTCCTCACAGAGCATTGGGGAAGAAAACAGTAGAAGTGTCCTCGCGAGGAAGAAGCGTTAAGTAAGTCATCTAAGGATTTTTGGAATGGCATATTGCCACATTCCTGACGAGAAGCGTAGTAAGTTGGATCAGACTGCAGATAAGGGGTACCTCGTTGGGTATATTGAGACCTCAAAGGCATACAAGACCTACAGTCCTCGCAACAAGAAGATTGTTGTAAGGCGAGATGCAAAGTTCATGGAAGATAGGGCTTTCAGAAGATCTCGAGAGATGCCTGCAGGTGGTCAGTCAACAAATGTTCCATTAGTCCAACAACAACAGGGAGGACAAGCAGGAGGACAGACACGAGGATCGAGTACAATGACCAACACCAATATTTCCTCAGGAGTAGGAGATCTAGGTAGTTCTCAGTAGATGGAACAACAAGAACAAGAGGAGGATTTGATTGAGCCTCCCACCACCAGTGGTCAAACCAGTAGGGAAGTACGCCAGACGTTGAGGGGCGCAGAGGAGTTTTTTGGAGCTCCTAAAACCAACAAGAGGCAGCGTCGACAGCTTGACAGATACTACTCATTGGTAGCACAGGTTGAAGAACCCTCCAGTTTTCAAGAAGCCATACAACACTAGGTGTGGGTGGATGCCATGATAGAAGAATACAGTTCTATCATGACTAATGATGTTTGGGAAGTGGTACCTAGACCAGAGGATAGATCAGTTGTAGGACCAAGGTGGATCTACAAGATCAAGTACGCTGTAGATGGCAATATAGAGAAGTATAAGGCTAGGTTCGTGGCGAAGGGGTACACACAAATGGAAGGGATAGACTATGAGGAGACCTTTGCATACCTGGGAAGTGATAGGTAGTCGTGCCTGGATCCTAATGCCAGTCTGGGCTTCCGGTATCCCCAGTGTCTAGAAGTTCCTGTTGAGCTACACCCGGGTCCACCACCATCTCCATCGCCCACTCCACAGGGTACGAACTCAAAATCTCTCGCCATCCACGCCCAAGAGAGGGATCGAATGCACAGACTCTCGCACATAGAACAACCCTGACATACAGATGTTGCAACCTATGAAACTCTGATCGTCTCATCTCGCCATCTAGGTCAACACATGAGATATGACTAGGTAGCTATGTCTCCCTCTCTTCCATGAGCATGGGTGATGCAATGGTGCTGCTAACTTGGTCATCCCCTCTGGTATGTCTAGAGAAATCTGCCTCTCTCAATCCAATGCGTAGGGGTGGGCTGATAACGCTGTAGATCCTGTCAGTGTGCCTCTGAAGCGAACTATGCTGAAATCCCAACTTGTGGTCTCTATGTTGCCCCTCATCAATGGCTAGCCCAAAGGATGGTTGCACATCCTGCCCATCATGGGCTCGGCATGAGCCTTCAAATGCCCCTCCATAGACAACCCAACATGCAATACATGCTCATCAATCAACTGTAGGTGGCTATCGTTTTGAAGCTCTGCCATAGACCAAGATGCCTCATCAATGGATGTGTGCTCAACTTCCTCCTCCAATCTATCTATTGGTGCTACCAAAGGAAACTCCAATAGAGGTGACTCCTAGTTTGGGTCCACTTGGGTTCTTTGTGGTCCCACGACTTTGTAACTCATTTTTTACAAGGATCACATAGAAGCCATTCCTCCTTTAGGATTCTTAGGTCTAGTATACCCTCTTTTTAAGGGATATTCTCCAAACCTAGGTCTAGGTGTCCTCGTAGCCCTTCTTAGAGAGCTAATCACCCTGCTTTCAAAGCAAGAAAGTCAATTATTTAAGCCTCTCTTGTGAATATGCTTTAGGAATCACCTATATCTTATCATTGATCCATCTATTCTTGTGATTCCTCTCATACCGAGACTCCTGCTATCGGTGAAAGTCCGTAAATTGTAGGAAGCCTTAACTGAGGTGACAGTGGGTTAGCGCTCCATTGTTGCCCCTTGACCTAGTAGTTGCTCTGTAGGATCCCCTCTTAAGACTCCTGCTAGTTTGAGCGGTAATATTTTGGCGTCGTTGCCGGGGACACAGGTTGTGTGTCTTGTTTCCTTCACGACATCATTGATATATCATTCTTGGCGACTAAATTGGAAGAACGAAGCCCTAGTTCTTCATTGAACTTTAAGGTTGATGCTTATAGGGTGAAGCAAGCATTTTTGTAGGTATATTTAAATTCACCCTGACGACTCCTACGTAATTTACATGTATATCTCAATAGGATATCTTTCTTTGATGATTTTCCCGCTTTGGACATCACTAACATCCCTAGGCATCCTAATCATGTCACGAGAAGGATGGTACATGGGGTGCCTGTGTTTGATGGTGATCCACTCTCTGAAATTGATCATGTAGAAAGAGTGAATGCACATGCTTCAAAGGAGAAAGAGGTCCACCTGGATGTCCTGATGTTGTTGTTCATGAGATCTCTTTGTGGTCATAAATCATGGTTGCATAATCACGAACCTAGGAGCATCTCATCTATTGAGGAGTTCTTTGATGGATTTCTTAGACATTTTCAAGTACACCCCCCTTTAAGCATTAAAGAGGAAGCCTTCATTGAGCATCATTATGATCTCAGGAATCTAGATGATGAGCAAGAAAGGGGGTCCTCCCTGGGTCTGCATGGCGAAAGAGGGGATGATGATAATTCTGAAAGCATGTGTGAAAGGGAAGGTGAGTTTGTAGAGAGTGAAGTTAGGGTTAACCCTACCAGGGATACTATATCTAATTTTCTACCCTTTTGAAACCTTGGAAAAGGTGATCCTATAGCCCCTTCAAACATGAATATCAATGACTACTTACATATTAAAGAAGGAAAATGGGAGGTCTAGGGGAATTGTTTTGAGAAGGACCCTATCTATGACACTGATGACAATGATATCGATAGGACCCTTGTCTTTCCTCACAATCCTAGGGTTGTAGTTGAGTGCCATATGGACCCTCTCCTCAACCCTTCTTACATTATCACTAATAATGAGGAATCCTCCATCCCTCCTAAGTGTGATCATCGTGGGAAACCTACTTGTTGTGCTTCTCTGTCTCATAAATCCCCCTTTCTTACTAATCATGACCCAATGGTGGCCATAAAGCATGGCATAAATGATAAGGACGATGATGGAAGTGATATGCCTAAGGTTGCCATCCATCAAAAGTTTATGAGCCTGATTGTTGACACCTCTAGCTTTTGGTTAGAGGAGAGGATCTCATGGAGTAGATTACATCCCTTTGTTGCCTCTTCTCATGTAATCCTCGATGCGTGGGCATTCTATTTTCCCACTTCCTGCCTTGGTGACCCTCCATATGATTATTCCTATCCTTGCTCTTGGATTTGCTACATAATTAATCATTGGGAAAAATGCTTTTATATTGATTTAGTGATGTCCTGGTTGCATTGTCTCTATGATTACACTTAGTACTTGTACGATGTAATATGCATGTTACGCCGGATGCATTGCATACTAATTTTTCTCATTAGAACTAACATCATATGATATTATCATGATAGATTAGCCGCATCTAGATTAAAATTGCATTTAGAATAGATTTTATTTTCTTGTTGGTTTAATGGCCTAATACTAAGCATGGGTGATCATAAGACACCACAAAAAAAAAAACATGCTTCCCCATGCGCTTGGTCTTTGATATGTGCAGGTAATAGTATACGGTCCCAAGAGATTGTTGGTGTTCTCATGACCTCCCGTTTGAGTACGTTCATGCACACTTCTGGGAGCTGATGTCCTAGTTGGAGCCTGATGTTACCCACCACATATGCGTAGTATCCATAGGAGAAAATTTTCTCTTAGATGGTCCTCCGCCGATAGCCAGTAGCCCCTTGCAGCCACCAGATAGCTCGATGTGCCACTATCTCCACCACCTGAGCCAACCATGTGGTCCCTTGCCCATCTGTTATGATTGTATTGTTTGAAGGTGGGCCTCCCGACCTCGTAGGTATGGCTTTTCATTGTAGTTGAGTAATTTTGTTTGCTTATCATGGACACTTTTGGGCATGAATTGGTGGGGGGATTCGGCCGAAAGAGTGGGCTAGGTTTGTACTCTTGTCTCCTTTGCCCGATTTGGTGGTTAGCCTTGTATCCTAGTCCTGTGGGATCTCCTTTACTAGCTATTAGCTTTAGGGCTAGCACTACATGACAAATCTCGATTTTGGTTGTGTGGTCCCGCCTCCCGAAACCATATACCTGACTCCCTTCCACTCATTTTAACCCCATTTATCATTTTTCCCATTCAGGTCGACATTTGTCCACTGGGTCCACAAAGGGTTAACCTCCCCTTTGCCTTTCCCATACCTTGGGTCGGTCCTAGAACGATGCCCCGGAGGTTGATGCAACTAAAAGGAAAAGAAAAAGAATATTTTGGCCGCTTTCAACATAAAAGGTACCACAAAATGCAAAAGATGGCTAGGACATTAAAATTTAGCAAGTGGGAAAGACCCAAACATGAGCTCTACCCCTTATCTATTGTCATCGCCCTATTTCCTATGTGCCCTAGTCGAGCCCCCTCCACATAAAGGAACCCATGATTGTCCCAACCTTTGGTGGCCAATGAACTACCCCACCTTAAAGGGGGTATCTATTGCTATATCCTACACATCATGCTCTCATTCCCTAAAGCCCTGAGCAGTTTTGAAGAACATCAATCAAAGGCAAAAGGCATATGAAGAACGATGGAAAAACAAAGGGCAGGGTAACTCATGTACCACAATTTCTGCCTCCTACACTCATATACCCAAGTGTGGGCTTCCCCTACCATAGCTACCTTTATACCTTGGCATGTGGCTTGGAGCCTTCCCTCAATCCCCACTCCATTCCATCATTATATCACGTGCCACCTACCACTTGATGGATGTACCATGGACATATCACCCCCTTTAAATGCTGAGACCACCTAATAGGGTCCTTGGTTAACCCCTTTATTGAGCTTGGAGACACCTGTACATGCCAAATCCCACTATGGAAGGGCATGCCACCATGAAGTGTCCATTTGATTCCATGATTTGTAAGCTCTTTTACTTGAGTACTCTAATGATTTGTTGTATTGAGGGGAAAGGGGATGCATTGGATCTTATGCGGGATTGCTGGTGGGTCTCTGTTTGGGGTTTGGTCTCCCTATACGGGGTCCAAGCCCTCTAGAGGGTCACATTGGCGCTTGTAGGATGAGCATAGAGAGCCATAGGCCTCCACCATAGCAGAGAGCACTTCATGGATCCCAAGTACCATTCAGTGATTTCTCGTGTTCCACCTGTTGGATGAGGATGATGCTCCTTGATCACCATGCCCAATCGGATTCACACTTGAACCACACACTTGGCAGAGGTTCGAGGGTCCAGATAAGGATGTGTCTCACCGCGGGAGACAAAGGGATGGCTTATGTCATCATCCTAGCATTACAATCATTCCACTTGGAGACCCATAAGGATGTCATTGTGCCCCCACACCCACTTGGGGACACCACATGTGAGTTTCTTGGATTACAAGTGGCCAATCCCTCATTCACTATGTTTGGAGTCTATGCTCTCACCTTAGCACACTTTGGAATCCATTAGGCCTTCTTAATGGCCCAGTGACTCATCATGTTTATTATTTTTCCCTCTTGAAAGACTTATATTTCTATTTTGGAGCTATGTTGGTGGGCTTTTCACCAAGCCATGTCATAATTGCACATTATTTTATTTTTTGGGGCTAAATTAGGCAAGTTAGGCCATTCGAATCCCCTATTGAATTGTATATACTATAAATAGATGAGAGGATGATTCATTTCTCTCATCATTTCTTGGATTTGGATCATTTGTATCTCTTGAGATTTTCACTAGACCTTTTAATGAATGAATTGGAGAACTAATGCATTTCGATGTTTGGAAGATCTTGATTTTTTGTCTTGGATCTTTTCTTTTTCTTGAACTTGATGATTGGAATAATTTCGCTATACATTGTGAGTACCTTTTTCATGCTTATTTTGTAATTTTGTCTCATAAAATGATGTATGGAATATTTTCGTTCATGAAGCTAGCATATCTGCTCTTGGGCTTATGCGAAGTTTCCTAATTTGTCTTTTTGAGGGATTTTTCATATTGGTTGTTGAAATGTATGGTGGAATATCATCCTGGAGATACATGATTTCCCTTGCATTATCTTGATAAGTCATCATTTGCAAATAATTAGAAGTATAAATTTCCTTTGTAATCTAGTTGTTGCTAATGTCATGCAAAGTTGTTGGGAACTCCTTGATTGGAATTAAGCATCTCTAAA
This sequence comes from Pinus albicaulis, assembly GCA_034641835.2. Lineage (NCBI taxonomy): Eukaryota > Viridiplantae > Streptophyta > Pinopsida > Pinales > Pinaceae > Pinus > Pinus albicaulis. Next base: position 993,403,109 of record CM076569.1, on the reverse strand, counting down.
CATTGTTTCCATTGGAGTCCATTCTCCCAAGAGGCTAGGCACTGGTCTAATCCAAAGGTGATCACAAAAGAAAACTCTTTTCACCTCCTCCTTTTCTAAGCCCTAGCCAAGTAGGTGTCCTTGGGAATAACCTAAAATTATTTCTAGCCATTGAAAATCCTTGAAAATTGGTCAACTACTGCGCTAGAGTCTTCTCAAGGGGTCCTCCAATTTTAAGCTCAATTCGACGGTAGAATCCCGAGATATCACAAACCCTAGCTCAAAGATCGGTCTTTTCCCTAGGTTCCCTTGGGTTAGTGTCTTCATTGGGATCGTTGCATTTAAACTCCAAAAGAAAATTATTCCTTTGATCCTATTGTCCTCCCAAAATTGGTCAAGCCCATATATTGATGATTAACCCCACACCCTTGACCTAGTTTGGGTCCACTTGGGTTCTTTTTGGTCCCACAACTTTGTAACTCAATTTTTATAAGGATCACATAAAAGCCATTCTTCTAGGATTCTTAGGTCTAGGATACCTCTTGTTAAGGGATATTCTCCAACCCTAGGTCTAGGTATCCTCATAGCCCTTCTAAGAGAGCTAATCACCTTGCTTTCAAAGAAAGCAAGCCCATTATTTGAGCCTCTCTTGTGAATAGGCTTTAGGAATTACCTTTATTTTATCATTGATCCATATATTCTTGTGATTCCTCTCATACTGGGACTCTTCCCATCGGTGAAAGTCTGTAAAGTGCAGGGAGCCTTAGTTGAGGTGACAGTGGGCTATTGCTCCATTGTTTCCCCTTGACATAGTAGTTGCTATATAGGATCCCCTCCTAGGACCCCTAATAGTTTGTGCGGTAACACTGTGCAAACCCTGTATACCGTTCTAGTACCACCCATTTTTTGAAGATATTCATGTTTGGGATGTCGTCATGAATTTGAATTGAGGTTCTTCTAATGCAGTTTTTGAAAGTATGGTCTACTTCTACATGTGATTGTCATGGCTTCATGACTTGTCAAATTGAATCTTTACAATGGTAAGAGCCATCTATAAATATCTATTACAGTTTTGGTTTATCAAAATAAAGTTGGGCCTTATGGTTTACAACACAGAAAAGTTAGCTAATAGACTGTCAAAACTTTTGGACAACATATACCACACCCAACCTTTTCTGCTCAGTTATACAAACACGATAGGTTCATTCTTCTTTGTTAGATTTCTTGATTACATTAGTAAATTGATGATTTGATCTATGTGGTCCTTGTGTGAGCGTGCATCCAATTGCATATCACCTAGTGTTTACACGTATGTAGAACTGGTCTCTTTTTGAAAGAGGCTAAAATTGTGCTACTAGTTAAATAAAGTTCTAAGTTGTCAAAAGTTTGTAACTATGCTTTATCCCACTGAAAAGAAACATCCTTCACCATCTTTTTTTTTCAAGTGGATGACTAATCTTTGCAAAGTTCCTTTTCAATCTTTTATGATAAACAGTGTCCCAAAGAAAAGCTCTAAACTATCCACATTCTCCTAGAGTGCTAATTTTATACTGCGTCTTCTTTTATTATGTTCAATGGTCAATTACTAAACAAGCTTTTTATGAATCTCTATACACTCTTGAATGAATCCAACATGTTCTTTTGTGGACCCATTATAATGCCCCTTTTTGAGTAATGGCTACAGGAGGTCGACTTAGTAGCCTATCTGATTCCCGTAGGCTATAGTCGAAAGAAGGGGATCAATTAATTTAATTATTTAATGTTATTTCTAAGGTGATGTTGAGTAATTAAATTAAAAAAGGGTGTTAGTTTAAGACCCCTGGCACTTTTGATGGTCCATGGTATTCTAGTGATAAAATCTTATAAAAAAGAAATTTAGGGCTCACTGAGGGTATGATCAGTTATTGGCCAAAGTGAATTTGAGAGCTCTTATAGTTGGTGTGCAAAGATGAACCCTTGTGAGTTATCAATTTAGGTGATGAGACTATCCACCCTAGCTGATCAACACGAGTTTCAGTGGTGAAACATATCCACCCTATCTAGTCAAGAAAGGAGGAATCAGATAGGTTATTCATAGGTGCTCAATTGAAGAAGTTACATTAGCCAAATATTGTAGGAACTGGAACGAGAAGTGTTTCATCATTGCATCAACTCTTATTTTTCTTGAAGCTGAATTAATATTAGGAGGCCTAATTACTTTATTGAGGTTGAATTTAACTAGTGGCGCAATTTTTTTTGTGTGGAGGCTGAAGCTGAAGTATTGTAGGCATCATATATAATTTGAAGAGGATTAGCTCATCAGAAGAGGCTGAATTGTTTATCAGAGCAAACCAAATTGATTATGGATATTATTTGGGCAGATGAATAATTTAATTGCTCTCGACGAATTCCTTGTTGTAGTTGAGCAAATATTTTGAGGGTCGAGATTTTATTGTGGAGGGCCAATTTGATTGTGAGAGCTAAATTTGTTTAGAAGCCTACATTCCAATTTCAAAGGTCAAATAAATTAGTGGAAGCAGAGTTCTTCTGAAAGGATAAATTTTCATTGTAATTGCAGAACAAATTTGTGAGGGTAGATTGCTTCTCTTGGGCATGTTGAAATTCCTTGAGGAAGCCGATTGGCATTGGAAGGAGTAGCAATAATCCTTAGAGGCTGAATTTCTCATGAAGTTGAGTTACTGGAGGAAATCGTGTTGTCTTGAAGAAGGCCAAATTACTTATACAGGTCAAGTTGCTTAAGGACACTGCATTGATCTGTAGTTGATCACATTCTTTTCCAAAGGGCCGAGTTATTAAGGAGGTCGCATTGGCATTCAGGTTGGTCGCAATTTCTCTTGGGACAACGTCATTTCATTTAAGGAGATGCACTCTTCAACCAATTTCTTCAGCCAATCAATGTCATTTGCTGGAGCAACTGTCAGGTTCATTAGTCCATTTCTTGGCTTATTTAAATGGCTATATAGTATGTAAATTCTTGTTGAAGGTTAATAAAAATTGTCTGAGTTATTATTGCTAATTTCAAGAGTTCTATGGATTGAGGGTTTCATCATAATTGCATGCAAAATGTTTGAAGCTATGTTACAGGAAACATGGGGGTAGGGCTTGTTTCATTCCTGTTTTGGCCCAGAAATGTAGAAACACGTCCTAGACAACCTCTAAATGAGTTTTTGGCTGTATGAGCGCGTTTCCTAGGATGGAAACATGCGTACGACCAGAAACGCATTTCAAGGCTCGTCTGGCCCACCGTATGATGTGTTTCCACTTAAAATTGCTTTTATTTTTCATTTTTTTGCTTTCCACAGTTTGATAATTGTTGATGTAGTATTGTACTTGTAGGCTCATATATAAAGGCTGATTTTGGATATATATATGTATTAGTCTCATTTATCAAGGTTGTTTTTGGATATTGCTACTTCCATTATGTGATCATTCATGAACAAATGTGATGTTGATATGTTTCATCATCATGTATAATTTATAGACTTATACATTATGAAATGACATTAGACAATGTAATGTAAAAATGTATCATGTACGATTTATGATTGCACATAAGATTTCTTAAATTTCCTAACATATATATCTATATATCACATTTCCTCGTTTTCAAAATTTTGGGGGCACGGTTCCTACGCGTATCCATTTTGGAAACTTGTCCCCACTTCCCCATATTGTGCAACATAGGTTTTTGGTTATACGGGCCCGTTTCCCAAGATGGAAACATGTGTACAGCTAGAAATGCATTTCAAGGCCGCAAGGCCGTTTGGCACACCATATGAGGTGTTTCCACTTAAAACTGCTTTTATTTTTCATTTATTTTTCTTTTTCTTTCCACAGTTTGATACTTGTTGATGTAGTCTTGTACTTGTAGGCTCATATATAAAGGCTGATTTTGGATATATATGTATTAGCCTTGTTTATCAAGGTTGTTTTTGGATATTACTACTTTCATTATGTGATCATTCATGAGTAAATGTGATGTTGATATGTTTCATCATCATGAATAATTTATAGACTTACACATTATGCACTGACATCAATGTAATGTAAAAATGTATCATGTACGATTTATGATTGCACATAACATTTCTTAAATTTCCTAACATATATATCTATATATCACATTTCCTTGTTTTCAAAGTTTTGGGGGTCACGTTTCCTACGCATACCCATTTCGGAAACTTGTCCCCGCTTCCCTGTTTTGTGCAACTTAGGTTTGAAGAAATGTCTCTAGAGAAATAGCTCATCTTGTTTGCATATAAAGCATCTTAAAGATTATTTACATGCAAAAATATTTGTTAAGAGAAATTTGGAAATTTTTGTAAACTGGGTTATCATATTTTAGCAAGGGACATTACAATGGTATCAGAGGCAGGTTTTCCTGCCAGCCTGTGAGTCCATGTTACTTTGATGAAACTGGAGGATAGGGCATACACCACTTATAGGGAGACAGAGAAAGGGAAAATACCTCTCTCATTCAGAATCAGAAGGAGAAGGAGTGGGTGACAACTTGGCAAGGGGACAACAAGAAATGGTTTGTGAATTGGTAAGAGGACAACCAAAGCTTGCGTAGGTTATTACTCAATCTATGGAAAACATACATGGGATCATACATAATGCTAAAACTAGTGGAGCAGGAGGTTCAAATGGTCACAACGGGAATCATGTTGAGGGAAGCCATACCCATATTCCAACACAAAATATTACTCAAACATCAAGCAGAGTATCACCCAGGCCCTTATTACCAAAATTTTTAGAAGAAGAACCAACAAAAAACCAAGGGCAAGAAGGGCTAGGCTAAAGTTTTGCTGACTATCAAAGGGAGTATCAGGCTCTAGCGGAGAAATTTCATGTGAATATGTCCTTGCAAGAGTTTTGCACTATCAAATACATGAACATGCCTAGAGAATTCAACAAGGGTCCCCAAAATTAAGAGCTTCCAAAGAGATTGAGAAAGACAAACATGTCCTCTTTTGATGGATAGTCTAGCTGCACGGCTAGATCCTAGGTGCAAAAGTTGGACACATACCTTCAACATAATCCTATGACAAAAGCAGAGGCCATTAAAAATGCGACACTGCATTTGGAAGGAGAAGCTCATGAGTGGTGGTACCATTGGTTGGTTACACTGGGACATTCTAGGATCACCTCTTATTTGGAGTGGCCACGTTAATAGATGCTTTTCCACATGTAATGAACCAAACAATCCATTAACAAGGCTTCCATAGAGAAAAGGGACAAGAGCCCATATAATCCAGAAGGATATAAATATATATAAATCCATGTGAATAATGTTGATATATAAATGGATTGATTTGCACTTGCCTTATTAGATATGTAGCATTTAGCATGGCTTCATTTGCAATATAACTTTCTAGGATGCTTTCTTCTATGTATTGCAAGTTTAAAGGCTAGTAGGGTCTCCAGTTGATGTAATGTCCCTTTTTTCCAAACATTGGGAACAAAGCCTAACTCAATAGCCCAACCATTCCCATAGGCTACAGATTAAAAAGTAATGATATAATATTTGGAAATTAATTAATTAAAAAGTGACTAAGGAAAAAGAATATTGCAAGTCATTTTAATAAAAGAAGAAAAGACCCATGGTATTTTGCCATGGTATTCCAATAATCCATGACTATTAAAGGAGATGAGAGCTCACTCCTTAGGTATGCATTTGGGATTATTGTTTTGTTGTTGAGTTGAGCTGTTTGGACCTTGTCTGGGCGAGAGCCCACTTTATATAGAGGGTTAGTTTTGGTGGTTAGTGTTCCACCTAGCTGATCTAGTGAGGCGGGGTTTCGGTATTGAGATTATATACCCTATCCACTCAAAGAAGAAGGATCAAATCAGATTCATCATTGGCGCTTAGCAGGATCAAGATTTTGGAAAATTGGTTAGAAGGCTGAAGCAACACACAATTGCAGATCAAGGAATCCAACTAGAGAAGATTCCCATCTTTTATATTTGTCAGGTTCCTATGAATTTTGATGTAATTTCCCTCTTAATAATAAATAAATAGCCAGGGCTGTCTCCAAACATTGCAATTATTGATTTTAAATTGGTCAAATTCTCTTCAAGAATTATTACGTGCTTTTCCCAAAGAAATTTCATAGAATAATTTCTGGGAAATTAAAATAAATTTAAAAGGGAACATTACAGTGGTATTAGAGCTAGGTTTCTTGCTAGCCTGAGGGTTTAAGGGGTAATTTCATCACTACTTGGATTCGTAAGTGTTTGTGGCAGCCAAATTTCTTATGGAAGCGAAATTTATTTTGTGGGAGCTGAAACCCTAGTGTGAAACCTCATATGAGTTATGGGTTAAAATCATTGTGGGGTGATTCAGAGGGCTGAATTCATGTTCCATTAGAAATCGATTTGGAGGCTGAAATGGAAATCCTAGCGATCAAATTATTGTAGAAAAATCGGGAAGGTTTGAGGAAGCCGAAATCACTGTCATGGAAGAGCGAATTTGCTTGGTAGACCAATGCGAATTTCAAGGGTTTATAGGAGCTGAGTTCATCATTCTGTTGAGGCTAAATCCCATGGTCTATAGGGGCCAAAATTCGCCGATTTTTCAGGGGACAAACTCTATAAAATACCAGGGGCCCAATTATGTGTATAGCAGGTGTCGTGCTCATTGCTTTTTTTTAGGGAAGATCCACCATTCATATAACAAATCAATCAAGAAAGGGGGATGAAACACTGAAGATCGAATTGCTGATTGCTAGGGTTAGCTAAAAAGTTGGAACAAAGTTTCACGTCGGTTCAGGAATTTTGCTGGTCGAATTCTCAGAAAAAAAAGTGGGCCAAAATTCTGATCACAAGAATGGTCGATTTGCTACAGTCTTGAGGCTTAGATTGGTTGGAATCACAAAGGGTTAAATTGTTGTCTTAGAGGGCTGAATTTGCAACTGAAAAATAAATTTTCAAAGTGTCAAGTTAATAAAGCTAAATCCGAGCTATGATTTCTCTAAAAAGCCGAGAATTGTGAGGGTTTTGTTGGAGCAGCTGAGTGTGGGCCAAATTGGTAAATTTGTGAGGGTTTTGTTGGAGCAGTTGAGTGTGGGCCAAATTGGTAAATTTGTAAGGGTTTTTGAAGCAATTGCCGAGTTGGAAAATTTGTAATAATTGTTTGGAGTGGCCTAGTGTGGGTCAAATTTTCCAAATCAGGAGGGTTGTTTTCTATTACAAAATCAAGTATGAGCTACGCCATTTGGATGGCCGAATCTAGATGTTAAAAACCCATGTATTAGCACCAACGTGAAGGAACGAATTGTTAATTTGGTGGGTCGAGTTGACATTTTGGACAAACAATTTTGCCAGGTTCTATCTCAAAATTTCATATAAATATTTCCCCGTGTTGATTTTATGGTACAATTAGGGTTAGCACAATATTTATGAAATTATGATAATTACTTTTGATGTAGATCTTCTTTTAACTTGTTCGAATATATCATTCAACAATTATACTTCAGAAATTCAAGATTACATAACAATAGAACAATAAAGATCACAATGCACAAAAGAGAGACAAGATTTACCCTGGGAAAACCTACTATGCGGAAAAACCCAATGACCTTTTTCAATAGGGAAATTCTTCTTGTTCAATGAGAGACACAGGTACAACTATGGTCAAACCTGGTCTTCTCCTCCAAATCGAGTCACCTAAACTGATCTTGTACTTTGCTCCTAATCCAGAGTTTCAACCCCCCTGCAACATTTGCCCCAGAAATTGCGAATCGCAGAGAGAGAGATTGCTTCACACATGCAAGTTGCCAGAGAGGGATAAGAGACTGAGAATTGGGCCTTCTTCTCTGTCCTCTTTTGTCCTTCCTGTCCTTCGCTCACTTGCCCAAAAACTGTCTTGCGAGAGGAATGCGAATTTCCCAAATGAGGAGCTCGAGCTGCGTTAATATAGTAGTCTGTCTAGGGTGAATGGACATGTCTCTTGGCCATGTGAAAATCCGTAAACTCAGGATCCGACTGCAGCAACCGATTGAAAATCTTCTATTTGTTATTCAACTAAACAAATTATTTACTATGTTCTATAAGCAAATATCGAAATCCATTCACTATAGCCTACACAAATAATACCGTGGAAGAAATATAAGTGCGGAAACAAATATGAACATACACAGATTACACAACCATTCGACACAATTATTTTTGGACAAATGTCCTTGGAAAAACCCAATGCAGGAAAATGGGTGCAACAGATTTGAGGGTTTATATTATTATGCAGTAAATATTGAGTACATGTCTATGATTGACGATTGTCAAATCATTCAGCGAAATTGATGAAAGAGATCTCGTGAGACAAACCTCACTCCTCCGTGGGAAACTGGCATTGATTTGCACCAAGGCTGGACTGCCTTGCATTGCCTCTGAACAGTGACTGCGTCACTCTACCCAATGATTGCATCAGAACTCGACTGTCCTTCTACCTCTACGTTGGTCTGCCTGTTGGCTTGGATACTAAGCCTCCAGAAAATCTCACCGGGGTCTGAACTGGCTCTGCGCTGTCTCTCTGGCAGGAAAACGATTTCCCTTCTGCAACTTTGCGCAATGACTGCGTAGGCTTTGCTTCACTGGCTCTGCATAATGCTGTGGATCTCTTTTTCTTTGCTGCTGGGTACTCTCCGGCTTAAGAAACCTTCTAGCTAGTGATACTGCCCCTCACTGCAATGAAGAATCACTTAGATTTGATCTTCGTTCGAGCACTGCTCCGTCATAAGAATTCATTCTCTAGATTCTTTGTCTCTCGAATGTGTTTTCTAAATGACCCTTCAAGTCCTTCTTATAACCTTCTCGTTGAAGATTCAACGACCTAGATTAGATCTTAATCAATGGCTAAGATTAACTTTTGACTTGATCCATTTCTTCTAGATCATTCACACTCATATTCTATTAATACCCTTTAATTATTTTATTTTCCTAAGTTTTAACATAGGGTCCCTTTAAAAATAATTAATTATTTCTATATAACACATTCCGAGTTGAATTTCACCAAACACTTTTTGGGTTATTTAGAATACATGTGTCTAAGCCTCTCCACAAAATATGAGACTTAGAGCAGATTCGATGCTACCCCAAATCAACAGGCCAGGGCTAACTTGACTTGGAGGGAAGCCGACTTGTCACTTTTGGAGCGAAAAATTTCATTCAAATATTCAAATTTACATATTTTAAAAGACGCAATGGGACTTTGACTCAAAATCAATTTTCTTTTGACTCGAGCTTTTATAAATATGCTTTACAATGATAAATATGATTACATCAAGTGACCAAAAGTACATTATGAAGACTGACCATAGTTACAAATTCAACACTCCCTCTTAACAAGGGAGGTATTCGTAATCACTGTCATAGATGTCCTCAAATTGAACAAATTTCTCTAAAGAAAATGTTATCAGTTATTACCAACATCATCATCTATCATCAACAATCGCTAGTGGCCATATCTAGGGAAGTACCAAACCCATGGCAATGTCATCTGCATATCAGGACTCACTCCTCTAGAGTGATCGGTCCTCGAATCCCATGGCCACCACCTAGGCCAAAATGTAGAGACCCTCAACTTGCAAGCACTCACTCTCCCTTTTTAGTGAGCACTCAGGGCCAAGACGTCACTCAACCCTTTTCTGGTTGGTGATCCAGTCTAGATGTTGAACCATACCTCACTTCACCCTACCCTGTGTGATCAGGGTCCAGGACCTCATTGCACCCTTCTGGTGTGTGATCAGGGTCCAGATGCTGAAGGTCCCCACTCCACCATGCCTGGTGTGTGATCAAGGTCCAAGACCTCTCTCTGCCATTTGTGGTGTGTGATCAGGGTCCTCGTCCAAGAGACACCCACTCAACATTGCTTGTTGACCCCTCTAGGTCTCTTGCACCCAGTCTGCCTTTCGGGAGAATGTCCATCTGTGATGTAGACAAATCAACACTCGTTCTCAATGAGAGGGGTGATCTCCACAAGCTCTAGCTTGTCTCTAAAGTACATGAACTTGTCCCTCGACAATGACTTTTTAAAACATCAGTTGTCTGCTCATCGGTGGAGATGTACTCGAGCCTTATTGCTATCCTTTGCATCATATCACGGATGTAGTGGTACTTGATCTCAATATGCTTCGACCTGTCATGGAACACGAGATTCTCTAAAAGCTTCACACAACCTTGATTATCACATTGTATCATCGTTGGTTCGAACTCTTGGCTGAATAATCCTGCAAACAACTTTCGAAGCCATATTGCTTCAGTATAGGCCTCATTAGCTGCAATGTACTCTGCTTCATCAGTGCTGAGTGCAATTGACCTCTACTTCCTGCTTATCCATGATATCATAGTGGATCCCAAATTGAAAAATACTCCCGAGGTGGTCTTCCTGCCCAATCAACCTCTGTATATCCATGAAGTTGTACATTCTTGTTTGCAACATACCTCAAACCATAGTTCATTGTACCACACAAATATCTCAAGATGTACTTTGCTGCAATCCAATGCATGTGTCTTAGTTCTACTTGGAACTGGCTCAAGGTATTCGCAACAAAGCAGATGTTCGACTTGGTGTTAACCAAATATATCAACATACCAATCACCCGCTGGTACATAGATGGATCTACCAATATCAAGTCAGAGCCTCTTAACTTTTTCAAGTTAGTCACCATGGGAGTTGCCATGGATTTGCAATCCATGATACCAAATTTCTGAAGGATCTTGTAATATCCCGAAAGGGAAATAGATAGCAATACAAAGCATACAACAAGATACAAAATGCTAAAAATTGAACATGAAGTAGATACACATGAAATAGAGAGAATACTGAACCATTTTATTATAATGAGAAATAGAGATGAGTACAAGAGGTGATCAGAGTGATGGCACCTTGACTTACACCAGGGAAGTGTAGGAAGACTCTCAGAATATCAATGGAATCGCTGCTCTCTGCTCTGCGTCCAAGCTGCTGGAAAACTGCCGTGCTGTTGCTACTGCTAGAACAAGATGAGTATTTGGGGTTGCTCCCCTACTCAGAAAAAGCTGAAACTCTGGAATCAACCTCTACTCACAATACCCAGAAAATCCCAGAGAGCATTTCTGAAATGGTCAACCCCCGAAAACGCCTCCCTTGAGGATCTACGCTGTCCTCCCAAGGGCCGCACTGGTGCTAAATGAAATCCTCCAAAATATGGCCTCCCACTCTGCCAAATGCCTCCAATAGGCAATGACTGGCCCCTTGCTCAATCCTCTGGCCAAAATCCTCCAAAATGGTGCCACGCCGGAGCTCCCTCAAGATGGACTGCGTCCTCCCTCTCAAGACTATGTAGTCTCTAATGGCTCTGCTCCTCCCGCGAATGCAAACCCCGATCCTCCTGCAAAATGCTGATGAAACTACCTCACCCGAGCAAGCACTCGAAGTCTCCTGGGGCTGAGGGTCGCATCTCCGAACGGAGACACCCGATGCACTGAACAGTGCTGCAGACAAGCTAAATAGCCAGCGTGCTCCAAGTCGAAATGACTAGCTCAATATGCATAAACATGAATGACCAAATGAGGGGGCTCTCCTCCCTTTATAACGCTGGGCCACTCTCTCCCTAGGCCCCACCACCTCCACGTGCTCCTTGGCCCACGCTGTCTCCCTCTTCTGCGTGAAGTAGGCCCCACATTGCCCACGTGGTCTGCGTCCCTCTCCTACGCTGTCCACTTGGCCACTAGGCCCCACACTCTTTAATTTCAATGTGGAATTTAGGAAAGTGTTTTATCCTAAGTGAGTTAATTAATATTTTACTCACTTTATTCACGTTCCAAATATAATAAAGCAAAATTGGTCAAAATTAATATTTCCAATTAGCTATCGCATTGGGAATATTACAGTCTCCGCCGACAAAATGTTGCTTGACCCCAAGCAACTGTAGTAACGGATGCTGCAAGGTCTTTTCGCTCTCCCAAATGGCATCCTCATCCGGAAAATTCTTCCACCTCACTAAGAATTCTCGGACTGTCCTATTGCGCAACTGCCTCTTGCTGATATCAATAATGGCCTCTGGCTGTAGCACCAAATGCCCCTCATCATCCGTAGGCGGAAGCTCCTCTGTCACTGTCACCTGCTGTCCCAAAGCCTTCTACGTGAAAGATGTTATGAATCTTGCTGCCTTGGGGCAGCTCCAACTCATAGGCAACCTGTCCAACCCTGCGTATCACCCTGTAAGGCCCATAAAAACGGGGCTTGAGCTTCTCAGCCCCCTTCTGCTTCGGAGTCGACTGTCGATATGGCTGCAAACGTAGGTAGACCAAGTCCCCTACCTCAAGCTATCTCTCCACTCGTCCCTTGTCGGCATACAGCTTCAGCTGGTTCTGCGCTGTAGTCATGTTATCGTTGAGAGCTCGGAGGACGTCCTGACTCTCTTGGATCCAATCCTTGGCTCTCGGAGCCTTGCTGGCACCAAACATCACATCAACAAAAGATAAAGCATGATAACCATATAATGCATAGAATGGAGACATACTGATAGACATGTGATGTGTGTTGTTGTAGCAGTACTCTCCTTGGTGCAGCGACTTTAGCCATGCTCTGTACTGCCCACTGACATATTTACGCAAGTAGCCCTCCAGCCACTTGTTAACTATCTCTGTTTGCCCATCTGTCTGTGTGTGGTAGCTGGTGCTCGGTGTCAACTCTGTCCCCACTAGTCGGAAAAACTCCTGCCAAAATCCGCCCATGAAGCGGCTGTCCCTGTCATTGACAATGGTCTTGGGAAGACCATGTAACCTGAAGATATCCCGGAAGAACAGCGTTGCCACCTGCGCTGTTGTGTAATGTGCGGATATGGCAAAAAAATGTGCATATTTCGTCAGTCGTTCAACAACGACGAATATACAGTCCTTGCCCTGCACCATGGGCAACCCTGTGATGAAGTCCATTGAAATACTCTCCCATTTCCCCTTTGGAATGGGAAGAGGCTGCAAAAAACCTGCTGGATGGTTCATCTCCCCCTTGTTGCATTGGCAAACCTTTCACTCCCTGACATGCTGGAGTATGTCCTCCTTGAGGCCCTTCCATGAGACCCTCTCCCTGATGGCCCTGTAGGTTTTGGTAAACCCCTGGTGGCCAGACAATGGTGAGTCATGAGAAGCCTGCAATATCTTCTTCTTGAGCTGAGAGCCCTTAGTCAAGAAGATCCTATCCCTGTAGTAGATGATCTCATCCATCACGCTATATCTATCATCTGTCACCTGTCCATCCAGAACCTCACAAGCAAACCTGTCCTTGGAGTACTCTACCAAAAGTCGAGCCCTCCAATCTGCGTCCAAACTCATCAGAGAAAACGCGGCTGGTCTGCGTGAAAGTGCATCAGCTACCACATTGTTCTTCCCTTTGACATACTCAATGTCAAAGTCGTAGGCCTGGATCTTACTGACCCACTTCTGCTACCTCTCTTGTAGCTGCTTCTGCTCTAAGAAGAACCTGAGGCTGTTGTGGTCAGTCCTCACCCTGAACCTGTTACCTACCAGGTACTGCCGGAATTTGGCCAATGCATGCATGATGGCCAGCATCTCCTTGTCGTATATGGCATACAACCGCTCATGTGGAAGGAGCTTCCGACTCTCAAAAGCTATTAGGTGGCATCCCTGCATCAATACTGCGCCGATCCCCTCTCCTGATGTATCACACTCCAGAACGAATGGCTGCGTGAAATCTGGCAATGCAAGCACTGGACAACTGCTCATCACCTCCTTGAGCCTGTCAAAGGCCCGCTGCACTGTATTTGTCCAACTGAATGCCCCCTTCTTCGTCAAATCTGTAAGGGGTGCAGCAAGCTGGGAGAAACTCTTGACGAACTTCCTGTAGTAGGTGCAGATAACCACAAACCCTTGATGTTCCGTCACGTTTCTCGGCTCTGGCCAATTCCTGATGGCCCTGATCTACTCCTCGTGGACCCTCACTCTGTCCACACCTATAATGTGTCCCAAGTATAGCATCTCTGTCAACCCAAACTCGCACTTGGAGAGCTTAGCATAAAACTGCTGCTCCTCCAAAATACGCAATACTGCCTCTATGTGCTGGAGATGCTCCTCCCATGTCCTGCTATATATCAATATATCATCAAAGAAGACCAACACGAACTTCCTCAGATGACTGCGGAAGATATGGTTCATGCATGACTGGAAGGTGGCTGGTGCGTTGGTTAGCCCGAAAGGCATCACTAAGAAATCAAAATGGCCGTAATGGCACCTGAAAGCGGTCTTGGGAATGTCTTGTTCCCTCACGCAAATCTGGTGGTACCCGGACCTCAAATCAATCTTTGAGAAGAACTGTGCCCCTCTCAACTCATCCATTAGCTCGTCAATCCGTGGTATAGGGTACCTGTTCTTCATGGTTTTCTTGTTCAGGGCCCTGTAATCAATGCACATCTGCAATGTGCCGGCCTTCTTCTTCACCAACACTACCGAAGAAGCGAAAGGATTGGTGCTAGGCCGAATGTGTCCAAGGGTTAACAGCTCACGGATAGCCCGCTCAATCTCGTCTCGATAGGCCTTGGGGTGCCTATAGAGTGTGGTAATGACGACCTGAATGCCCTGCTCTAGCTCAATAGTGTGCTCAAATCCCCGATCCGGTGGCTGACTTGGTGGTATCTCCCCAAACACCGTGGCATACCTGTCAAGGATGGTCTGTATCTCTGGATGAACCATCTGCCCGGTAGTCCCTGCCTCTAATGCATGCAACTCTACTGCCCACTCTATGTCTCCCTTCCGGAAGTCTGCCTCCATTCGGTGAGCTGAAACAGTCTGGGGTGGGTAGGTGTGCATTCCTCGTATCTTCTCATGCTTCCCGGTCTTCTTATCATCCCACTCCATCTCCAAGGCCTCCCAATCTGTGGTGACCTTCCCTAGAGTGATCAACCACTGTACACCCAATACCACATTGGTATTCGGTATGTTAACCACGAAAAAGTGGTCAGTCACTGTGTAGGTGCCCATTGTCATTGCCAGCTCTGGAACATATCTGGCACACTGTATCGTCTAATCTCCTGGGACCAACACTTAAAACCCATTGAAGCTCTCTGTCTGTATGCCTCTTCGCTCTACCATCTGTGCATCGATGAAGTTGTGGGTTGTGCCACTGTCTACCAGTACTGATACTCGCTGCCCCCGTATTGTCCCTCGGACACTCAGCGTCAGATACTTGGGTACTCGCAATGCTGCAAGGGTCCCCCCTGTAGGTGCAAAGGCTGCACCCCCTGCTCCTGGTAGTGGAGGTGGAAAATGGTCCTGCGCTGCATGGCTGCCCCCCTGCCTCCACGTCATCGTAATCATCCTCCTCCCCGCTGCTGTTGGAGAAGACCTCAATAAAGTGTGCTTTGCCAGCAGCACATCTGTGTCCTGGTGCCCACGGCTCTTGAGATGTGAAACACAACCTCTTCTTCTTCAACTCCCTCTTAGCATCATCATCCAACTGTCCCCTACCCGGTTTCCCCTTTGGAGGCGGAATCCTCACATCCTTCCCCTTAGGCTGGAAAGCCTGTCTCTGGGGGTAAAGCGTCCTGGTCCTGGGTAAGGCATCCTGCAAATCTCGGGTCCTGCCAACTGCGTCATGGAGTGTGGTTGGTCTAGTAGATCTGACCAATCCCCGAAGCGGCTCTGCTAACCCCTCAATGAACATGTAAATCATTCGTGCCGCGGATAGATCTGGCACCATCACTGAAAGTCTTCAGGAAATTTGAGATATAAGTATCCGTGCTCTCGGTCTGTTTGATCCTCGTCAGCTCAACAAAGTGCTTCTCTGGATCCCTCCGATCAAATCTCTCTATCAACCTCCTGGTGAACTCGGCATATGTGGTCACTGTCGAATGCCCGAGTGTAATCATCCCGTGGAACCACCAATCCTGGGCCTCTCCATCCAAATGTAATGCTGCCACCTTGATGGCCTTCGTCTCTGCCATCTGGTTGAGCTGGAAGTATATGTCTAGCTTCTCCACCCAAGCCTTTGCCGAACTGTTCGATGAACCATCAAACATGGGCAAGTGGAACCTGCTCACCGTACGCTGAGTGTCTCTGTCATGATAATGCCGGTGTCCCCTGTGATGGTCACGTGGTCTGCTGTCCCGCTGGAGCTGAACAAAATCTTGAAATGAAAGGGCATCCCTGAACTCCTGCCCGTATGCCTGATACTCAGCGAAGTAATCACCCATGTGGCCAGGCTCCGACTCCTGTTGTGCTCCTGCCCCTGTATCTGCAGCCAGGAAAGTGGGCATAGTGGAGCGTGTGGGTGCGTGTGATGCCATGTGCTGAGTGGCATCGTGCTTCTGCAAATGGTGGGATGTGCCCGATTCCTCACCAATCTGGAAACCCCTTGGGGTTTCACGCTGTCTAGCCTCCACAGCAGTGAATCTCTGTCCCATCACTTCAATCTACCTCGACAGATCCTGTACTGACTTGAGGAGCATTTCCCCAAACTTCTTCGCATCACTATCATCTGTCATCGGTTCCTCCTGTTCTGCGTCTACCACTGGAACGCAGTCACCCTCTCCGTAGGTGATTTGCAACCTGCGCTCTCTGTCACGGTACTTCCTACCTCTGTAGCAAATATACGACTTCTCTCCCGGTGTCATAGACAACTCGCCCCACAGGCTGAGCTAGGTCTATGAGTTCTGATACCACTATAATATCCCGAAAGGGAAATATATAGCAATACAAAGCATACAACAAGATACAAAATGCTAAAAACTGAACATGAAGCAGATACACATGAAATAGAGAGAATACTGAGCCATTTTATTATACTGAGAAATAGAGATGAGTACAAGAGGTGATTAGAGTGATGGCACCTCGACTTGCACCAGGCAAGTGTAGGAAGACTCTCAAAATGTCAATGGAATGACTGCTCTCTGCTCTGCGTCCAAGCTGCTGGAAAACTGCCGTGCTGCTGCTACTGCTGGAACAAGATGAGTATTTGGGGCTGCTCCCCTACTCAGAAAAAGCTGAAACTCTGGAATCGGCCTCTACTCACAATACCCAGAAAAGCCCAGAGAGCGTTTCTTAAATGGTCAACCCTCGAAAACGCCTCCCTTGAGGATCTATGCTGTCCTCCCAAGGGCCACGCTGGTGCTGAATGAAATCCTCCAAAATATGGCCTGCCACTTTGCCAAATGCCTCCAATAGGCAAGGACTGGCCCCTTGCTCAATCCTCTGGCCAAAATCCTCCAAAATGGTGCCACGCCGGATCTCCCTCAAGATGGACTACGTCCTCCCTCTCAAGACTATGCAGTCTCTAATGGCTCTGCTCCTCCCGCGAATGCAAACCCCGATCCTCCTGCAAAATGCTGATGAAACTACCTCACCCGAGCAAGCACTCGAAGTCTCCCGGGGCTGAGGGTCGCATCTCCGAACGGAGACACGCGATGCACTGAACAGTGCTGCAGACAAGCTAAATAGCCAGCGTGCTCCAAGTCGAAATGACTAGCTCAATATGCATAAACATGAATGACCAAATGAGGGGGCTCTTCTCCCTTTTATAACGCTGGGCCACTCTCTCCCTAGGCCCCACCACCTCCACGTGCTCCTTGGCCCACGCTGTCTCCCTCTTCTGCGTGAAGTAGGCCCCACGTTGCCCACGTGGTCTGCGTCCCTCTCCTGCGCTGTCCACTTGGCCACTAGGTCCCACACTCTTTAATTTCAATGTGGGCTTTAGGAAAGTGTTTTATCCTAAGTGAGTTAATTAATATTTTACTCACTTTATTCACGCTCCGAATATAATAAAGCAAAATTGGTGAAAATTAATTTTTCCAATTAGCTATTGCTAATTGGGAATATTACAGATCTGTAACACATACTTTCCTTGACCTAAGGAAGAATTCACTAGGTTTCTACCATACTTCTAGTCCCAAGTAATAGTGCATCGACCCAAGATCCTTCACATTGAACTCAAAAACCAACTACTTGCACTGAATGATAAGAGGACCGACAACTGTCAGAAACAGGTCATCAACATATAATAGTAAGATCACAGGTGCATTCCTCACAGCCTTAAAGTAAAGGTTTGGCTCAGCTTCGTTCTTGGTAAATCCCAGTCTTGTTAGATAGCTGTTGATACGAGCATACCAAGCTCTTGAAGCTTGCTTGAGTCCATACAAGACCTTTTTGAACCTGCAAACATGAAACTCCTTTCCATATACCTCAAATCCTTGAGGTTGCTTTATGTATACCTCTTGCTCAATCACACCATTGAGGAAAGCCGTCTACACTTCCATCTGGTGCGAATTCCATCCCAACGTACCAACAAGAGAAATGATGGATCTAATGGAGGTGTACTGGCAATTAGAGCAAAAGTCTCATCATAGTCTTGTCGCTCTTTCTGGGAGAATGCTATAGCCATGAACCGCGCCTTGTATTTGTCAATACTACCATCTGCAACATGTTTAATATTGTATATCATCTTGGAGGTCACCACTGACTTCCCTTCAGGCCTTTGCACAATTTCTGAAACATCATTCTTTATGATAGATTGGTACTCATCATCGATTGCTTTCTTCCACAATTGCTGACTTGCGGCTTCTTCATATGTGGAAGGTTCTTCATCAATGACTTTTGTCATGAGAGTTGCATAACTGAATAACCTTTTAGGTTTCTTCACCTCTCTAGATGTGCCATCAGGAGCTGCATTTCCTTCCACCTCTTCCAATGTGGATCTAAGCCATGTTGGTCTCTTCATGATCTTTGGAACTATAATTGGTTTTGCTGGATCTTGAGGTCTATTACTCACCACTTCGTGGGTGATATCCCTAGGAGAAATTTTTTCTCCATGATGGACCTCAGACGACAAGAAACAACCCCTTGCAACCCTCAACTAGCTCGTCGTGCTATTTCATCGCCACCTTAGCTAGCCATGTGGTCTCGCACCCATTTGTATTGATCGTCCTGAACCTAAAGGTATGTCTTGTCATTTGGTAATTGGGTATTGGGTTTGCTTATCATGGACACTTCTGGGCATGGATTAATGGAGGGCTTCTGCGGAAAGATTACACATCATGCTCTTGTCCTTTGAGCCTTGAGCAGTTAATCAAAGAAAAATCATAAAAGGCAAATGGCATAAAAAGAAGGGTGGAAAAATCAAGGCTGGGGCACCTCATGTACCACGATTGCTCCCTCGTACACATTATACACCCAGGTGTGGGCTGCCCTTTCTCTAGCTACCCTTGTGCCCCGATATGTGGCTCGAGATTGCCCCTCTCATTCCCTATTCCATTTCAACACTTTGTCACATGCCACCACCATTTGAGGGATGTACCTTGGACATATTATCCCCTCTAAAGGTAGAAACCACCTAATAAGGTACCTGGATAACCCCCTTTGGAGCTTGGAGACATTAGCACATGCCAAAGCCCACTATGGAAGGGCATGCCATTATGAAGTGTCCACTTGTTGTCCATGGTTTGTAAGATCTATTACATGATTATTTTAATGACTTGTTATACTAGAGGGCTAGGGGACACATTGGATCTTATGCAGGATTGCAGATGGTGTCCATTTGGGTTTGGTCTCCCTTTACGGGGTCCTAACCTACCAGAGGGATACATTGGCACATATAGGGTTTGCGTAGAGAGCCATGGGCTTCCACAACAAAAGGCAAGCACTCCATGGATCCCCATAGCTGTTCAAAGATTACTAGAGATCCACCTTTTGGATGAGGAAGATGCACTATGCCTAGCTGGTCCTACAGGTGCACCACACACTTGGCAGGTGTCCCAAGACTTGTACGATGACATGGAAGCATTCATTCCATCATCTGAGCCCTTGCAGATGGTCTACAGGCATCTTCGACTCATATGGAGACCCATGGGGTCATTTGTGTGCCCCCACACCCACTGGGAGCACCACAAGATTACTCTTTGGAGAACAAGGGGCGACCCCCTTGTCCATCACTTTTGAGGATTTTATTCATCATTATGGCACTCGTGGACCTCATCAACCCTCCTGGAGGGCCCTATGACATGCACAGATTATTATTTGACCTCTTAGGAGGCCTATTATTTCATTTGTGAGCTAGTTTGGTGGTCTTATCAGCAAAAATTAGTTAATTTGCACATTATTTTATTTTTAGGGGCTAATGTAGGCCCATTAGTTAAATCGAACTCCTAATTGGTGTATAAATAGGAGTTCGATGGATTCATTTGTATCATCACTTGGATATGGATCTCTATCTGATTAGAGAACTTCACATTTTTCCTTGGAGGACATTTTTTGGATGATGGATGAATTTTGATGTATGGATTGGGTTCTTTTTATCTTGGAGCTTCTTGTATTGCAAATGTGATGCTGGTTGGATATACTCTCTAACAATGTAAGTGGAAATTTAATGTTATTTTTCATTTTACTGCATACATTGGAATTTCGCTATAATTAGGGCTAATTGCTGCTATGTTTAATGTGGAATTATGCGTCTATTTAGCTTATTATTTATGTGGTCCATGTTAGATGAATGAAATGTCCTAGAGATCGTGTTATATTGATAATTTGTATGAACTATAAAATTTTAAAAGTCACTTTTCTTCTCTTTCCTCTGATATTGGATGAAGTTGAGTTTTGGAGCCTCCTTGAGCAAGAAAAAAAATCTATCTTCATCATTCTCCTAGACTCCATATCTCCAAGTGAAATCAAGCACTGGTCCCTCAAAGGGTGAACATTCTAACTCTCTTTTTCACCTTCTTTCATAATTTCTTAGGTCTAGCCTCATTAGGTCACCCTGGGCATCGATTTCCCGGGTTATTTACCACAGGAAAACTTCGATCTCCTGGGTACGACTGTGCTGGTGGGTCCCCTAACTCACCTTCGAATTTGAAGCAATCCCGACGATGGAATCTTGGAATATCCAAAGCCCTAGCTCTAGGATCAAGTTTTGCCTTGGTGTTCCCAAGGCTAGTACCTAGTAGGATCAATTTGAGATCTTTGGGTGAAGATTCTTGTTTGACCTTTTCCGCTCACCTCGCCCACGTTAAGAACATCATTAGTTGCCAAAATCCATCCCCTAACTTGGGTTGGGCCTCATGTGGTCCCATTCTTCACAGAAGACAATTTATCAAGGACTACCTAGGAATCCAAGTTTCAAAGGGATTTTAAGGATTGGGAAACTTCTTTACGAGCTATATTCCTCTCCCTCAATGCTCAAATCCTCATACCCTCTCCCTAGAATGCCAAGTACCTTGCTTAAAGAGCAAGCAATTTTCATCCTTCATTCTCTTAGGGAAAGGGTCTAAGGGGTGATTTCTCTTATATTTTTTGACATATATCTTTACAAGTGGCTTCCTAAACCATCAGGTCTCCTCCCATCGGTGAAAGTCCGTAAAGAGCAAGGAGCCTTAACTGTGGTGACAATGGGTTAAGTCTCCATCGTTGCCCTTAACTTGGAAGTTGCCCTCTTAGGAACCCGTTTTAGGTCCCTTGCTGGTTTGAGTGGTAACATTTCCAGGGCCGTTGCTGGGGAGGAAGAAGGTCTTTCGTCCTAGTGATTCATTGAGGAATTGATTCATTTACGACAATCTCATTATTCCTTTGGCTACTCCACTCATTGTCAAAACCCCTAGTTTGCTTGAAGGTGACAATATTCCTCCTTTAACTAGGGCTATTGCAAGAAGAAGGGAACATGATCCATCACTGGTTGGAACCACTCTTCTTTTTGAATTTGAAAAAATTCAGTGACCCAACTCCAAAAATGGCAGATACTTCTAGCATTGACAAACACAAGATGACCAAAAGTGAAAGACATTTAGTCAGTGTCTTTGCTTCTTTGAAATCGAGTGATGATCCGAAGTCATTACCTGAGAAATATAACCGATGGTTAGCCAAGTTCAAAGGAGATGCCACTATGAGTGCCTGTGACTTTGTTGAAAAGTTCTATTGGCACATGTCCCCTAGGACGATCTTCAATGAAGATAGGCTCATGATGCTTTTTGATTTGTCACTCGAGGGACAAGTTGGAGAATGGTATCGTAGTCTTCCCCCAAGATGCATTGAAAACTCTGATGAATTTGAGGATCTATTCATGAAAAGGTGATCTTGCAATGCCCAAGCAACCTTGAACATTGAAAAGTTTTATCAAATATCAAGGGGAAGGGAAGACATTCGAGAATTCATTCAAAAGTTTGATAGGGTTGTCCGGGATATCCCCGATCACCTAAAGCCCTTTGATGCCAACATCCTTGACAAGTTTGTCAAAGCTGTATGGGGCCACCTAACTTATGCCTCAAGAGACAAGAAACCCTCCACATTGGCCGAAGTTAAAGAGATTGCAATGCAAGTTGAATAAAAGCTTCGTATTTCAAAAATGAATGTTAATGACCTCCCCAAAACCAAAATTGAGACCAAGAAGGAGAAAACAAAGGATGAACATGAAGAAACCCTTCTGGCTAACCTCAAAAAGATGGAAAAGCTTACCGAAGAGGTCAATTGATGGGATCGAATTGTCATGAACAAAATCACTGCTTTGGAGAAGGCCCAAAGGTCAAGTTATATTCCGAAAGGGAAACCTTTTCCTAAAACGCAAAGTGAGGAAGATAAGCGTAGCTTATCTCAAGTCCCAAACACTTTGGCTCCAACCAATGCAGTGGACCAAGATTCATCCTGTCGAGATGAGCAAAGTGAGAGCGACGATGATGAAACAAACGAGCAAACTAATCTTGTGGAATTCGATGTATTCAATATTTTGCTTGGGGTTTCATACACTCATCCTCCCATTAGTGAGGTCAAAACCAAAGATGAGAAAGAGGAACCTATTCTAAATGCTGATGAACGCAGTGGAAGATTCAAAGGGGTCCAATATTCACGAAGAGATAATAGTAAAGACCCCGCAAGCTCTAAAGAACCTAACAAAGAAGACTCTCTTCCCAAGCAAGATCCTCCCAAAAATGTCCACTCTAAAGAGCCTCCTAAAGAGAAAGCCCTTTCAAAGGATCCTCCAAAAAAAGATCCCCAAACTAAAGTTGAACCTAAAAAGGGCCATCAAAAAGGAAAAAACATCAAAACGAAAAAATAGGGGGAAACATGTTGGGCTCAGTATTGACATGGATGCTGCCATTGGAAAGATGAATATATCCGTCCTTTGAAAGAGATTGCAAAACTTCTGGAACAACAACAACAAATTAAGAAGTCCTTGGGTTTTGAAGAGGAAGAATTGCCTGAAGACCTGCAAAACATTCATATTCCCGATCGTAACCCTAGACATGACCCTTTTATGACCCAATGTATGGAGCAACGTCTTAGGTGGCTGCGTGGGAGAGGCAGCGTAGTGGGCAGCGCAGAGCTTGTGGGCCCAAGGGAACGATGGAGGCTCAATTTAGACAAAAGGGAATGAGAGCAGCTCATTCCTCATTCCTTCATCTATCTAATTTTCTGTCTGACTGACTGAAGCACGCTTGAGCTCTTTAGCCAAGTTTGCAGTGCTGTTTAGCACAAAGATTTCCAAGCGGAGATCTCAACCTCTCCCTCGGGGGACTTCGTTTGCCCTCCCAGGAGAGGAGTACCATCCAGTTTTGTGAGGAGCTTGCAGAGAAACGTTACAACCACATGCAGTTCCTTCAGGACAGCACAGAGGCAGTCCAGACTGTGTAGTGATTGTGCTGTCCAGCAGAGAGGAAGTGTCGGGAAGTGGAGGAGCAGTGCAGTTTCAGCTAGAGGATTTAGAGGGGAGGTTAGGAACCTCCTACCAGGGATTTGGGCAGAGTTTTGGAGAAACTTTCTAGCAGTTCCAGCCAGGAGACCGATTTCCCCAGTAGAGCAACGTGCCAAGCCCAAGGGGGCCATTTTTCGAGGTTGGGATTTCTGGAAACCCTTCGCGGGTTTTTGTGGGTCTTATGAGTAGAGCCCAGGGTTAAAAGCCCAGAATTTTCTGAGCATGGGAGCAGGCCCAAACCATAGTCCGATTCCAGCCAGCAGCTGTAGTTCCAACTTCCAGCACTGGCAGTACAGAGAGGGAGCTACATAGAGCATCATTCCAACAGTGTTTTTGTCCAGATTTAGAGCTGTTCTTCAACCTGTCTAGTGCAGGCGTAGGTGCCATCTTTTTGAGCACCTTGATTGTACTCTTCCGACAAAAAATAATAAAATGGCTCAGCTGGTTTTGGCTTCATTTCTTGTGTCTTGATGTTATTTTCCATTTTGCTATAGTTTGTTGTCTATTTGTTCTTTGAAACTGTTAAACCCCTTTTGGGGATATTAAAGTGGTATCCGACCTCATAGACTTGGCTCAGCCTGTGGAGCACGTCTATGACACCAGAGGATAGGCAAAACATCACATACCGGAGGCAGAGAAAGGAGGCTCGTGATTACACTCGACCAGTTTGACAACGTTCTGGTGGTAGAAGAAATAGGAAAGGAATCTATGGCAAAGGAAAGAGATGAGGGGAGGGACTTTGCTGAACTCCTTTAGAAATCACTACAAGACCTCGCCAAGATGATTGTGGAGATGGGGTAGAAGATTGGTGGAGACAATAAGAAGAAGGGGATTCAAGGGGAATTCCAGAATGGGGAAGGATCCGACACTTCACATCATTCACCCGGTCCTAACACTGCGCAGTAGGTGGTGCCACGCACTCCACCATGCTCTACCATCCCCATGTTTCTGGCTTCGAGAGCAGGAGTAGGAGGTTTTCAAGAGCCAGAAGTGGCTCACTATGGAGATTATTTCGCGGAGTATCATTCCTATGGGCCAGAGTTTGGAGGTGCACTCACCTTCAATGAGTTTTGTTAGCTGAAGAACAATAGTAAACCCAAGGGCCAAAATAGAGGAGGAGGGTATATGCAGGGCAATGACCTGCAGCGTACCGTGGGTAGGATTTTTCTGCCAACTTTTGATGGGTCATCAAAAAGTTCAGCCAAAGTATGGGTAGAGAAGCTGGACATTTATTTCCAGCTTAACCACATGACGAAGGTGGAGGCCATCAAGGTGGTTACACTGCACCTAGAGGGAGAAGCCCATGACTGGTGGTTTCACGGGATGACCACGGTGGGTCACTTGAGAGCGACAATGTATGATGATTTTACTAGGAGGGTGTGGGAGAGGTTTGGTCGGAAAGATCCGGAGGAGCACTTCGTGGAGCTGACCAATCTCAAACATACAGGAAACTCGAAGACCTACATTTCAGAGTTCCTGAGACTTTCGGTGATGGTTCCATACTTATCGGAACCGAGGAGAATTTACATGTTTATTGACGGTCTGGCAGAACCTTTGAGTGGGCTAGTGAGGTCTACTCGGCCCACTATGCTGCATGGCGTAGTTGGGAGGACTAGAGATTTACAGGATGCTCTACTGAGGACGAGGGCTCCCATGCCCAATAGACCAGCTTTCCAGTTGACAACGAGGGACACCAGAGCTCCACCCCCGAGAGGCAACTAGGGCTGAGGGCCATTGGATGATGAGACCCAGAGGGATATGAGGCGGAAGAAGCTCTGGTTCACTTACCAAGAGCCATGGGCATCGGGTCATCAGTGTGCTGGAGGGAAGGCACACTATATTTAGGTCTTCTCCGACAGTGAGGGGGAAGAGGAGGCATTCTTTGAGATGGGAGGAGATACCGACACAGGAGCACCAGTGGAGGATCCTCCACCACCACCTCCTCCAACAACAGTAGGATCAGCGTTTGCATGGAGAGGAGGGGTCCTTGCATCTTTGTGAGGGGTACCCAAGTACCTAACATTGAGTGTCCAGGGGACTCCTCAGGGACATCGTGTCTCAGTGATAGTGGACAACGGTGCTACACACAAATTCATCGATGCTCAGATGGTGCAGAGAAGGGGCATACAAACAGAGAGCTTTGATGGGTTTTCGGGGTTAGTTCTAAGGGCCAGGACCATACAGTGCACGCGTTATGTCCCAGCTTTGACGGTGACCATGGGGACATACTCATTGACATACCATTTTTTTATGGTCGACATTCTGGACACCAACATGGTGTTGGGGGTTCAGTGGCTTATCACTCTTGGTAGAGTCACTACTGATTGGCAGACAATGGAGATGGAGTTCGTTGTTAAGAAAAGTGGGAAACAGGTGTTGCTCAGGGGCATGCATACATACACCCCTTAGATAGTTCCTGCACATAGGATGGAGGCAGATTTCCGGCGGGGAGACATGGAGTGGGCAGTTGAGTTGGGAATCTCGGATGCAGGTATTTCAGGCTAGCCCGCGCATCTCGATATCTAGGCTCTCCTAGACCACTACTCTACGTATTTTGGTGACATTCCACCAAGGCAGCCACCTAACCGAGGGTTTGAGCACATTATCGAGTTGGAGCCCGACATTCAGGACTTGATCACCACCCCCTACAGGCATCCCAACGTCTATAGGGCGAGATGGAGAGAGCTATCCATGAGCTCTTAGCATTGGGGCACATCAGGCCCAACACGAGTCCTTTCACTTCTCCAGTCGTTCTGATGAAGAAGAAGGATGGTACGCTGTAGATGTGCGTAGACTACAAGGCCCTAAACAAGAAAAATATCAAGAACCACTACCCAATCCTCAGGATTGATGAGTTGATGGATGAGCTGAGGTGAGCGAAGTTATTCTCCAAAATTGATCTGAGGTTGGGATACCATTAGATCTGGGTAAGGGACAAGGATGTCCCCAAGACTGCGTTTCGATGTCACTACGGCTACTTTGAGTTCTTGGTGATGCCCTTCGGGCTGACCAATGCTCTGGCTACTTTGCAGTCTTGCATGAAGCACATCTTCCGTGGTCAACTGAGGAAGTTTGCGCTGGTGTTCTTTGATGATATTCTGATATACAAGAACACATGGGAGGAGCATTAACAACACATAGAGACAATACTGCGTATCCTGGAGGAGTAGCAGTTCTACGCCAAGATGTCCTAGTGCGAGTTTGGTTTGACAGAAATGCTCTATTTGGGGCATATGATTGGGGTGGATGGAGCGAGAGTCCACGAGGAGAAGTTTAGGGCCATCCAGGATTGGCTCGAGCCTAAGAATATGACATAACTTCGAGAGTTTGTGGGTATTTGTACCTACTACAGAAAGTTTGTCAAGGGATTTTCGCAGCTTGCAACACACCTCACCAATCTCACTAAAAAGGGGGATTTCAATTGGACCGAGATTGCGCAAAGGGCTTTTGACAGGCTCAAGGAGGTGATGAGCAGTTGTCCAGTGCTTGCTCTGCTTGACTTCACACAACCATTTGTCCTGGATTGTGATGCTTCAGGGGAGGGAGTAGGCGCAGTACTCATGCAGG
This sequence comes from Pinus albicaulis, assembly GCA_034641835.2. Taxonomy (NCBI): domain Eukaryota; kingdom Viridiplantae; phylum Streptophyta; class Pinopsida; order Pinales; family Pinaceae; genus Pinus; species Pinus albicaulis. The sequence continues at coordinate 993,375,904 of CM076569.1, read as the reverse complement.
GGGGCACCCCATAGCTTTCGAGAGCTGGAAGCTATTGCCACATGAGAGGCTATACCCCATTTACGATAAGGAGATGCTGGCCATCATGCACGCTTTGGCTAAGTTCCGACAGTATCTGGTGGGGAATAGGTTTCGGGTGAGGATTGATCACAACAGCCTCAAATTTTTTCTAGAGCAGAAATAATTGCATGGGAGGCAACAAAAGTGGGTGAGTAAGATTCAGGCCTATGACTTCGACATAGAGTATGTCAAGGGGAAGCACAACGTAGTGGCTGATGCATTGTCTAGGAGGCCAACTTCTTTTTCATTTTTGAGCACTGAGCCAGATTGGAAGGCTCACTTGCTGGTGGAGTACTCCAAAGACCGTTTTCTATGTGAGGTCTTGGAGGGGAAGGTGATTGATGACCAATACCGGGTAATGGATGGGGTGATCTACTACAGAGACCGAATCTATTTAGTGGCCAACTCCCAGATGCGGGAGAAGATCCTACATGCAGGCCATGATTCACCATTGGCCGGGCACCAGGGGTACACCAAAACTTACAGGGCCATCAGGGAAAGGTTTTCATGGAAGGGCATCAAGGATGATGTTTTGCGGTACATCAGGGAGTTTGAAGTGTCCCAACGGAACAAGGGAGAGATGACCCACACAGCAGGGATACTTTAGCTGCTTCCCATTCCTGAGGGGAAATGTGAAAGTATCTCGATGGGCTTCATCACGGGGTTGCCCATGGTACAGGGCAAAGACTGCATCTGCGTGGTTGTGGATCGCTTGACCAAGTACACTTACTTCTTCGCGATCTCGGACAAATACACAGCCTCACAGGTGGCCGAACTCTTCTTCAGAGAGGTATTCCTAAGACCATTGTTATGACAGAGACACCTGCTCCATGGGGGGATTTTGGCAGGAGTTGTTTTGGTTGGTGGGTATGGAGCTCACTCCTAGCACGAGTTAACACCACCAGACGGATGGCCAGACAGAGATAGTTAACAAGTGGCTAGAGGGCGACTTGCGAAACTATGTCACCGGGCAACAGAAGGCATGGTTGAGATGGCTGCACATGGGGGAGTACTGCTACAACACTACATAGCACATGTCCATAGGTATGTCTCCATTTCGTGCATTATATAGTTATGATGCCTTAACTTTCGTTGATGTCATGTTTGGACACAGCAAGGCCACCAGGGCCAAGGAGTCGGAGCAAGAGAGCCAAGATATCTTGAGGGCTCTCAAGGACAATTTGCGGGTAGCACAGAATCAGCAGAAGATTTACGCTGACAGGGGTCGCGTGGAGAGGCACTTCGAAATTAGGGATCCAGTGTACCTACGTCTCCAACCATACAAGCAATCCACGCTGAAGCAGAAGGGGGAAGAGAAGTTGAAACCACGCTTCTATGGGCCTTATAAGGTCTCTCGGAGAGTGGGCAAGGTAGATTATGAGTTGGAGCTACCACCAGGGAGCCGGGTGCACAACATATTTCATGTATCTTTGTTGAAGAGGCTTTGGGCCAGCAGGTGACAACAGTAGTTGAGTTGCCTCCCATGGATGATGAGGGTCACTTGGTACTTCAGCTAGAGGCGATATTGTATACCCGAGAGAGGCACTTGAGGAGCAGGGTGGTGAAGGAATACTTAATGAGATGGAGGAACCTCCCGGATGAGGATGCCACTTGGGAGGGGGAGAAGATAGTTCAACACCCATCTTTGCAATTGCTTGAGGACAAGCAACAATCTGGCGGGGAGGACAGTAATATCCCCAATTAGCAAACAACTATTTGGGAATATTAATTTTTGACTAGTTTTTCCTTTTCTAATGTTAAACAAAAATAAAGTGGGTAAGGGAACCCACAAATAAAACTAAGCAACTAAAGTTCTTCCCTATAGAAGTCCCTAAAGGCAAATATTGCAGCTGTAGTGGTGTCCATGTGGCCACCCAACGAATGGAGCAGCGTCTTAGGTGGTTGCGTGGGAGAGGCAGCGCAGTAGTAGGCCGGAGGAGGGGCAGGGAAAAGCTTGTGGCCCAAGGGAACGTTGGAGGCTCAGTTTACACAAAGGGGAATGAGAGCAGCTTATTCCTCATTCATTCATCTATCTGATTTTCTGTCTGACTGACTGAAGCACGCTTGAGCTGTTTAGCCAAGTCTGCAGTGCTGTTTAGCACAGAGATTTCCAAGCGGAGATATCAACCTCTGCCTCGGGGGCCTCAAGTGCTCGCTTATGAGAGGAGTACTCTTCAGTTTTGTGAGGAGCTTGAAGAGAAACATTACATCCACACGTAGTCCCTTCAGGACAACGTAGATGTAGTGTAGACTACGTAGTGATTGTGCAATCGAGCAGAGAGGAAGTGTCGAGAAGTGGAGCAGTGTAATTTCGGCCGAAGGATTTGGAGGGGAGGCTAGCCACCTCCTACCAGGGATTTGGGCAGAGTTTTGGAGACACTTTCCAGCAGTTCCAGCCAAGAGATCGATTTCCTAAACAGAGCAGCGTGCCAAGCCCAAGGGGGCCATTTTCTGGGGTCGGGATTTTTGGAAACCCTTCGTGGTTTTTTGTGGGTCTTGTGAGTAGAGCCCATGGTTAACAACCCAGAATTTTCTGGGCACGGGAGCAGACCCAAACTATAGTCCGATTCCAGCCAACAGCGATAGTTCCAACACTAGTAGCGCAGAGAGGGAGCCACACAAAGCATCATTCCAACAATGTTTTTGTTCGGATTTAAAGGTGTTCTTCAGCGTGTCTAATGCAGGCCTATGTGCCATTTTTTTGAGCACCTTCATTGTACTCTTTCGACAAAAATTAATAAAATGGCTCAACTGGTTTTGGCTTCATTTCTTGTGTCTTGATGTTATTTTCCATTTTGCTGTAGTTTATTGTCTATTTGTTCTTTTATTACTGTTAAACCCTATTTGGGGATATTACACTAACATTGAATGAAGTTGAGTTTTGGAGCCTCCTTGAGCAAGAAACAAATTTCGTCTTCATCATTCTCCTAGACTCCATATGCCAAAGTGAAATCAAGCACTGGTCCCTCAAAGGGTGATCATTATAACCCTCTTTTTCATCTTCTTTCATTTTTTCCTAGGTCTAGCCTCATTAGGTCATCTAGGGCATCTATTTCTCTAGAAACTGACCATAAGAAAACTTCGTTCTCCTAGGTACAACTGCGTTGGTAGGTGCCCTAGCTCTCCTCCGAATTTGAAGCAATCTCGACGATGAAATCTCGAGATATCCCAAGCCCTAGCTCTAGGATCAATTTTTGCCTTAGTGTTCCCAAGGCTAGTACCTAGTAGGATCAATTTGACATCTTTGGGTGAAGATTCTTGTTTGATCCTTTTTCCTCACCTTGGCCAGGTTAAGAACATCATTGGGTGCCAAAATCCATCCCCTAACCTGGGCTGGGCCTCTTGTGGTCCCATTCTTCACCAAAGACAATTTATCAAGGACTACTTGGGAATCCAAGTTTCAAAGTGATTTTAGGGATTGGTAAACTTCTTTACAAATCATAGTCCTCTCCCTCAACCCTCAAATCCTTATCCCTTCTCCCTAGAAAGCCAAGTCCCTTGCTTAAAGAGCAAGCAATCTCCATCCTTTATTCTCTTAGGGAAAGGGTCTAAGGGGTCACTTCTCTTATATTTGTTGACATATCCCTTTACAGGTGGCTTCCAAAACCATCAGGTCTCCTCCCATCGGTGAAAGTTCGTAAAGAACAGGGAGCCTTAACTGTGGTGACAGTGGGTTAAGTCTCCATCGTTGTCCTTAACCTAGCAGTTGCCCTCTTAGCAACCCCTTTTAGGTCCCTTGCTGGTTTGAGTGGTAACAAGACCTTTCTTGCCTTCTGATACATTCTTTAGAACTTGAATGCACCTCCCTTGAGGCCTTTTGCTTTAGTTCATCCAAGTAATCTATGGATACTTCCTTAGACCTCCAATGTGCCACTTTCTGATTGAAGGTGAAATCTCGGATGATCTCAATCCGTCGCTGCTCTCGAATGTATATTCTATAGGCCTTTGAGGATTCGCTATATCCAATAAATATGGCTTTCTTCCCTAAAGACACAAGCTTGTTCCTCTTATCCTTGGGAACATGAATATATACAGGAAAACCAAAGATTCTCATTTGCCCAACCTCGGACTTCCTTTTGGAGAAGGCTTATTTCGGAGTCATAGCTTCCAAAACTCTATGAGGGCTTCGATTTTGAATATACATAGATGTCTCTGATGCTTTGCCCCATAAGAACAACAAGTCCAAATCATGCATCATGGCCTTGACAAATTCTTCAATGGATATGTTCTTTCGTTCCGCTACACCATTCTGTTGTGGATTATAGGGAACAATTAACTCCCTCTTAATCCCAACCTGCTTGTAGATAACGACAAGCTCCTTTGAGGTGTATTCTCCTCCATTGTCAGATCTCAGTATATTGATCTTTTTCACCTGTCAAGTTTTCTACTTCATCTTTGAATTTCTGGAACTTGTCGAATACTTCATCTTTCGTCTGTGAAAATTTCTAAATATAGAAACCCTACCGCAATATCTTGATTTACTTCTCCTACTTGTTTGATTAATTAACAAGTTATGTTCTGAAATATTCAGTAAACTATCAAAACAAACACAACAACAGCCTACACATACATACAAATCATTTGCTGAAGTATAACGCACACATGACAAAGGACATAGTATTTTTTGGACAATGAACCCTGAAAAACCCAATGCAGGAAAACCTGTGCAACAACTCTTAGAGGGTTTGTTTATTAAGCAGAATATCTAAATACAATCAACGACACCAATAATGGTTTTCCCAATAGAGAATTCACAACAGATTTACCTATCACTCGGAGATAGAAAATATGGCTGATTCAACCAAGGAAGCACTCTGAAAATACTGAATACGAGTCTTTTCTGGCCCACTAGAACCCCGACACTGCTCCTCTAGCCTCTGCGTCAGCTTCTCCTGCCTAGCGTAGCCACTGCGAAGCACAGGCTGCTCCTGCATCACCTCTTTGGGCTCAGCACTGCCTCTTCGTCACCCTGAAGGCCATGCGTCAGCCTCTGCGCTACCTTTGCATGAGCCTGGCTGGGTTGCATCCCTCCTGCTGGTCTCTGCGTTGCTTGGTACGGATCTGCCTCTCTGCCTTAGTATTCTCAGCCTTGGATTAGAATAATCCCTCGCTGATCTGCCCCTCACAAGCACTGCAAGATCACTCGAAAATTCTCAGCAAACTGCGCCCCAGAATTTTGACTTAGCTCAAGTGCTACTACTCTGTGTGTGTTCTCCAACTAACCCCAAGCCTTCCTTTAATGTGCTCTTAGCGTGGAATGTGCTCTAGCAACACTTCACCACTGAAGCATCACCTTGATCTCTGGCATCGGTCCCCGCGCTGCTGATGCTTGGCCTGCTGCCCTGCATCCACTATGTTGCTACTTTCTACACTGTTGCCCATGTCACTACCACTAACGCTGGCACATATGTACTCAACTCCCTCTCAAATTGCTGCATCATGTTGCCTATAACATTGCCACTGCTAACTGCTGCACTGCAACTCAGTTGCTGAGAAGTAAGCAACTGAAGGACATTACCCAACAACTGACAGACAAGTCAATCTGGCTGCATCTCATCACTGAAGCACTCTCTGCCGCTGCTCTACGCTGACCCTCTGAAGCTTTGCGTTGTCTGCTGCTCTGCACGACGTAAGCAGTGCCCCTCTGTGCTGCTGAAGTCCCATCAGCCTTTGTGTTGTTGCTTCCATGCTGCCGCTGCCACTGCACTGCGCTGCTCCAATCTTCAGTGTTCAAGCACTGCCTTGTGCCTTTCCATGATCCTCTGCATCCACTGACTTCAGTCATCTTGCTACTGTCTTAAGGCTCGCGTAGCTCGTATGTGATCCAGGAGTTTGGACACCTCAAGGATCTTGCCATCCATCATTTGTAGCTCACTCTACAGATCTATGTCGCCCCACCTCTTCTCTCGAGGTACATGAACACTCATGGCCACATCATCATCTTTGCCTCATCCCCTTTTGCTGTTGTTGCCTTGGAATCCGAATCTTCGTTGCCCTTCTTCTAATGATAAGTATTGGCGAAGTGTCCCAATTCGCCACATCTGAAGCACTAGAACTTAGATAGGTCCTTCTTCTTCTTCCCTTGCTGCCTCTGTCCCTTAGATGCTAGGGCTGCATCTTCCTCCTCCTCTTTGTTCATGTTGACTCCTCCGCTGCTGAATTCCCTCTTGGTTATTCCCCTGATCTGCTCCTGTCAAAGGATTGCCCACATGTCCTCCCAGTTTGGAAGTTGTTCTCTGCCCAAAATTCTTTGGGCAATGGTGACTGCATTCGGGACAATCCTCTCCATGAGTCCATCATTAGGAGTTGCACCCATGGCAATCAAATGGTCTCAGATAGTCTGCAATCTGAAGAGGAAAGGATCGATTTACTCTCCCTTGTGCATCTGGACCATCCGAATCTATGTCTCCAGAAGCATCTTCCTCTGGATGCAACTACCTTGATACAACACGGTTAATGTTGTCCACACTTCCTTTGCTGTCTTCTTCTCGGCAATATGTGGAACCACGTGATCTTTCACTCCATCCAAGATCAAGTGTTTATCCCGCACCTGGTTTTCATTAAACTTCTTTAGAGCATTGGCATCGGTCGGCATAGCCATGACATTCTCGGCATGGTCTCTGATTCCATATTCATCAAGGACTGTTAGGATTCTGGCTTTCCAGATGGCAATGTTAGACACATCGTCTAACCTATCCTGATCTCTTAGTCCATATGGGGCCATATTTGCTCAAACTATCGAACCAAGTGCTCTTCTCCCTTCTATTGCTGCTACACTCAGCAAAAGACCAGATCTAGGTTTCTTGGCGATAGAAACCCTCTAGAGAATATGCTCCCTCTGACAAATGATTTCACTTCCAGAAATCCTTCACCAATTCTGTCGAATAAACCCTTTACTGTCACTCCACTTGATCAAATCTCAGATTTCTTGGTTAGAAAATCTGCTGAGGAATTGTTTCCCCTTATTTTTTCAACCCTACTAGGCACTGTTCTGTGTCGATAGAACCAATGCCCCACCAGAAACTTTGAAGATAAAAAAGTGCACTTACAGCCACGACAACCGGCATAACGTCACTCCCTCTTGGACTGCATCACCCTCTTGGGCCTGCGTCAACCTCCGCGTCAGCTCTACGTGAGCTTATTGGCTTTGCGTCACCCCTACAGGGCCTATGCTGTCTGTCTGGTGCTGTGTTGCCTCTTACTGAATTTGTGCAGCTTCAGCTGCCCTCTTGCAGCGAAAAAAATCTTCAGCCCTATGCTGATGCCTTAAGCTTGATCTGGAATCGCTCTAATACCATGTGAAAGTTTCTAAATATAGAAACCCTACTGCAGTATCTTGATTTACTTCTCCTACTTGTTTGATTAATTAACAAGTTATTTTATGAAATATTTAGTAAAATATCAAAGCAAACACAACTGCAGCTTACACATACATATAGATCATTTACTGAAGCATAACGCGCACATGACATCAATTTTACTAACCATTCATAAACCTTAAGGGTGTTAGCGTCGATTATATCGACCTGATTTCCCAGTAGGCATCTGACAGTCATCATCACACATTTAGGGAAGCGTGTCTCACACAGTCCTCCCATGACTCCAAGTTTTGAAGGATAAACAGTGAGCAATACCTCCACCCCTCCTAGTAGGACCAAGGTTAACACCCTATTATGGAATTTCCTTGAGTCTCAATTGTTCTTGGAATTCTGTCATCACGTGATTGGTTTGGTGACAATGTTATCTGCAATGAAAACACTTGTCCACACATTATAACATATGTATCAATATATTCAAAACAATCTGTCTTTAGATAACAGTTCTTGTATAAGTCATACATATTGTTATCTATGGTATAACATACTTGGTCATATCCAACCCATATATCAACAAGTTAACTTTCATATCATAATGTAACTATTCTTTTATTTCGGTCCCAATAATCATATCGATATATAGAAATGAAACAGTTTATAAAATCTTCATCATAACCTAATGTATGATTTTTATTTCATAGCAACGTTAATGAAATATTAAAATTCATGTTGATATTCATATTTCAGCAATGTTAACATATTTCATATTGGTATCCATGTACTAACCGAGTTAAGCAAATAACATATATCATATATCAGTAAAATTAAGCGAACATCATATTCTTATGGGTATCCATGTACCAACAAAATGAAATTCATCTTTACATGTGATATTTCAAAATGATAGTTTTAACGATCCAAAATATAGTAGTTATATACAAAATAGAGTTTTAAGTTCCTCAAAATTAGCACAAGTTGGGGTGTTTTTGACATATGGCCTCTGTATCTTCCCAAGTAGCCGATCCAGGATTATACCTGTCCCACTAGACCTTATCTTGGTCTACCAGTCGGTTCCTGAGTTGTCAAACCATACGTTCTAGTATACATAATGGCTCGACCGTAATGGTTCCCTCGTTCGATACCTGCAGTTCTTTCCATTTAAGGTTATGAGATTTGTCAGTGATATAATATCGTAAGTTAGATACATGAAATATATTATGAATTTTGTGCAAGTGGGGTGCAGTACAAGATGATAGGTGACAGGTCCAACTTTTTCCAGGACTTTGAACTGTCCAATAAATCGGGGTGATAATTTTTCCCCTTTTCGAAACCGTATGGTGCTTTTATTTGGTCTGATGCGGACGAAAACATGATTTCCTACTTCATAGTTTCTATCTGTCCTGTGAGCGTCAGCATAACTTTTTTGTCTATCCTGTGCCTCTTTCAATCGTTGCCTAATTTGCTTTAGTTGTTCCTCTATTTCTTGGATTAATTCTGGCCCCACTATTACCCAGTTCTCCAATCTATCCCAACTTAACGATGTTTTACAGGGTCTTCCATATAATGCTTCAAATGATGGCATCCTGATTGAACTGTGATAACTATTATTGTATGTAAATTCTACTAAGGGTAAGTACTTCTCCTAGTGCGATTGTTGGTCCATAACATATATTCTTAGCATATCTTCTAGTATTTGGTTTACCCTTTCTGTTTTTCCATCAGTCTCAGGGTGATATGTTGTGCTTAAATTTAATTGAGTTCCCATTGCTGACTGCATACACGTCCAAAATCTTGAAGTGAAACGCGAGTCTCTATCTGATATGATTTTCTTAGGTACTCAATGAAATCTGATAATTTCATTTATGAATAACTGTGCTACGTCGACAACTTCGTAAGTATCTCTTACATGAATAAAATGGGCGGTTTTCGTTAATTTATCTACCACAACCAGAATGACATTATGCCTTTGTGGAGTAAGAGGTAGCCTGATGATGAAATCCATAGAAATTATCTCCCATTTAGTCATAGGAATGTCATGAGGTTGTAGGAGACCTGCTGGGTGACAATAATCATCCTTTACTTGCTGACATTCAAGGCATTTAGCAACGAATTGGACAATGTTGTTTTTCATGCCTGTCCAGAAGAAGAGTTTCTTTGTATTAGCATACATGTTCTTTGCTCCTGGATGTGCACAATATATTGCCCCGTGGGCTTCCTTCTGGATGGTGTTTCGATGATCTTCACTATTTGGTATATACATCCTTCCATGGAATCGTAAAATTCTATCATCTTCCAGATCATATCCCTAAAACTTAGGTTCCTTCGAATGGTTATATCAAGTTCAGACATTACTTTTAAGTACCAAGTATCTCTCACAAGGTGTTCTAGTACTCATTTTATCAAGTCTACCTTGATAGGTATGAGGGAGAATATTTGTGAGCTTCTACTTAAGCATTTGCTACTACATTCTCTTTCGCTTATATATATGAAATTCCAAAGTCATATTCACTTAAGAATTCACTCTATCGTCTTTATCTAGCATTCAAGTCTCTTTGGGTGAACAAACATTGTAGACTTTGGTGGTCACTTTTGTGCATAAAGTTCTCCCTACCAGGTAATCTCTCCATATATTTAAAGCTAGCACCACAGCTGCTAACTCTAAATCATGCGTCGCATAAAGTTATTCAAGAGGCTTTAATTTTCTTGAAGCATATACTATTACGTCTCTATCCTACATTAATACTGCACTTAATCCTTGTTTAGATGCATCAGTACACACAGTAAAATCTTTGTCCATATCAGGTACTCGCAGAATTGGTGCACTAGTCAGTAGTCAGTAATCTTTTAAGTTCGGAGAATGATTTATGACATTCCTTAGTCCATTCATATTTAACACCTTTACACTGGAGGGTTGTGATAGGCTTTGCAATTTTGGAGAATCCTTCTATGAACCTTCGATAGTAACCTGCTAAACCTATAAAACTTCGCACTTCTTGTGCATTCTTAGGTATCGGCGATTCCATGATTGCCTTCACCTTTTCAGGATCTACTAAGAGTCTTTTACCACATATAATATGGCCCAAGTAATGGATTTCCTTTTGAAAGAAAGAACACTTGGATAACTTTCCATATAATTGGTGTTCCCTAAGGCAAGATAATACTATCCGTAGGTGTTCTTTATGTTTTTTCTCATTCTTAGAATAGATGAGAATATCATCTAAGAAAACTTGTACAAATTGTTCGAGATATTTGCAGAAAACACTGTTCATAAGATTCATGAATACTGCTGGTGCATTGGTCAACCCAAATGGTACCACAATGAATTCATAATGCCTGAAACGAGTTCGGAATGTAGTCTTAAAAACATCACTTTCTTTAATCCTTAGCTAATGATAACCTGATCGTAGATCGATCTTTGAAAAAACAGAAGCTCCTTTCATTTGGTCGAAAAGGTCATCAGTTCGAGGCATTGGATATCTATTCTTTTCTATAGCTCGATTTAAATCTCGATAGTTTATACACAGTTGCAGAGATCCATCTTTCTTCTTGACAAAGATTACAGGAGCACCTCAAGGTGAAATACTAGGTTGAATATGCGCTATATCCAACAGTTCGTTCAACTGAATTTGTAATTCTGGAAGTTTAGGAGCTGTCATTCTGTAAAGTGTTTTAAAAATTGGTTTCGTATCAAGTTTTAATTCTATTGAGAGATATAGCTCTCTTTTAGGAGGTAATCCTGGTAATTCCTTTGGAAAAAGATTCAAAAATTCTGATAACACCAGGTATTGTTCTAAAGATGGTCCTTTCTCCTTGCTTCTTGAACTGCATATACCTGACAACCTTTTCTTAAGCAATGTTTCATTTTCATTGCTGAGATGAAGCGTAAGGACACTTTCCTCTTAATACCTTGGATTTGAATCGTCTCTCTTTTATCATTCATACAAATTATTGTTTTCCTGTAACAGTCTACCCATGCTTGATGATATTCTAAACAATCCATCCCTATGCCGAGGTCGTAAGTTCCTAGTGTTGTGACATATACTTTTAGCTTAGTCGAACAAACTTCTAGATCAACTTTGCATTCCTCAACACAAATCTACGTATTGAAGTTTTCCTGAAGCCATTTATACCTGTCTGAAATCGTTTTGCTTGCAGGCTGCCAACCCACATTTATGTAATGCATATGACGAAATGAAACTATTAGTAGCACCAATGTCAAATAAAATTTGAGTTTTATTCCGTTGATAGTACCTGAGGATTCCACTACACTAGACTGATGTGTTGACTAGTTATTATCGACTATTGCATGGATTCTATGATTTCCCTGAGCATTTGATGATGGTTCTTTCCCTGCACTATGCATTATATTTGACGAGGTTTCCGGACAGTCACGTTGAAAATGCAGTCCACCACATCTCCATCAATTAACCTGTGGTCATCCCTTTGAGTCAGATTGTGAATTTCTAGACAAGGAGCTTCGTCCTCTTGTGTTACTTCCTATCCTATTTCTTCATGTATTAACAGTCTCTCAAGATTTCCATGGACTAGTATTTTATGATTCAACAACTATAGTCTTAATGGTCATGGGAGCTCTTGCTCCCACTCCTCTTGGAGTAAACCTGTTACCATAATGAAGTGGTCTCGAGCTACTTCCCCTGAAGAACTTATAGGGAGTCTTTCCTATAAATCCTGACTGTGAGGGTTTTGTTGGCCTGATATCTCTTTTAATCCCTAAATGCTTTTCCGCATAACGTGCACATTCAACTACCTCTGCTACTGATGATGGCTTCCACATTCTAACCATAGCACTGATTTGAGGATTTAATCCATATATTAAATACTTGACTTGACATTCATCAGTATCTAGATAAGGAACATATATTACAAGCTCCATAAACCTTATCTCATATTCTTCCACAATTTTATTACCCTGGACTAATGTATGGAAGGCTTCGGCTTGCTGCTCTTGAAAGAAAGGTGGTAAATATTTTGCACGTAATCTATCCTCAAACAACTCCCAAGGAATGTTGTCTGAAGTGAGATGTAGTTTTTTTTCTTGATTTTCCCATCAAATCAGGGCACTCTCTTTGAGTTGAAATATGGCGATCTTTGTTTTATAGGTAGAAGAATATTTTCTTAGTGTGCAGCATCATATCGTTCCTTCTAACCATGCTTCAACACGTTCTCCTGCTCGTCCTCCTGAGAATTTCGAGAGTTTAATCTTTTGTAGTTCTCTGGAAATATCTTCCTTTGGTGGCTTATAATCACAATCTTTAGTCTTTTTTGAATGTCTTTTCCTCAAGATGAGGTCGCTCTTCTTTAGTGTTGGCTAGTTGTGACTCTTTTAATGTTTGCAGAATGGCTTCTAATGAGTGCATCATAGTAGTTAGCTCAGGTGTTTGAGGGACTGGTGCTGATGATGATCTTGGTGGTGGCGATGGTGATGACGTTGGTGGTGGCATTAGAGATGGCGATGCAACCCTATGGTGTTGTCGCCCTTTATATGTCCTTACCATCATGAATTTTCCTGTGTACATAATAAAAAATTATGAGAATCAGGAATAATTTAGATTTAATAAATATAATTTTTATAACTTCAAGCTCACATACGAGTATAGTTCTTTTGGTATTATTACTTGCAGGCAGGTCTTACTGGTACTGAGGTCAAGGAGGGTGGTATCACTACCTCTTTGTCCTAATGCATGATGATCTATCCAACGCGTAAAATATTTTGAATATATGGATCTTCATAGATCATAGTATCATTTCGTAACATTATACACTTACTAATGTTAAGAGTTAACATCTCCCTTCATATTTAAGGTAGTAGAATATAGTATTGGAATGTGTCACACTTATGATTACTAATGATCTATATTGTGATAGTAAGGTAGATAATGAAACACAATGTGTAACTATCTATTAATTTCTAACTAATCCAATCAATGTAGAATAGCTCTATAAAATAAAATAAAATGGTCAGGTGTACTCAAAAGTAAAATATAAAACTAGTTTGAGCAATTGTACGTAGAAGTTATATAAAATTTAATTTCAACATTGATATTTAAAATAATATATATAAAATATAAAATGAAATTTCACCCAACAAAGAATTAAAATATTCTAAAAATAGAATTAAAATATTATAACTAGAATTAAAATATTCTTAATTTATAGGAAATCATTTTAGTTTGTTAGAAGTGTTAACAAAACCTTCGAGAGTGTTCGAGAAAATCTCTAAGGTGTTTATTAAACTCGACCTTCTACATAATATTATTTTAAAAGTAGAACCACCATTCAAAGGGCGACCATATGGTGCCACTTATCATAATTAAAATTACAAGTAAACAATTCCTTGCAAAATAAAAATAAAACAACATATTCGTAATATTTTAACTCAAAATAAAGGTTGTGAACAATGGGTAAAATACATAACAAAATCTGGGTGTGTAAAATATAAAATAATATAAAATATTAACACGAAAAACCCTCTTGTGTGGCAAGAGGTTACAATAAAATACATGGCTCAATAAGAAAATATCCCATCACACATAACCTTTTTGAAGAGATCAATTCCAAAGGAGAAGATTGGCCCTCAAAGCCTCAACAGCCATGAGTTAACAAATATAATCCAGGGTGCACTTGAGAAGTGCAAAAGAGCAAAAATTAGGAAATTAGAATCAAATTGTTTTCTTGTGAATGCGTGGTTCGATGAGCAATGAAAAATGGCAAGGAGAACCTTGAAAAAGGAAGGAGAGGGGCCGATGGATGTAAAGTTATATAAGCAGATTTTAAAAAAGAAAAAATATGAGTTCATGCAAACAAGGTGGGAAGAGTTGATATATCTAGGCAAGAATAACCCAAAACGTTTTTGGCAGGAACTTCAACCAAGGAAGAAGCAGTTGGAAAATAATATTACAGCGAATCAGTGGTTTGACTATGCAAGGCAACTCTATGAAAAAGAATTAGAGGTTGAACCTCCTCCCAGGATCAACACAACTACAAAGCTTTTTACAGTACATGAGGTGGAGGTAGGAATTCAAAAGTTGAAAACAGGGAAGGCAAAGGACTTGGTTGAACTTCAAGCATAATATCTAAAGTGAGGAATGAACATTTTGGCACCGCACATCATGGAAATATTCAACAACGTCCTTCAGCAAGGATTCCCAAGGGATTGGACAATTAGTCTAGAAATTCCCCTTTTTAAAAGTGGAGACATTGATAATCCTTCCAACTATAGAAGCATTATGATCAATCCTTTGTTTGCAAAGCTTTTCAGTGGCATGGTAGAAGATAGAATCAGTAAGTGGGCAGAAGTAAAAGAAAAGAGGGCAAGAGGGCGAGCGGGTTTTAGGCCAAAGCATTCTACAGTAGATCATGGTATCATGCTGAGACACGTTGTTGAAAAGGTTTGGGGGAGCAAAGAAGAAGTATTTTGCTGCTTTGTTGACTTCAAAAAGGCATTTGACACGATCCCTAGAGATAAGTTGTGGCGTAGAATGGAAGAACTTGAAATTCCTTTACAATATAGAGCTGCTGTCCATAGGCTTTATGAAGAGGTGAAAGTCAAAATTAGAACTTCAGCAGACATTTCAGAAAGTTTTAGAAGTGACATCGGAGTCAAGCAAGGTTGCCCTTTATCCCCTACCCTTTTAGGTTTATATATTGACAAACTGAAAGAGTGGCTAAATTTGCAAGGTGGGGATGGTGTTCGATTGGGGGAGTTTGTGATAAAGCTTCTTCTATATGCCGATGATCTTGTGCTGGTTGCTAAATCGACTCATGGATTGCAGATGCACTTATATGCCCTTGAGCATTTTTGTAAAGCAATGGGGATGCAAGTCAATACCAGCAAGACCAAAATAATGATTTTCTTTAATAAAAGGAAGCAAAGCCATCATACGTTCTTCTTCGAAAGCAACATTCTTGAAGAAGTAAATGAATACAAGTACCTCGGGATCGATTTCAATGACAAGCTTAATTGGGAGGATTGCAAAAAGAAAAGAATTTTAGGAGGGTGGAAACCATTGTATGCACTTCAAAACAGATGTAGAGAGGCAGAGTTATGGGATTGGAACACGATCAAAGTACTTTTTGGACTCCTAGTTTGTCCAGTGCTATTATATGGGTGTGAATTGTGGGCTAGCAACATCCTTATTTCAAAATGGAAACAAATTGAAAAAATTAAAAAACGCTTTATCATGAGCAAGTTCAAAATAAAAAGTTTGGTTCCTTATGAGATAATGTTGAGTGAAACAGGGGCAGCTCCCATCAAAGCAATTGACATGGTATGCCTTATAAGGTATCTAAAAAGAATTGAGAAAATGGGAGGAGATAGATGGCCGAAAGTTATCTTCAATGAAGGTATGAATGAAAGAAAGAAATCATGGATGAGACCAAACGACAAATGGATGCAAAAATGGAATATTTACCTTAATGCATGTCCCACAAATAGCAAGGAGTTAAAGAATTTTGTGTTGGAGAAGTTCCATAAGGGTATATGGGGAAAAGAGTTGGGTAGAAAGAAGAAGTATTATGTTCAGGAATTCAACCCCACTTGTGATCTTCAACAAAAAGAGTACATTGGAGCTAGCATTCCGTGGAGAGCAAAGATTCTTATTGCTCAATTAAGAACTAACTCATATCAACTTCGGTGTGAAACGGGACGGTGGAAGAGACCTAAAGAAGCCTGGGAAGAAAGGGTATGTACTTTTTGCACTTTTGGGGCAGTGGAATCAGAAAAGCATTTCATTTTTGAATGTGATGCTTTCAATGATATCAGGGATAGTTACCGCAGTATGTTAGCATCAATTCCGTGGCATTGTCTTTTCAGTGAGGGAACTTGTAATATCCCCAAAGGGAAATAAGCAGTAATAAACAGAAATATGCCAGACAGATATGAAAGGAAACAATACTGAACCAGATCACTGAATCAAGACACATGTAATACCAGAATCTGAGCCATTTTATTAATCATAAAGTACATGGAGAGTAATACAAGAAATCGAATCGGTTGCACCTATCCTTGCCCCAGGGCAAGTGATGACCCTCCCATACAAGAAATGGTCGCAACAATGACAGCGCTTCCGTCGCCCGGAAATCGCATGACCGTTTAAATCGGGTCGATCCCAAGTCGAAACCCTCTCAAGTCGGGGAGTGCGCTCGTCCTTGTTGCGCACAAAATAAACAAAAGCAAACACAAGCCCTCAATCCTCCAGGCAAATGGATCTGCTACAGGATGCTGGAAAACGCTGATGAGCCCTTCTCACACTAGCCTGCTCCTCAGATCTGCGTCCCACCTGATGGATCTGAAGCCTCCAATCAGATCTGCGTCCTTCCCTCTCTGAACTGCGTCCTCCAATATCAGATCTGATATCAAACCCTCAGATCTATACTAGATCTGGAACTATCTCTTCAGATCTACAGCCCCTAGGGCTAGATCTGGTGTTACCCTTTCAGATCTGGACTAGATCTATCAATATCTCCTCAGATTTGTCACTCCTTCAGCTGGATCTGGTGCCAAACCTTCAGATCTGCAATATACAAGACTAGATCTGCCACATACAAGACTAGATCTGCAAGATCTACCCTTTCCCCAACTGGATCTAGCAATAAACCTTCAGATCTGCCACTCTTACCTTCAGAAATGGACAGCGTCCTCACTCTAGGGCTTCACAGCGTCCTTCTGCCCCTCAGAACAGCGTTTTCTCCTGCTAGACTGGACTGCGTCCTTCTTGGCCAGCGTCCTCCCTTCCCGAAAGGTACAGCGTCCTCTCTCCAGATGGGACAGCGTCCTTCTCCTTCCAGATTCAGCGTCCTTCCTCCTCTTGCTCTGCGCAGCCACAAGAGGGCTTTCTCCTCCTCAGATAATCTTCAGAAATTGCTGCTGCTCTACTGAAAAATGTACTCAGAACAGCCTCACTAGGGCGGGCACTCGAAGTCCCCCGAAGCTGAGGGTAGAACCAGAAAACCTTACCAGGGCAGGCACTCGAAGTCCCCCGAGGCTAAGGGTGAGATCTCCGACCGGAGACACTCGTGCACTAAACAGTGCTGCAGACCGACTAAACAACCGGCGTGCTGAAGCAGACAGAAGTCCAGCTATCAATAATAATATCAAATCATGAATGATCAAAATGAGATGAGAACCTCTCCTTTTATAATGCCAAATTCCCTCCAAAATTTAACTGCTCCCTTACTCTTCTCTGACCTGCGCAGTTTACCTTGGGTCAGCCTGATGCCTCCCCCCATCATAATCACGTGGACCCCCAAGGCCCCTCTTTAAGTTACAACGTTCATCTACTAGGAAAAGAACACTTTATTTATAAAGTGAGATGACTAAAGTGAGGTGACCCCTCTTATTTCTCACTTTATTTATTATGTCTAGCTAAAGCGACAGAATAAAGCAAAAAATGAAATATTCCAATTAGCAAGGCTAATTGGGAATATTACAGTCTCCCCCGGCAAAACGTTGCTTGTCCTCAAGCAACTGAAGTGATGGATGCTGTAAAGTCTGCTCGCTCTCCCAAGTGGCATCCTCATCCGGCAAACATTGCTTGTTCTCAAGCAATGCTTGAACAAGCCTACTCTCTAGCTGATGCTCCCTGCCGATACTGCAAAATGTGCCTGGGTCCCACTGAAACCTCTCTGTCTCCTGCATCACCTCGACATGAAGGGATATCTCAATGCCAGGATCCCAAACTGGCCTCTCATGGTACCAGCCAATCAATAGTCCTCCCGGATCCCATCGCCACTGTGGCCAATAATCGTACAAGCCCCATGGCTCGGACTGCTCACTGCCTCTAGCTATGACTGAAGACCATGACCGCTGCTGCTCTGCATCTATGGCGGTGTAAGTTGTCCCATCGACTGTGCACCAGCTCATCATCTCTCTCCCATCAAGGCATGGAGTTGAAAATATAATGAGGAATATCTCCCTCCTGTGGATCCTCCATCTCCAAGCAATCATCCAGACCAAATGAGCCACCTCCCAACAAGGCAATTCCCAAAAATCTCCTTCCACCTCAAGCTCTGGTAATGAAGGTGGGCTGAGAATATGAACTTGGCAAGCATCATAGCTTACCTCATGCTGTCCTTCTCTCCCATCATGACAAGTGTAGAGTCTATGCTGATCCTGGGCTGCAAAATCATTGCCCTCCAATGGCAAAGTGAAAAACAATCCATCATAGAAGGTTCCTCCATCGTTGAAGAACAAGCTGGCCCAAAACAAACCATAGTGCAGTCTCATCCACTGCAACCTCAGAAAATCACATGGCAAGCAATGTACAAGATCCAACACATCTACTAATGGATAGCAAATGGCGGAATATGACAACAACATAGGTCCAAACACTTGCCCATGGCTGTAAATATCAATCTCATGGCCCACATCAAAAGAGAACGCATACATAGTAGTGGTGGCCATGCCTCCTCCCATGCTCCCATTAGAACATGTAGTGCAGAAATTGTGAGAATTTTTCCCACTCACGGATACATCCGGCTCATGTGTCTCCCTCATAATCAAGCCTCCCATACAAATCTGATATATATCAGCAAATGAAGACATGATCAGCAGCAAAATGAAGGAAATGCCGAAGGTCTCATGTGGTGCAAGAAGATAATCCTCCTTATGCTTGGAAACCCAAGTCAAGAAGAATAGGCCATAGATGTCTCTATCATCATTACTTCTTGTAAGTGCAACAAATATGAAGTGATCCTGGGACCTATGGGTTATGGATCCACCATATCTCTGCTGCGCATACTTCCTCCATAATGTTCTGCTCCAAGGTGACAACGCTGTGAGCTCATGCAATTGAGTTCCTGTCAGTACAAGACTCTGTTCTTTGACATGCTCCTTGTCAAAGACTCCTCTAATAATGCTGCAATAAATATGGAATACCTCCCAAGGTGGAAGTGCTTCCCAATCAAAGACCATGGAGAGTGTGCCATCTCCTTCTCCTGCAACATCATACAAAGTGTGAGAGCAAATCTGCCCTTGCTCTCCTAGGAACAACCCAAGCAACAAGACATTGTGTTGCCTCTCCATACCTCCATCAAACAACTCATGTGATGAAGACACAATGAATGATATGAGTAACACATCAACACCATGCATCCATACTCTATGCTGCTCAATGATGCAAGTATCCATCCATCTTTTCCCCATCCTCCTACTCTTAGGAAGAGTGCTTGCCAAGTGATGGCCAAACTCTTTCAAGAGTAACCAGCGCAGCCAAGCCTCCTGCTGCCTGGTGTCATAGACCTGCAAGTAGCCTCCTAGCTCCTTGCTCATCATCCCCATCCACTCAATCACTTGTGGATGCCTCCTTCTCCTCATCCTGGTACTCCTCCCATGAGGGTTACCATCCTCCCAAATCAAATTTCTGATTTTGCACTGCATGGGATTTTGAAGTATAAACTTCTCAAGAATCAATGAGACCCTATCAAGAATCAAATAGGTGGTAGGCAAAAACCTCCCATCATGATGTGTATGGCTCAAGGGATGTCCAACACAAGCATGAGAGATGTTATCCATCCGAAGATGTTCTCCATCTTCTATCTGCGCTTGTGAGAAGGGAACCAAATCATTGTGTTCCATAGCCCGCTCCACCGAGTACCAACTCAAAATCTCTCTCCATCCAATCTCAACATATGGATGCTGTACCCTGTACAACTCTGATCGTCTCATACCGCTATCTACGTCAACATATGAGATCTGACTAGGTGGCTCTGCCTCTCTTTCTCCAATGGGAAGAGATGACCCAACAACTCTGCTAGTCCCATCCATGCATACCTGAAGGGGAATGATCTGACGCTGCAATGTGCTCTCGGGTTGTACCATCAGGGAATCCAGCTGTTCCCCAATGTGGACCAACTTGGCCGCTGACTTGGCACAAGTCGCTCTCATACCCTCCAGCTCCTGGTCCTGCAACAAAATGGTCTCCCGTACCAACGCGGCCTTCTCCTTCAAAACTCGAAAGTCCGTCCGAAGCCGATGATACTGCTGTCTGCGACCATCATCCAATATCTTCGTACCTGCCGTTACCTCATCGAGGGTGGATACATCTCCTGACACCTCACCCATCTGTTGTGTGCTGCTACCATCCGAAGACTCGGACACGGCTCCAGTCATCACCTCACTGGATGGCTCTACCGGGGTAGGCTCTATCTCCTCCACTACGATATCAACCGGCACGGTCAAGGAGGGCCCTAATGATGGTGAGTCCTGTGTCACACTAGGTGTATCCTCGAACTCCCTGCAATCCTGTGTGTCCTCATCCTCCAAGTGCGAGGTAACCATTTTAATGGTTTTCCTCTCAGATACTCGGTCAAGCTGGAAAGAGGTATCCAACTTGTCCACCCAAGCTCTTCCTGGAGCACCTGGATGACCAAAATGCCTGTGAGATGGAATCGCTCGCCGCACCTGGTGACCACGCTGGGCAAGCTCACGCTCCTCGTGTCGCTCCTCGCTCACAAGTCTTCGCCGCCACATCGAACCGGATATATTGATCCAAAGGGATAGCATCCATGAATTCCTGTCCCGATGCCCGCCAACCGCAAAACAGCCGCATGTTGAGCCGGGACTCATCTTCGGGTGCGCTGGTCTTCTCTTCCTCACCGCAGAAAGCAGGCATGGCAGGTCGCGGGTCCATGTGACCCACCTTCTCGTCGTCACACGAGGGAATAAAGATCCCAAGATTTACCCGATGTTCCCATCCTTCCCCCCTCACCCTCGAAAGACCCTAGGGGGTTTTTCTCATGCTCCCCCGCAACCTTCCCGGTTACTCTCCCCACGAATGCATCCATTTTTATCCATTCTTTCCCGCCCACCGCGCACCAATCTTGCCAACATAGCCTCCATTGGATCCCGCTGACCTGTCTCCCTAAATCTCCTCTTATCCACATCACCTGCCATCAGCTCTTTCTGCTATATGTCTACAGGCTCCTCAGAAACTGCACGGCTGCTGCAAAACCACACTGTGGCTTAACTTCGACCTCCGATTTATCCACTGAAAACTATTCAGAAAATTCCAGGAATTTGGGAAAGTGATCCTCGCCCAAAACCCAGAAAAACCCAGAAAACGTTTTTCCTAATTCCAAAATTCAAAATTTGACCCTTTTCATTTTGGCCCTTTTTCCAACTGCGTTTCTGGAATTGCAACTGCTATTGCTCTGTATGATTTCTTTTCTGATGTCATAGACCACAGGCTGAGCCAGAATTATGCTTTGATACCACTGTAATATCCCCAAAGGGAAATAAGCAGTAATAAACAGAAATATGCCAGACAGATATGAAAGGAAACAATACTGAACCAGATCACTGAATCAAGACACATGTAATACCAGAATCTGAGCCATTTTATTAATCATAAAGTACATGGAGAGTAATACAAGAAATCAGAATCAGTGCACCTATCCTTGCCCTAGGCAAGTGATGACCCTCCCATACAAGAAATGGCCAGAATAATGATGTCACCCTGCCGCTCGGAAATCGGACAGACCGCGGCGAAACCGGGTCGATCCCAAGTCGAAAACCCTTCGTCGTAGTAAACGCTCGTCCTCGCTAGTGACAAATACAGAAACAAAAAAAGACAAGCCCCCAATCCTCCAGACAAATGGATCTGCTACAGGATGCTGGAAAACGCTGATGAGCCCTTCTCACATTAGCCTGCTCCTCAGATCTGCGTCCCACCTGATGGATCTGAAGCCTCCAATCAGATCTGCGTCCTTCCCTCCCTGAACTGCGTCCTCCAATATCAGATCTGATATCAAACCCTCAGATCTACACTAGATCCGGAACTATCTCTTCAGATCTACAGCCCCTAGGGCTAGATCTGGTGTTACCCTTTCAGATCTGGACTAGATCTATCAATATCTCCTCAGATCTGTCACTCCTTCAGCTGGATCTGGTACCAAACCTTCAGATCTGCAATATACAAGACTAGATCTGCCACATACAAGACTGGATCTGCAAGATCTACCCTTTCCACAACTGGATCTAGCAATAAACCTTCAGATCTGCAACTCTTACCTTCAGAAATGGACAGCGTCCTCACTCTAGGGCTTCACAGCGTCCTTCTGCCCCTCAGAACAGCGTTTTCTCCTGCTAGACTGGACCGCGTCCTTCTTGGCCAGCGTCCTCCCTTCCTGAAAGGTACAGCGTCCTCTCTCCAGATGGGACAGCGTCCTTCTCCTTCCAGATTCAGCGTCCTTCCTACTCTTGCTCTGCGCAGCCACAAGAGGGCGCTCCTCCATAGGGACAATCTTCGCAAATTGCCGCCGCCCACCGAAAATGACTCGCACGAACCCTACCAGGCGGCACCGAAGTCCTTCGAAGCCGAGGGTAGAAATCCGTAAAACCTTACCAGGGCAGCACCGAAGTCCCTCGAGGCTAAGGGTGAGACCGACCGGGAGACACTCGTGTACTCAAATGTCGTGTACCGACTAAACAACCCACACAATAAGTACAAGTCTGACTATCAATAAGAATATCATATCATGAATGATCAAAATGAGGTGAGAACCTCTCCTTTTATAATGCCAAATTCCCTCCAAAATTTAACTGCTCCCTTACTCTTCTCTGACCTGCACAGTTTACCTTGGGTCAGCCTGATGCCTCCCCCCATCATAATCACGTGGACCCCCAAGGCCCCCTCTTTAAGTTACAACGTTCATCTACTAGGAAAAGAACACTTTATTTATAAAGTGAGATGACTAAAGTGAGGTGACCCCTCTTATTTCTCACTTTATTTATTATGTCTAGCTAAAGCGGCAAAATAAAGCAAAAATGAAATATTCCAATTAGCAAGGCTAATTGGGAATATTACAGAATGTTAGAAGGTTGGGTCAGCTCATCATCAATTTGAGTTAAAAAAGAATTGAATTACAGAAGACAAAAAAGCAAGGAAGCTGATAGTCCCATAGACTATTTTAGTCTTGTGGACGTTAAAATTTCATTCATTCATTCATTCATATACTACTCCATCGAATAAAAGGACAATCCCTTTTTGCTTTTGAATAGAATTGAATCCCCTTTTAAATAAAATATATAACGGACAATAAATTTGTTTATATTTTCTCGAAATAAACCAAAACCAGAATTATTTACGTTGATATACGCATAAAAGTAATTAACATACACATACCTCACTTGATTCATGAAATACTAACTCTCATACAGTCAATGCACAGTGCAATGCAATGATAATTAAATTTAAAAAATATCAGCAGATAAATTATAAGGCAAGGCTAGTCTTTTAGGATTGTGGTGGTACAGCTGGCAGAAGCGTAATAATACAATTTTTATGCAATTTAGTTTATATATTATGAACAAAATATGTTATATCATAACCAGGGAAGTTCAATATAGTTTTTTATATGATATAGCATATCGATAACGAACAAAAGCTTTTAAATTAGAACCCAAAAGGGTCCATATAGTTTTTATATGATTTACTTTATATATATATAAAATTTATAAGGCAAATATAAAGGTGAAATATTTCCAAATCATCTCATAATGATACACGATGTGGGTGCAAAATGTAGTCATGGGTAAGTTAACTATATTTTTCAAAAGTATAGAAAACAACCAATCTCAGGTTTTAGTAAGTTTGGCATTCCTTGTCGTAAAGCCGCGTGGCAGGGTAGGTGATCAAATGACTTGACATGTTGTAAAGAAGACTGTGACCCTATCTGGCTTACAAAAGAGAGTAATCACCAATGGGAAAGAATTTCAGAGGATAAAGGCTGCAATCTCTTTGGAGAACAATTGCTTACACTATGTGGGGCTTTCGATTTAGTCATTTGTAATGGTTTGAGTAGGTGGGAAAAGTCCGGTAATTTCACTTGCAATACTTACAATTGAGCAAGTGTAGTAGATTACGTAATTTGCTCGCATAGTCTGTGTGAGAAAATGGAGATAGTGTTGATTGGGGATCAATTTTGGGACTTAAAATCAGACCACAAGCCAGTTTATTTAAGTTTCCCTTGGACCGAAAAGAAACAGCTAGGGTCAAAAACTCAGTGTGTTCAACAAAATCCCCCAAAGGGCAGAATTCTTTTCACTCCAGAGAATTGTAATACCTTCAAAATAGCGCTAAAGAGGCTCTTCGAGAAGGAGGAAATCCCATTTCATGGCCTTCATAGCCACGAAATAACACATTTAAGTCAAAATGCACTTGCTGAGTGCAAAAGAGAAAAAATCAAGAAGTCTGAAATAAATTGCTTTCTGGTTAATGCTTGGTTTGACGAGGAATGCAAAAAGGCAAGGAGAAGGTGGAAGGAATCAGCCAAGGATAACATAAAGCTCAAAGCGTACAAGCAGATATTAAGAAAGAAAAAGGCGGATTTCATGGTTTCAAGGAGAGAAGAACTAATCATCCTTGGGAAAAATAACCCCAAATTATTCTGGAAGGAGCTCCAACCTAAAAAGGTGCAAACTGAAAACAACATTACAACTTCTGAATGGTTAGACTATGCAAGACAACTTTATGAGCAGGATACCAAGGTTGACCCTCCTCCCTTGGTCAACACAGACACAAAACTCTTCATGGTGCAAGAGGTAGAGATGGGTATCAAGAAGTTGGGCACTGGAAAAGCAAAAGACTTCGCTGAACTCCAAGCAGAGTATTTAAAGTGGGGCTTAAAAATTCTTTCGCCTCACATTACAAAAATCTTCAACAACATCATTCAGCAGGGGCTCCCCTCAGATTGGACAACTAGTATGACAATACCTCTTTACAAGAGTGGTGACGTCAATAATCCCTCCAATTATCGAACCATAATGATAAACCCCTTGTTCGCAGAGTTATTTGGAAGCATGTTAGAAAAGAAAATCAGCAAGTGGGCAGAAGAAAGAGATTAACATACTAAAGGGCAAGTGGGTTTTACACCTAAACATTCCACAGTTGATCATTGTATAACTTTGAGACACATCATTGAAAAAGTTTGGGAAAAAAAGGAAGAGGTTTTTTGTTGCTTTGTCGATTTCAGAAAAGCCTTTGACACAGTGCCTAGGGATAAGCTTTGGCACAGAATGGAGGAATTCAGGGTTCCTAGGCATTTGAGAGCAGCTGTGCATAGACTGTACGAAGAGGTGAAAGTCAAAATTAGAACTTCAGCAGGGATTTCTGAAAGTTTTAGAAGCGATATTGGGGTCAAGCAAGGTTGCCCTCTATCTCCTACCCTCTTTGGTTTATATATTGACAAGCTTGAAGAGTGGCTAAATTCGCAAGGGGGTGACGGTTTCCATTTGAGAAAGTTCGTTATAAGGCTTCTTTTGTACGCAGATGACCTTATACTGATTGCTAAATTGGCTCTTGGTTTGCAAGAGCACTTACGTTCCCTTGAGTATTTCTGTAGAAAGGTGGGGATGCAAGTCAATATTAGCAAAACGAAAGTAGTGGTTTTCTCTAACAAAAGAAAGCATAACCAACATAAGTTCTACTTCGAAGGAAACATTCTGGAAGAAGTTGTAGACTACAAATATCTCAGAATTGACTTCAATAGAAATTTAAATTGGGATGGTTGTAGAAAGAAAAGAACTTTGGGGGGTTGGAAAGCATTGTATGCTCTTCAAAACAGGTGTAGAGAGGTGGAACTGTGGGATTGGAAAGCCACTTCAACTCTTTTTGGGATTCTAGTGATTCCGGTGATTCTCTATGGTTGTGAGTTGTGGGCTAGTAGCACAACCGACATGCAATGGAAACAAATTGAAAAAATTCAGAAGCGCTTGATTACAAACAAATTCAAAATTAAAAGTGCAGTTTCTTATGATATCTTGTTAAGTGAAACAAGGGCTGCTCCTATCGAAGCAATTGCTATGGTGTGAGTCATAAGGTATTTGAAAAAAATTGAGCAAATGGAAGAGGGTAGATGGCCTAAGCTTGTGTTTAATGACAGATTGTATAAAAGAAAGAAGACTTGGATGAGGCAAAATATCAAATGGTTTAGTAAATGGGGTATTTGCTTGGGCAGGTGTCCTACAAACAGTAAAGAGATAAAAACTTATGTTATGGATAAGTTCCAAAATGTAATTGGGAGAAAGGGTTTGGGAGAAAGAAGTACTACATTGAAGAGTTTAACCCCACTCATGATCATCAACAAAAAGCGTACATAGGTGCCAATATTTCTTGCAGATCTAAAATTCTTATTGCTCAATTAAGGACTAATTCTCATCAACTCAGTTTTGAAATAGGGAACTGGAAAAGACCAAAAGAAATGTGGGAAGAAAGAGTATGTATTTTTTGCTCTTCCGGAAAAGTGGAAACAGAAAAATATTTCATTTTAGAATGCGAGGCCTTTAAAGACAGTAGGGAAAATTATGCAGGTATTCTGGTAGCTAGCACCTGGGATAATCTATTCAGCAAAGAGTTTGTCGAGAAGCTGGGAACACTTATTGTAAATCTCCACAGGAAAAGAGCTGGTTGCATGAGCCAGATAGAGAAGCAATCTGTACCATAGGCTATTTGTAGCCTCGTGGATGTTAAAATTACTTTCTTTCTTTATTTCTTTCTGTGTGTTACATTGATTGGAACTGGTTGAACCCTTAACTACGTGGTTAGTGAATTGTGTTGAAGTGGCAGGGGACAAAACCAGTCATCCCATATTACAAAAAAAAGGTTTTAGAATATATATATATATATATATATATATATATATATATATAATGTGGACTTTGCATATCTCGTTTAATTTTAAATCAAATTGGTGTTATGAGTTCGTCCCTTGTGGCCACGGTGCTATACTAAAGCGCTGGATTTGAATGCCTCGTGGCTTGACGTGCCATATGTTGTTGCGTTGGATTCTCGTACATAGTTATATGACAGGTAAGGTGAGATTCCCCCAGCCCAGGAAGCTATTTATCTCTGGCTTACAACTCAATTAAGAATTGAAGTGTGAATTTATGGGCAGAACTTCCTCGAGTGTGGGCATTATCGCACTGTGCATCAACATCAACATTTCGGATGTCAACCGGCTCACTCGAGCAATTCAGGAAGTGCTCAAAACGCTCAGGAAAGCAAAATGCTCGAGGAGGGATCTTCCAGCAACTTGACCAATAGAGTGTGTATTCGTAAGCCTGGAAAAGTTGCGAGTCTCAAAAGAGAAAAAGAGTACACAAATTCGCTTCTGCTCAGCTTCTTTCTAGGCGGGAATTGGCAGGAATATTTCTGCCTTCACGGGTTTGCAACAGTGTGTGCTTTCAGCGAGAGTACATGGAGTCACAAGTTTCCATATGAGAATACAAATGATAGGGCAGATGGTGCAGTAGAGCAAATTAATGCAACCGTGGAAACTCCGGAAGGCAACAAGATTGCAAGATGCTGAGAATTCTGAGAATGTCTAAACCGTAATGGATTTTAGGCCAGCGTTTGCAGAGCAATACAATAATTGATGTAGTAAGAATATAGGAATTTTTGGCCAATGGTGGTAAAATGGTTGTCTTGGGTAAGTTTCGAACCCTATAGTAAGGTTTATACAAGTTTGTAGCATTTTTTTTTAGAAATGTTGAGGTATAAATCTGTTTCATTATATTGATTAAATGCTTCCTTTAACCATTGAAATAAACCGTAGATATGTGGCATTCTTTTTTTTTTTTTACAAAAGGAAAAAGTTCTGCCTATGCAGCCGCCACAAGCAAACTCAAACTTAGTTAGGTTTAGGACCAAAGTTTTCCATCGCCAAAACATAGCCGCTTAACCCATACAACAGTCCATAAGGTTTATACTTTTTGAAGTTCGTCCTTCTTATATACATAATACACAGGTGACTGTAGCTTCCTTTTATGGTGAATATAGCTTCAACAACAGAACTTCTTCTCTTCCACAAATAATTTAGTCTTGTGATTCGGTTATCTCTACAACAGAACTTTCGATCCTTTTTAGACCTTGAATTTTATGCACAGAGATTCGATCTTTTACTAGAGAGTCAGCATGGTCTAAGTTTGTAATTTAGACTATCGGTCCTTCAATTTATTTCTGCTATTTTTTTTTTTATGATTGCAGAAGGGTCAACTTTTGCAGCAAAGCGTGCTGTACGCAGTGTCTAACAGGCCCTAAATCCCTGATATAGTCTTACAATGCTAACTCAACCGAATTTATGGAGGGGTTGACAATTCTTATTATTTCTTAATTATTATGCAAACAAGCAAACAAACAGGAATCTTTATACACAATTTAATTATACAGTACATTAATTTTCAAGGTCGGAGTGTTGAACCTGCTCTGATACCAAAGTTTAGTGCTCCAAACTTTAACCAGGAAGTTATTTCATTGTGGATGGAAGTAAAATTCGAAAAAAAAAAAACATAAAATGAAATCAGCAGACAAAAGGAAAATTTAATCACAGAAGAATATCTGTGTGACGAATTTTCTCTTGCCGTGGATGATGCGGCTAACTTGATTACCAAACCAATCTTTTCTTCCCAACCAATCTAGGATTTTTCCGGTACAATCCTTAGATCCAGAAGATATCTCTTCTGGCCCCCGTGTCCCGAATTCCAATAACAGTAGGGACCTTGTGCAAGAACAAGTTTAAACAATTCACCTC
The DNA here is from genome assembly GCA_034641835.2 of Pinus albicaulis. Lineage (NCBI taxonomy): Eukaryota > Viridiplantae > Streptophyta > Pinopsida > Pinales > Pinaceae > Pinus > Pinus albicaulis. The sequence goes on along the minus strand of CM076569.1, from coordinate 993,346,982 downwards.
GACTTGATTACCAAACCAATCTTTTCCTGCCAGTCAATCTGGGATTTTTCCAGTACAATCCTTAGATCTAGAAGATATCTCATCTGGCCCCGTGCCTAGAATTCCAAGAACAATAGGGACCTTGTGCAAGAACAAGTTTAAACAATTCACCTCTTTTCCTTCCTCTTGCAGTAGTCTTCTCCTGTGAAATCCCCCCTTCAATCCTTGTTTTACCTTCTTATAAAATTTTCTCCCACTGCTTCATTTTGTTTACCGACTGTCTCCCTTGCCCTCCGGCACGTGGAGACCTGCCTGTTCTTTTCCTTCTCCACCGCTTTAAAAGGCGGTTTTCCTTTTTTTAAATTTATTTGATCATACATAGAGTTATTCTCGAATTATTTGTAGTTTGACTTTTAAGTTTTTAATGTAATTTGTAATTTATTTAATCTACCTTTACTTTTAACTTAAATTTTATATTTAATAACTGTTTTAATTTAATTGCTATTTATTAATATATAATTTTATAATGATTTTAAATCTATAATTATATTTTCATTTATAAATTCAATTTAGTTCATAATCTCTTATATCCACTTTTTCATTAAATAAGGTGTTAATTATGCATTATAACGGTGGTATGCATATTAAGTGTCTCGTTCGACATTTTATCTTACTTTGGTGAATTTAAGTGTTTATATCAAAAATCAATCCATTACCCTATACTTAGACATGTTCAATTATAGACTAGTAGGTATACTAGTGCAGTACATGCGTTGCATGCATATGTAGCTATCATATGCATGCCTCGTTTGCATGCTAATAATCAAATTCTATGTCGGAATCAAAATGGGTCATTACAAAGCATTAACAACGCAAAGACTGATGCCATAGATTAGAGTGATACTTCCGAATGAAGTGTTGCTAGAGCACATTCCTCGCTAAGAGGGAGTATTGAGATTTTGGGGTAGCATCGGATGTGCTCTAGCTTCGAAGCTTTGTGGAGGGGCTAGAATACATGAGATCTCCAATACCCATAAATCATTTGGAGAAATTCCACTTGGTGTAAAAATTATTCAAATAATTAAATTTTTTAATGGGGACCCTAAGTCTAACTTAGGGAAATTGAAAAATTAAAGTGACTTAATTTACACATGTGGTGAGAATGTTCTAAGTGACATGGATCGAGCTTTCTCTAATTGTAGTCGTTGATTAGTGATTAGATCATGACCGTTGATTTGTCAATGGGAAAAGTATTAAAGGAAGGCTTGGGGTTAGTCTAAGAGATCGAATTCTTCTGATGGAGCAGTGCTCCAACGAAGATCAGATCTGAGTGATTCAGAGACGCAGTGAGGGGCAGATGTAGTGATTGGTCGGAGGACCAAGAGTACAAAGCAAAGAAAGGGCAGCATAGATGCAGAGGAGGCAGCGCAGCCACCAGAAGGTGTGACACAGACCCTAGAGAGGGTGACGCAGGTCCACGCTGAGGCAGTGCAAAGCCTCCAAGCGACAGTCCAAAATAAGCTGGAGATCAGGGTTTCTAAGCCGACTGGGCTGAAACTCGATTCCGAGAGAAGTTGATCAGTGCAGAGCAAGTGTGATGCAACCCCTCAGCCAGGGCCATGCAGGTTTACACAGTGGCAGCGCGCAGAGCTTGTTGGGGTTTCACCAGTTATTGATCCAGATCAGTTGGGACTTGTAGAGTGAGGTAAAACTCACATTTATCTCTATTTGCCGAGGTTTTCTCTGTTGGGTGAGTCAGATTATGGCACCCTAGATGTACTCATAACACTGTTGCTTAATAATAATAAACCCTCATAACTGCTGCACTGGTTTTCTCGCATTCGGTTTTTCTGGGGACATTTGTCTGAAAAATCATGTGTGTCCTTTGTCATATGTGTGCTATGTTTCAGTAAATGATCTGTAAATGTGCAGGCTGCTGCTAGTTGTGTTTACTTCGATATTTTTTGAATATTCTATGAAAATAACTTGTATAATTAAGTCACAAGTAGGAGAAGTAAATCAAGATACTATAGAAGATTTATGTTCAGAAATTTTCACAAGGATGACTTGTTTGGAGTTGTAGGCACATGTATATATCAGCAAACTCGAGTAATTTGCACCTATACTTCCAACGAATTTCAGATTAGAGCAAGCGAGTGTATGGAATCACTATATGAAAATCTTCGACAAGTACAGATATGCTTTATAGCAACTCAGTGAACCACTTCCAGACTTGCAAATTTTTAAGAGCTTTGCAATAGAATTATAGTTCAGATTGATAAGCAGTGATTAGAACTTGAGTCCTTGCAGAACTAGGGATAGATCCCAGTGAACAGTGCCAAATATCACAAAGTGACAGCTAGCCGCAAAAGGGAAATAGGTCGAGCACCACAGGTTGATCTTTCAGTGATAAATTCACACCACAAGAGCTATAAACATTGTCGAACTTCATGTTGTTTTTAACTTAGATCTTCAACAGAGAATTAATTACAAGGCTATAGCGAATGCAAGAGATCAACACATGGTTATGTAAGGGTTGTTTTTTCATATTTGCACTAGGAAAACAAGTCTCAAAAGATTCTGAACTGAGCACAAAACCATGCCCTAACATAGGGCTAAGAACCTTCAATGAGTTAATTCCTTTACTGGTACAAAGGCCACAGAAATTTAATAACAATACAATGCGGATCACAGCATAGTATACTTCGAACTCCACCTGCAAAGAGATAACCCAATGAATCCCATGAACAGTACCAATAAACCCCACTCCCTGCCTCTTGTCTGATCTTCAACAAATCTCAGTGCTGAAATTAATTTCAGAGCTTCACAACAAGTGATATGTGTTCATTTCATACTTTAGGAGGGCTAAACAAATACACTTGAATAGGTTATGAGAGGCTCATAAGGGGGCAAACGAATAGCTATTTTTGAGGGAGTCTAATAATTGAAATTCAAAAATGTTGGAGGGGAAACTCCTTTTAGGGTTTTTGAATTTGAAATTCAATTGTCTTTTAGACCCACAACTCTTATCGATTTTCAAAATAGATTTGAAAACCCTCAAAAATAACCTTTTGCTATAAGAAGGACAATTTTCTTCGTTGGAGAAGAGCCTCATTACTTGAACATTTGACTTGGCCAAAGAAGAGCTACCACATCATCATCCTTTGGGGTTTTTTCCAACAAGTTTGGGGCTTCATCTTCAAACAAGGATATATCTCAAACTATGAGGGCTCTTATGGCGAGCCATATACCACTAGAATTAACTCGACGAGGAGAATCCAACAAAGATGATAAGAATCGAAAAGCTATGATTTGTCATGTCATTTTGGTCCTTAAAGGCAGGGCTCCACTGGCTGCTGCTAGGGTTGGCATTAGTGACAACCACTTTTCAACAATCTCCCCCTTTGTCATTGATGGCAACACATATACTCCCCCTGTGATCATTGCTCCCCCTCACTCCATGCCTTTGATCTTCCTGATTTGTGTTCTTTCCCCCTTTGACATCAATGGAAAAGGGTGACTCCCTCTAACAATCTGCATGTTGTTGTGTACTTCTAACCCGCCTCTGCTCCCCCTGTCCACTGGCCTGTATTAATGTCAACCTGGAAGAATCCCAAGCTTATGTCGAAGATACTCAAAGTTCTCACATGGAAAAGGTTTGGTGAAGATGTCAGCGATTTTCTCCTTTGTTCCAATGTACTCTACCTTTATGTTTTTTGTGCAACTTGCTAACGAACACAATAATATTTAATGGGAATGTGTTTTGTTTTTGAATGTGATACTAGATTCTTGGAGATACTTATGGTATTGGTGTTGTCACAAAACACTGCAATGGGCTTATCAACCTTCACTTGTAGATCTTGCAACATTTGTTTCATCTAGAGGACCTAAGTAGAACATGCGACTGCTGCTATATATTCTGCTTCCACTATAGATAAGGAAATTGAAGACTGCTTTTGACACAACCACGATACAAGACATCGACCCAAGTAAAAAACTGCTCCACGGATGCTCTTGCGGTCATCAGTGCAACCTTCCCAATCCACCTTAGTATATGCTGTAATAACCAATTCATTCCCTTTAGGATACCATAAATCAAAATTAGTTCTCCCTTTGAGGTATTTGGAGATCCTTTTTACAACAAGGACATGAGATTCTTTTGGTGCTTCTTGGAATCATGCAACTTGTCCAACCGGGTGCATCACATCGGGTCTAGAGGTTGTTACATACAGTAGGCTACCAATCATGGATTTGTATAATTTCTGGTCAACTTCCTTAGATTCATTATCCTTCCTTAGCTTGCATCCTGTCACCATGGGAGTGCTAACTTGTTTGTAATCCTCCATTTGAAATTTCCTTAACATGTCTCCGATGTACTTAGATTGGGAGATGAATATTCCATCTTCTTCCTGAGAAATTTGAAGCCCCAAGAAGAAATTTAATTCTCCAAGTAATGACATCTCAACCTGTCATCATCACTACCAAAGATGATATTGTCCACATATACTACTATGAGCGTCAAGCTTGTTGAGTGTGTTGTCAGTGATGTCAAAGTGAGTGCAGGATGTCATAGCAGGTGCAAGATACTTAAACAAGTGCACCATGTTGTCATTGATGTCCTCGATATGGTGGCTGTCATGGATGAGATGATGCAGTGATGAAACCCTGGCGTTAAGGTTAGGATTCCTTGGATGATGTTCATACCCAACACTTGTTGGTGATTTTGAAGATGCAGATCAACAAATTTGTCTTAAAGACCCTCGCCATTGGATTCTATCCGCCATGTCGATTCTATTGATGTATGTAGCGCCATGAGAGCCCTCACGGTTTGAGAAGTATGCCCGTTGGAAGATATGAAGCCCCACCTTGTGGTCAAAGCTCCAAAGGTTGATGATGTGGTAGTGCGTAATTGGTTTGGTTGTGGATCACACCTAGAGCGAAAAAGACCTTCATTCAAGGGCTAAATAGAATAATTTATGTAGGGGTTTCTATGTCTTGATTAAAATTAGAGGTTGGCTCAGTTAGTTCAAAATTAACGGTGGAGAAAGTAAGTTATTTATCTGTGGTCCAAATGGGAGGGACATTTGAATTTCAAGTTCAAATATTTTCCCTCCTAATCTCTATGTTGGCTATGCCAATTCGAATTCTCCTAAAACTATATAAAGTACGTTTGTTCTCCTTCAAGGGTGTCGATTCAACGAACAAATCTTCTGATTTTGCTCTGAGATTCCTTGTAGTCTTGAGAAGCTCTGATGAATAGAGAATTCTAAAGTTTTTTTTGGGCTACATTTTAGTTTGGTCTTATGGGTTTTGCTGGGGATTAAACTTATTCTAGTAGGTAATGCATGTACTATGGAAGGAGAACACACTCTATTTTTTCCTGCGGTCTGGATTTCTCTAGCATCTATATAAAGGAAATTGATAGCCCTCATGAAGACATAATTGAACGCTTAATCTCTTGTTCTTTAACCTAGAATTGTGTAATATCCTGAACAATATATTTCACTGATTTTGCAAAAATTTAACTTAACCCAAAATTTCACGATAAATTATTGTTTAATTAACATAAAATTTCCATGTAAAATATAACAAGCAAGGTACAAGCGATTCAATAAATCAATGAGAAAAAATAATCCCAACTGTGATTATAATAAATAATTGAAAAATGTACATGATGATATAAGCTGAAATGATGGAGATAGTGTTGAGATTTTGTGTATTTGGGGTAGCATTAGTTGTGCTCTAGCTCCCAAAATTTGTGGAGGGACTAGAGTACACTTGATCTACAAGACCCGGAAAAGGATTTGGGAAATTTCATGTGGTTTAGGAGATATTAAATTAATTAATTACTTTAATGTATTTCCTAAGTTAAAACTTAGGGAACTTAAATAATTAAAGTGAATTTAATTAAATGTTTGATGAAATTGTCTTAAGTTACATAGATCAAGGTTTCTTTTAATCTTAGCCATTGATTCAAGATCTGATCATGGCCGTTGGTTTCCCAACGAGAAAAGTATAAAGGAAAGGCTTGGGGCCATTTTTAAAGACACAGAGGCAGAGCACTGAAGCTAAGATGAGATTCTAGGGCGGGTTTGCTAAGAATACTCAGAAGTGTTTCAGCTAGAGAGAGGGGAATTTAGGCCAAGGGGATGATCTGATCCCAGGGTCTAGAATCAGCAAGAGGCAGAGATCAACTCAGAGAGGCAGCGCAGAGATGCAGGAGGGCAGCATCTTGTGCTACGTAGGTGTTGCGCAGTCCCTCAAGGACAGCGTAATTGCTGCAAGAAACCCTCAAGGGTTACGCAGAGACCCTAAGGGGCAGCGTAGGGACTGCGTCACCCAGTCTGGGGTAACACAACCCTTTTCGGAGCAACGCTGAGGGTCAGAGGGGCTTCAGAGGCCAACGTAGAGGCTTCAGGGGCAGCGCTGGGGTTTCTAGGTCCTAATTTTCGCTGAGTTCTGTAAATCCTGTTTGAGGGTGTGGATCAGTCATTATTTTGGCCCTAGATCAGCCAGTGTGCTGTAGATCTAATATTTCTCTGTCGTTTTTTCTAGATCAGGAACCTAGGCTTGTTGTATTCAGAAAAATTTTTAATAATAAAAACCTCCAACAACCAGAAGACTGGTTTTCCCGCATTGGGTTTTTCCGGGGACTATTTGTCCAGAAATCACTGTCACTTTGTCAATGTGTGCATGAACTTGTTCTAGATCTGGATTGGTGGAGATCTGTTTTTTTGTTTTGCTTCGATTTTAATTTGAATTTATTCAGTTAATAACTTGTCTAAGTAGGAGGAGCATAACCAGATTAACAATAAATAATTTCTGCATAAAGTGTAAAGATTCAGAAATTTCCACAGATAGATGATCTGACCCCCAAAACTATTTTGCTCCAATGCTAAAATATGCCCTCCAAAACTGAACTGAAAGCAGTCACTGTACCTGTGAATTCTAGTTGAATCCACCAAGGAGATGAGGTGGGTTTTCGCCCACTCATCAAAATCACCCGAGGGTTTTCGTCTTGGGACTACTGCTCGAGTAGAGAATCGGGTTCTCAACCTATCATACAAGAAGAAATATGGAATCCGAGATGTTCTCCAATGGTCTCCTCTTTTATGGATTTGATGGAATCCTCTAGAACTTCCTATATTATTATTATTTTAATCATGGAGCAAATTTTCCCTTTTCTATTTTAATTGAAATATTCTTTTTAATGCGGGATAAGGGTAAATCGGCCACCAAGTCTCCTCAGGTCACTGAAACCCATATCTAGCCATTCCATCCTGTAGATCTTCTTATTCCCATTTCAACAAGCTATTACACTAACGTGTTCTGTCAAGTATTCCTCCTGGAATGTGTAATATCCCAAATTGGGAACAAACAGTAATACAAAGCAAACAAACACTAAATCTACAACAAACATGAGAATACATCAAAACACCATGAAATAGAGCCAAACTTCCGAGCCATTTTATTAATATTTTCTGAATGGGAGAAAGCTACAAATGGTGCTAGGAAGATGGCACCTCGTCTTACAAGGCAAAACAAATACCCCCACATCCCCGCTCAAAACTCGTTGTCGGGCCGCCTGTCCAGGCTCGGTACACCCATGTCTGCGGAAGATGCCGCTGTTGGCTAAATGGATTGCGGCAGCGTTTCCTGCTCTATCATATGTTAATATCATGGAAACTGGACATTTCACTTTATAATAAATCCTAAAACCCATAGTTTTTCAAATGTTAATCTAAAACTGCCTTTTGAGTCAAAGGTTACAAACTGTTGGGTAGACCTAATTTCAAATTGATTTGTTGTAGTACGTTTGGGAAATTGCCCAAAACTTTGCACATGGCGAAGGATCTCTACCTTCATAACACTCACCAAATCTCTCGGCCTTTCTCTCTCTCTGTAGCTGCTCCACTGCTGGACTACCTGTTTCTCTGGCTCACTGCACTGCCCTGGAAGGGATTTCGTAACTCTGGACTGAAGTTGTGTGACTCTCCTCCAAAACTGAATTGAGGTGCTCTGCTGAGCTGGTACTCAAAGTCCCTCAAGGATGAGGTTGAGATTCCCGCTTGGAAATATCTGTGCTAAACAACACTTGCAGACTCGTCTAAACAACTCAAGCGTGCTTCTGGTTTACCAATCAGAAAATTAGATGAATGACTGAATGAATGAGGAATGAGCTGCTCTCATCCTCTTTTGCCTAGGTGAGCCCCCAACGTTCCCCTTGGGCCCCATTTGACTACGCTGCCACCTCTGGCTCCCAATTCCTGTGCTGCGACTGCGCAACTGCTATCCCCTCATCGTCTCTGCGCTGTCCTTGCACTTCCTCTACTGCCTCCTCTCCTGTGCTGCAGCTAGGCTGATCCCTACTGCGTGATGTTGCCCCCCTTAGGTCCCACTTCAACTTTGATCTCTGCCTTAGTGACTTTAGGAAAGTGTTTTAATCTTGATTTATTTGTGGGCCACCTCTACCCACTTTATTTTCCTGCTAAATATAGAAAAAGGCAAAATTGTAAAAAAATAATATTCCAATTAGTTGACTGCTAATTGGGAATATTACAGTCCTCCCCGCCAAAACATTGCTTGTCCTCAAGCAACTGCAAGGATGGACATTGCAGGATTTTCTCCCCCTCCCAAGTGGCATCCTCATCTGGAAGGTTCCTCCATTGGATCAGATATTCCTTCATGGTCCTGCTCCTCAGCTGTCTCTCTTGGGTGTCCAAGATGGCCTCTGGCTGTAGTACCAAATGCCCTCATCATCAGTGGGCGAAAGCTCCATAGTGACTGTCATTTGCTGTTCCAAGGCCTTTTTCAGGCATGAGACATGAAAAATGTTGTGGATCCTGCTCCCGGCTGGAAGCTCCAGCTCATATGCTACCTCCTCAATACGCCTGATCACCCTGTATGGTTTGTAGAAGTCGGGCTTGAGGTTCTCAACTCCATTCTGCTTCAGCGTGGACTGCTTGTACGACTAAAGACGGAGGTAAACGAGATCATCTACCTCAAACTGTTTCTCCACACGGCCTCTGTCTGCGTAAAGTTTCTGTTGATTCTGCGCTGTAGCTATGTTGTCCTTGAGACCTCGGAGTATGTCTTGGCTCTCTTGGATCCAGTGTTTGGCCCTTGGGGCCTTTCTAGCTCCAAACATCACATCAACACAAGTTAGAGCATTATAACCATACAAAGTGTAAATTGGAGACATACCATTCGACATGTGGAATGTCGTGTTGTAGCAGTCAATGTTATCAGAACCGAACCGGTTCTGAAAAACCGGCCGGTCTGACCGGTTTGGAGGCAAAACCGGTCCGAACCGGCCCTCCGAACCGGAAATGACCGGTTCCGTACCGGGCCGGTTCAGAGACCGGTTCCACCGGTTCACAAGCCTGGGCACTAAAAAAAAATTTTTTTTTTTCTTAATTTTTTTTAAATTTTTAAATTTTTTTTTCTAAATTATTATTTTTCCTAGTTAATAACGCTACCCTAGCCCCCCCTAAAGCTACTTAAACACCCCCACCCCCTCTATTTCCCTCACACTATTCATGGTAATTTTAAATTCTTAAAGTAAAAGTGACATTCTCCTTAATCTTCATTTTCATCCTTTTACTTAAATTTTTAACATTACCATGAAATGACTCGGGATGTTTGAGAGTGGTTCTGACCTCATTGGATTTCATATGGAGAAAGTAGAATTTTAGATCTCATTCAAAATCCAGCAGACTTATCAGTTTTTCAGGATTTCAGGATTGGGTTATTGCAATGTTTCCATCGAATTTTGTCATGTATTAGGGTATGGAACTCGTATTTAATCAAGAGCACCAATCCCTCTATGTACCTTGATGTTAGTGACATTGGTTGTCAAACTCCTCTATCATGACCCTACTAAAAATGTACCCATCACTCAAACAAAACCTCGACTATCGAAGATGATAGATAAATCTATGTTTAAATCAATGAATTAAGTATGAATTTGTGTAAAAAATATCTAATTTTTAATATATATATATATATATATATATTTTAAAATATATATATTTTTTAATAAAATAATATATAATGTATCGTATCCCAGAAGTATGCTATTCCGGGGTCACCGTACCCGTATCCGATTCTTCGAATCCCCGTATCCCCGTATCAGGTGACTTAGGGATTTTGATGATGATTGATGATTTGATCATATGTAGCTTATAGTATTGTAGGCTATAGTATAATACTATGATCTAACATGTTATTTTGGACTATAAAGGCCTTTTAGAGCCTGTTTCTTGATGTTTGTTACATTTTTTGTTCAGCGATGTTTTGCACTAAGTGCTATTTTGGCTATCTGCACCTATATAATGAAAGCTTTTGCATATTTGTGTTTAAATGGTTTGGATTAATATGGATGTACATGAATATATCTGGTTTTTCTTTAAAATATGAATATTTTATGTGTTTTTGGTAAACCGGTTTTTTTTCCGGTTTTTTTCCGGTTCCGGTCCGGTTCCGACCGGTTCCCGGTCCACAAGGTTTTCCGGTTCAATAACCGGTTCGGTTCCGATAACATTGGTAGCAGTACTCCCTCAAGTGAAGCCAGTGCAGCCAAGCCTTCTGCTGCCTCATGACATAGTTTTTCAAGTAGCCTTCCAACCACTTGTTCACTATCTTAGTCTGTCCGTTTGTCTGTGGGTGATAGCTGGTGCTAGGTGTTAACTCTGTACCCACTAAATGGAATAATGCCTGCCAAAAGCCGCCCATGAACCGACTATCTTTGTCACTGACTATGGTCTTTGGGAGACCATGGAGTTTGAAAACATCTCGGAAAAATAACTCAGCCACCTATGAAGCTGTGTACCGGACTGAGATGGCGAAGAAATGCGTATAATTCATCAGTCAATCAACAACTACGAAGATGCAATCCTTGCCCTGCACTGCAGGCAAGACGATGCTGAAATCCATGGAGATGCTTTCCCATTTCCCCTCCAGAATGGGAAGCGGCTGTAGCAAACCTGCAGGATGATTCTGCTCTCCCTTATTCCTATGGCAAACCACACACTCACTAACATGTCGGAGTACGCCCTCCTTGAGGCCCTTCCATGAGAACCTCTCCCTGATGGCCTTGTATGTCTTAGTGAACTCCTGATGGCCTGAAAGTAGTGAATCATGAGCTGAATGCAAAATCTTCTCCCTGAGTTGGGAGTTGCCTATCAAGAAGATTCTGTCCCGATAATAGATGACCTCATCCATCACCCAGTACTAGTGATTTGTCACCTGCCCATCTAACATTCACATGCAAAATGGTCCTTGGAGTATTCTACCAAAAGATGGGCTCTCCAATCAACATCAATACTCATCAAGGACATCGTTGCCGACCTCCGTGATAGAGCATCAACCACCACATTGTTCTTCCCCTTGACATACTCTATGTCAAAATCATAGGCCTGGATCTTGCTGACCCATTTTTGTTGTCTCTCCTGCAACTATTTTTGCTCAAGGAAGAACTAGAGATTGTTGTGGTCAGTCCTCACCCGAAACCTGTTACCCACCAGGTACTGCCGGAACTTGGCCAATGCATGCATGATGGGCAACATCTCCTTGTCGTATATGGGGTACAATCTCTCATGTGACAACAACTTTCGACTCTCGAAAGTTATAGGATGTCCCCCCTGCATCAATACTGCGTCTACTCCCTCTCTCGCAACATCACACTCCAACACAAAGGGCTGCGTGAAGTCAGGCAATGCCAACACTAGGCAACTGCTCATCATCTCCTTGAGCCTGTCAAAGGCCCTCTGCGCAACATCTGTACAACTAAAAGCCCCCTTCTTGGTGAGATATGTGAGGGGTGCTGCAAGTTGTGAGAATCCTTTGATGAAATTCCTGTACCAGGTGCAGATGCCTACAAACCCTCGAAGCTTAGTCACGTTCTTCGGCTCTGGCCAATCTCGGATGGCCCAGATCTTCTCTTCATGGACTCTCACTCTGTCCACTTCGATAACATGCCCCAAATTGAGCATCTCTGTAAGCCCAAACTCAAACTTGGACAACTTGGCATAGAAACGCTGCTCCTCCAAGATACGCAATACAACCTCAATGTGCTGCAAATGTTCTTCCCACGTGCGACTGTAGATGAGAATGTCATCGAAGAATACCAACACAAACTTCCTCAACTGACCACGGAAGATGTGGTTCATGCAAAACTGAAAAGTGGCTGGAGCATTGGTCAGCCCAAAGGGCATAACGAAAAACTCAAAATGGCCGTAATGGTAGCGAAACACAGTCTTAAGGACATCTTAGTCCCTCACCTTGATTTGATGGTACCCCGACCCCAGATCAATCTTGGAGAAGAACTTGGCTCCCCTTAACTCATCCATGAGGTCATCAATCCTGGGGATGGGGTAGCGGTTCTTCATTGTCTTCTTATTCAGCGCCCTGTAATCTATGCACATTCGCAATGCATCGTCCTTCTTCTTCACCAGAACCATTGAAGAAGCAAGGGGGCTAGTGCTGGGCCTGATGTGTCCTAACGCCATGAGCTCATGGATGGCTTTCTCAATCTTGTCCCTATAGACCTTGGGGTGCCTGTAGGGAGTGGTGATCACTTGTTGGATGCCCTGCTCCAAATTGATGGTATACTCGAATCCCTTGTTTGGTGGCTGCCCTGGTGGTATGTCCCCAAAAACCGTGGAGTAACGGTCTAGGATATTCTGCACATAGAGATGCACCGGTTGACCTGAGACACTTGCCTCTGAAATACGCAGCTCCACTGCCCACTCTATGTCTCCCTTCCGAAAATCTACCTCCATCCGGAGGTGCAGAGACTGTCTGGGGAGGATATATGTTTGCATGCCTCTGATCATCACATGCTTCCCGCTCTTCTTATTCGTCCACTCCATCTCCAGAGTCTCCCAATCTGTAGTGACTTTCCCAAGTGTGATAAGCCACTGTACACCCAATACTTCTGGAATATTGACCATAAAAAAGTGATCGGTCACCGTGTATGTCCCCATTGTCATTGCTAATGCCGAAACATATCGCATGCACTGCATGGTCCTGGCACCTGGAACCAACACGGAGAAACCATCAGAGCTCTCTGTTTGTATGCCCATCCTCTTTACTAGTTGGGCATCGATAAAGTTGTGTGAGGCCCCGCTGTCCACCAACATTGAGACACGCTTCCCCTGGACTGTGCCTCGAACTCTCAGCATTAAGTACTTGGGAACTCCTCGCAAGGATGCAAGGACTCCTCTGGTAGGTGCAAACTGCAAATGCTGTTGCTGCTGCTGCTACTGGGGGAGGTGGTGGTGTATGATCTTCGCTTGGAGCACTGTTACTGGCATCTTCCTCCAACTCCTCATATGCCTCTTCTTCTCCCTCATTATCAGAGAATACCTTAATGTAATGTGCCTTCTCTCCGACACAACGATGACCCGGTGCGCTTGGCTCCTTGCAAGTGAAGCAAAGCTTCCTCTGTCTCAAGTCTCTCCGGGTATCATCACCCAAAGGCCCTAGGCCTTGGTTCCCTCTCGGGGGTGGAGCTCTCATGTCTTTCCCCTTCTGTTGGAATGCTGGTCTATGGGGGAAAGGAGCCCTCATCCTTGGCATGGCATCCTGCAAGTCCCTAGTCCACCCTACTGCATCCTGCAACGTAATAGGCCTAGTGGATCTGACTAGCCACACAAAGGTTCCGCCAGTCCGTCAATAAACATATAAAATCTCCTGGGCATGGACTGATCTGGAACCATCACTAAGAGCTTCAAGAACTCAGAAATGTAAGTTTCTGGGTTCCCTGCCTGTTTGAGCTTGGTCAGCTCAACAAAATGTTCCTTCGAGTCCTTCTGATCAAATCTCTCAACCAACCTCCGGGTGAACTCCGCATACGCTGTCACTCCTGCGTGACCCAACGTAGACATCCCATGGAACCAGTCATGGGCTTCTCCCTCAAGGTGTAATGCTGCCACCTTGATGGCCTCAACCTCTGCCATTTGGTTCAGATGAAAGTAAATGTCCAGCTTCTCCACCCAAGCCTCTGTCGAACACTTTGATGATCCATCGTAGGTAGGCAAGAAAAATCTGCCTAAAGTACGTTGCAGGTCACTACCCTGCATGTACCCTCCTCTATTTTGGCTGAATGGTCTACTATTGTTTTTCAGCTGGCAGAATTCAATGAAGGTGAGGGTGTCTCCGAATTCTGCCTCATGTGACTGATATTCTGCAAAATACTCTCTGTAGTGAGCCACCTCTCGCTCTTGGGGTCCTCCAATTCCCGCCCATGATGTCAAGAATGTGGACATGGTAGAGCGAGTTGGAGTGCGTGGCACTACCTGCTGCACAACGTTATGCTCCAATATATGGTGAGAAGTACTAGATCCTTCTCCATTGTGAAATTCCCTTGGAATTTCCCACTGTCTATTCTCTTAGACAATCTTCTGTCTTATCTCTTCTATTTTCTTGGAGAGCTCCTGCACTGACTTTAGGAGGAGGTTACCAAACTCCTTCCCCTCATCTCGTTCTTCTGCCATTGGTGCCTTCCCCTTGTCTTCCTCCACCGGAACGATGTCTTCTTGATCAAATGTTATTTCGAGCCTACGCTCTCTGCTTCTATACCATTGCTTCCGGTATGTAATGTGTTCTCTATCTTCCGGTGTCATAGAGCAATTGCTCCATAGGTTGAGCCAAGTCTACGAGCTCTGATACCACTGTAATATCCCAAATTGGGAACAAACAGTAATACAAAGCAAACAAAAGACTAAATCTACAGCAAATAGGAGAATACATGAAACCACCATGAAATAGAGCCAAACTGCTGAGCCATTTTATTAATATTTTCTGAATGGAGGAAAGGTACAAATGGTGCTAGGAAGATGGCACCTTGGCATGCACAAGGCAGGATGAAATACTCCTCAATCCCTGCTTAGAAACTCTGGTTGCCCACTGTTCTACGTGGCTCCTCCTCTATACTGCTCAGTCTGTAAGATGCTGCTGCTAGCTGGAAATGGACTGTGTAATGGGGATGTTCTACTGCACAGAAAATTCTGGGAATTGGACACTGGATTCTCCACAATTAACCCAGAAAAACCCGCAAAGAGTTTTCCAAAATGTGGTCCCCGGAAAATCATCCTCTTGTGCTGGGTACGCAAATCTGCTGGGTAGACTTGGCTCTGAACTGATCTGCTGGAAACTGCCCAAAAGTTCTGCTATGTAAGGGTTGATCCCCTCACCAAACTTTCGGCTGAAATCCCTTGGCCTTTCTCCCTCTCCAGAGTTGCTCCACTGCTAGGCTGCATGTTTCTCTGGCTCATTGCGCTGCCCTAGAAGGGACTGCGTAACTCTGGATTGAAGTTGTGTGACTCTCCTCCAAAACTGAACTGAACTCCTCACCTGAGCAGGCACTCGAAGTCCATTGGGGATGAGGTTGAGATTCCCGCTTGGAAATCTCTGTGCTAAACAACACTTGCAGACTCGGCTAAACAACTCAAGCGTGCTTTTGGTTTACCAAACAAAAAATTAGATGCATGACTGAATGAATGAGGAATGAGCTTCTCTCATCCTCTTCTACCTAGCTGAGCCCCCAACGTTCCCCTTCGGCCCCACTGGACTGCGCTGCCACCTCTGCCTGCCAATCCCTGCGCTGCCACTGTGCAACTGCTGTCCCATGCTGTCTCTGCACTGTCCCTGCGCTGCCTCCTCTCCTGCGTTGCCACTAGGCTTCTCCCTACTGTGTGACGCTGGCCCCCTTGGGTCCCACTTTAACTTTAATCTCTGGTTTAGTGACTTTAGAAAAGTGTTTTAATCTCTGATTTATTTGTGGGCCACCTCTACCCACTTTATTTAACTGCTAACTATAGAAAAAGGCAAAATTTTCAAAAATCAATATTCGAATTCGCTGACTGCTAATTGGGATTATTATATAATGCCACTTTAAGCGTAATTAATTGAGTTAGGCCCAAAAATAACTCTGTTTTCTGAAAGTTGTCGGAATGCACCGGAACAAATGGCAAACTGTGCAGATGGTGGAATATACCAAGTGAATGTGATCAGACCTCATGGAAACTCCTCAAAACCCCTCAAAAAGCCCCTGGATCCGCTGATGACATCACCCTGCAACTCTCACTTGTCTGCCCCCAACTCTGAAAGTCCATCCTAACCATGTCATAAGGGATACCAGAAAAAGGAACATCACAAATTGTCATGCACATCCTGAAGGAGGTTGATGTAGCAGAGGATTGAATGAGACTTACAATAGTACCCTTCTGTGGTAACTAAGGTGGTTTCTGAAGCCACTTCTGTCTGCCTGAAACGTGCATCATTCTTAGATAAATTTCCGTGTTCTCCTTGGACTGCATGGGTAAAATCTGAGTATAGCTGACTGTGCGAATTTGATGGGGCAACCTACGTTGGAGTTTTTTTATGACATGATTTCTGTGAGCAGCCTTTTCTGAGCAAATTGTATACAACAAATTTCGTCCACCTGTTGGGGAGATCTTTGAGCCTTTTTGCAGACAGTTCAACCAAATCCCAAGTATTGTGCACATTCCAGCACTGCTAAACCCTACAGTGACTGTGCTAAAGCTTCAGCCTTCTACTCTTGCACTCAATCCTCATTTCTGAGGCATGGTATTGCAGGTTGAAGCATTTTGAGAATAATGAGATTTATCAGTACATGTTGCATGGATTAAGGTCTATTTCTGGAGCAAAAATAAAGAACAAAAATCAGAACTGTGCATAACTATCAATTACAGTATTTTGGTCTCTTGCATCAGTTGTAGTCTTATTCACATGTTCTGGTCTGGAAGATTAGTTGTAGCACAGAAGAAGAAATTGAAACAAGTAAACTCCAAGTCTTGTCATCTCTATTGAGCAGCAGAAGCAGTTGTAGAAGCAGAGACTAAATTGACAGAAGCTATCTTGAGACAAGTTCATTGATGGAGTCTGACAGTGTTTCATTGATGCTCTTAAGGTTTTGACATCTTCACAAGCAGTGGCCTTTTGACAAGAGTTCGACAGTAAACTTGAAGATGTATAGTAGCAGTTTAACGATGTTGCTAGAAGTGATGTTGTAATGACATTCACTGTAATTCTGGAGCAGACCTGAATTCTAAGTCTCTTGCAATACTGTCTTCCTGAAGCTGTGATATATAACAATGACCTTGTGACCCTAATGAATGTCTTCGCAGTGACTGAAACCCAATGACATAATAGTGTATGACTCTGAAAAAAGTCTTGACAATGCCTTTATACAAAAATTTGTGACAATGACCTTGACTAGACATTGATCTCTGTATTCCTATTTGAAGCATTTCAAGGCTTAGTATTTTGTGCACATTCCTGAGGCAGAGGTTGGATGGTATATGATTCGAATGTTGAAGTAATGAACCTGAGATCGATTGGTATGTGAAAGTCTGTGTAAGTGCGAACTTGGTGGTGACACTCTACAGGATGGCAGTGATCTAGTGATTGTGCTATATGAAAGTAATATTTCACAGTACTAGAAAGTGGCAGTATGATAGACAGTGAGATAGTGATAATAATCTTATGACAACAAGCTAGTGACTTTGACAATGTCCTTGATATAGATCTATATGGAAGTATCCTGATGTGTGATGGCGATCTTCATGATAGTCCTCTTGGTATGTGGCAGTGAACTACTATGGTAGTGACCTAATGATAATGACAATGATATGTGTGCAGTGATGGTAAGGCTAAGATATTGCAGTAACCTTGATGACAACAATGAGCTTGATTATGTATGGGACAAGTAACATTATGAAGTATGGCTGTGTTTTAAGTGCAGAAGCAGTAGTAGCAGTGGCAACAACAACAGTGAGTGTCGGCGAAAGCAGCAGTGGCAGTGAGAATGAACAGTGGTAGCAGTAGCAGTAGCAGTGAGAGCAGACAATGGTAGTAGCAGCAGTAGCAGTAAAAGTGGACAGTGGTAGCAGTAGCAACAACAGTTGAAGTGGCAGATTGTTGTTGGATCATTGTGCCTAGTACGGGAGCCCAGACTCATTTAGGGAGCATTTTCTCTCTTCCATCCTTGCTGGTAACCTTGGGGAGTATTGTACTTCCTTCCAGTTCAACTGGTAAATTTGTATGTAAACCATACTTAACCAAAGATTGTTGAGCAAAATCTCATGTACTGATGTGGTGATGTTTCATGTCCGTTTGATTCTTCAAATGTTTAAAAGATAAACTAACCAATTATGAAAATTAAGGGAAATACTGATTCACCCCCTTCCCAGTATTTCCAACAAAGCTGTCTTCATTGATCTTAAAATAAAAGTTGTTGTCAGCAATTCCTTGTCTGAAACCTTGCTTTTGCGTATATTTGTCCAAGAGGGCATACCATTCTCTCGGGGTTTGCTTGAGACCATACAGTGCTTTGTTTAACCTGGAAACATAGTCTTTCTTATTAGTAAGTATAAATCCTTCCGGCTGCTCTATGTAAACTTCTTCTTACAAATCTCCATTCAAGAAGGCTGATTTGTCATCCATCTGATATACTTTGATCTTTCTTGAACAAGCATATGCCAAGAACATCCAGATGGCTTCCATTTTGGCTACGAGAGCGAATGTCTCTTCGAAATCAATTCCTTCTACTTGTGCATATCCTTTATAGACCAATCTACCTTTATTCCTGGTAATCTCTCCATCTTCATTCATCTTGTTCCTGAAGACCCATTTTGTGCCTATGAAATTTTTGTCCTTCGGTCTTGGCACCAATTCCCATGTGTCATTCTTTTCAATCTAATCAAGTTTTTGATTCTTGGCCTTTACCTAGTGTTCATCATTGCTAGGTTCATCAAAACTGCTAGGCTCAATGGTGGATAGCAAGGAAAAATGTTTTTCTTCTACCACATGTGCTTGCTGCCTTCTTCTGGTTCCAATTCTTGCATCTATGTCTCCAATTATTTGGTCTAACAGATGATTTTTCTGTTACCATTTCTTAGGTGCTTTAGAAGGTGCTTGAGGTGTTTGCTGATTAGTTTCTCCTTGCTCTTTTGCTGGTTTCTCTAGTTCTTCTTCCAAAGGTTCTTCTCCCTTCACCTTTACCTCTTTCCTTGGTTCCTCATTTTCTTGTTCTGCTAAATCTTGGTTGTTTTGTGTCCTACATCCGTCATCAAATGTCACATTGATGCTTTCCACTATTTTGTTGAGTCTCATATTATAACACTTGTATGCCTTGCTTTTGGTGGAGTACCCAACAAATATGACTTCGTCTACCAAGGAATCTACCTAGCCAATTTTTGAGTCATCTCTCTTTATATAGCATTTACTTTCGAAGACATTGAAGTGCTTGAAATTTGCTGGTCTTCCTTTCGATAGCTCGTAGGGGTTTTTGTCACTGTTACTCCTGAGCATTCCTTTGTTCAGAATATGAACTGCAACTTCAACTGCTTGGACCCAAATGATATTGCTCAACTTTGAATCACTTAACGCGATTTTGGCCATTTCAACTACAGTCCTGTTCTTCCTTTCTGCTACTCCATTTTGTTGAGATGTCCTAGCTGCTGAGAACTGTTTTGTCATCACATGACCTTTGATTACCTGTGATCTCTTCCAGTATTTTTGAGCTATTCATGAAGTTTCGTTGAATATTTTTCTTCTGGGCTTCCATTCAGAGGGAAATTGTTTTCTCTCTCATCATGGAGCTGTCTTCCAATTCTTTGTTGAGTGATTCTTCAATATTCTTTGCTTCTATTTGTGTTGTCAGATCGATGATGATCTTTTTCGAGTACTCAGATTGTTCCTTTAATTTACTCTAGTTCCTATTGCAATTTTTTGACATATGTTCTTTCTTCCTTCAAATCATCAAGAACACTTATTAATTCGCCGTTCAGGTCAACTTCTCCTTCCACATTATCTTCTTCCTCAGACACATCTTGATTTTCAAATGCCATAAACAATACATGTTCTGAATCACTGTTGCTATCACTATCACTGTCAAATACAAAACTGTCTTCCTTAGAATAGAAGCTTCTCTTAGACATTTTCTTTTTCCCCTGTTTCCTGTTCCCCTTCTAATTTTTCTTTTTCTTGGGAGCTTCATCTTCTTCATCACTGTCAAATTGTTCTATATACTGGCATTTTGAAGCAAAATGACCAATTCTTCCAGAACTAAAACATTTTAGAGGGAGCTTGCCTTTGTACTTTCTGGTTTCTCTCTTGAGTTTCCTCATGAGGTTGGATACTTCTTCCTCTGAGTCCTTGTTGTTACTTTGATTGGGCTTTTGTTTTGATTCCTGCTTGCTCTTACTTGTGTTCTTTGCGGCCTTAAATGCTGGTTCACTTATGGATGGATCTTCCTGTTCAATCCTCATTTCATAAGCTGTAAGAATCCCATGTAGCTCGCCCATGCTAAGTTTGTCCAAGTCTAATCTATCTTCTAAGATAGAAACTTTAGGATTTAATTCTGCTGGAAGCGATCTTAGAACCTTTTGCACAATAACATTTTTATCTGCAGGTTCTCCCATTCCTACTAGGGCATTTGTTACTTCATCCACTCAATAAACATAAGCTGCAATATTTTCTTCATCTCTCATCTTATGTTGCTCAAATTGTGTTATGCAAATTTGAAGTTTTTCTTCTTTAACCTTTGAACCTCCTTCAAATATGTTTTGAAGCTTGCCTCAAAGTTCCTTAGTTGTTTTACAACTCAACACCTGAACATAAATAGATTTAGAGAGTCCACTCATAATGGCATTCTTGGCTTTAGCATCATTTTTGACAAGTTTCTTACCTTTTTCAACTGTTGGAGGAGAGGGTGGTGCAATGTAGTGTTGCGAACATCGCGATCAGGATTAAATCGATGAGGGGAAAATCAGAAAATCGGGAAAAAATCGGTAAAAATCGGGAAAAAATCGGCACATACAAAATATTCATATTTTTTTTTTTTTTTTTTAAATATCTAAAGCATCCTCAACATAAAATGAATGCATTGACACATAAATATGAAAAGAGAACTAATATATAAGATGTGTAATATCATGTCTAGTGCTACATCACACATAACAGTGAATCATGTCCTGAATACCAAGTCCCGAGTCCCAACTCAACGTCAAAATGTCAACAAAAAAATATAATAATGTATCTCAGATCATGAGTTATAATGTCATATACAAAGAATGAACCAAATAACTAATAGTATTGATTTACTTCGCCTCTCTTGTGAGAAAATGTAACAACTTTCTCTCTAGATGAAAAAGTTGGTGGGGATGGCAGTGGACTTTGTTCTGCTCTAGAAGCTAAAGCACTAGGAGCTATAGGAGGTAGACCACGTCCTCTACCAGTGACAGGGGTAGGTGGTGTCATTTGCTGCTGCTGCTGCTGCTGCTGCTCCTCCCCCTCCACTACTTCTTGCTCTAACCAATCAGGGGCCGACTCCATGATAGGCCTCTCTACTTGAACCCTCCATGCAGCGGTGGCGTCAATCCCATCTAATGAGATGGCCTCCACATCAGGTGTCATCTCAAGTTGTCTCACCCATAATCTAAGATTATAGTAGACGTAGACCATGTCATTAAGTCGTTGGGACTTCAACCTGTACAAGGGTCATACATTAATAAATTATATAATATAAATAATAAATTAATAATTATAAAAAAATTATTTAATGAATTCAAAAAATCAATTGGAATATTTTAACCTGTTGTGCTTTTTGGTGTGTATTTTTTAAAATACACTTCAATTGTGCTTGCATCTTGAGGAGCTACATGTTTGGCTGACTATTCGAATGGCAAGCTTTTGTAGATTGGGTATTCTGCCACCGTAGCTTCTCCACCATGCATCTGCAACAAATAAGATAAAGTTATAAACATAAGAAAAATATTGAAAATTTGAAAATTGAAAGTTGAAGCAAAGTATGGAGTTATGAACTTGAAGAGAATGAATTTTGAAACAAACTAAAGCTTACCTGACATTTTAGTATTTCTATCATGGATAGCCATGTCAAAGCTAGATGTGCCACCTGTCATTCTGTATATCTCCATGTCTTTGGAGATTTATGCAAGTTTTGTTGCAGATGGCACTATCTTTTGAACACAAGTGAAGAATCCATCCATGACCTCAACATCATATAAAAAACCACAGGAGTAAGAAAATGTGGGGTTCAGTAAGATTCCTGCAGCATGAATGGGACGACGAAGTTTGTTGTTCCATTGCTCATCAATCACTTCCCGTAGAAGAAGTTTCTGAAACCCCTGATACCCCTTATCATCATAGTAGCTCCGAATGGATTCTTTGGCCCTATTCATGGCCTCATACAAGTAACCTATTGGGGGCTTCTCTCCATCAACTAATCGAAGAAATTTTACCAAAGGTTCAATAATGCTGCACACCTCCTACACTCCTGCCTAGAAGCTTTCCTGGTATGAAACTAACTTGCATATGGCCTCTCCCTCTGGTTTACGACTATATGTCAAAACATGCTACTCCTTTGAAAGAAACATTCTCTTCACATCCCACATAGAATTTAGGAGGGATTGAAGAGATATGAAGCTGGTGGTAAACCGTGTAATGGCAGGGCGCACCAACTCCTTGTTGTTGATGAATGTTCTTATCAAATGAAACACAGATGTATGATTATATATAAATTTTGTAATGTTTTTTTATGATTCAACAATATCCTCGACAAAAGGAATTTTTCCTGTCCCCCAACATCAAATCAATGTAGTGTGTAGCACAAGGTGTCCAAAATAAATTAGGATGGCTCTCCATAAGAATCTTGTGAGTAGCAACATAATTTGCAACATTGTCTATTATGACTTGGACAACATATTGTGGACCCACCTCTAGAATGAACACGTCTAATAAATCACATAATAACCTTGCATCTTTGATATGCACAAATCCATCAACAGATTTCATAAACATTGTCCCCTTGGGACAGATGACTAAGAAGTTAATAAGCGTTCTACCCTTTTGATCGGTCCAACCATTTGACATCACAGTGCATCCTGGTGTGCCCATGGTGCTCTTAACTCCTCCAATCTCTTACTGCAGTCAACCTTTTCATTTTGAAGAATGTGCTCTCTATAGTCATCATATGAAGGGGCTTTGTACCTTGGGCCAACAACAACAATAGCATCAACTGCGCTCTGGTAAACGGGATTGTTCTTGGCAACATTGAAAGAAATATCACTGCAAAGAAAAAATTTGCCCAACAACTTGTCAGCTTCTTCCTTCTCCCTTTTTTTAATAATTGACGAGATAGATGGTTGTACTCCAGGTGTGGTTCTAGGAACAAAATATGATGAAGCAACTACAGGGTTGGGTGTAGAAGATTCTGATGGTGAAAATCCAATACCACTTTCATGCTCACCTTCCAATCCTGACACTCCACCCCTTGCTATTTGACTCCTCAAAGTTGCCTTCATAAGTTTGGTTGTCTCTATTCCTTCCAATGATTTGAGGGCACTTCAGATGATTTTTGGATTTGTATTTGTGCAAGGCCCTACCTCATGTCAGGATTTTGTGTAAGGTGGAACTTCAATCTGTATACCCCCCTGTCATATGGCATCCACATAACTTGCAACTCAAATTTGATTTATCAAACCCCTCATCAAGTTCACTAAATTCCCACATAGGGTCCAATTTCCTTGGCATGCTTGTAACTTTGTTTAACTCTTGAGTTTTAATGTAAGATAAGTTTGAAGTTTGAAGCTAGGGCACAAGAAGAATT
Source organism: Pinus albicaulis (assembly GCA_034641835.2). Taxonomy (NCBI): domain Eukaryota; kingdom Viridiplantae; phylum Streptophyta; class Pinopsida; order Pinales; family Pinaceae; genus Pinus; species Pinus albicaulis. The sequence continues at coordinate 993,323,347 of CM076569.1, read as the reverse complement.
GCAAGTTAAAAAAATAAAATTAAAATTTGCATACAACATTTTGAATTTTTGATCAAAAAAATTCCTTAACTCAATGCAAAAATAATGGCAAAAAAAACACATTCAAACCCAAGCAAAAATTGTGGAAAAAAACTAGGGCATAAGAAGAAATGAAACAAATAAATATAACAATCAAGTTTTTGTTTTTTTGACCAAAATAAACCCTCTCCACTAAATGCAACAAAAAAAAAAAAAAAAACACAATAAAATCCAAACAAAAATCATGGAAAATACATGGGTGATAGTGTAATATCCCTTTTCAGAGATGTCTCTCCAACACAAACAAACTCCAACCAGAGATGGACTAGGAGGGTGTTTACCAGATATTTCACTTTTGAAAAGAGGGTGAGACCTGGAGGCTACCTGGCCCTTTCCAGACTCTGTCTAAGAGTATGGGGAAAACACACCAAGTGGTGTAGTAACTGGAATGCTCAAAGAGAGATAAATAATAGTAGTGCAAGCATACAATAGCATATATAGAACATGTAACAAATACTCTAGAAATATAGAGAGAATGCTAAGCCATTTTATTATACTGAGAAATATAAGTGAGTACAATAGGTGATCAGAGTGATGGCACCTAGACTTGCTCAAGGCAAGTGAAGAAATACTCTCAGAATGGCAAGGGAATGACTGTTCTCTAATCTGCGTCCAAGCTGTTGGAAAATTGCCGTGTAGCTACTACTGCTGGAACAAAATGAGGATTTGGGGCTGCTCCCCTCCTCGGAATGAGCTGAAACTCTGGAATCCGCCTCTACTCACCAAACCCAGAAAAGCCCAGAGAGCGTTTCTGGAATGGCCGTCCCCCGAAAATCACTCCCTTGAGGATCTACACTATCCTCCAAGGCTCTACGCTGACACTGAAGAGAATCCACCAAAATACTGCCTCAAACTTCGCCAAAATCCTCCAATAGGCAATGGCTGGCCCCTTGCTCAATCTCACAGCTCGAAACCTCCAAAAGGAACCCAATCCGGAGCTCCCAAGAAATGGACTGCGTCCTCCCTCTCAAGACTGCTCAGTCTATGGATGCACTGCTCCTCCACAAAAGCCAAACACCAATCCTCCTGCAAAATACTGATGGGACAACCTCACCCGAGTAGGCACTCGAAGTCCCCCAGGGCTGAGGGTGAGATCTCTGAACGGAGACACTCGGTGCACTAAATAGTGCTGCAGACTAGCTAAACAACCAGCGTGCTCAAGAAGTCGAAATGACCAGCTCAATATCATAAACATCGAATGACTAAAATGAGGAGGCTCTTCTCTCTATATAGCGTTGGCCTCTCTCAAACCCTAAGGCCCACCTCCTCCAACGTAGCATCCCTCTGCCACGTGCTCAACTTGGCCTGCGTAGTCCCTCCATGTGGTCAACGTGGGCCCCCTCTCTATGTGGTCTCTTGGCCCCCTTGGCTCACTTAAGTTACAACGTTGTGTCTACTAGGGAGTGCACCTTATTTTTAGAGTGAGTTATGTCCCCCTCTACTCACTTTTATTTATAATCTAACTACATAAGGCAAAATTGACCAAAATCGAATATTCCAATTAGCCATTGCTAATTGGGAATATTACAGATAGAAGCCCAAGGAAAAACAAGAAAAAAAGCAAAAAAAAGAGCCAAATTTGATGCCCATACTTGGAAATCACAGTTTGCTGAAGAAACTTGGTCCAAAGTTGAATTTTTTTGGCTTGGGATGCTAAATTCCTTCACTTTTCTCCTCTCTTTCCCTTTTTGATGACTTCTCCTCCTCCTTAGCTCTCTCTTGCCCTCTATCTGAAAAAATTGAGAAAGAAAACCAAATTTTGCCCTTTAAAGTTCATTGTTTCAGCCACCGCCGATTTTTTCCCATCGGATCGCGATTTTTCTAAAAAAATCCCGATTTTTTTGAAATAAAAAAATTGTCGATATTATCAGAAATTATATCATTTTTGTGAAATAATCGCGATGTTCGCAACAAAGGTGCAGTGTAACCATTTTTAATAGTGTCCCAAATATCATATCCTTGAGCGAGTATATATACCTGCATCTTTCCACTCCATAGTGCATAGTTTTTCCCATTGCAAGGGAACTCCATTCTTGGTGTACTTCATGATCTCCCTTCAGTAGTTAGACTGATTTTACAGGTCCCCGCTTTGATTCCAATTGTTGGATGTATTGATAGAATTAGTATCACTTACAATCAATTATCTTTTTTCTTTTCAGAGCATTAATTGTCTTCAACATCAAGTTAAAGCCATAAATAAATGGTGCACAGAATCAAGGAAAATAGACACAATTTTTTTTAGGTTAAAACCCTTCTGGGAGAAAAACCACCAAACGCTTCTGTAATCATTTTTTGAGTACATATAATGCTCCAGCTTCAACTAAAAAGGACGCCCTAACTCCTTAGTACTCTAGAAAAGTTTTCAATTTTCCAGATCCAACTGGAAGGACGTTCCAATGCCCTGGTTTGATTAGTTGCTGCTGAAAGGATGCTCCAACATCTGTGCAAGCTCCAACTTCCCTCGCACCACCCTACTATTAATTTTTCTTAGGGTGATATTGTTCTTTGCTTTAGATAATTGCATTTCACCATTTACACATTTATTTCACCCCACATCATCATAACATTATTCAACAACATATACAACTATATAGGATGAACAATATCATCATCAATGCAATGGAACATAAAGGAACAATAGAAGAAAAACATTCAAATAGAAACTCCAGGATCGGGCAGAGACCAGGGCAGAACCCACTACGAGGAAAAACCTTTCAAATTCATCTTCTTATTAGATTGTCATAAAATGTTTAGCAAAGAGAGAGTCCAATGATCCATATCTTCAACCATAAAATATCTGATAGAATCAACTAATCAACATTTAAGAGATGAACCCAACAATACTAATAATCAAGACCATGATTCAAAAGCCAGTGGTCAACTGTCGTCAACTGCTTCAATTGTTGAACTCTGCAGTCAATTGATGAAATCTATGGTCAACTATAAAACTCAAGCCCTAGGTCCCAATTGCATGGAGGAAGAGATATTCGTGTGGTTGAGAGCTTCCAACCACACGGATGAACCTACATGCTTACGGTTATAACTGAAATTTTCTTGTGTGAACCCTGTGGTTGGAAACCAAAACCCTAAACACATGTGCGAGCTTCAAACCCTAGAATTTCATAATTGTGTGAGTGAACTTCCGTGAACCACCTCAGACCTCTGCGAGCCAAACCAAGGAAAGAAGAAATGATCATAATGATGTCCAAAAGAGGGTCACTTGCCTTGTATTTATATCCATTTGAGGGTGTCCAATTTCTTTTTTGGGCTGACCCGTCCTTTTGTGCAAGTGGGCTTCAATTCAAAAATACACTTTTCCTTGTCCAAATTGAGCGCTTCAGTAGTCAAAGTTGGTTCTCTCGAAAAGAGGAATCTAGTCCCACAGTTGGAATTTGTCATTGAGGTGCCAAAAATTAACACTCCCTCTCAGCTAGGGAGAAATTCCAATCCTGTCATCATATCACGTCCCTTTACTCATATGTTGGACATTCTCGAATCTAAAAGAAAAAGAATTTGACATCGGAGGGGAGCTTAATTTACCACCCTCTATCCATCGGGGAGCCATTTTTATCTCCTGGAATCATCGCTAGTAGGAAGCCAATGTTGCTACCTAGGAAGCTTGTCCAACAGGGAGCCAATGGGACCACCTGGGAAATCTCTGCCTGCAGCGAGCCAATGCTACGACCCGAGAAACTCTGCCAATAGGGAGCCAATGCTACGACCCGGGAAACTCTACCAGCGGGGAGCCAATGCTACGACCCTGGAAACCCTCCCATTGGGGAGCCAATGCTAGGACTCGAGAAGCCACAGACAATAGGAGGGATGCCACTTACTTTAGGAGGTAAGGATCACATCTTTCCCATAAATGGTAAGGATCACACCTTTTCTATGATCTGTTGATCCTCCCAACAGGACCCTGAAGAGTCAAGTGGTAGAACACCTGCATCTCTAAATTGAGCGAGATGCCACTTATCATAAATAGTAAGGATCACGCCTAACTCAGGCAGCCAACACCCATTGGCCAGATGGATGGGAAAGACAGATGCCAACTAGGGTATACTCTGCAAAGACCAAGATAGGGGAGCAACTTCTTCCATCCTATGGGTAACAGATGGGGTGATACCCTATTGTCTAGAGATCCCTCAACCCTAGGAGCCCTACATCTCAATTCCTCACCCTGGGAGCTCAGACAGAGGGGAAAATTTGACTCAGTGTCCTCGATTAGCCTAGACCCTTAATCCAGAGGGTCATATCCATCAATCCATGCTGTTATTTGTGGATTAGAACCATATCAACGTATTCACATCTGGTACCAACTTAACCAACTCACTGAAGAGTAGCCTCAAACATCACTAAGAGCAACAGTCCTCTGTTTCCCTGTTCATGCAAGACATAAAAATCAAATTTTATGCTAGAGCAAATATATGTCATAAAAGGATACCTTATTCATCCTCCCTCTCACAGAGGCAATAACCACGAGTCTAAGCTTGTCTCATACAACAACATTGTCGCAATCTATGAAGATATCTCTCTCTGTGCGAATCTAATTCCACTCTTGTTATCGCAGTATATCAATGTCATATCTAGGACTTGCTCAAACATCTCTCCAAGGAGCTTCCTTAACCAAACTTCCCCCCCAGCTAGCCATGCTAGCAACAATGTACTCAACCTTGGTCGTGCTTAAAGCTACAAGCTTCTATTTCCTGACCATCCATGATATCATTGTAGATCCCTAGATGTGATTTATTTTTTTCCAGGCTAATCAACAGTGTATTCATGCAGACTCATATCTTCAGAAGATCTTTCATTTCAAACTCAGTGGCCAACTCCCTCTTATGTTCGATCATCAGAGGCTCACTACCTGTCAAGAATAGATTGTCAACATGTAAAGCCAAAATCAAAGGCATACCTTAGACCAACATAGAGGCTTGGATTGGTACTTCTTCCAAGCTTCAGTAACTGTCTATCTAGGCTTAGGGAGCTTGTTACAAACCATACAATGCTTTCTTAGAAAGTTCCCTGCTCATAGAACTCTTCCATCATCTGCTCGATGTCTATAGGTTTCTCATACTCCTACTGTGCTCCTGATCTTGTGCATAAGACTTCAGTGTGACCTACATGAACAACTGCACTCATAGGCCTTCTTCCGTGCAGTTATTAGGCCTATAACCCCACTCTTAAGGCTTTTTCCTAATGATTGTGGCTTGGACTAGGAGAAACTTTCCGTGCTCAAATTAGAACTTGCCAAAACTTCTTCAACAACATCAAATGGTTATTCATATCTAGAATCCTTCCTTCAACAGTCAAGTATCTTCTTTTCAAATAATAATAAGTGATAAAATCTCATGAAATGTTTCTCCCTCTGAATGAGAAGCCTCTTAAATCATCACTATCTACTTGTCTATCATAATATTATCATGCTACAACAAAACTATTGGATCACAAACTATATCAGGTTCTTAGGCATATTAGCATCAATGCAACAGATTATTAAGGAACAATAGAAGAAAAGCATTCACACATAGAGACACTAGGATTGTTTGGAAACCAGGGAAAAACCCACTACAGGGAAAACCCTTTCAAATTCTTCTTATTAGATTGTCATAAAATGTTCAGGAAAGACAGAGTACAATGATCCATATCTTCAACCATAAAACTATCCAGCGAAATCAACTAATCAACATTCAAGAGATGAACCCAACAATACTAATAATCAAAACCCTGATTCAGAAGCTTGCGGTCAGCTGTCATCAGTTGCTTCAACTGTCAAACTCTGCGGTCAACTGTAAAACTCAAACCCTAGGTCACAACCGCATGGAGGAAGAGAGATGCGTGTGGTTGAGAGCTTCCAATTGCACGCATGAGCTTGCATGCCTGCGGTTGTAACTGAAATTTGCCTATGTCAAGCCCGTGGTTGGAAACGAAAACCCTAAACGTTCGTGTTGTTGGAAATACTGAGAGGGGGGTGAATCAGTGTTTTTTTTCAATCGTTAATTTTTGCCAGTTAGATTCTTCGCAATTAAAGACAAAGATGTGTATAATAATAATATTATTAAGGATTAATAAGAACTTCAATCCTTTTTCAAATAATTGAGTATAATAGATGTGTGAGGGCACCAACCCTTCAATGAATCAGACACCAACCTGTTGCCAAGCACCAACTTGGACTTTGACATGCACCAACTTGGACTTTGATGAGGCTCCGACCTCTAGGGCTTCGACCCTATCTTTTATAAGGCACCTACCTTGCATTTAGGGGCACCAACCTGTAGGACACCAATCCTTTAGTCTGTTTAATAAAGATCAATAGGTAACTTACTTGAATTGTTTCATAACTGACAATGCTTCACTGCTCCAAAATTATCACTTCACTGTTCATAATTTATGCCTTCAAACTCATCACTGGTTCATCATCCAAACACAATTTTTCATGGGTTCCTTTGCTATCTATTTGTCTCCACAAGTCAGAAGCATTTCTCCTTAGATAAAACCAAATTTGTAGATTTCCCTTTAATGTACGTTAGCCTTCCAACAATTTGAAAGGATCACAGTCTTACAAGATAACAGAGGTCCAAGCCTTTTTGGCTTATCACAGTCTTCCAACAAACAATTAGGTGCTTCTTTCATCACAAGTCCGAGAATATGTCCAGGGTATGACATCTCCGAAATACAGTGCAACTCAACTGGTCTGAAGTTGTGGTTGCTTCTTATCACAAATTTACCTGAGCCACATAATCAGTGTACTAATCCAAGCCACAAAATTATGCTCAAGTCTGAGGTTATAGAATGTCCGAACTCCTAACTGTGCACCAGGTCCGAGGGTATTGTAATGGTGACTCGCTGAGTGAATGTGATGGTGGCTGCCTGCCTGTAGCTCCTTGCAAGAAACCCGATCCCTAAACACAATTCTATCCACAAATCCGAGCTCCACCAAAACTCTAATATCCCATAGATCTGGGCTCTACCGAGATTGTGATGTTCTTAGATCCGAGCTCTTATAGCCTTGTCTACTGTAGATGTCAATTAAGCTCGTCCTTTTTCTAACCCAATTACAAATCTTCCTTGGCTTCTAAGTCTCCTACCTTGGTCTTCCTTAGTTCACGAGGTGTGAACTAGAAATGATTATCTTCTGTGGTTTTCGCCGAAATGGATGATTAAAATGAGAAGATACGACATGTATTTATACTAGTCTTGCGTGAGGAGACACGTCACTGAGGCAGGCCAACATTGGGAGCTAGGACAGGTTGGCTCAAAAACAAATAATTATTTCACAACTTCAAAAATCAATATCTTTCTGACCACAGGGAATTTTGGGGCATATGAGGGCTCATATGAAAGCTAAAATTATGCTCTAAATGATGGTGAAAGTTTCATAGAGAAATTCTGCCTCCATGGTAATGAAAAATAATTTTTAATGTGGCTGGTCATTTACAGGTGCAGAAATAGAGGTAGGGCAGAATGTCTTGGGCTTCTTCATGGTTTGATTCTGCATCATAGCCTTCTTTATCATAAGGTTACCATGCCATAGTGATATGTGTCTTCATGTAGTCCTCCATCATCCAGAAGATCATCTAATCCTCATGTACGATCAATCATCATTATTCATCATCATCTAACATCTTATTGCCATCAATGACAACCTAGATTAACACGTGTGAGCTTCAGACTCTGTAATTTCGAACCTGTTCGAGCGAACTTCGACGAACCACCTAAGACTTGTGCGAGCCAAACCAAGGAAAGAAGAAATGATCATAATGATGTCCAAATGAGGGTCACTTGACTTGTATTTACTATTTATAGCCATCTGAGGGTGTCCAATTTTGCTTTTGGGCCGACCTTTGCTTTTGTGCACATGTGGGATTCAATTAAAAAATACAAATTTCCTTGTCCAAATTGAGCACTTCAATAGTCAAAATTGGTTCTCTCGAAAAGAGGAATGTAGTCCCATGGTTGGAATTTCTTACTTAACTACCAAAAATTAACACCTACAACCCTGATGTGTTTTTAGGCTACAATCTGAAGGTGACTCCATCCCAACCACCCTGAAAATGATAATGAATTTGACACTATTGTGGGCTCCCGTACTAGGGACAATGACCCACTTTCAACAAATTATTGTGGGCTCTCGTACTAGGGACAATGGCCCAATTACAATGAATAGACTTTTACAACTTCAAAACACTTATTTCAGAAACCCTACTACAATAATGACAAAAAGACCCGTCACTACAAGTGCAAAACTTCAATGATAAGACAGAGTAACCCTTGCTGCTATACTACTGTAAGATGATATCCGGAAGAAGCCCTTACTGTTGCATAATGACAATCAATTAAATATGAAACCCTTACTGCCTGGTACAAAATGATAGGTGAAGAGACCACTAATCATGAAACAAAGGCTAATTGAAACCCTAACTGTTGAAAAATGAAACCTTGCGACTGCAATCAAAGCCCTTATTCCAGACTTCACACCATAAGTAGATTTCTATACCTTTGTCTCTTATAAACCCTTACAGCTGATAATTAACCCTTGTTTATTCACGACATCAATGATTAATGCACATAATTACTTATATAGTTTATCATCAAACAAGGAGGACAATACTGCTGCAACACTCACTGAATGAACTAGACAATGAGATCTTCAACCAACCTAGGTTCTCCATCGTATTGAAGGAGATGAAACTTCAAATTTTGGCTTTTGAACATGAACACTATGCAATGGCTACAACAGTTAACAATTGCAAAACATACCTTGTTAGATGTTGTCAAGGGCACTTGATTAACCAGGCTCCTAGCGAATTTCTTGGCAATATCAACAACTCATATCCCTTTACTAACACTGTAAGTGTGAAGTATATAGATTCAGACTTCTGGTTGTATTATGGTAACTTCCAACAATGATAACTTGTTTGGACATGTAGGCACATGTATATATCAATAGACTTGAGTAATTTATGCAAAAATAGGAGCTATGGTGTAGTGGCATCTCAGTTATAATCAGAGTATTGCAGCATCTGCATGGTGGTCTGTTTCAAAGGTTGTTGATGACTGGTGGCAGAGACACTCTATGGGAAGTCAAGGACTTCAGAGGTGTTATGTTTTGGAGAAAGTAACTAGTTTTTACGTATTTTTAAAAAAGGACTTCAGTCTTCATAATTTGTACCATTATGTATTTTACGTAAAAAGCAAAAGAAAATAAAAAGAACAATTATTATTATTTTCCATATAAGCATGTTCTTCGTCCTTTTAGGTTTTTGAGTCTAAGAGTCAAAGTCCTATTTTTGGACCTATTGTAAAAGAAAATGGAAAATAAATTTTAAATGTAAATTCTGGGACAGAAACCCAATGTTCCATGGGGACGTGCCTTGACGCTCCCCCACGGTCCGGGGACATGGAAACTCCTGGGGAAACATTACCCTCACATCCCCTTTTTGGGGAAACTCGGGGAAACTCCGGGGGGAAGTTTTTCAGGCGATGAAACATGACTCCTTTGCAAGGGGACGTGGGGATGCAAGGGGGACGTTGCGGGGACGCAATTTTTTTGTCTAATGATTTTTATAAAACATAAAAAATTAAAAAAAAAATGAAAATTTAAATATATGATAAAAAAACAAAAAATAAAAAAATGAAACTATATTAAAACTTAATTTTTTTTTTTTTAAGTAAATAAATAAATAAATAAAATTATATTAAAATTTAAAACTTGAAAAAAATTAAAAACAATAACAAAAATAAAAAACTTAAAAGTATATTCAAACTTAAAACTTAGTATTTATTAATATTATTTAGTACTTTTTGAGGACTTTACTAGTATTTCATTGCTCAGTGCTTTCTATGTTTACTTTTAGTTTAGTATTCTATGGCTATTTTAGACTTCAACATAATGTCATTGTCATTGTCATATGATGAATTTACTTTTTATCATTTTTGAAAATTTGATATGCATTGCATAATTTCAATTGTCAAATGATGAATATATTAATTTAATTTAGATGTACATTGCATCATGTCACATGATGAATTTAGATGGAACATTGCATAATGTCAAATGATGGATTCAATTTAGTAATTTACTTTTAGATTTACAATGCAAAAATGTTGATAATTCATAAATGATAATATTCTAATATGTAATGATGATCATATTTAGTCTTTAGATGTACATTTCATAATTATTAATATTTTCTATTTAGTTATTGGCATATTTTTGGGATTTTTTTTTATTTTTTTTATTTTTGTATATTAAATTTTTAATAATTTATACTTTATAATTTTTATGACTCTAATGTCCCCTCGTTTCCTTGAAAATTCCCTAAATTTTGGGGTTGCTTATATATGTCCCCCTTGTGCATATCCCCGCTCTCATGTTTCCCTGTTTCGGAAACTCGGTGGAACATTGCAGAAACCCCTCTAGATGCCAAGTCGGCCTACATGTCAAGTTGTCTCTGCCCCAATGGACGTGTCTATTCGCACCCCTTCTATTCTGTATAAATAGAGGGTAGATAGGGTTCATTGTGACACACACACACTTAGATGCCTTTGGTCTAAAATATCGTAGAGAAGATAGAAGAGATGAAGGAGGCCAAAATCTGGAAGCAAGGGTTTCTTCTTGGAGCTAGGGTTTGTGAATGATATGCCTTAATATATCTCTTGTTTATGAATCTGTTGGAAGGAAGGAAGTTTTGGCTTGGCATCTAGAGGCAGAATTTCTGTGGTTATGGGTCTTGGATATCTCATTTGATCTGATTTTATAAGAAGAGATTAAGGGTCTTCCCCTTGGAGGGGTTTTGCCTTGGCTTGGAGCCTATATCTTGTGTTCGATTGTCTTCTATGATCTTCATGTTTTATGATAATTGCTTAATGAAGAAAGAAAACATAATAACAAAATGCTAACAGTTTCACAAGTAATTAATCATGTAATGGAAATCTAATGATAAGATTGAAAATCTCCCGATTTCCAACATTATGGTGAAAATTGACATCTAATATGACAAAGGTCCCCAACAGTTAGACTGGAGGGAGATTATGAGTTGGTACCCTATTAAATGGGAAACTTATGGGATATTAGTTTTACCCAGGTGTATAGTGTAGTTGGAGTGTTCGGGCATTGGGGATATGAGATTGCCTATTTAGTAGTGGGATCCAGATGGATTATCCCCTTGTATGGCAAGGCTTTATTACGTAGGTGAGTACAATTGAAAGGCAGGAGGCATAAGTATCGACAGTATCCTATTGATGCAACAGGAGTATATCATAACCTCCTTTAGATTTATTGGGATCCAGGAATTGGTCGTGGCATGTAGATTCTGGATTCCATTTCAGTGATGCAACAAGGATTCTCCAGATTCATTTGGGATCTTGGTATTGAGATTAGAATTGCTTGGGATCAAGCAATTTCGGGAAGGGAGGACTGTAATGTCCCTTTTTTCGAACATTGGGAATAGAGATAAACTCAGTAGTCTAGCCATTTCCATATGCTACAGATTAAAAAGTAATGATGTGATATGTGAGAATTAATTAATTAAGAAGTGACTAAGGAAAAATAATATTACAAGTCACTTAATAAAAGAAGAAAAGACCCATGGTATTTGGATGACCCATGGTATTCGCCCATGGTATTCCCATAGTCCATGACGATTAAAGGAGATGAGAGCTCACTCCTTAGGTATGCATTTGGGATTATTATTTTGTTGTTATTGAGTTGAGCTCTTGGAGCTTGTTTGTGTGAGATCCCATTTTATGTAGAGGGTTTGTTTCAGTGGTTAGTGGTCCACCCTAGCTGATTTAGTCAGGAGGGTTTTCAGTATTGAGATTATTTACCCTAGCCACTCAAAGAGGAGGGATCAAATCAGATTTCTCATTGGTGCTTAGCAAGATTGAGATTTTGGAACATTGATTGGAAGGCTGAAGCAGCGCACAATTGCAGATTGGGGAATCCAGGCAGAGAAGATTTCTCCAGCTTGTCTATTTGTCAGGTTCCTATGAGTTTTGATGTAATTTCCCTCTTAACAATAAATAAATAAATAGCTGGGGCGACAATGCAATTTTTCTCAAAACTTTGCAATTATTGATTTTTAAATCGGACAAATATTCTGCAAGAATTATTATGTGCTTTTCCTGAAGAAATTTCATAAAATAATTTATGCGAAATTTAAATAAATTTTGAAAGGTAACATTACAGTTGATGATTGAAGCAGTTTAACCATTGACCAATTTCTCTTTTTTCCTCACTGCTTTTTCCTGTTAAAAGGCCAATTTGGCACTTCTTCCTAGCCTGTCACCAGTCTTTCCATATTCATAGAAATTATTCTTAATGTGACCTCCTATCCTTTATGACAGTGCCTTTGTCATTTTCAAGCAGATTCATTTTGGATGAGGTGATTTGGAGGGTGCCCTCTGTGACTTTTAATTATTCTGTGATGATTGAATATCCGTAAGTGGCCAGTACAGACCTTCCAAACTGTAGGGATAACAGATACCTAATAAGCATTGTTACGTTTGATCCCTGAGCCTCATCAAGTCAAAATTCAAAGTATTTTAGTATGAAAATTGCTTGTCTAGATATTTCCACAAGATCCATGTGATAATCAAGGTTAATAAGCATGAATGTATTCTTTCTTTGTACTTATATGTTGTGTGCTTGTTATATGTTATTATTCTTATTAGAGAAATATCAGAACTCAGTGGTTGGGACTTCTCTCATTAGTGTGTTGTATTTTCTAGGGCAGCTGCTCATACCCAGGTTGGTAAATACCCAGAAGCAATAGAGGACTGCAACAAATCTATTGAGATAGATCCACGCTACAGCAAGGCATATAGCCGTTTAGGCCTTGTTTACTATGCACAAAGGAAATATCACGATGCCATTCAGAAAGGGTTTATGAAAGGTTTGGTGGATCTGTGGTTTGAGAAGCAACATTTACTCTTCTTAAATATATAGGCTTTGATATAATGCTGATAAGTTCTGTGATCATTTTTTCTTAGACCTTTATATATATATATAACATTTACTCTTCTAAAATATATAGGCTATCATATCCAATGCCTTCTCTGTATATCTTTCTCATCTTTTCCTTCTTTAATCTGATACCTGCTTATGGAAAAGGGAATCAATAAAAGAGCATGTCAAATATGGATCTAATTTATATGTAGATTCCCCCAATGTTTAAGATGCTTCTTGTTGACCTCAACCATGTATTACCGTGAAATTTATATGAAGGATAAGATTTTCATCACTATTTTAATTGATTCTTTCCTTCAGGACTACTTTTGGTTTCTTTTGAATGTTGATACAATTTATTTGTTTGATTTTCCTTCTTATATCATGTTTTCTGCCGCAGCTTTGGAATTGGATCCAAACAACAGCTCCATCAAAGAGAATATCCGGGTTTGATTCTTTGTTCTGCCTTCCAATGGTTATTAAGTGTTTCTTAACAATGCCATTGTCAGATATCTCAATTAGAGAAAATGTAGAGGAGAGCTTTTGTTTTGATAGGGTTCAGCTTAGTGGGCATTTCTTAGACATTAATAAATTTCTCTTTTTGTATCTTATCTTGGAAGAAAATAAAATAATTTCTTTCCTGCTGATTTTATAGGTGGCGAATGAAAAGTTAGAGGAGCTTCAGAGACATGAACATGATCAGGTTTGTGGTTCATCTTTCCCTTCAAAGATTAACTATGGATGCTAGGCTACTAATCCTCCAATTGTCAATTTTAATATTAATAACATCAGGCATGCTCAAGACCCACTGTTATCAAATTAGCAGGCATATCACTTTTTATTATTTAGTAATTTTGGAAATCTGCAGTCATAGAATATTCATTCCAATTGGTAGGTAATAGCTACAGAAGTAAGATATATTTGCCTTAGATTTTTTGAAGTCAGCGAATCTGCAGGCATCGTGTTTGTTACTGAAACAGTAAACCAAAACCATTCTACGTGTTCATTGGTATTAATCCATTGGCCTCAATGTCTGAATCTGTGCATCCCTGGATTGGAACCACCTTGATCTGTCAAAGGTACGCTCCAAAAGGGATCCTGCATGCATGAAACATATCCTTTGCAATATTCTCCTTCGTGCTGCTTCATATCCTGTTCTCCTTTGTGCTACCTCACATACTGTTATCCTTCACGCTGCCTCATATCCTGTTCTCCTTTGTGCCTCACATGATGTTCTGCTTTGCACTGCCTAATAATGGTAGCGGGGATCCAGCATCATAAGAATGCATGGATCTACTCATCAGGGGGCATCTAAATGAAATAAGGAACCATATCAATCAAAACATGAACCACCATACACTTCCGTAACAGGCATGGCTTTCAGGACTCTTATTTGTATATTGTATACAAACGTTGTTCAGGAAAGGGACCATAAATGGGTCTCTCGTCATCTGTGGAGTCATGAAATGTCACAACTAAACACCAGGAATAATATAATTTCCGGTGAATATAAATTAGATAATCAGTAATTTATCATATGTGATAGTGTTTATGATAATTGATTATCTGATTATCATGCCATACATATGTAATTTACTTTATAACTTGTGACATATGGTAACCATGGAATATATAATTATTTAGATAATTAGATGTCTAATTTCAATAAATGTATAACTTTATAAGCTATACATTTAAATTTTTTTATATAAATTTTATTTCTAAAAATTATAAAAATATATTTGTAATTTTTTATCCTTTCTACCTGACATATCTGCATGATGCATCCTAGATTGAAAAATATGGGAGATCGTATTTGTATCAGAATCCTTGTAACATGATATAAGACGCTTGATGCTTATTGATTCAAGATAAATGAAGAATATGGGAACCAATCTATATTTAGAATTCTCATATTTCTTTGGGCTAATGAGTATATGACATGCTTGTATAATATTGTATTATGCAGCCCAATGAATTCTCACAGTTCTCCTTTTGCAACTGGTGACTGTCTTTTCTGTGCAAGAGAAGGTTAATCCTGTACCTCCCTGTGGTAGAAACCCATGAGGAAATCAATCAAGCTGTAACTTGTAAGCTATTTGATATAACTCATTTCGGCACAGATGACTATTTAGGCTCATGTTACTAAATTGAAAATAGGGAAAAGGTGTTTAGCATTTTACATAGATTTTACTAGTGTTTTTTCTTTTAAAGGGACTGAAAATGTACTTTTACTCCCCCCAAATTTAGGATATATACAGATCACACTGGCTGTGTTACTACACAATCTTTAACAGGGGCCCTAGGAGAGGTACCTAAAGGACAACTACTAGACCAAATGGCAACAATGGGACAACGATCCGCTGTCACCTCATTTGATGTCCCCTGCCTTTTATGGAATTTCACCGATGGGAGGAGTCCCGATATAGAGGAAATCACTAGGAGGATAAGATCAATAGTAAGGTACAATGTGATTTTGAAAGCCCATTCAAAGGAGAGGCTCAAATAATGGCCTGCTTGCTTCGAAAACAAGATAAAGGCTCTCCAAGAAAGGCTTAAGGATGGGAATCAAGGTCTAAGGATTTGTGATGATACATAAGATAAGGTATCCTAGAATCAAGATCTCCCAGATGGAATAGGACCTCTCAAACAAGCTTTGAAATAAGAAATTGCTTCCAAGATTGTTATGGCTAGGGTTGAAAGACCTAGGCTGGGTCCGCACTGGACCTAGGGTTTTAAGGTTTACCATGAAGGAAAACATTTGTTTGAAGTACTGACTCGAATTATGGTGACGATATTACCATAGGTTTGAAGTACTGACCCGAATTATAGTGAGGATGTACCATGTGTTTGAAGTATCAACCCAAATTATGGTGAGGATATACCATTGGTCTAAGGTACTAACCCGAATTATGGTAACTTGTTGATGTTGTTGACTTACATGTGTCAAAGTTGTTTGACCAGATTATGGTAATTGATTGATGCTACTGCTTCACCATGTGTCACATTTTTCTGTTGACTTGATTATGGTGATGATTGGTTATAACCTTTTCCTAGAGAAATTTGTCAACATGAGAGCATCTAGATAGTCATTATGAATACCTCCCTAGATAAGAGGGAGTGTTGAATTTTGTAGCTATGGTCAGTCTTCATAATTAATATTTTAGCCCTTGAAATATATAGTGAAAATGTAAGACATGTTCTTCATGTCATCTTTGAAATAATAATATGCAACATTGTAATATTCCTGCTTAGTAATTATGTTAAGTAGAAATATTAAATTTTGCCATTTTTGACACTATTACGATTTTGACTTAGGAAGAGTGGGTTTGGAGGCCCCACATTAGACTTAAGCTTTTGCACACACCAAAACATTAGCCCGGGGACAAAAATTGCGGCTCTAGTGGAGAACGGGACCCACAAGAAGGAATTTTCAGCCCACATGGAAGCCACACAGTCATTATTGGAGCGGAAGGAATTATGGCTAGAGGTTCGAGGTGGGGCCCACAGGAACGTTGGGGAGGCTTTGGACAAAAGAAGCATTGAGGCTCCTTTTGGTCATTCATTCATCTTTCAGAAATTGTCTAGCGATAGAGCACATTTTAGCAATGAGCCAAGTATGCATGTGTTGTTCAGCAAGCGGGTGTCTTCGAGCGGAGATCCCAGCCTTCGCTTCGGTGGACTTCGAGTGCCAACCCAAGGAAGGTGTTCCCACTTGGTCCGTTTCAGTTCAGCAACAAAGAGCCCATACCTCAGTGCAAAGATCCCATACCTCAGTGCTGAGACTTCTCCAGCAGTGCAAAGGCAGTTACAACAGTGCAGAGGCTACGCAGTCACTTGAGGGAGTCACTCCGGTTGTTGAGGAGTGAAGGGAAATTTTGGAGGAGATTCATTGGGAAGGCTTTGGAAGCCTTCTAATAGCGATTTCAGGCATTTTGGTGGCATCCAACAACAGAATCATCAGGAGGACCGAATTGCCCAACAACAAAGGCATCCAAGCCTAAGAGGGCCAATTTCCGTGGTCAAGCTTTGGCCAAACCTTTCGTGGGTTATTCTGGGTTTGTGGAGTAGAGGTCGGGATTAATTTCCCGGAATTTTTTGAGCACTATAGCAGGCCCTAGCAGCAGATCATTCCAGGCAGCAGCACCATTTCTAGGCATTTCCAGTGCAGAGCTACAACCTCGCAGAGAAGAGAGATAGAGGGTGCCCGACATCACTTTTTTGGGTTTCTCTAGGTTGCCTTGAGCAAGCCTAGGTGCATTCCTTCCAACACCTAATTTGTACACCTCATATTAATAATGGCTCAATAGTGCAATTTTCATGGTTAAATGGTGTTCTGATATGTGTGTTTATTTTTTGTGCATTCTTATGTCTATGTATGCTTGTTATTTACTGTAAATTCTCCTTAGGGATATTACAGTGGTATCAAAGCTCATAGACTTGGCTCAGCTTGTGGGAGTAGTGCAGTCTATGATACCGGAAGACAAGCAGAATGTGATATACTGGAGGCAGAGGTACATGAGTAGGGAAAAAGAGCTAGAAATCACTCCAAACCCTGTGACCATTGAACCAGAGGTTGTGGAGACAAGAATGGGGGACACAGAAAGGGAGAAGAAGAACAAGGAGGAGGAGTTTTCTTACCTCCTACTGAAGGCAGTGAAGGACCTTTCAAAGAACATTGAGGAGATGGGTCACCTGAATAACAATAGTAGCAAAGGTAAGGGAATCCAAGGGGATTTCTAGGTGGGAGAAGGATCTGACACCTCGCAGCACCAGGCATCACTTAACCGCAGTATGCCTATCGTACAATACACACTGCACGGTCTACCATTCCTACGTACCTAGTTTCAAGAGCGGGAGGACAACAGGAGCAGGAGGAAGCACACTATGGAGATTAATTCTTGGAGTACTAGTCTTATGGCCCAGAGTTTGGTAGGGCCATGACTTTCAAAGATTTCTGTCAGCTAAAGGGTAGCAACAAACCAGGGGACAAAGTGGCGGAGGCTACACGCAGGGGACTGATTTATGGCGTACCATGGGGAGGTTGTTTCTCCCTACTTTTGATGGCTCCTCTAAGAGCTCGTCCAAGGCATGGGTTGAGAAGCTGGATGTTTATTTCCAACTGAACCAGATGACCGAGGGAGTGACAATTAAGATTGCCACGTTGCCTCTAGAAGGGGAAGCTCATGACTTGTGGTTCCATGGGCTAACCACATAGGGTTCACATCATATGATGAGTTTACCAAGAGGCTGCTAGAGCAGTTCGAGAGGAGGGACCTTGAGGAGTATTTTGGGGAGCTGATTAGGCTCAAGCAGTCTAGGAATGCAGAGATATACATCTCATAGTTTCTGAGACTATCTGTGATGGTGCTAGACTTATAAGAGTCCACGAGGATTTACATGTTCATAGAGAGACTGGCAGAGCCATTATGAGGGCTAGTGAGGTCCAAAAAACCCACTACGCTGTAGGATGCAGTGGGGAGAGCTAGGGACCTACAGGATGCCCAACCCAGAGCTACGGTACCTCTTCCAAACAAACCTGGATTCCAACAGAGAGGGAGAAATATGAGAGCCCCACCAACAAGAGCCAACCAGAGAAGTGGGCAGCGAGATGATGACGCCTGGGGAGACCTTCGGAAGAAGAAGCTATGCTTCACTTGTCAGGAGCCATGGGCACCAGGACATAGGTGTGCAACAGGCAAGGCCCATTACATAGAGGTTTTCTCAGTCAGTGATGGGGAGGAGGAAACATATTTTGAGATGGGAAGAGATGACAACGCAACACCTCAAGAGAGAAGGCCACCACCACCAGGAGGAGCTTCATTTGCACCTTCTGGAGGGGTCCTCACATCACTGCGTGGGGTACCCAA
Source organism: Pinus albicaulis (assembly GCA_034641835.2). NCBI lineage: Eukaryota > Viridiplantae > Streptophyta > Pinopsida > Pinales > Pinaceae > Pinus > Pinus albicaulis. The sequence goes on along the minus strand of CM076569.1, from coordinate 993,304,456 downwards.
ATTTCTCACTATGAGGATCAGGGGGACAACTCAGGGGCATCCTGTATCAGTGTTAGTGTGCAGTGGGGCCACCCACAACTTTATTGATGCCCAGATGGTCCAGAAGAGAGGCATCACCACAGAGGAGTTCGAGGGGCTTTCAGTTCTTTTGTCGGCTGATAGTACTATGCAATGCACATGCTATGCCCCCTCCTTGACTGTGACCATGGGGAACTACTCCATGACAAACCTTGGTGGATAAACTGGACACCAACATAGTTTTGGGAGTCTAGGGGGTCTATTCACTTGGAAGAGTCACCACTGACTGGAGGAAGTTGGAGATGGAGTTTGTAGATCCAGCTAACAAACCAATATTGCTAAGGGGTATGCACTCCTACCCACCATAGACAGTATCGGCCCACAGGATGGAGGCTGAATTGACGCACGAAGATGTTGAGTGGGTTGTAGAGTTGAGGATTTCAGAGGCTGGGGATGTGGCCAAGCCACCACATCCAGAGATCCAGGCCATCCTTGACAGGTATCCTATAGCGTTTGGAGATATACCACTAGGCTAGCCACCTGACTGAGGGTTTGAGCATACCATAGAGTTGAAGCCAAGAGTATAGGCAGTGATTACTACTCCCTATAGGCATCCCAAGGCCTATCGGGATGAGATAGAGAGAGCCATGCATGAGCTCTTGCCACTGGGAAACATTAGGCCCAACTCTGGCCCATTTGCTTCATCAGTTTTTTTGGTGAAGAAGTACAGGTCCTTACGCATGTGCATTAAGTACAGGGCCCTCAACAAAAAGACTATGAGAACTGCTACCCCATCCCATGCATTGATGAGCTGATGGATGAGTTGAGGGGAGCCAAGTTCTTCTCAAAGATTGATCTATGGTCAAGGTACCACCAGATTCGGATGAGGGACAATGATATCCCTAAGACAACTTTTCAGTGCCACTATGGGCACTTTGAGTTCTTGGTTATGCTCTTTGGGCTAACCAATGCACCAACCACATTTCAGTCATGCATGAACCACGTATTTCGTGGGCAGTTGAGGAAGTTCGTGCTAGTGTTCTTTGATGACATTTTGATCTATAGCCGGATTTGGGAGGGGCACTTACAACATGTAGAGGCAGTACTGTGTATCCTGGAGGAGCAACAATTTATGCCAAACTGAAGTGTGAGTTTGGGCTGGCTGAGATGCTCTATTTGGGGCACATAATCGGGGTTGATGGAGTGCGTGTGCACGAGGAGAAGATCAGGGCCATCCGGGATTGGCCAGAGCTAAGGAATGTGACAGAGCTAATGGGGTTCGTGGGCATTTGCAGTTATTATTGGATTTTGTAAAGGGCTTTTAACAGTTGGCAACGCCCCTTATAGATCTGGCAAAGAAAGGGGTATTTGCATGGACAACCACAGTGCAGGTGGCTTTTGAGCACCTAAAGCAGGTTATGAGTAGTTGCCCCGTGCTAGCACTTCCCGCTTTCACTGAGGCTTTCATATTGGAGTGCGATGCATTAGGAGAAGGAGTGGGGGCCGTGTTGATGTAGGGAGGGCACCCCATAGTTTCGAGAGCTGGAAGCTACTGCCTCATGAGATGCTAGCCATTATACATGCACTAGCTAAGTTCAGGCAGTACTTGGTGGGGAACAGGTTTCGCGTGATGATTGATCACAACAGCCTCAGGTTCTTTTTGGAGCAGAAACAGCTATAGGAGAGGCAACAGAAATGCGTGAGAAAGCCCTAGGAATATGATTTTGACATAGAGCATGTCAAGGGGAAGCACAACGTAGTGGCGGATGCATTTTGTAGGAGGCCAACCTCTCTTTCTTTGATGAGCATTGCTCTGGATTGGAGGGCCCAACTATTGGTAAAGTATTCCAAGGACCAGTTTGCATGTGAGGTCCTTGATGGGGTGGTGACTGATGATAGATACCGGGCGATGAATGAGGTGATCTATTACAAGGACCTAATATAGTTAGTGGCCAAATTTCGTAGGCTTCCCATGACTTACCTCTAGTAGGACATTAGGGGTACACCAAGACATACAGGGTCATCCGAGAGCGATTTGCGTGGAAGGGCCTCAAGGACGATGTTCTACGACATATTAGGGATGTTCTACGACCTCTTCCTTTTCCTGAGGGGAAATGAGAGAGCACCTAGAGGGACTTCATTACCAGGTTGCCCACAGTACAAGGCAAGGACTACATCTATGTGGTGGTGGATCGTTTGATGAAATTTGCACACTTCTTCGCCATCTCAGCCTGGTACACGGCCTCACAGGTGGCCGAGTTATTCTTCAGGGATATTTTCGGCTACATGATCTTCCTAAGACCATTGTCAGTGATCGGGACAATCGTTTTATGGGAGGATTCTGGCAGGATTTGTGCCGACTAGTGGGCACAGAGCTCACCCCTAGGGCTACTTGCGTAACTATGTGACCAAACAACAACAAGAATGGATACAGTCGCTGCACATGTGAGAGTACTACTACAACACTACGTACCACACGTCCATAGGTATGTCTCCTTTTTGTGCATTGTATGGATATAATGCTTTATCTTTTGTTGATGTCATGTTTGGAGACAACAATGCCCCAAGGGCGAAAGATTGGATCTAAGAGAGCCAAGACATCTTGAGGTCTCTCAAAGATAACATGAGGATGGCCCAAAACCAATAGAAAATATACACAGACAAAGGTCGAGTTGAGAGACAGTTTGAAGACGGGTACTTGGTTTTCCTCATACTTCAACCATACAGGCAGTCTATGCTCAAGCAAAAGGGGGCCGAGAAGCTCAAGCCCCGCTTGTATGGGTCGTATCGAGTCACTTGAAAGGTGGGGGAGGTGGCCTACGAGTTGTAGCTACCCCCAGGGAGCTAGGTGCACAACATTTTCCATGTGTCTTGCCTGAAAAGGCCTTGGGACAGTAGGTGACAATAGCTACCGAGTTACCCCCGGTGGATGATGAGAGGCACTTGGTGCTACCACTAGAGGCCATTTTGGATTCTAGAGAGAAACACTTGAGCAACAGGGCGATCAAGGAATTCTTGATCAGATGGAGGAATCTACTTCATGAAGATGCAACTTGGGAAGGGGAGCAGATCCTCCAACATCCATCACTGCAGTTGCTTGAGGACAAGCAACATCTTGGCAGGGAGGACTGTAATATTCTTGCTTAGCAATTCTGCTAAGTAAAAATATTAAATTTTGCCATATTTGACACTATTACGATTTTGACTTAGGAAGAGTGGGTTTGGAGGCCCCACATTAGACTTAAGCTTTTGCACACACCAAAACATTAGCCCGGGGACAAAAATTGTGGCTTTAGTGGAGAATGTGAGCCACAAGAAGGAATGTACAACCCACGTGGAGACCACGTAGTCATTGGAGCGGAATTGAGGCTAGAGGCTCGAGCTGGGGCCCACAGGAACGTTGGGGAGGCTTTGGACAAAAGAAGCATTGAGGTTCATTTTGGTCATTCATTCATCTTTTCTAAAATTGTCTATTGACAGAGAATGCTTGAGTAGTGAGCCAAGTCTGCATGTGTTGTTCAACACACAGGTGTCTTCGAGCATAGATCCCAACCTTTGCTTCGGTGGACTTAGAGTGCCAACCCATGGAAGATGTTCCATCTTGGTTTGATTCAGGTCTGCAGTAGAGAGCCCATACCACAGCGCAAAGGTTGAGCAGTCACTTGGGGGTGTCTGGTAGTTGAGGAGTGAAGGGATATTTTGGAGGAGATTTTGTGGGAAGGCTTGGTAAGCCTTCTTACAGGGATTTTAGGGATTTTGGTGGCATCCATCAACAGAATCATTAGGAGGACCGAATTTCCTAGCAGCAGAGGCATCCAAGCCTAAGAGGGCCAATTTCTAGGGTCAAGCTTTGGCCAAACCCTTTGTGGGTTATTCTGGGTTTGTGGAGTAGAGGTTGGGATTAATTTCCCGGAATTTTCTGAGTAGTGTAGCAGGCCCTAACAACAGATCATGCCAGGCAACAACACCATTTCTAGGCATTTCCAGCGCAGAGCTACAACCTCATAGAGAAGAGAGATAGAGGGTGCCCAACATCACCTTTTTGGGCTTCTCTAGCTTGCCTTGAGAAACTCTAGGTGCATTCCTTCCAGCACCTACTTTGTACACCTCATATTAATAAAATGGTTGAACAACGCAATTTTCATGGTTAAATTGTGTTTTGATATGTGTGTTTATTTTATGTGCATTTTTATGTCTATGTATGCCTGTTATTCACTGTAAATTCTCCTTAGGGATATTACAGTGGTATTAGAGCTCATAGACTTGGCTCAACTTGTGGAAGCAACACAGTCTATGACACTGGAAGACAAGCAGAACGTGACATACCAGACGCAGAGGTACAAGAGTCGGGAAAGAGAGCTAGAAATCACTCCAGACCTTGTGACAATTGAACCAGAAGTTGTGGAGACAAGAATGGGGATGCCAAAGGGGAGAAGAAGAGCAAGGAGGAAGAGTTTGCTCACCACCTCTTGAAGGCAATGCAGGACCTTTCATAGAACAATGAGGAGATGGGTCACTGGAATAACAATGGTAGCAAAGGTAAGGTAATGCAAGGGGATTTTCAGATGGGAGAAGGATCTGGCACCTCGCGACACCAGGCATCACTTAACCCTAATATGCCTACTGTACCATACACACACCCCACGGTCTACCATTCCTATGTTCTTAGTTTCAGGAGCGGGAGGACAACAGGAGCAAGAGGAAGCACACTATGGAGAGTACTGCCTAGAGTACCAATCTTATGGCATAGAGTTTGGGAGGGCCGTTACTTTCAAAGATTTTTGTCAGCTGATGTGCAACAACAAACCCAGGGGCAGAGTGGGGTTTTTTCCCTTCTTTTTGACCAAATAAGTGATTGTGCTAAGCATAGAACACTGAAAGTTAACATGGTATTAGAGCTAAGGTGAGGACAAGCCTAAGGAGACAAGAGTCAAGAAATCATATTTGGAATTATTTAAAGATGTATGGAAAATTAACCCCCTCTGCCTAGGTAGCTTGGCTTGCTTATAGAGTGATATATTTGCTCGAGTTTTCTTCAAATCTTGGATGAGCTTATTTGACTTGGTCAAGATGTCTTCGTCATAGTTCAAGGACGCAAAGAAGCTAAATGACTCATCAAATTTTGTTGCTTGGAAGATCAGGTTGGAGATGACCTTGGATGAGATTGATGTCTTGGAATATGTGGAAGCAAAGGTACCCAAGCCTCCAAAAAATTGTTAATTTTGGGCATCTAGGTTCCAAACTCCATGTTGCACTGCTCATATGATGATGTTAATATTATTGTTGGATTCCTCTTTCGGAGAGGTGCCATATTGATCTAAATATCATCTTGTTTGGATGAGTAGAACATATATTTTGATTTTATTTTCCACACATGTGCATGGTCGGCCAGATTTGTAATGTAGGCTCACAAGCCATACAAATGTGTCACACACCCTCATTGATGGATATAAAATGAAGAGAGATGATGTCCATTTCATCATCAACTCAAAACACACATTTATCTTGCGATCTGATTGGTTCGTACAACCTAGGAGAGGCTTCCCTCCTTCACACGTGTGAATTTGAACCTGAAGAAGCTACTGCAATTTTCGGATTGTTTTTAGGGTTTCTGGACAACATTGACCAGCATTGGACTTTGACTGTGTTTTTTGGGCATAAATTCCGATTTTTGAATGCCATACTGCTGGGCACAAAAATAGAGGCTGAACGTTGACTTTGACCGAAGCCCCTTTGACTGCAACGTTGACTTCTGTGTTGACCTGTTTGGGTTGACTTGCGTTGACTTTTGGAGTTGTATTTGAGGTGTGTGTGACATTGGTGGAAGGTTGATTTGGCTGTTGGAGAAGTTGGTTTGACTAAGTCAAGGCTTTGCTGGCTGGGGCATCCTATTGACTGTTGTAACAAACATTTATCTATTCATTTGTTGGACAAGGAAGAATTACAAATTCTGATATATTATTTGGCTTCTCTTCTGTTAATCTATTGTTATGTTCTATCAACATTTTACTTTCATGTTATGTGATTGCTAAATTGAATCGGGCCTATAACAAAGATTGAAGTAAAACTGCATTAAGTATAGAACATTCCATGTCTCTCTAAATTTAAGATGGCATCAGAGCTGAGGTGAAGACAAAGCCCAAGATAGTATGAAAAGAAATCACCGAAGAAGAAATCTTATCAAGGACCAATGGCCTCCTCAACCTATAAGGGTTTCAAATTTGATGATTAGTTGACTGATATGTAATATTCCCAATGAGCGGTAGCTGATTGGAAATATTAATTTTGACCAATTTTGCCTTATTATAGTCGAAGCATGAATAAAGTGGGTGAAATATTAATAAACTCACTTAGGCTAAAGTATTTCCCTAAGTCCACATCGTATTTGAGGAGGTGGGGCCTAGTGGCCAAGTGGACAGCGCAGGGAGAGGAGGACACAGACCACGTGGGTAGTGTGGGGCCTACCTCGCGCAGTTGAGAGGGACAGCGTGGGCCAAGGAGCACGTGGGAGATGGTGGGGCCTAGGGTGAGAGAGGTCCATTGTTATAAAAGGGAGGAGAGCCTCCTCATTTGATCATTCATGTTTATGCATCTTGAGCTTGTCATTTCAACTTGGAGCACGCTAGCTGTTTAGCTTGTCTGCAGTACTGTTTAGTACACCGGGTGTCTCCGTTTGGAGATCCCACCCTCAGCCCCGGGAGACTTTGAGTGCTTGCTCGGGTGAGGTATTCTATCAGCATTTTTCAGGAGGATTGGTGGTTGCATTTGTGGAGGAGCAGAGCTTAGAGGGACTGCGTAGTCTTGAGAGAGGCAGACGTAGTTCATTTTGGGAGAGCTCCGGATTGAAGCCATTTTGGAGGATTCAGGCCGGAGGATTGAGCAAGGGGCCAACCCTTGCCTATTGGAGACATTTGGGAGAGAGGGAGACCATATTTTGGAGTGTTGCATTTAGCACCAACGTGGCCCTTGGGAGGATAGCGTAGATCCTCAAGGGAGGCATTTTCGGGGGTCGACCATTTTAGAAATGCTCTCTGTGCTTTTCTGGGTATTGTGAGTAGAGGTCGATTCCAGAGTATCAGAATTTTCGGAGTAGGGGAGCAACCCCAAAGACTCATTTTGTCCCAACAGTAGCAGCAGCACGGCAGTATTTCAGCGGCTTGGAGTTACAGCAGAGAGCAGCCATTTCCATTGATATTCTAAGAGTATTTCTACACTTGCCTGGTGCAAGTCGAGGTGCCATCACTCTGATCACCTGTTGTACTCATTTCTATTTCTCAGTATAATAAAATGGCTTAGCATTCTCTCTATTTCATGTGTATCTGCTTCGTGATTTGCTACTAGCACTATATCTCTTGTTGTATGCTTTGTATTACTGTCTATTTCCCCTTCGGGATATTACATGATAAGTCTGATTATCATGCATGGAAGATGTCCTTGGATTTGGCATTAGAAGATCAAGATGTCATGGATTATGTGTAGGGGAAGATTCTTGAGCCTCCATCAAATGCACTTGCTGCCACAAAGACAAAGTATAGAAAAGGGGAAATAAAAAAAAAGATGATTATCAGGGATTCTATTCATAAGCACTTGGTTTCTATGAAAAGTCCTAGATCTCGATTCCTACTGCAATAAATCTGAATTACTTCTCCTATTATTTGATAATTATTTTATTACATTGAAACACCGAAGTAATTACTGAAGTAGTCTACACAAATAATACTGCGGAATCAATCTAAGCGCTGAAACAATTTGAACAAAACTCAATGAAAAGCAACCACACTGACACAGTTATTTTTGGACTAAGTCCCCAGAAAAACCCAACTCCCAACTTGGGAAAACCGATGCAGCAGATCTGAGGGTTTGTATTATTAAGCAGCAGAATCTTGAATACAATTAGAGTGCCAACATCCGGCAAACCCTTTAGAGAAATCTAGACAGCAAAAATCACTGTGAGATATACCTCTCTCAGCAAGTCTCTGACTGATAAAAAACAACGTTGATGAAGCCCTCACTACCTCTACGTGATTGCTTACGCTGGATTTGCGTAAGCTTGCGTAGGCAAGCTAGAGGGACTGCGTCACACCTTCCTGTTGCTGATCTGGCTGATCTGAAGCTGGATCTTGGTCCTCTTGGCTCGGAACCCCAGCCTCTATCTTTCTTGGGACTGACTCTAAGAGACACTGCGCTGGCTCTACATGATTCTCTGCAGTAACTGCGTCACCCTAGCCAGAAACTGCGTTGTCTCTCTCCTGCATTGATGTTGCCTCTCTCTGAAATGTATTCTTGGCCCTCTTGACCAATCTCTGCTTTTGTCCCTCTCCAGATCTGATCACTGAATCAAATCACTTAGCAAACACAACCCTAGTGATTTGTTCTTGATCAAAAGTTGCGTCTTCTCACAAAAATTCGAAAATGCTCAATGGCTCAAGTGTCAAGTGTATTTTCCATAGGCCTCTCACCCTCCTTATAATCTTTCATTGACTCTTCAACGGCCAAGATTAAAACATAATCAAGGGCTAAGATTAACTTGGAGGTGATCCATGACTTTGTCTAGAAGATTCACACTTGATTTAATTAATACACTTTAATTAATGAAATTCCATAAGTTTAGACTTAGGAAAACATTAAAAAATAATTAATTAATTTAATTAAATCATCTCTAAGTGGAATTTTCCAAAACCATTTCTGGTTTTTATGGAATACATGTGTCTTAGCCTATATGCAAAACTACAAGGCTAGAGCACATCCGATGCTACCATAAGTCAACACTCCCTCTTAGCGAGGAAAATTTTCTAGCAAAACACCTCAATGTGCTGCTGATCTAACTTCTGGAACATCTCTGTTGTGTTGTTGATGCTGCTCACCAACACTGCACAAAAACGCTGCAACTATACTGCTGTTGACTCTGCATGTTGCTGCCAATTGCCACTGTACTGCAACTCCCTCTAAATTCTGCAACCATGCTGCTGCACTGCGTGAGCACTGCCTCTCTGTGCACTGCATGAGCACCACTCTGCACTGCATCGCCTCTCTGCATCGCCTCTCTGTGCACTGTGTTGCTGCTGCTCATCTCTGCTGCTGCATTGCTGCTACTGTTGCTAATGCGACAGAAAATCATTCGAAATTGGACAAGTAGATATGCAATAAGACCGATTGCTGCTAATTTCTGCACTAGCTCTCTGAAAATACTGCGTTGTTGCTGCTCTATACTGCGTGAGCACTGCTCTGCACTGTGCTGCACCAGTGTGCACTGCGCTCCTGCTGCTCAACTGTTGTTGCTGCTGCTTCCTCTCTTCGCTGATCAGGCTCTAGTACTGCTAGCCACTGCATCATCTCATCATCTTCTGCTGTAATTATCCATCCTGCTACTGTCTTTAGGCTGTCGTAGCTCACATGTGATCCAAGAGTTCGGAAATACTCAAGGATCCCGCTTCCTTGTAGATTCTGGATCTACAAATCCAAATCAGCCCACTTTTCTCCTTTTGGAATATGAGCTAACATAGCACAATCTTTCTCTGCCTCAATCTTGGCAGCTCCTGCATGTGGATCTTCCTTCTCCTCTTTATCCTTTTTCTTGAGAGGACATTGTGTGGCATAATGCCCCATTTCCTCACACCGGAAGCATTTGATCTTAGATAGATCTTTCTTCTTCTGCTTTGGTTTCCCTTTTGATGCAAGGGCAGTGTTGTCTTCTTCCTCCTTCTTAACCTTTGAACTGCTACTGCCATCCACCAAGTGGATTTTCAGGAGATCTCTCCTCAACTCCTCTTGCTGTAATGCTGCCCACATTGCTTCCCATCCTGGAAGCTTTTCCCTGCCCAATATACTTTCTACGAAGACTTGATAATCTTCTGAAACAAAGTTCAGCGTGGTCTTACTAGCTCTGAGTCTTTAGGAGCAGATCCTACTGCAGACAGTTGATCTCGGTTCTCCTGAATTTTAGACAAGGAGTCAAAACAATCTCCCTTCTTCATCCTGATATTCCGCATCTTCTCTTCAAGGTACATCTTCTGCTGCTCGGAAGATCCTTGGTACAACTTTTCTAGCCCTACCCACATTTCTCTAGCAGTGTTTTTTGCTGCTATGTGAGGTACAATGTGATCCTTCACTCCATCTAGGATCAATCTCTTGGCTCTAGCCATATTCTTGTTGAACTGCCTTAGGTGTGCTGCATCAAGAGGTTCTGCAACTGTGCTGTCTATGAGGGCTTTTAGATTGTGTTCATCAAGGAGAAATTCTATCCTTGATTTCCAGATAACATAGTTGGAGGCACCCTCCAATCTATCTTGGTCACGCAGTCTATTGTTGGCCATCTCCTCAACTATCGATACCTTGCTCTAATCCTTTGCTCAGCTTTGACTTACGCAGTCCTTGTGGAGTAAGTCACTTCTTCTGCTGCTACACAGGAAAAATTGAGTTTCTTTGAGTAAGAAACCCTCCGAGATCAAGAAATCCCCAACTGTTTTTTTCATAATTTTCTGATGCTTATGCACCAGCTCTTACTGCTGTGCAGTAACTGCATCCTTCAGCTATGCTTGCTCTTCTGCAACTGAAAAGCTTACCCCTTTGTCAACTCTCTCAGAGGGAGCCTTTTCTGCACTCGAATGCCCTCCTGGCCTGGACAACGTAATTTTCTGGGAGGGTCTGCTGCTACTTACATAGATCCCAGACTCTACAGTGCTGATCTATTGGTTCTCTTTGTTTCTCTTGCATTTCAGCTTAAATAAGCTTTGATACCATGTGAAAAATCCTAGATCTGGATTCCTACTGCAACAAATCTGAATTACTTCTCCTATCATTTGATAATTATTTCATTACATTGAAATGCTGAAGTAATTACTGAAGCAGTCTACACAAATAATACTGCGGAATAAATCTAAGTGCTGAAACAATTTGAACAAAACTCAATGAAAAGCAAGCACATTGACACAGTTATTTTTGGACTGAGTCCCCGGAAAAACCTAACTTGGGAAAACCGGTGCAGCAGATCTGAGGGTTTGTATTATTAAGCAACAGAATCTTGAATACAACTAGGGTGCTAACATCTGGCAAACCATTTAGAGAAATCTAGACAACAAAAATGACTGTGAGATATACCTCACTTAGCAAGTCACGTTGATGAAGCCCTCACTGCCTCTGCGTGATTGCTTACACTGGATTTGCGTAAGCCTGCGTAGGCAAGCTAGAGGGACTGCGTCACCCCTTCCTGTAGTTGATCTGGTTGATCTGAAGCAGGATCTTTGCCCTCCTGGCTCAGAACCCCAACCTCTATCTTTCTCCTGACTGACTCCAAGAGACACTGCGCTGGCTCTGCGTGATTCTCTGCAATAACTGCATCACTCTAGCCAAAAACTGTGCTGTCTCTCTCCTGCGTTGATGCTGCCTCTCTCTGAAATGTATTCTTGGCCCTCCTGACCAATCTCTGCTTTTGCCCCTCTCCGGATCTGATCACTGAATCAAATCACTTAGCAAACCCAACCCTAGTGATTTGTTCTTGATCAAAAGCTGTGTCTTCTCACACAAATTCGAAAATGCTCAATGGCTCAAGAGTCAAGTGTATTTTTCATAGGCCCCTCACCCTCCTTATAATCTTTCATTGACTCTTCAACGACCAAGATTAAAACATAATCAAGGGCTAAGATTAACTTGGAGGTGATCCATGACTTTATCTAGAAGATTCACACTCGATTTAATTAATACACTTTAATTAATGAAATTCCTTAAGTTTAGACTTAGGAAAACATTAAAAAATGATTAATTAATTTAATTAAATCATCTCTAAGTGGAATTTTCCAAAACCATTTCTGGGTTTTATGGAATACATGTGTCTTAGCCTATATACAAATTACAAGGCTAGAGCACATCCGATGCTACCATAAATCAACAGTTTCTTACATCTCTGAGCTGGGTACATCTAAAGAGATGTATGATAAGCTGGTTAGCATGTTCAGGGCTAGCAATGTTAATCAAGTTCTTTTCTTCAAGAATCAATTGAAGAATATCAAGAAGGGCAAGGATGAATCCATTCAATCCTATTTTATGAGGCTCACTGAAATGAGGAACAAATTCCTAGCTATTGGAAAAGAAATATCTGATCGAGAGATGGTTATCATTGCGCTTGGAGGTCTCCCCCGTGATTGGTATGTATTCAATACCACTATTCTAAATAATAATGTGATTCCTGATTTTGATGAAATATTGACGAGATGCACTCAAGAGGAAGCAAGAATGATGGAGAGAGATCATCCCTCTAATGGAAATGGAGGTGACCCTACTGCCTTCACCGCTCATGCAAAGAAGATGAATAATGGTGGTCCGAGAAATCAAAACCATGGAAGAGCGGGGCCCAAAGGAAGGAAAAGAAGATGTTACACTTGTATCGCGTTAGGTCACTATGCAAGAGCTTGCCCTAATAGAAGGGACTCTCCCAGGGATGATGACAACAACAACTCCAGGGGGAATGGCAAACAAAGGAACAAGAGGTTCAAAGGAAAAAGGAAGGCTCCCTCTGATCATAGTGGAAATGGGCAATGTTTCAAGAGTTCAAGAAATTCCAGGTATGATGAGTCTAATGTTGTTGATAATAAGAAAAATGAATTTATTCTTGTATCTTCCCTCTCTGCTGAATCTCCTCCTGACACCTTGGATGTTTGGTTGATTGATAGTGGTGCTTCAAGGCACCTCACTGGTTATAGAGAAGCCCTCTCTGATTTGACTGAGAAGGATACTAATCTGGAAATTATCCTTGGAAATAATGGCACCTATCTCGTGAAAGGGACAGGGACTATGACCCTTCATCTATCTCAAGGTCAAGTCCTCCATTTACAAGATGTGTTTTACGTACTTGATTTGAAGAAGAACCTTGTGTCTATTTTGGCAATGGAAGACAAAGGGTTCAAGGTGGCATTCGTTGATGGAAAGGTACTTATCTGGAAGAAGAACTTCAAAGAATCTCTTACCACTGGTTTTAGAGTTGATACACTCTACCAGGTTGGAGGAAGTCCATTGGGGGCTATGTCATGTGATACAACTCTTCAATCAAAGTTATGGCATTGGAGGTTTGCACACCTTGATTACAAAGCCCTTCCCGAAGCAAGGAAGGTGGTGACAGGGATGCTCGAATTTAAAGATGATCATGAAGGGTTGTGCCGAAGGAACCATTCCCCTCAAGTGTAACAAAGATAACTGATATTTTGCAGTTGACACATTCTGATTTATCTGGTATGTTGCCCGTGACATCGTTGGGAGGATGTTCCTATTACATGACTTTTACAGATGACTTCTCGCAAGACCTGGATATATTTCTTGAAGAAGGACGAAGTATTCAAATGGTTTCATACCTTCAAGGCCTTGGTGGAAAATCAAACCGGGAAGAAAATCAAAATTTTGAGGATCGACAATAGGACCGAGTACGAGTCAAATGAATTCAATGATTTTTGCAGGGAAGTTGGCATTAAGAGGGAGACCATAACTGTGTATACTCCTGAGCAAAATGGTGTTGCTGAAAGACAGAACATGACCATTGTGGAAGTTGCCCATGCCATGCTATATGACCAAGGCCTTTCAAAGTTTCTATGGGGAGAAGTTGTGAACACTGTTGTGTACGTTCAAAATAGATGCACACATTCTGCTTTGGACTCCAAAACTCCCGAAGAAGTCATCTCTGGTAAGAAGCCTGTTGTCTCGCACTTTAGATTTTTTGGAAGTCCTCTCTATTTTCATGTGCCGAAAGAAAAGAGATGCAAGTTGGATGCTTCTAGAAAGAAGGGAATGTTTTTGGGCTATAGTGAAACTTCGAAGGCATAGAGAATCTACATGTGAAAAATCCTAAATCTGGATTCCTACTACAACAAATCTGAATTACTTCTTCTATTATTTTTCATAATTATTTCATTACAATGAAATATCGAAGTAATTACTGAAGTAATCTACACAAATAATGTTGCGGAATAAATCTAAGTGCTGAAACAAACTTAACAAAATACATTGAAAAACATCAATAAATCTAAGTGTTGAATCAAACTGAACAAAATACAATGAAAAACATCCACATTTGACACAGTTATTTTTGGACTAAGTCCTCGGAAAAACCCAACTTGGGTAAACCGGTGCAGCAGATCTGAGGGTTTTATATTATTAAGCAACAGAATCTTGAGTACAAATAGGGTGCTAATATCTGGCTCACCCTTCATAGAAATCTAGACAAAAATGAAAATGTGAGATATACTTCACTCTACAAATCCCTGGATGATCTGAACAACGTTGGTGAAGCCCCTCTCTGTCTCTGTGTGATGCCTACGCAGGAACTGTGTAAGCTTGCGTGGGCAAGCTCTGGAACTGCATCACCTCTCTTCTGCAAATGATCAAGGCTGGTCTGAAACTGAGTTTTGGCCCTCCTGGCTCAGAAACCCCAGCTTCCAGCTATCTCCGGACTAAATACAAAAGGGCACTATGTCACTTCTGCGTGATTCCCTTGCACTGCGTCACCCCTCCAGATGACTGTGCTGCCTCTCTCTGCATCACTGCTGCCTCTCTCTGAAATGTACTCCTGGTCCTCCTGACTAGTTACTGCATCTGCCCCTCTTTGAAACTGATCACTGAATCAAATCACTTAGCAAACCCAACACTAGTGATTCGATCTTGAGCAAAAAACTGTCTCTCTCACTAGATTGGTGCCAAGAATCTATTGAGATATCTTTGGGGCACAATCAACCATGGGCTGAGATACACTGCCGGGAGTTTGAGATTCCATGGATATATTGATGCCGATTGGGCCGACAGTGTGGTGGATCACAAGAGCACATCTAGATGTTGCTTCACCTTGGGTTCTACTTCGATATCTTGGATGAGCAGGAAGCAGATGTCGGTAGCTTTGAGCTCCGCTGAGGCAGAATACATTGTAGCGAGTATGGCCTATTGTGAAGCTGTTTGGTTGAGAAAGCTTTTCAGTGAGTTGTTTGGACATGTGCTAGATACCACCGCTATCCTTTGTGATAACCAGAGTGAGATTCGTCTTTCTGAGAATCCCGTGTTCCACGATCGATACGAGCATATTGATATTAGGTACCACTTCATTCGGGATATGGTACAACGAGGCGTCGTAAGGCTCGATCATATAGGAACTAATGAGCAGGTTGCAAATATTCTCACGAAGCCCCTGGGGAAGGTCAAGTTCCTAACCTTCCGTGAGAAGCTTGGAATCGTGGAAAGACCCTATTGTGAGGGTCCTGCTTGAGTTGGACAATGAGATCTAGGAGGTCCAGGGGGCTTGGGGATAGGGGATAGCTTCATGGAGCTATAAGCACACACGGGGCTAAGGCTTGCTAAACCTTATTGTGCTTCTGCCCCACCATTATGATATTGAGTTGGTTCACCTCTCTTTGATCTACGCCCCGCACGCATCCTACCCATGGAGTTTCAGACTCATGGAAAGTACCTCTCATTTGGCCAATGAGGTGGGAAAATGTGGATTGAGACCAACAGCGAGACCGATGGATGGCCATACTCTATATGTCTAGGATGGCACATGTCCAACACCTTGATCTGGGATCAAGTATGATGAGGTTCTTACCTCTAAATCGACTTCGGGTAAGTAAACTAACTTCGGGTTAGTATGTGACTCTTTTTGAGTCTTTTGAGGTTTTACCCTATAGGCTGACTTCAAGTCAGCGAAGTGTGATGTTTTTGTGACTCACTCTCGCTTGTTTGCCCTTGAGCAGGCAAAGCATGTTACAGCAGGATGATGCAGGGACTCATGATGATGATGATGATACTGCAAGATGGTACTGATCACTAGATGGCACAAGTGGATAGATGGAGTTCTCCCTAGTTGAGAGGGAGTGTTAATTTTGGGCATCTAGGTCCAAACTCCATGTTGCACTGCTCATATGATGATGTTTATATTTTTGTTGGATTCCTCTTTCAGAGAGGTGCAAGATGATCTTTATTCTAAAGATCATCTTGTTTGGATGAGCGGAACATATATTTTGATTTTATTTTTCCACACATGTGCATGGTCGGCCAAGTTTGTAATGTAGGCTCACAAGCCCTACAAATGTGTCACACATCCTCATTGATGGATATAAATTGGAGAGAGATGATGTCCATTTCATCGTCAACTCAACACACACATTCATCTTGTGATCTGATTGGTTCATACAACCTAGGAGAGGCTTCCCTCCTTCACATGTGTGAATCTAAACATGAAGAAGCTACTGCAATTTTCGGATTGTTTTTAGGGTTTCTGGACAGCGTTGACCAATGTTGACTTTGGGTGAACACTTGGAATTTGACTGCGGTTTTTGGGCAGAAATTCTGATTTTTGAAGGCCGTACTACTAGGTACAGAATGTTGGAAATATTGTCATTGATGGCAAAGGAGCACAAAGGAGCAGCACCAGAACTATCATAAAGCAAAGGAGCAGATCATGCAACAATGCAGTAAGAAAGCATAAAAGAGAGGCATAGGAGCAGCATCATACTATCAGCAAAGGCAGCAGAGAGGCATCAAAGGCAACAAAGAAGCAGTAGAGAAGCAACAAAGGCAGCAGAGAAGGAGCAAAGGCAACAGAGAAGCAACAGAGGCAGCAGAGAAGTAGCAAAGACAACAAAGGCAGAGAAGTAGCAAAGACAACAAAGGCAGAGTAGTAGCAAAGACAACAAAGGCAGACAAGGAGCAGAGGCAGCAAAGGCAAGAAATGAAGGCTCAAGACAGTGTAATGTTTTTTATGAATAACCAAAAGAACAAGCTCAGGAGAGATTCGCGTTGAAGAACTCCGAACAAGCTCAGGAGGAGCAGCGTGGAGGAACTAGTGTTACAGAGCGGTGACAGTATAAGGAACAAAAATTGAATAAAGACAAAACTCTTAGAAGAATTCTTAAGAGGGAATCGACGGCGAGGATCGGATCGCAGAATCGAGGGTTAAGAATTGACGTCAGAGATCAAAGCAGACAAAAGAGGCGAAGAAGAGCCGCGTGAAGGCGAGTAGAATGTCGGGATTAGATCGCATAAGTGAAGGCAAGAAATGAACGGATGAGATTCATCGCAAGATATGGGAAGAAAGCTGTTGGATTTGCAAACTTGACGGGGACCGTAGATCCAACATCGATCAATGGTGATAAAGTACGTCGCAACCACAACGTTTTTGCGCATCGCAGAAAATAGGAGTATCGGTTAAGAGTTTTCGCAAGTTAAGATAATCAGTTTGCAATGCGAAGTGAATCGCTAGGGACATTGCGTGGATCGTCGGATTCGGGACAAGCCAACAGCGGAGATTGCAGCGGCCTGGAAGCGATATCGCACATTGCAACGTTTAGGGGATAGCATTAAGGCGAACACAAGGGAAGTTTAAAGTGTTGCGATGTGAAATGGAGGAGCCAAGTGTCAACACTGCGCACGAGCGCACATCGCAGATCTTGGAGTTTATCATTAAGAGGTCGCACGGTATGGTAAGTTATATGCGATGCGATGAGGGAAGGGCCACATGGCAGCACTGCGCACAAGCACACATCGCAGATCTTAGAGGTTATGGTTTAAGGTTCGCATGATAAGTTATGTTGTATGCGATGCGAAGTGGAGAAGGGCACATGGCAGCACTGCGCAATATCGTAGATCGCAAGAAACATGGTTTATAGTTTTGCGATATCGAAAAGAGTTAAAACTTGCGGGCAAGCGAAGTGTGATTTATTGTGATTGGTCAAGCACTGTGGGACTCGATAGCCATGTCTTGCATCTATTATGTGCATCTTGTTATGTTAATATGCGTTGTTTGATTGCTAAACATATGTATGTTGATAAAACTCGAAAATTGTAATCCGTTGTGGTAAAAAGGGAGTTTATGTGGGCCATAACCCACAGGTCACGTACTGTTTAAAATTGCAGATGCGATTGTGTTAAAAGAAAAGGCTTCGGTAAGAAAAAGGACCTGAAGCTCGTGCAGAACAATGTTGTGGCAGTGAGCCAAATGAAAACACTGAACGCAGAAGAAAATACTCAGGTAACAAAAGAAAAGGGTGAACACAACAAGTAAAGGCTCTGGCAAGTAAAAGGACCCGACCTCGTGCAGAACAGTGCAACAACATGGGTTGAGTCGGGCAAAAAGGGGTAGTTATGCAGCACAGTTGAAATATAACTGCAGATTCAGAAAAGACAAAGGAACAGCAAGCAGAAGAGAACAAACGCACAACAAAGCCAAGAAACTGAAAGGGCTGAGTAAAATAATTGATTGTAATTGTAAATGTATTATTTATTTTATATTGTTTGTGATGCAAAGGCAAGTCTCCCAGGCAAAGCAAAACTCCATTTGATACTATAATAATTGTACATATTGTTGTAACATTCAAAATATGCTGAGTGAAGAAATGAGTGGGTGAAAGTCAAGAGTCATATCTGTTCACTTCATATTCCCATAGAGAATGCAAATGGTCATGAAGGTATCTATATAAAAGAGAGAGGAAGAAGGTGACGAAAATTGGAGGAAGAAAGAGAGAGGATGCAACAGATTTGAAGAGTGCGGAAGAGGTTAGAAAGTTGCAGAATTGAAAAGAGCAGAAAAGTGTAAGAGAGCTACAGAATGTTAGAGAGTGGAAGAAGGAGAGAGAGCAAATAGAGATGCTGTGAAGATCCAGAGCTGATATGAAACAGATTTGAAGGCTGGAAGGGCAGCAATGTGAAGATCCAGAGCTGATATGAAACAGATTTGAAGGTTGGAAGGGAAGTAGTGAAGAAGGAGAAAAACAGAGCTAATATCCAGGTAAATCGGCATATGATTTTATCATAGAGTGAGGAAGTTGGTGCTTCCGTATCAAGTTGTAGCTTGATAGATGTCCAGTTGTAATTGGTTGAGAGGTAGGAGCCCCCTGTGGGTTGTAGCCTACAAAAAAATACATGGGAGTTGGTGCTTCCATTTCAATTTTTTAGCTTGATAGATGTCCAATTGGAGCTGGTTGAGGTAGGATCCTCCTGTGGGTTGTAGCCTATAGAAAAATACATGGGTGTTGGTGCTTCCGTTTCAAGTTATAGCTTGATAGATGTCCAGTTGGAGCTGTTTGAGGTAGGAGCCTCCTGTGGGTTGTGGCCTGCAGAAAAATACATGGGAGTTGGTGCTTCCATTTCAAGTTGTAGCTTGATAGATGTCCAGTTGGCGCTGGTTGAGGTAGGAGCCTCCTGTGGGTTGTAGCCTACAGAAAAATACATTGGTATTAGTGCTTTCGTTTCAAGTTGTAGCTTGATAGATGTCCAGTTGGAGCTGGTTGACGTAGGAGCCTTCTGTGGGCTATAGCCTGCAGAAAACAGATGGGAGTTGGAGCTTCCTTGCATGTTGTAGCTTGTTGCAGAATTTGAGGTAGTAGCCTCCTGTAGGTTGGAGCCTATAGAAAATCTGTGGCGAGAGGGAGTTGGAGCTTGCCTTTGCATCACAACAATAATAAGATGTGGTTTTCTCCCTTATGGGTTTCCACTTATATCTGTTATCCATGTGCATGGTTATTATGTGTTGATGTTATATATTTAATCTGCTTAATACTTGCTGGTCACATATTAAGGCTGTTGTTTCATTATATAATAAGTTGATCATGTAATGAAGGTGTAAATAAGTTTAAAGGAAAGTTTTAAAAGTCCATGAATGTATTAAACTGATTCATCCGCCCCCTCTCAGTTTAACTAAGGGTTCAACAATTGGTATCAGAGCCAGTTCCTTCTGTATTAGTTTAACAACTGGAAGGAGATCCTAGGTCCCAAAAATGGCTAGCTTAGAAGGATGCTCAACAAGTAAAGCCCCATTGTTTACTGGCACAAACTATGCTTCTGGAAAATAAGAATGAGGACATGCATAATGTCTCTAGGAATAGAAGTTTGGGCCGATGTGGAAGAAGGATATGCTCCAAAGGATACTGACACAGAGAGAGAAGCCAAGAAAAACTTCATAGCTAATGCAAAAGCCATGAACGCACTCTTGAGCGGTCTGTGTGAAACAAAATTTATCAAAGTAATGCACTGTGAGACTGCTAAAGATATCTGGGATACTTTAGAAAATATCCATGAGGGAGATAAAAAGGTGAAGATGGCCAAACTGCAAGCCTATAGAGCTCAGTTTGAAAATGTAAAAATGAATGAAGATGAAGATGTAGCCAGTTTCTTCTTAAAGGTTGCAGAAGTTGTGAATAACATGAAAGCTCTAGGAGAAACCATTAAGGAATGTGTAACTATACAAAAGATATTGAGATCTTTACCATCCAGGTTTAACCCCAATGTTTCTGCCATAGAAGAAACAACAAACTGGGAAACACTGACCATGAACCAATTGCTTGGAAACTTGACAGCCTATGAGATGAGACTTCCAAAGGGGGAGTCAAATGTGAGGGAGACAACCTTTAAGGCAGATAAGTGCAAAGAAGAAAAGGAAGATACATGCTCCTGCTCTGATGAAGAAGAGGTCAAATTTGTTAGAAGATTGGATAGAGGCACAGGCAAGTATAAAGGTAAAATTCCATTTAAATGCTTTAACTGTGGAAGAGTGGGGCACTATGCATCTAAATGTCCTCATAAGAAAACAAAGAACCAAAATAAATAACTGGCAGAAAGGGGAGAGATTCAATAGAAAATCATTTTATGCTCAACGAGATAGAAGTGCATCTGAAAGCTCAGATGAATCCTCAAATGAAGAAGGAACCTCTGAATTTGTGTTGATGGCCAAGGAAGAGCCGGAAGGATTCCTTCTGGAAGACGAGGAAGAAGGTGAGGTAGATCTATAGGGGGAGCTAATGAGTGCCCTAGAGGAAATAGATAGACTTAAACTCAAACGTAGAAAATAGAAAGACATTCTCTTGAAATATGTAAAGGAAGAACCAAATTCGGAAAACCTCATTCAGTTGAAAGTAGAACTTGAAGAAGCTAAGAAGGTGGAAGACATTCTGCTAAAGCAAATTAAAGATAAAAATCAGGAGCAAGAGAAGTTGGAAGGAGTAGTATGCCTGAGAAAGAAATTAGAAAACGCCCAAAGGGAATTATCTATGAACACTCCAGGAATGAAAAGCTCTGAACAGTTGGACAAAATTCTAAATGCTCAAAGATCTCCTCTCATAAAGGCTGGGATAGGCTATGAAGGAGAAACCTGTAAGTCCAAGGTAGAAGATAACAAGAATATCATTTTTGTAAAAGCTGGAAAGGATAGTGAAGCAACTCAAAAGATTCCTATAGAAGTAGAAGCCAGCAAGAACATGATTTGCAATGAAGTAAACATAAACAAGCAACAACCTCAAATGACAAAGAACGAAAAGAAGAAACAGTCAGTTGAAAAAGGCTCATACACTCCTAAATATGAATTGAATAAATTCAGAAGCTGTCAAAGGAGGTTCTTTCCTCCTATGAGAAGTATCATTTGTTTTGCCTGCCACAAACCTGGACATATTACGGCATACTATAAGACAAAACAAATCCAATCCAACCAACTAAAGATGCAGCCAATGAAAGGACTACCTCAAGCAAGCAAATGGAGAAGACAATGTATCACGAGGTACACAAATAATTTCCATGGCTACTTTTTTTCATGCAATAAATTTGGACATAAATCTGTTGAATGTAAAGTGTGTTAAAAAAGGGGAACAAAATGCCATACATCAGCTCAACCTTACTTAGGTAAAATAAGATGTTATTCATGCCACAAGATTGGTCACAAAGGAAATGACTGTAAGTGGCCATACACATTAAAGAACTCTAGACAGATGATGGAATCCAATCAAGTTAGACAAAACTGTGAATCAAAAAGAAGTGCAGACATTATGAAGAACCCCAATAAAGTATGGAAGTAAAAGAGAAAGGGGGAGCTGCTCTAGGAAGCAACACAAATATCCAACCAGTAATAGAAAAGAAGCAACATCCCAGGGGGAGAGCAGTTCATAAATAGTCCCCATAAAAGGTAGTCTAACAAGAGCTCCTTGGAATAAGAACATCTAAAAGTTTAGGAATGGAAAGGACAATTCCTCTGGCAGAGAACTATAAAGGAAGAAGGATACCTGAAGCATTCAATATCCAACAGGTTGATGGAAGGAGAGAAGGCAACAAACAACTATGGTGGTAGAGGGAACATCAACTATGAACATATAAGCTAAGACGACAACAACACACTAAGTGATGAATGGTTAAAATCACAAAAAATTATGTTTTGAGCTTTAGAACTGGAAAGATCCATAGAGGATGATCACGCTGTGCATCACACTACAAGAGTTAATAGTGAAACAAAATTAAGAAGGATGAGTAAGAGAAATGTTTATCATCATTATATCATTACATCACTCATCCATAGAAGGTCCCCTTGGAGAAAAGCAGTTAAATGAGTGATAAAACTATGAGTGGTTTGCCCTTGTAGATTCCAAGTAAAGAAATTGAAGATGTCTTCCTGAAGATCATTATGTTAAGACAGTTGAAGTGTATATAGTGCAACAATGATTCTGGAGCAGTCCTAGAAAGGAATATGCAGTGATATTCTTTTAAAACAGAATGACAGAATAAGAAAAAGGTTAATGATGCCAAGATCAGATTCAGTATATTGAAGATTGTTGTTGAGAACAGTGGAGAGCTCAATAGTAGAAACTATGAAGGTTGTCTTAACTATGGGTGCATGTGCGAGCTGAAGTGAAATTACTGCATGAATTGTCAAATTAGCATCAATTGGTATTTGGAACAAGCAGCCTGCTTATCAGCAGAATACCAAGTGTTATTAGTGGAGCAGTGGTATGGTACAGGTCCTCGGGATCAAAGTATTATGGCAGAAGTACATCAAGCTAGCATACCCAGCGTTATCTGCATTATTAAAGCATGAAAAGGTTAATAAAAATGTTAAAGGATCATTATCTTTTTTTACACTCGAAGTATTATATTGAGCTTTGAAGCAATATCTGTTTCTAGATATAACTGCATGCCTTCCTCAAGTTAGTATAGATATATCTTTAAGGTCTCTTTTCCTAAGATCATTCATAAAACTGTCAGAATTTTGTTTGCTGAGATTTCAATTAAACAACTTGAAGATATTTTGCTAAAGATCATCATGATAGAACAATTAAAGTATCTGAAGTATGAAGGACAAGTTGTGGTAATCTTACCATTTGAAGCTCAAGAGTCTTTAATGATTAATCTAAAGCCTACTTCAGCAGAAAGGAATTGCTGGTATTTCACCATTGAAGAGAGGTTGATCATTGACATACATATCCCTTATGTCATAAATAAAATTGCATAGTTGATAAGTGAGACTGACCAATGCATTCAATGTATCTAGCCTTAAGGGTCTGTTTTGACAGTACTATGTACAGTAGTAAAGTCATTTGGTCTCTTTGATTGAAAGATATTGTCTAATCTTACAATAAGTTGTAAGTTCTGGTTTGATTCATTGTTGACACCAGTATCAAGGGCCTTTCAACTGTTAATGCAATATCCCTGTCAGCAGTCTAGCACATATCTCCAATAACTGGCACTAAAGGTGAAAAGATATATTGGCATCATCTTAAGACATTCCATCTCCAATCTTCCTCAATAGATATGTATCTCAGATGAAGATCTTAATATAGATTGAAGTATATTTGGAGCAGACTTTATATGTCGTATGGAGCATTCTCAGTATTTTAGTATTGTTCCAATGATGCATCTTTGATTATAAAAGTCTAGTACAGTTTGTTCTATCAAGTGTCCTTATCATCACTTTCAGCTTTATGCAAGTGCAATGAGTCTATGCTTTGGGATGGTATCAGCTTACTGTGTATATACATACAAGTTCAATGATTCTCAAAGTGTTCTCCCAATAGCTCTTGTATATTAGTCTGGAGCAGCAAGGTATAAGGTCAGAAGAAGAAGGCCTATACACAAGTCAGAGAGAAATAATGCAAATATGGAAACCTCACTGGGAAATGTGCATCCCTTTGCCATTGATGTCAAAGGGGGAGGAAAAGCGAGGAGAAGAAGAAAGGCTCTTCTGAAAAGAAAGCAGAGGAAGAAAGACACTTCTCAAAATGAAAGGGGGAGGATGTCTTGGAGGAAGTCTTGGAGTATTGGTGGATGTGTTGCCATCAGTGCCAAAGGAGGAGACTGTTGGAAATATTGTCATTGATAGCAAAGGAGCACAAAGGAGTAGCATCAGAACTATCACAAGGCAAAGGAGCAGATCAGGCAACAATGCAGTAAGAAAGCGTAAAAGAGAGGCAAAGGAGTAGCAGAGAGGCAAGGAGCAGCATTAGGCTATCAGCAAAGACAGCAGAGAGGCAACAAAGGCAGCAGAGAAGCAGAGAAGTAGCAAAGGCAGTAGAGGCAACAAAGGCAACAGAGAAGCAGCAAAGATAGCAAAAGCAGACAAGGAGCAGAGGCAACAAATGAAGGATCGAGACAGTGTAATGGTTATATGAATAACCAAAAGAACAAGCTCAGGAGAGATTCGCGTTGAAGAACTCCGAACAAGCTCAGAAGGAGCAGCGTGGAGGAACCAGTGTTACAGAGCAGCGACAGTATAAAGAACAGAAATCGAATAAAGATAGAACACTTAGAAGAATTCTTAAGAAGGGATTGACGGCAAGGATCGGATCGTAGAATCGAGGGTTAAGAATTGATGACAGAGATCAAAGTAGACAAAAGAGGCGAAGAAGAGCCGCGTGAAGGCGAGCGGACGGTTGGGATTAGATCGCATAAGTGAAGGCAAGAAATGAACGGATGAGATTCATCGCAAGATAAGCTAGGCAGAAAGCAATCGGATTTGAAAACTTGACGGGGACCGTAGAGCCAACACCGATCAACGGTGATCAAGTACGTCGCAACCACAACGTTTTTGCACATCATAGAAAATAGGAGTATTGGTTAAGAGTTTTCACAAGTTAAGATTATTAGTTTGCGATGCGAAGTGAATCGGTGGGGACATTGCGTGGACTGTCGGATGCATGACAAGCCAACGACGGAGATTGTAGCGGCCTGGAAGCGATATCGCACATCACAACGTTTAGGGGATAGCAGTAAGGCGACCGCAAGGGAAGTTTAAAGTGTTGCGATGAGAAATGGAGGACCCACGTGTCAACACTGCGCATGAGCGCACATCGCAGATCTTAGAGTTTATCATTAATAGTTCGCACGGTATGGTAAGTTATATGCGATGCGATGAGGGAAGAGCCACGTGTCAGCACTGCGCACGAACGCACATCACAGATCTTAGAGGTTATGGTTTAAGGCTTGCACGGTAAGTTCTGTTGTATGCGATGCGAAGTGGAGAAGGGCACGTGGCAGCAGTGCGCAATATCGCAAATCGCAAGAAACATGGTTTATAGTTTTGCGATATCGAGAAGAGTTAAAACTTGCAGGCAAGTGAAGTGTGATGTATTGTGATTGGTCAAGCACTGTGGGACCCGATAGTCCTGTTCTACGTCTGTTATGTGTGTCCTGTTATGTTAATATGCGTTGTTTGATTGCTAAAAGTATGTATGTTGATAAAACTCGAAAATTGTAATCCGTTGTGCTAAAAAGGGAGTTTATGTGGGCCATAATCCACAGGTCACGTACTGTTTAAAATTGCAGATGCAATTGTGTTAAAATAAAAGGCTTGGGTAAGAAAAAGGACCTGAAGCTCGTGCAGAACAGTGTTGCGGCAGTGAGTCAAATGAAAAGGCTGAACGCGGAAGAAAAAACTCAGGTAACAAAAGAAAAGGGTGAAAACAACAAGTAAAGGCTCGGGCAAGTAAAAGGACCCGACCTCGTGTAGAACAGTGCAACAGCATGGGTCGAGTCGTGCAAAAAGGGGTAGTTATGCAACACAGTTGAAATATAACTGCAGACTCAAAAAAGACAAAGGAACAACAAGCAGAAGAGGACAAACACACAGGAAAGCCAAGAAACTGAAAGGGTTGAGTAAAATAATTGATTGTAACTGTAAATGTATTATTTATTTTATATTGTTTGTGATGCAAAGGCAAGTCTTCCAAGCAAAGCAAAACTCCATTTGATATTGTAATAATTGTACATATTGTTGTAACATTCGGAATATGCTGAGTTAAGAAATGAGTGGGTGAAAGGCAAGAGTCATGGCTGTTCACTTCATATTCCCATAGAGAATGCAAACGATCATGAAGGTATCTGTATAAAACAGGTAATATCCATGTGCAGAAGGTGACGAAAATTGGTGGAAGTAAGAGAGAGGATGCGGCAGATTTGAAGAGTGCAGAAGAGGTTAGAAAGCTGCAGAATTGAAAAGAGCAGAAGAATGTAAGAGAGCTACAAAATGTTAGAGAGTGGAAGAATGAGAGAGAGCAGACGAAGATGTGTGAAGATCAAGAGCTGATATGAAATAGATTTGAAGGCTAGAAGGGCAGCAGTGAAGAAGGAGAAAAACAGAGCTGATATCTAGGTAAATCAACATATGATTTTTTATTATAGAGTGAGGAAGTTGGTGCTTTCGTATCAAGTTGTAGTTGGTTGAGGTAGGAGCCTCCTGTTGGTTGTAGCCTACAGAAAAATACATGGGAGTTGGTGCTTCCGTTTCAAGTTGTAGCTTTATAGATGTCCAGTTGGAGCCAGTTGTGGTAGGAGCCTTCTTTGGGTTGTAGCCTACAGAAAAATACATGGGAGTTGGTGCTTCCGTTTCAAGTTGTAGCGTGATAGATGTCCAGTTAGAGTTGGTTGAGGTAGGAGCCTCTTGTGGGTTGTAGCCTACAGAAAACAGATGGGAGTTGGAGCTTCCTTTCAAGTTGTAGCTTGCAGAATTTGAGGTAGTAGCCTCCTGTAGGTTGGAGCCTACAAAAAATTAGTGGTGAGAGGGAGTTGGAGCTTGCCATTGCATCACAACAATAATAAGATGTGGTTTTCTCCCTTATGGGTTTCCACTTATATCTGTTGTCCATGTGCATGATGATTATGTGTTGACGTTATGTATTTAATCTGCTTAATACTTGTTGCTCACATATTAAGTCTGTTGTTTCATTATATAATAAGTTGATCATGAAATGAAGGTGTAAATAAGTTTAAAGGAAAGTTTTAAAAGTTCATGAATGTATTAAACTAATTCACCTCGACCTCCTCTTAGTTTAACTAAGGGTTCAACACAAAAATCAAGGTTGAATGTTGACTTTGATCAAAGCCCCTTTGATTGCAGCGATGACTTTTGTGTTGACCAGTTTGGGTTTACTTGCAAAGCCGTCTTTGAGGTGTGTGTGTGACACTTGTGGAAGGTTGATTTAGTTGTTGGAGAAGTTGGTTGGACTAACTCAATGCTTTGCTGGGTGGGGCATCTTGTTGATCGATGTAACAAACATTTATCTATTCATTTGCTGGATAAGGAAGAATTACAAATTCTGATATATTATTTGGTTTGTATTTTGTTGATCTATTATTATGCTCTATCAGCATTTTACTTTCATGATTATGTGATTGCTAAATTGAATCGGGCCTATAAGAAAGATTGAAGTAAAACTGCATTAAGCATAGAACATACCATGGTTATCTAAATTTAACAAAAATGATCCTGCTACTGCCAAGGCCAAGTACAAGAAAGATAAGATCAAAGACAAGAAAATAATTATTGATTCCTTGAGAGATCATTTGCTTAATTACATTTCATAGTTAAAGAAGTGCGAAGCAATCTATGACAAGTTGGTTGGAATGTATGAGTTCAAAAATTTGAACCATATCCTCTCGTTGAAGAATCAACTTAAGGACATCAAAATGAACAAGGGGAAGACTGTGCAGTCATACATGAGGATATCCCAACTCAAGGATCATTTGTTCATTGTTGGAAAATCGATGTCTGATATACAGCTGGTACTCGTTGCACTTCAAGGTCTTCCTCCACTTTGGGATACATTCATTACAACTATTAGCAACAATGACAAGTTTCCAACATTTGATGAGCTGGTTTTCAAGTGCACTCAAGAAGAAACCAGGATGATTTCTAGAGGGAGAATTCAAAAGCATGATGAAGAAGAACCCTCTGCCTTTGCTACTTAAGCTAAGAAGAAGAAAGAAAAAGGGAGACCATTTAATTCAAGAAATTCAACACCAACATCCAAGGACTCTCAAAGAAGATTTAGGAGCGACCAAGTTAAATGTTTCAAGCAGGGTTGTGAGGGAGCGAAAACCCCCCCCACCCCTCGACCCCGCTCTCGAAGCTCGCTCCGGGCTAGAGCACATCAGGAGCGACCTCGGGAGCACGCTCCCTAAAAAAAATTGCCCCCAGCCAATTCATGAGTGATAGAGGGAGCTATTGGATATTGGAAACAAGAATTTGGCCCTAGCGTTGATATTCAGTTCATGGAATTGTTAACTTCATAAAGTAAAAGTGACATTCTCGCTTATCTTTCATTATCATCCTTTTACTTAAATTTTTAACATTACCATGAAATGACTCTGGATGTTTGAGAGTAGTTCCAACCTCATTGGGTTTGATATGGAGAAAGTAGAATTTTATATTTCACTCAAAATCCAACAGACTTATCATTTTTCAAGGATTTCATTATTGGGGCGATTGCAATGTTTCCATTGGATTTTTTCGTGTACTAGGGTATGGAACTTGTATTTAATCAAGAGCATCAAACCCTCTATGTGGGGGAGACTCTCATTAATCAAGAGCACCAAACCCTCTATGTGGGGGAGACTCCCATTAATCAAGAGCACCTAGGGTACTAGGGTATGGAACTTGTATTTAATCAGGAGCACCAAGGTCATTAGACAATGGAGGAGGAGACTCCCAATAAAGCATGAGACAAGAAATTAGAAATTTCTCATGGCAAGAGGGTCAAGCAGTAGATAACAGACTGACTTGTCTTTTCTAGTTTATAGTACTTTTTATAACTATTGACTCTTTCATATTTATTATGGTATTTTTTGTAAACAATATATGACAATTTAAGTTTGAAGTTTGAAGTTGGCATTTATAACTCATTGGTAATGAATTATGAATATGACGCTTCATGAAAGTTGAAAGTTGAAACATTTCATTTCATGTTAGATATTCCTTGTTATTGTTCAGTTACTTGGTAATGGTAATGGTTACAAGTACAAGTTACAACTTTTGTGATCAATGATGATAAATGTTATATATCTGTAGGAATTTACAAGGTAAGTTCTGTAGATCAAAAACCAAAGGTCACCGCTCACAAACAGATCACAAATCAGTACACCAGTATTATCAGGGGGTTAAAACTCTCGAAGAGGGAAACAGTACACAGCTTAAGCCAATGCGGCCACTTCAAGCAATTTATTAATATAAAAAGAAAAGTTACATATGTTTCTCTCATAAACGGTTACCGGACTAATGACCCTCCATGCTCTTTAAATAGAGATCATGGACCATTTGGGTATTAAGCCACGGATCAAGTGTCGTTAATACCGAGGAGAGAGTGAACCGTCGGATCACTACAAATCGTGACCATCGGATTATAAGTTACAAATGTACATAGTAAACAAACACACTTTACCTACCTCTACACTAGACTAAGTTATTCTTAACTATTTCCTATGTGTCGGAATATCCTAACATCCCCCCTTAAGAACAACTTGGGATAGGATTGAAGGATTTACAAAGGTGACACAAAAGGAGCCTATTTTCTCTGTGTCGAAATATCCTAACATCCCCCCTTAAGAACAAATTGGGATAGGATTGAAGGATTTACAAAGGTGACACAATAGGAGAAGGAAGGAGGCATTAGAGCCTATCCTTTAATGATAACTCTTCGAACTCAAGCATGGATCGAAGTTTTCTGTAAACTTCTCTTCGTGAGAGCCTTTTGTAAAGATATCTCATACTTGATCATTGGTTGGACAAGATCGGTCTTCAAGAACACGATCATGAATGAGCTTTCGATGAAGTGTATGTGGAGCTCAATGTGTTTCATACGCTGATGCTGAACTGGATCTTTACATAGTTGAATGGCACTCTGATTATCACACCAAAGTGTAGTTGGATGCCGCTGATGAAGACCAAATTCATACAAGATCTGACGAAACCACATGGCTTCCTTGTTGGCTTCAACTGCACCACGATACTCTGCTTCGGCCGAAGAAAGAGAGATGGCACTTTTTTTCTTACAAGACTAAGTAATAGGTCCTAAACCAAGAGTGAATACATATCCTGTAGTAGACTTTCAATCATCAGGGTCACCAGCCCAATCAGAATCAGTGAAACCAATCAACAATGGAAATACCCTTGCACTGTAATGAATCTCCAACTGAATTGTACCTCAAATATATCGAAGTATTCTTTTAGCTGATTTCCAGTGACTTTCATGAGGTTGGTGCATAAACCGAGCAACAAGACCAATGGCAAAGGAAAGGTCAGGACGGGTATGGGTTAGATACATAAGTTTACCAACAAGTTGACGATACAAGGTAGCATCAACTTCAAGGGTAGTACAAGTGACTGAAAGCTTGACTCCAGACTGAAAGGGAGAAGGGGCTAGCTTACATTCTTCCATGTGAAAGTGGTGTAGAAGATCACAGGCATACTTGGACTGAGAGAGGGTAATTCCTTCCTTGGATTGCAAGACTTGAAGACCAAGGAAATAATGCAAGTGTCCTAAGTCTATCATTTCAAACTTACTTTTGAGGCTAGTATTCACACGGTTTATATGGTCGATTCTGTAGTTTGTATTACCAGTAAGGATAAGATCATCAACATAAAGAACAAGGATGGTGAAGGACTTACCCACTTTCTTGGTGTAGACACCGTTGTAGTGTTGTCAGAATGACACCTAGAAAAGCCATTATCTAATATAAATCTATCCATTTTGGCATACCAAGCCCGAGGATCTTGTTTGAGACCATAGAGATACTTCCTAAGGTGACAAACAAGGTTGGAGTCATTTTGGATAAAGTCGGGGGTTGTTTCATGTAGATTTCTTCATGAAATCTCCATGTAATAAGGTGGATTTAACATCCATTTGATGGACTTCCCATTTAAAGGTGGCGGCAAGGGAAAGAACAAGGCAGATAGAATTCATTTTTGCAATAGGGGAGAAGGCTTCAGTATAGTCAATGCCTTCAACTTGTGAAAATCCTTTAGCAACCAGACAAGCTTTATGTCTATCCACTTTTCCATCTAGTCCAAACTTGGTTTTGTAAACCCATCTACATCCGACAAGTTTTCATCCTTTTGGAAGAGGAACAAGATTCCAAGTATCGTTTGCTAATAAGTAACAATACTCTTCATTCATAGCTTCATCCCAATCTAGAGATCTAAGCTTCTTTAAAGGTTTCCCAGGATCAGATTTGAACCCGGGAGCCAATAAGGAAGCAGGCTCTTTCGAACCGAGAACGTGTACGTCGATAAGGTGGTCACCCGCAAGAGCAAACTTCGTTGCATCCCCCGAGTAGAGCGGGACCCATCTTGGAAGTCGGGAGTAAAAGGAATAATGAGGTGGAGGAGGATTGTCATCCTCTACCCCATCATCCGAATCGGAAGGAATGCTATTAAAAATAGAAGAGAGAGAGAGAGAGTGTGTACATATGCCGAATCGTGCTCGCAGTCAGTGGTGGTACCCCACCGCTCGAACTAGGTTCGCAGCCGATACATTTTCATCAAATTTTATCTCTTCTAATGATTATATTTTTGGATTTTAAGTTGTTGTGTCTATATCCTTTGACATCTTCAGAATATCCAACAAAAATGCATTTTTCACTCTTAGGTTCTAAGGCTTTATGTTTCACATCTAGAATATGGGCCCAAGCATCACTTCCAAAAACACGAAAGTGACTTACATCTGGTTTGATTAAGCTCCAAGCTTCTTCTCGAGTTATATTCTTTAAAACCTTAGTAGGAGTGAAATTTACTATGTAATTTGCACAGTTAATTATTTCTGCCCCAAAATTGAGACTAAGTCCTTGAGATTGAAGCATACAATTAGCCATTTCTTTTAAGGTGCGATTTTTCTTTCAAATACACCATTTTGTTGTGATATATGGAACAATATGTTGCACTGAATGCCATGCTTAGGTGCGTGTTGATAAATTTGTTGTTAACATATTCTCCTCCATTGTCTGATCTTAACTTGAGAATTTGATGTCCAGATTGTTTCTCAACAAAGGCCTTAAAGGCCAAGAACATGTTAAAAACTTCACTCTTGAGTTTTAAGAAGTATACCCAAGTACGTCTTGAAAAATAATCAATGAAAGTTAAGAAGTACTTGCAACTAGGGAAAGAAACAACAAGAAGTGGACCACATAAATCACTATGCACAAGCTGCAAAGCGGCTGAAGCGTGCCAAGAGGCATGTTTGTCAAAACTATCCCGATGATGTTTTCTGAGTACACATCCGAAGCAAACACCATCTCGGCAAGATACCATAGGAAGACCTGTCACCATATTTTCTTTACATAGAGTTTTAAGAGAGCGATAGTTTAAGTGACCAAATCGCTCATGCCAAAGTTTGCTCACTTCATCATTATGAGGAACAGAAATGGAGGGAAGACATGATGACCCAAAGTTGTCAAACTTATACAACCTTGTGGAATCATCAACAATGCCAGTAGCTAAAATATGTCTAGGATTTTTGAGGTCATGAGGTGAGAATTCTACTATTTTCCCTTCACCTGAATGAGTTATGTGATAAACAGATAGAAGGTTGCATGACAAGGTAGGAACACATAGTACATCATTAAACTGACCATTATCCGGATGAATGGTGCCAAATCCTATAATACTAAGAGACCTATCATCACCAGCATAAATATGTTTGGTGTTACAATCATTTAAAGAAGAAAACATGGCTTTATTTTTGGCCATGTGGTAAGAAGCTCCAGAATCAATGAGCCACTCATGAGAATAAGAAGAGGAAGATACATTTAATGCATAACCAGATCTTGATCCTTGACAACCACAAGCAGAAAGTGCCATTCTTGAAGATGAAGGTGAAGAGTGCTCCAAATTGATGTTGTACTTCTTCATTGTTGCTTCTAAGACTTCCATCTTCTTAAAACATTTGGACTCTATATGGCCATCCCGATTACAAAAGTTGCAAGGTCTATCTGTCTTCTTCCCTTTGTTTTTATTTAGCTTATCATTTTGGCGAGTTGCTTTTTCAGTTTGCGGCTGAAATTGCTTAGGACCCTTGTTTGATTTAGGACCATACTTTTTAGGATACTACTTCTTGTGACTCTTTTGATATGGTTGCTGTTGCACTGCTAAAGCTTTCTTAGAAGTGTTTCCAGAAGTGATAAGACCAAGGTGTAAGAGTTTTTCTTGTTCTCTTATCAAAGAATCGCAGAAGGCATCAAAAGAGGGGTTCTTGTAGGCAGTTCCTGAAGAAATGATGGCTTCTCTAGTGGAATGGAAGGTGGAAACAAATACAGAGTATGCAGGGCCAAGCTTAGCAAGAATGGAATAGATGAGGCGACCATCATCCTTTTTGACCTTACAACGTTCTAAAAGAAGTCTAAGGGTCTTGAATTTGGACAAAAAATCTTCAATGGAGGAGAAATTATTGGGGTCCAAAGTAAACAACTCATTTTCAAGCTAGTGGGCCCTGATTTGATTTTGAATGCCAAAAATAGTATTTAGCTTTTTCAGGGCTTCATCAGGGGTGTCAATTTCAAGGATATGAAATCGAAGAGCTTGAGCAATGGACATTCCTATCAACCCTCGTGCTTGATCTTGTTTATTTTCCCATTTAGCGACTTTATCATCATCGGAAGGTTTAGTTTCTTGTCCTGTGGCTATTCTATAAAGCCCTTTACTTCTAAGTATATCTACCATGTGAGGTAGCCATTGGAAATAATTGTTGCTGTTAAGAGTAATCAGGCATGCACTTTCCATTTTTTTAAAAACGGAGTTGAGAAAAGCTGAAACTAACTGCTCCAATGGAAAGATCTCAAAAAGTTAGGCTAATTAAAAAAAACAGCTCGAAAAACGGCTTCCGGATGAAGAAGTTATGCCTTTTTGAAAAAATTGAGTTGTACAAGCCGAATAGTTATGGGAACAGTTTGAAATTTGATGATGAAGTTCAACTTTAAAAAAAAAACCCCCGCCCCTTTAACAAAAAACTTTTTACAAAAGAAGCTTGAGAAATAGACTTGAACCCAAGACCTCTATTCTCATACACTAACTTCTCACCAACTGAGAGAGTAAAAGGATTCTGTAATTGTTTGAAAGGAGAAAGGGTTTTTTTTTGTCTTCGGTGTGGTGCCTTTTTCTTGCACAAAAAAACAAAAAAATCCGAGCAAAAAAAAAAAAAAACGAAATGCAACCCTTACAACAAAACATTAGATTTCCAGTTAGCCTTACCGGCAACTGTCTATTTTTTCACTATTTCTGATTTGCCGAGATCGCACAAAGACGTGGGGAAAGAGCATACGTAGCAAAAAAATCTCTTCTTCCTATTTCTGATTTGCCGAGATCGCACACAACTCAGAGAAAAGAGCATACACAGAGAAAATGGTATAGATCCGGCAAATAAATAAAACTTAAGAACATAAATAAATAGAGAGAACCGAAATAAGTAGAACTATTAACAAATATAACTGCAAAACAAAAACTTTATACCTCCAGATCTAAACTGACATAACTTGGGTAACCAGAAACCTTTTCGCATGAATTGAAAGACGTTCCTCACTGTAACAGACGCTCCGGACACAACAGAGCAGTTGTCCAGGCCCGAAAATGTTCAGAAATAGTAGATCTAGAAAACGGCAATCACATGCAGTCAAACCGGCTTCAGATTTGGATCAACAACGGATGCAACCCTCAAAATAGCTCTGATACCATGTAGGAATTTACAAGGTAAGTTCTGTAGATCAAAAACCAAAGGTCACCGCTCACAAACAGATCACAAATCAGTACACCAGTATTATCACGTGGTTAAAACCCACGAAGAGGGAAACAGTCCACGGCTTGAGCCAACGTGGCCACTTCAGGCAATTTATTAATATAAAAAGAAAAGTTACATATGTTTCTCTCATAAACGATTACCAGACAAATGACCCTTCATGCTCTTTAAATAGAGATCATGGACCAATCGGGTGTTAAGCCACAGATCATGTGTCGTTAATACCGAGGAGAGAGTGAACTATCGGATCACTACAAATCGTGACTGTCGGATTATAAGTTACAAATCTACATAGTAAAGAAACACACTTTACCTAACTCTACACTAGACTAAGTTATTCTTAACTATTTCCTATGTGTCGGAATATCCTAACAATATCGAATTTTGAAAGCTTGAAACTTTAAGATTGATGAATCATGAGACTCGATATGTTGTATGTTACTAACTTGTCCACGTGGTTGATGAAGATTATAACTTCTAGATGACTGATGTTATATGGTTCAATCCTTCCTTTTATGTTTTTTATATCTAATTCATCATTCTACATGTTTGATGACATATATGCATCAAAATATATAAAAATTCGCTCCTGAATCGGGAGCTTTTGAAGATGTTGCTCCTTGCTCCCGCTTCCGCTTCCGCTTTTGGTGGCTATCTATATTATATAATCTTTGTGGATGACTTCTCTCGGAGGACATGGAAATTCTACTTGAAGCACAAGGATGAATGTAATATCCCTTTCAGGGATATCTCTCAAACACAAGTAAACTTCAACCAGAGGTGGACTGTGAGGGCATTTACCAGATATGTCACCTCTGAAAAGAGGGTGAGATCTAGAGGCTACCTAGCCCTTTCCAGACTCTGTCTAAGAGTATGGGAAAAACACACCAAGTGGTATACTATTTGGAATGCTCAAAGAGAGAAATAATAGTAATGCAAGCGTACAATAGCATATGTAGAACATGTAACAGATACGCAGAAATATAGAGAGAAAGCTAAGCCATTTTATTATACTGAGAATAGAAATGAGTACAATAGGTGATTAGAGTGATGGCACCTAGACTTGTGCCAGGCAAGTGAAGAAAAGCTCTCAGAATGACAAAGAAATGGCTGCTCTCTGATCTGCGTCCAAGCTGCCGGAGAACTGCTGTGCTACTACTGCTAGAACCAAAATGAGTATTTGGGGTTGCTCCCCTACTTGGAAAAAGCTAAAACTCTGGAATCCACCTCTACTCACCAAACCCAGAAAAGCCCAGAGAGCGTTTCAGAAATAGCCAACCCCCGAAAATCACTCCCTCGAGGATCTACGCTATCCTCCAAGGCTCCGCACTGACACTGAAGGGAATCCACCAAAATACTGCCTGAAACTCTGCCCAAATCCTCCAATAGGCAAGGGCTGGCCCCTTGCTCAATCTCAAAGCTCGAAACCTCCAAAAGAAACCCAATCCGGAGCTCCCAAGAAATGGACTGCGTCCTCCCTCTCAAGACTGCGCAGTCACTAGATGCCAAGTTCCACCACCAAGCCTCAACTCGATCCTTCTGCAAAAATACTGATGGGACTACCTCACCCGAGCAGGCACTCGAAGTCCCCCGGGGCCGAGGGTGAGATCTCCGAACGGAGACACTCGGTGCACTAAACAGTGCTGCAGACTAGTTAAACAACCAGCATGCTCAAGAAGTCAAAGTGACCATCTCAATATCATAAACATCGAATGACCAAAATGAGGAGGCTCTCCTCCTTTTATAACGTTGGCCTCTCTCTCAAACCCTAGGCCCATCATCTCCAACGTAACCTCTCTTGGCCCCACGCTGCCAACTCAACCTGTGCAGTCCCTCCACGTGCTCTAGTGGGTCCCCTCTCTATGTGGTCTCTTTGCCCCCCTTGGCCCACTTAAGTTACAACGTTGTGTCTACTAGGGAGTGAACTTTATGTTTAGAGTGAGTTATGTCCCCCTTTACTCACTTTTATTTATAATTTAACTATAGTAGGCAAAATTGATCAAAATTAATATTTCCAATTAGCCATCGTTAATTCCCCCGGCAAAATGTTGCTTGACCCCAAGCAACTGTAGTGATGGATGCTGCAAGATTTTCTCACTCTCCCAAGTGGCATCCTCATCCAGCAAATTCTTCCATCTCACTAAGAATTCCCAGATTGTCCTGTTCCGCAGCTGCCTCTCCCTGGCATCAATAATGGCCTCTGGCTGTAA
The DNA here is from genome assembly GCA_034641835.2 of Pinus albicaulis. Classification (NCBI taxonomy): domain Eukaryota; kingdom Viridiplantae; phylum Streptophyta; class Pinopsida; order Pinales; family Pinaceae; genus Pinus; species Pinus albicaulis. The sequence continues at coordinate 993,267,459 of CM076569.1, read as the reverse complement.
CACCAAATGCCCCTCATCATGGTAGGCAGTAGCTCATTTGTCATTGTCCCCTGTTGCCCCAATGCCTTCTTCAGGCATGATACATGAAAAATGTTATGAATCTTGTTGCCTTGGGGCAGCTCCAACTCATAAGCAACCTATCCAACCCTGCGTATCACCCTGTATGGTCCATAAAAACGTGGCTTGAGCTTCTCAGCTCCCTTCTGCTTCAGTGACCACTGTCGGTATGGCTGCAAACATAGGTAGACCAAGTCCCCTACCTCAAACAGTCCCTCCACCCGACCCCTGTCGACATACAGCTTCTGTTGATTCTGCGCTGTAGCCATGTTATACTTGAGAGCTCGGAGAATGTCCTGGCTTTTTTGGATCCAATCTTTGGCTCTCGGAGCCTTGCTAGCACCAAACATCACATTAGCAAAAGATAGAGAATGATATCCATATAAGGCATAGAACGAAGACATATTGATGGATATGTGATGTGTGTTGTTGTAGTAGTACTCCTCCAGATGCAGCCACTTCAGCCACACTCTCTACTGCCCACTAAAATAGTTATGCAAGTAGCCCTCCAGCCACTTGTTAACTATCTCTGTCTGTCCGTCTGTCTGTGGGTGGTAGCTGGTGCTCGATGTCAACTCTGTCCCCACCAGCCGGAAAAGCTCCTGCCAGAATCTTCCCATAAAGCGACTGTCCCTGTCACTGATAATGTTCTTGGGAAGACCATGTAACTTGAAGATCTCTCTGAAGAATAGCTCTGCCACCTGTGCTGCTGTATAGTGTGCGGATATGGCTAAAAAGTGTCGTACTTCGTCAGCTGATCAACGACAACGAATATACAATCCTTGCCCTGCACCATGGGCAACCCTGTGATGAAGTCCATCGAAATGCTCTCCCATTTCCCCTCCGGAATGGGAAGAGGCTGCCACAAACCTGCTAGATGGCTCATCTCTCCCTTGTTTCTCTGGCAAACCTCGCACTCCCTGATATGCTGGAGCACATCCTCCTTGAGGCCCTTCCATGAGAACTTCTCTCTGATGGCCCTGTAGGTTTTGGTAAACCCCTGATGGCCGGATAATGGTGAATCATGTGATGCCTGAAGTATCTTCTTCTTGAGCTGGGAGCCCTCAGTCAAGAAGATCCTATCTCTGTAGTAGACGATCTCATCTATCACCCTGTATCTATCATCTGTCACCTGACCATCCAAAACCTCACAAGCAAACCTGTCCTTGGAGTACTCCACCAAAAGTCAAGCCCTCCAGTCTGTATCCAAACTCATCAGAGACAACGTGGCTGGTCTACGTGAAAGTGCATCGGCTACCACGTTGTTCTTCCCCTTGACATACTCAATGTCAAAGTCATAAGCCTGGATCTTGTTGATCCACTTCTGCTGCCTCTCCTATAGCTGCTTCTGCTCCAAAAAGAACCTGAGGTTGTTGTGATCAGTCCTCACCCTGAACCTGTTACCCACCAGGTACTGTCGGAATTTGGCCAATGCATGCATAATGGCCAGCGTCTCCTTGTCGTATATAGCATACAACCGCTCATGAGGAAGGAGCTTCCAGATCTCATAGGCTATAGGATGGCCTCCCTGCATCAACACTGCGCCGATCCCCTCTCCCGACGCATCACACTCCAAAACAAAAGGTTGCGTAAATTCTGGCAACGCAAGCACTGGGCAACTACTCATAACCTCCTTGAGCTTGTCAAAGGCTCGCTGCGCTGTATCTGTCCAACTAAATGCCCCTTTCTTTGTCAGATCTATCAGGGGTGTAGCGAGCTGAGAGAAACTCTTGACGAACTTCCTGTAATAAGTACAGATACCAATAAATCCTCGAAGCTCCGTCACGTTTCTCGGCTCTGGCCAATCTCTGATGGCCCTGATCTTCTCCTTGTGGACTCTCACTCTGTCCACCCCTATGATGTGTCCCAAGTACAGCATCTCCGTCAACCCAAACTCACATTTGGAGAGCTTAGCATAGAACGGCTGCTCCTCCAAAAGATAGAGTACTGTCTCTAGATGCTGAAGATGCTCCTCCCAAGTCCTACTGTATATAAGGATATCATCGAAGAAGACCAACACAAACTTCCTCAAGTGACTGTGGAAGATGTGGTTCATGCACGATTGGAAGGTAGCTGGTGCGTTGGTTAGCCCAAAGGGCATCACCAAGAACTCGAAGTGGCCATAATGACACCTGAAAGCGGTCTTCGGAATGTCTTGCTCCATCACGTGAATCTGATGGTACCTGGATCTCAAATCAATCTTTGAGAAGAACTGTGCTCTCCTCAACTCATCCATTAGCTCATCAATCCTCGGTATAGGGTATCTGTTCTTCAGGGTCTTTTTGTTCAGGGCCCTGTAATCAATGCACATCCTCAATGTGCTGTCCTTCTTCTTCACCAATACCACAGAAGAAGGAAAAGGACTCTTGCTCGGTCGAATGTGTCCAAGAGCCAGCAACTCCTGGATGGCCCGCTCAATCTCGTCCCAATAGGCCTTAAGATGCCTATAGGGGGTGGCAATAACGGCCTGAATGCCCTGCTCTAGCTCTATAGTGTGCTCAAACCCCCGATCCAGTTTCTGACCTGGCGGAATCTCCCCAAACACCGTGGCATACCTGTCAAGGATGGACTGTATATCCGGATGCACTGTCTGCTCTGTAGTCCCTGCCTCTGATGCATGCAGCTCTACTGCCCACTCTATGTCTCCCTTCCGGAGGATTGCCTCCATCCGGTGAGCTGAAACAGTTTGAGGCAGATATTTGTGTTGACCTCGTATCTTCTCATGCCTCCCGGTCTTCTCATCATCCCACTCCATCTCCAAGGCCTTCCAATCCGTGGTGACCTTCCCTAGAGTGATAAGCCACTGTACACCCAATATCATGTTGGTGTCCGGGATGTTGACCACGAAAAAGTGGTCAATCAATGTGTAGGTGCCCATCGTCACTGACAACTCTGGAACATATCGGGCACACTGCATAGCCTGATCTCCTGGGACCAAGACTGAAAACCCATCGAAGCTCTCTGTCTGTATGCCTCTTCGCTCTACCATCTGTGCATCGATAAAGTTGTGGGTTGCCCCACTGTCCACCAGTACTGACACTCGCTGCCCACGTACTGTCCCACGTACGCGCAGAGTCAGGTACTTGGGAACTCCTCGCAAGGCTGCAAGGGTCCCTCTGGTAGGTGCAAAGGTCGCACCTCCTGCTCCTGGGGGTGGAGGTGGCAAAGGATCCTGCGCTGCATGATTGCCTCCTGCCTCCACATCATAATCCTCATCCTCTTCCTCTCTACTCTCAGAGAAGACCTCAATAAAATGTGCTTTGCCAACAACACATCTGTGTCCTGGCGCCCACAGCTCTTGACAGGTAAAGCACAACCTCTTCTTCTTCAACTCCCTCCTGGCATCATCATTTAGCTGTACCCTATCTTGATTCCCTTTCGGAGGTGGAATCCTCACATCCTTCCCCTTTGGCTGGAAAGCTTGTCTCTGGGGTAAGGTGTCCTGGTCCTGGGTAATGCATCTTACAAATCCCGGGTCCTGCCAATGGCGTCTTGGAGTGTGGCTGGTCTAGTGGATCTGACTAGACCCCGAAGTGGCTCTGCTAACCCCTCAACAAACATGTAGATCATCCGTGCTGCGGATAGATCTGGCACCATCACTGAAATCCTCAGGAAGTCTACAATATACGTCTCTGGGCTCTTGGTCTGTTTGAGCCCGTCAGCTCAACAAAGTGCTCCTCCGGATTCCTCCAGTCAAACCTCTCTATCAACCTCCGAGTGAACTCGACATAGGTAGTCACTGTGGAATGCCTGAGTGTAACCATCCCATGGAACCACCAGTCCTGAGCCTCGCCATCCAAATGCAGTGTGGCCACCTTGATGGCCTCCGTCTCTGCCATCTGGTTGAGCTGGAAATATATGTCCAGCTTCTCCACCCAAGACTTTTCCGAACTGTTTGATGAACCATCGAACGTAGGCAAATGGAATCGGCTCGTTGTACGCTGGGTGTCTCCATCATGATAATGCCGGTGCCCTCCGTCATGGTCGCAAGGTCTGCTATCCCGCTGGAGCTGAACAAAGTCTCTGAATGAAAGGGCATCCCTGAACTCCTGCCCATATGCTTGGTACTCAGCAAAATAATCACCCATGTGGCCAGGCTTTGGCTCCTGCTGTGCTCCTGCCCCAGTGTCTACACCTAGGAAAGTGGACATAGTGGAACGAGTGGGGGCATGTGATGCCTGGTGCGAAGTGGCATCCCGCTCCTGCAAATGGTGGGATGTGCCTGACCCCTCATCAACCTGGAAACCCCTTGGGGTTTCACACTGTCTAGCCTCCACAGCAGTGAATCTCTGACCCATCATCTCGATCTACCTTGCCAGATCCTGCATTGATTTGAGGAGTGCTTCCCCAAACTGTTTTGCATCACTATCATTTGCCATTGGCTCTCCTTGCTCTGCGTCTACCACAAGCCCCTCCTGTTCTGTGTCTATCACAGGCTCCTCCTGTTCTGTGTCCACCACCCAAACGCAGTCACCCTCTCCGTAGGTGTTCTCCAACCTACGCTCAATATCTCTGTACTTCCTACCTCTGTAGCAGATGTAGGGCTTCTCCCCCGGTGTCATAGAATACTAGCTCCACAGGCTGAGCTAGATCTATGCTCTGATACCACTGTAATATCCCTTTTCAAGGATATCTCTTAAACACAAGCAAAATCCAACCAGAGGTGGACTGGGAGGGCGTTTACCAGATATGTCACCTTTGAAAAGAGGGTGAGATCTGGAGGCTACCTGGCCCTTTCCAGACTCTGTCTAATAGTATGGGAAAGACACACCAAGTGGTATACTATCTGGAATGCTCAAAGAGAGAAATAATAGTAATGCAAGCATACAATAGATACTCAAAAATATAGAGAGAAAGCTAAGCCATTTTATTATACTGAGAATAGAAATGAGTACAATAGGTGATCAGAGTGATGGCACCTAGACTTGCGCTAGGCAAGTGAAGAAAAGCTCTCAGAATGACAAAGAAATGGCTGCTCTTTGATCTGCGTCCAAGCTGCCAGAGAACTGCTGTGCTGCTGCTACTGCTAGAACCAAAATGAGTATTTGGGGCTGTTCCCCTACTCGAAAAAAGCTGAAACTCTGGAATCCACCTCTACTCACCAAACCCAGAAAATCCTAGAGAGCATTTCTGAAATAGCCAACCCCCGAAAATCACCCGCTTGAGGATCTACGCTATCCTCCAAGGCTCTGCGCTGACACTGAAGGGAATCCACCAAAATATTGCTTCAAACTCCTACCCAAATCCTCCAATAGGCAAGGGCTGGCCCCTTGCTCAATCTCAAAGCTCGAAACCTCCAAAAGAAACCCAATCCGGAGCTCCCAAGAAATGGACTGCGTCCTCCCTCTCAAGACTATGCAGTCACTAGATGCCAAGCTCCACCACCAAGCCTCAACTCGATCCTTCTGCAAAAATACTGATGGGACTACCTCACCCGAGCAGGCACTCGAAGTCCCCCCGGGCTGAGGGTGAGATCTCCGAACGGAGACACTCGGTGCACTAAACAGTGCTGCAGACTAGCTAAACAACCAGCGTGCTCAAGAAGTCGAAGTGACCAGCGCAATATCATAAACATCGAATGACCAAAATGAGGAGGCTCTCCTCCTTTTATAACGTTGGCCTCTCTCTCAAACCGTAGGCCCATCATCTCCAACGTAGCCTCTCTTGGCCCCATGCTGCCAACTCAACCTGCGCAGTCCCTCCACATGCTCTAGTGGGTCCCCTCTCTACGTGGTCTCTTTGCCCCCCTTGGCCCACTTAAGTTACAACGTTGTGTCTACTAGGGAGTGAACTTTATGTTTAGAGTGAGTTATGTTCCCCTCTACTCACTTTTATTTATAATTTAACTATAGTAAGCAAAATTGATCAAAATTAATATTTCCAATTAGCCATCGCTAATTGGGAATATTACAATGAAGCATTTGGTATGTTATAGGATTTCAAAGCACTGTTAGAAAATCAAACAGGGAAACGAAGTAAACTTTTCAGGTCTGATAATGGTGGAGAATACACTTCTAATGAGTTCGTTGACTTTTGCTATTGGAAATACTGAGAGGGGTGAATCAATATTTCTTAGCAATTAGTAACTTATTAATCTTTTCAGAGCATTAATTATTCTTCAGCAATATTTAAAATCATAAATAAACAGTAGACAATAAACACAAAGGTTTTTAGGTGGAAAATCCCTTGCGGGTCAAAAACCACTGAATTTTTTTATAGAAGTTCTTTAAATCTTCAGCTGCAACTGAAAAGAAAGCTACAAGTCCGTAGAACTCTAGAAAAACATTCTTCTCCAACACCCACTACAAGGACGCTCCAATGCCCCGGGTTTTATCAGCAGTCAACTCAAACGATGCTCCAACACCCTAGCAAGAACGAACTTGCCCTAGCACCACCCTACCACCTTGAAAAAGGAGAAAAATCTAAATACAAAATTGTGGACTCCCATACTAGGGACAATGATCCACTTTACATTGATATATAATGATTTTCTTCGACTAACCAAAACAACTCTAGGACCTAAGCCAGTGTCCAACAAAGCCTTGGACCAAACACCCTTATTCCGATAGATTTCTACAATAGTACAATCCCTTTTACAAAAAAATACAAGACTTTGAACAACATACAACATTTATAATGACCTGTACACAATGCCTTTAATGCTGATGATGAGACTTATGTATTTGCTCATCCTTCAACAATGTGAAATGGTCAAGATGTTCTTCATTTGATGATGTAACCACCATGTCCTTGATGATAAGGTTGTACTGTAGTGAGGACAATCCTATAAACAACATTGTTGCTTACTCAAGGAAACTCTTACTCAAGTGATTACTTTGATGAAGTCTTGGGCACCCAACTGCAAGAACCACTTTTTCCACCTTATGTCAGCAAGTCAGCTTGCAGAGGTCAACCTTCACACTGGACAAATGTGTATATATGTGGATGTTGTTCACAAGTGTGCTTCTTCTAGAACTGACCACAATTTAACAGAGTCTTGTTGCTTGGATCAAATTAGGTTACAAGGAGACTATATGTACCTAAGCCGCAAGCAATTTTTGTGGAAGGACACCTGTAACGTTGCTTGCTGAGATATCGAGCCTTTAAAAATTCCTCCAAAGATAAAATTTTGTGCTTTGATGCCAGGACCAAGGCTTATGTAGGGAGCGGGAGCTTTAATTATCACAATATTGTTTCAACAAATCCCAATCTTCTTGGGCCAAGATTCTAGGTCTTCCACTTGCAATTATTCACCCCAAATGAACCCCAAAAAGCCAATAAAATTGTGATAAAGAGCTTGAACAGTTCTGCAAACTTGGTGACCTAGATGGTCAAGTGTCTGCAATGACAAGCCTAGAGCTGCAATCAAAATGCGCAAGTGAGCCCTAGATGAGGGTCAGGCATCTGTAATAAGCCCTACTCCACTCTTACACAGGGCCGAAGATAATCACAATAGGTCTGAACTTTTATAGATAGCGCAGGTGAGAAAACTGGTTCGAAATTATAGGTAGTAACCACAGGTATGGCTCTATCTACTTGCAATTTGTTGCCAAAGGACTTTGCTTTCCTAAAGACTGAACCTTCAAACCAAAAGAACCACCACCAAAACCCTAACCAACTTATGATTCCTAAGTTAAATCCACTAGGGCAGAAAAAAGTTCAAAGAGTCCCTTCATAAGATCATTCATTCAAGTGCATACATTTGGAGAAGATATTAGGTCTCTATTTATAGACATAAGTTTAGGCTATGAGGGGTTTCAATATGTGAACGTTGGAGGAGGCTTGGGAACTAAAATTTGAATGTGTGCATGTCTTGTTCTCTAAGCAAAAAGGTCACTACCCTTTTGCTAGATGAATTTGACCTTTGATGCAAAACACTAATGATGCCCTTAAGATGATTTTTCCATGAAATATGATAAATGACCCACATGCTTGATGTCTAAACTTTGACAACCAATGAAAGAGTGCCATGTCACCACCCCTTGGGGTTTTTTCCCACTCGTTAGGGTCATTAACGTCAAACATGAATATCTCTCAAACCGTGAAGAACTACATGGCGTGCCACATACCAGCAGAAACAGTTCGACAAGAAGAATCCATCTAGGGTGGTGTATATGCAGGAAAAAATGATTTTCTATGGAATATTGGTCAACGAAAGCAAGGCATCTCCTAGTGTTGCTTCGATTGACATCATTGACAACCACCTATCAACAATCTCCCCCTTTGGCATTGATGGCAACACATGTACTCAACTTGCGATGATGGCTCCCTCTGGCATCATGCTTCTAACCTTCCTAACGCTTTCTCTCCCCCTTTGACATCAATGGCAAAGGGTAACTTCCCCTAACAATCTTCCCACTTCCTGTGGATATGTAACCTGCCTCTACTCCCCTTGTTTGCTTGGCGAGATAAAAGAATATTCTAATGTGAACTTTGGAGAATCCCAAGTTTTTGGCGAAGATACTTGAATGTCTCACGTGGTAATGGTTTAGAGAATATGTCAGCTATTTACTCTTTGGTCCCAATATATGGTTCAATCCATGTTTTTATGTTTTTTATATCTAATTCATCATTCTACATGTTTGTTGACATATATGGATCAAAATATATAAAAATTTGCTCCTGAATCAGGAGCGTTTGAAAATGTTGCTCCTCGCTCCCGCTTCTGCTTCCGCTCTTGATGGCTATCTTTATTATATAATCTTTGTGGATAACTTCTCCTGGAGGACATGGAAATTCTACTTGAAGCACAAGGATGAGGCATTTGATATGTTCAAGGATTTCAAAGCACTATTAGAAAATCAGACAAAACCAAACAGGGAAATGAATTAAACTTTTTAGGTCTGATAATGGTGGAGAATACACTTCTAATGAGTTCGTTGACTTTTGCTATTGGAAATACTGAGAGGGGTGAATCAATATTTCTTAGCAAATAGTAACTTTTTAATCTTTTCAGAGCATTAATTATTCTTCAACAATATTTAAAACCATAAATAAACATTAGACAATAAACACAAAGATTTTTAGTGGAAAACCCCCTGTGGGTCAAAAACCACTGAACGTTTTTCTAAGAAGTTCTTTAAATCTTCAGCTCCAATTGAAAAGAAAGCTACAAGTCCCTATAACTCTAGAAAAGCATTCTTCTCCAACACTCACTACAAGGACGCCCCAACGCCCTGGGTTTTATCAGCAGTCAACTAAAAGGATGCTCCAATACCCTAGCAAGAACGAACTTTCCCTACCACCACCCTACCACCCCGAAAAAGGAGAAAAATTTAAATACAAAATTGTGGACTCCCATACTAGCGACAATGATCCAGTTTACATTGATATATAATTATTTTTCTTCAACTGACCAAACCAACTCTAGGACCTAAACCCTTGTCCCAACAAAACCTTGGAACAAACACCCTTATTCCAATATATTTTTACAATAGTACAATCCCTTTTACAAAAAATTACAAGACTTTGAACAACATACAACATGTACAATGACCTGTACACAATGCCTTTAATGCTGATGATGAGGCTCATGTATCTGCTCATCCTTCAATAATGTGAAATGGTGAAGATGTTCTGCTTTTGATGATGTAACAACGATGTCCTTAATGATAAGTTTGTACTGTAGTGACGACAATCCTATAAACAACATTATTGCTTACTCAAGGAAACTCTTACTCAAGTGATTACTTTGATGAAGTCTTGGGCACCCAACTGCAAGAACCACTTTTGGGCTGCGGTCAAAAATCTCTAACTGTAATAACTGTTTCACTATTTTTCCACCTTATGTCAATAAGTCGACTTGCAGAGGTCAACCTTCACACTGGACAAACGTGTATATATGTGGATGTTGTTCACAAGTGTGCTTCCTCCAGAACTGACCACAATTTAACAGTCTTGTTGCTTGGATCAAATCAGGTTGCAACGAGACTGTGTACCTAAGCCGCAAGCAATTTTTGTGGAAGGACACCTGTAACATTGCTTGTTGAGATATTGAGCCTTTAAAATGCCTCCAAAAATAAAATTTTGTGCTTTGATGCCAGGACCGAGGCTTATGTAGGGAGCAGGAGCTTTAATTATCACAATATTGTTTCAACGAATCTCAGTCTTCTTGGGCCGAGACTCTAGGTCTTCCACTTGCAATTATTCAACCCAAATGAACCCCCAAAAGCCAATAAAATTGTGATAAAGAGCTTGAACAGTTCTGCAAACTTGGTGCCCTAGATGGTCGAGTGTCTGCAATGACAAGCCTGGAGCTGCAATCAAAATGCCCAAGCGAATCCCAAATTCCCAAATAAAAACCTTGTACCCAAGCAATGAGCCTTTAATGTCTTTTGTTGTAATGTCTTTTGTTGTTGTGAATGTTGAGCCCTAGATGAGGGTCAGACATTTGCAATAAGCCCTACTCCACTCTTACACAGGGCCGAAGATAATCACAATAGGTCTGAACTTTTATAGATAGCACATGTGATGAAACAAGTTTGAAATTATAGGTAGTAACCACAGGTATGGCTCTATCTACTTGCAATTTGTTGCCAAAAGACTTCGCTTTTCTAAAGACTGAACCTTCAAACCAAATGAACCACCACAAAAACCCTAACCAACTTGTGATTCCTGAGTTAAATCCACTAGGGCAGAAAAAAGTTTAGAGAGTCCCTTCATAAGATCATTCGTTCAAGTGCATATATTTGGAGAGGATATTAGGTCTATATTTATAGACATAGGTTTAGGCTATGAGGGGTTTCAATAAGTGAACGTTGGAGGAGACTTGAGAACTAAAATTTGAATGTGTGCATGTCTTGTTGTCTAAGCAAAGAAGGTCACTACCCATTTGGTGGATGAATTTGACCTTTGATGCAAAACACTGATGCCCTTAAGATAATTTTTCCATGAAATATGATAAATAACCCACATGCTTGATGTCTAAACATCAACAACCAATGAAAGAGTGCCATGTCACCACCCCTTGGGGTTTTTCCCCACTCACTAGGGTCATTAACTTCAAACGTGAATATCTCTCAAACCGTGGAGAACTACGTGGCGTGCCACATACCACCAAAAACATTTCAACGAGAAGAATCCATCGAGGGTGGTGTGGATGCAGAATATAATGATTTGCTATGGCATATTGGTCAACGAAAGTGAGGCATCTCTTGGTGTTGCTTCGGTTGACATCAATGGCAACCACCTATCAACAATCTCCCCCTTTGGCATTGATGGCAACAGATGTACTCACCTTGTGATGACGACTCCCTCTAACATCATGCTTCTAACCTTCCTAACGCTTTCTCTATCCCTTTGACATCAATGGAAAAGGGTGACTTCCCTTGACAATCTTCCCGCTTGCTATGGACATGTAACCTACCTCTACTCCCCTTGTCTGCTTGGTGAGATAAAAGAATATTCTAATGTGAACTTTGGAGAAACCCAAGTTTTGGCGAAGATACTTGAATGTCTCACGCGGTAATGGTCTAGTGAATATGTCAGCTATTTACTCTCTGGTCCCAATATATTTTACCTTTATATTCTTCTCTGCAACCTGTTCTCCAACAAAATGATACTTGATCAGAATGTGTTTTGTTTTTGAGTGCATGATAGGATTGTTGGAGATACTTATAGCGTTGGTGTTATCATGGAACATCGTAATGGGCTCATCAAATTTCACTTGAAGATCCTTCAATGTTTGTTTCATCTAGAGCGTTTGCGTACAAGAAGTTGTTGTTGCGATATATTCTGCTTCCCCTTTGGATAAGGAGACTGAAAATTGCTTCTTGCTGAACCACGAAACCTAGACAACCACCTAGATAGAAAGTTGCTCCACTAGTCAACATTTCTTGCCCAATCCACATCTGTATAAGTTGTGATGGTTAACTCATTCCCTGTTGGGTACCACAGGTCAAATGTTGCTTTTCCATTGAGATATCGAAAGATTCTATTCACTGTAACGATGTGGGATTATTTTGGTGTTGCTTGGAATCATGCTACTTAGCTAACTACCCACATCACATTTGGCATGGAAGTTGTTACATACAGGAGACTACCAATCATAGATCTATACATCCTTTGATTTGCATCTTTGGATAAATCATCCATGTTCAACTTGCAACATGTCACCATTGGGGTACTGACTGGCTTACAATCTTCCATTTGAAACGTTTTCAACATTTCCTTGATATATTTGGTTTGACATTTCCATGATATCTTCTTGAGATATCTGAAGTCCCAAGAAGAATGTCAACTCACCAAGTAATGACATCTCAAACTCACACTGTATATTTGCTGCAAACTTCTTGCATAATCTGTCATCATCGTTCTCAAAGATTATATCATCCACATATACTTTTAATAATCGTCAGGCTATCATGTTCAACCATGTTCAACCCTTAAAGATTGTAGTCAACACTTCTCTCTTAAATCCTTGTTTTTGCAAGTACCTGTCAAGACAGGCATACCATGCCCTAGGAGCTTGTTTGAGACCATATAAGGCCTTCTTTAACTTGCAAACATAGTCTTGCTTGTCAGTTAGCAAAAATCCCTCTGGTTGTTCTATGTATACCTCTTCTTGTAACTCTCCATTCAGAAAGGTTGATTTTACATCCATTTGATATATTTTGATCTTCCTCGAACAAGCATAATGGCTTCCATTCTAGCGGCGGGTGGAAATGTCTCTTCAAAATCGATTCCTACAACCTGTGCATACCCTTTGTAGACCAATCTTGCCTTGTTCCTGGTAATCTGTCTATATTCGTTCAAATTGTTCTGAAACCCCACTTTGTACCAATGAAATTTTTGTCCTTTGGTCGTGGAACCAATTCCTGTTGAAATTTGATGACTAAAAAGTTTCTTGCAATCCCAACCCAGTTTTAATTTCACCTTATCATGCCCATTCAGTTAAATTCCCTTTCCCATAAACATACATTCAACATATAGAATTCTGGAAATGAAATTTTCAGATGAAAACACATGGGACGGTCAACACATGCTGAAAATAAATATGGACATAAACAGACCAGCAACACATGAAAATACACATATTTTGGTCAACTTAGACCCAGACAAAACCCCTTGAATCTTCTCCTGGGAAAACCTGTTAGAGAGCACTTCAAATTTATTTATCTTTCAAGTTCAGGAAAATTACATTTGTAGACAAAACAAAACAACAAAATACAACTTATCTCTTTAGCCCAAAACTCCTTGAAAACCGTGCCCACTTTGCCTCGATTTCCATGCCCACTTGAAGCTGAAAAAATGTACTGTACAGATAGAGACTTACAGACTGTACTGTACGGATTTCTTTAATGTTGTATGGACTGTACGGATTTTTTTTCCTTTTAAAAAACTTATCTTGAACTACGTGCAGCTCACAACATTAAATGGTGTTTGTATTGTACCTTCTGTTGTCTTCTATGCCTTAATTTTCGTGCCCATCTTTTCCCAGAAATCACTCCTACAATTTGCTGCAACAAATTTCTCCTTCAAAACTTTTCTCCAACCCTCAGCATCCTTTCTCTAATATGCTCATGAAGAATGAATGCAACCTCTCTTTTTTTCCCCCTTTTGTTTCCCTAAATGTCTTTTGGGCAACCCTAAGATCTAATGGCTCAGATTCATTTAGATCAAGGGATGAGAATAAATGTGCATTTAATTCTCACTTTCTATTTTTTTAACTCACCCATAAAATAAAGTACCCACATTGTACTTTAGACAACTCACCCAGAAAATAAAGTACCCACATTGTACTTTATGTTTAAAGTCACTTTTCACTTTATAATTTAACATTGACTTTACCACTTATAAAGTCACTTTCACTTTATAAAGTGACACTTAGTAAAAGAATTATTTTGGACACTTTTCCCTAGGTATAGACTAACCCATGGGAAACCACTTGTCCAAGGTACATTAAATATCAACACTCCCTCTTACCGAGGAAAGTGTTTCTCACCACACTGATCTTGTCCCTAAAATGGACATGTTTGCCTCTTGGCAAGGACTTTGTGAGAACATCGGCCACCTGCTCATCTGTCGATATATACTCCAACTTCACTGCCCCCTTCTGAACATAGTCCCTGATGAAATGAAAATGATGTCAACGTGTTTTGACCTGTCATGAAACACTGAATTCTCTGTGAGTTTAATGCAACTCTAATTATCACTGTGAATAACTGTCGGTCTCAACCCCTGATGAAATAGGCCACACAACAACTTACGGAGCCAAATAGCCTCACAACTAGCCTGGCTAGCAGCCATATACTCAACCTAAGAAGAGCTCAAAGCAACTAACTTTTTCTTTCGATTGAACCACGACACAATTGCCGAACCCAATCCGAAGCAACACCCTGAAGTGCTTTTCCTATCAGAAGCACACCCTGCCCAATCTGAATCTGTGTAACTTGCCAACCTCACTCCATCTCCCTGCCTATAGTCCAAACCATAATCAAGAGTGCCTTGCATGTAGCGAAGAATGTGCTTTGCAGCAACCCAGTGCACCCTCCTGGGCTCAACCATGAACTGGCTAAGTGTGTTCACTGCAAAGAATATATCTGGCCTAGTGTTGACCAGATACATCAAGGACCCAATAAGTTGCCTATACAATGTGGGATCCACCAAACTAGAATCTGAAGCATGAAGCTTCTTCCAGTTGGTGATCATAAGTGTAGACATGCGTCTACAGTTTGCCATGTGAAATCTGCTCAACCTTTCCACAACATACTGCCCCTGACCCAGAAAGATATGCCCCTCCTCCTGCCACACCTCAAGCCCCAAAAAGTAATGCATCAACCCAATGTCCTTCATCTCAGTCTCCATAGCAAGATCCTCCTTGCAACCATTAATTAGTCTCTCTGCCCTAGTAATGAACCTGTCATCAACATATAGCACAAGAATGAGCGGATCATCCCCTACAACAATTTAGTATAGGTTCGGATCTGCATCACTCTTCGTGAAACCCATTTGTTGCAAGTAAGTATCAATCCTCGAATACCAAGCTCTCAGAGCTTGCTTAAGTCTGTAGAGTGCTCGCCTCAATCGACATACATGGGTCTCCCGCCCAAGCACCTCAAAGCCCTGTGGTTTCTCAACATACACCTCCTCCTCTATAACTCCATTTAGAAATGTAGTCTTCACATCCATCTGATGGATCTGGAAGCCCATTTCTGCCACAATAGAAATAAGGGATCAGATAGAAGTGTACCGAGCTACGGGAGCGAAGGTCTCATCATAGTCAACTCCCTCCATCTATGAGAACCCTCTAGCCACAAACCTCTCCTTGAACTTCTCAACGCTGCCATCCGCAGCATGCTCAATATTGTAGAGCCACCTGGGAGTCACAACTGACTTTCCCTCATGCGTAGGCACCACCTTCCAGACATTGTTCTTAATGATAGAGGCATAGTCCTCCACCATAGCCTCTCTACCTTCCAATTTTTTGGCTGATCCCTTTCCTCATCTCATAGGCAATAAGAATTCCATGAAGTTCATCCATCTTGAGAGTATCTAGGTCCTTCATTTCTTCTATGGCACTTACTTTGGAGTCAAATATGTCAAGAAGTGATCTCAGGATTTTTTGAACTGTGGTGCTTTCTTCAATATTTTCCTCTAGTCCTTTAAGAGAGTTAACCACTTCAGCTACTCTGAGGAAGTATGATGCAATATCTTCTTCATCATCCATTTTCAGACTCTCGAATTGTCTTCTATAGGTTTGAAGCTTTGCTTTCTTAACTTTGGAGTCCTCATCATATAGCGAAACCAATTTATCCCATACTTCTTTGGCTGAGTCACAGTTCACGACTTCCGTAAATTCAGAATCAGTGATTCCACTAATGATGGAATTCAAAGCTTTGGCATTAGCAATGTAGGCTTTTCTTTCATCTGGATTAGTTGGAAGACCGGCGGGAGCTTTGTATCCATCCAAAACAGAGTGCCATACTTTAGGTCCAAGAGACATTAGATAGTAGGACATCCTCTTTTTCCAGAAACTAAAATTTGTTCCATCAAAGATAGGGAGTTTTCCTGTTGCTTCCATGTTCTTCATTGTGCCTAAGAATCCTTCTTCTAGCTATTAGGCTGATAATGAAGAAGCTGGCTCCAAAACCAATTGTTGGAAATATTGAGAGGGGGGTGAATCAGTATTTCTTTTCAATTGTTAATTATTGCCAGTTAGATTCTTCACCTGTTTCCCTGTTGCTTCCATGTTCTTCATTGTGCCGAAGAATCCTTCTTCCAACTCTTAGGCTGATAATGAAGAAGCTGGCTCTGAAATCAATTGTTGGAAATACTGAGAGGGGGGTGAATCAATATTTCTTTTCAAATAAGAGGGTACTTAACTTCTAGCTTAGATCCTCTTTTTAGTCTTCGTACAAATTGAGCTAACTCGTTTTCAGTATCTGATTCATCGTTGTTGTAATTCCATCCTTTTCCTCCTTTTGTAGATTTTGAGGCTTTGAAAGCTACTTCTTTGAAATTTGGGATCCCTATCCTCATCTCATAGGCAATAAGAATTGCGTGAAGTTCATCCATCTTGAGAGTATACAAGTCTCTCCACCTCAAACTTGATAGTAGACCAAGTCCCCTACCTCAAACTGTCTTTCCACCCGACCTCTATCAGCATACAACTTCTGTTGGTTTTGCGCTGTAGCCATATTACCCTTGAGAGCTCGGAGAATATCCTGATTCTCTTGGATCCAAATCTTGGCTCTTGGAGCCTTGCTAGCACCAAACATCACATCAGCAAAAGACAAAGAATGATATCCATATAAAGCGTCAAAAGGAGACATACCAATGGACATGTGATGTGTAGTGTTGTAGCAGTACTCCCCTAGATGCAGCCACTTCAGCCATGCTCGATGCTGCCCACCGACATAGTTACGCAAGTAGCCCTCCAGCCACTTGTTAACTATCTCCGTCTGTCCGTCCATCTGTGGGTGATAACTGGTACTCGGTGTCAATTCCGTCCCCACCAACCGGAAAAGCTCCTGCCAAAATCCGCCCATGAAGCCGCTGTCCCTGTCACTGATGATGGTCTTAGGAAGACCATGTAGCCTGAAGACCTCTCTGAAGAACAACTCGGCCACCTGTGATGCTGTGTAGTGTGCGGATATGGCGAAAAAATGTGCATACTTTGTCAATCGATCAATGACGACAAAGATACAATCCTTGCCCTGCACCATGGGTAACCCTATGATGAAGTCCATCGAAATACTCTCCCATTTCCCCTCCGGAATGGGAAGAGGCTGCAATAATCCCGCGGGATGGCTCATCTCCCCCTTGTTCCTCTAGCAAACATCGCACTCCTTGATGTGCTGGAGTACGTCCTCCTTGAGGCCCTTCCATGAGAACCTCTCTCTAATGGCCCTGTAGGTTTTGGTAAACTCCCGATGGTGAATCATGCGATGCCTGAAGTATCTTCTTCTTGAGATGAGATCCCTCAGTCAAAAAGATCTGGTCCCTGTAGTAGATGATCTCATCGACCACCCTGTACCTGTCATCCGCCACCTGTCCATCCAGAACCTCACGTGCAAATCTATCCTTGGAGTACTCTACTAAAAGTCGAGCCCTCCAGTCTGTGTCCAAGCTCATAAGAGACAACGTGGCTAGTCTACGTGAAAAGGCATCTGCTACCACGTTGTTCTTACCCTTGACATACTCAATGTCAAAGTCATACGCCTGGATCTTACTGATCCACTTCTACTGCCTCTCCTGTAACTGTTTCTGCTCCAAAAAGAACCTGAGGTTGTTGTGATCAGCCCTCACCCTGAACCTGTTACCCACTAAATACTGTCGGAATTTGGCCAATGCATGCATAATGGCCAACATCTCCTTGTCGTATATAGAATACAACCTCTCGTGTGGAAGGAGCTTCTGGCTCTCAAAGGCTATAGGGTGACCTCCCTGCATCAATACTGTATCGATCCCCTCTCCTGACGCATCACACTCCAAAACAAACGACTGCATAATCTTGGGTATGTCCTGTTCCCTCACGCGAATCTGATGGTACCCAGATCTCAAATCAATCTTTGAGAAGAACTGTGCTCCTCTCAACTCATCGATCCTGGGTATGGGGTACCTGTTCTTCACGGTCTTCTTGTTCAGGGCCCTGTAGTCAATGCACATCCTCAATGTGCTGTTCTTCTTCTTCACCAACACCATGGAAGAAGCAAAAGGACTCGTGCTCGGCCAAATGTGCCCAACAGCCATCAACTCCTGGATGGCCCGCTCAATCTCATCCCAATAGGCCTTGGGATGCCTATAGGGGGTAGTAATCACTGCCTGTATGCCCTGCTCAAGCTCAATGGTGTGCTCAAACTGCCGGTCCGGTGGCTGGCCTAGTGGAATCTCCCCAAACACTGTGGCATACCTGTCAAGGATGGACTGTATCTCTGGGTGCACCGTCTACCCTGTAGTCCCTGCCTCTGATGCACGCAGCTCCACTGCCCACTCTACGTCTCCCTTTCGGAAGACTGCCTCCATCCGATGAGCCAAAACCGTCTAAGGCGGATATGTGTGATGTCCCCGTATCTTCTCATGCCTCCCTGTCTTCTCATCATCCCACTCCATCTCTAGGGCCTTCCAATCTGTTGTGACCTTCCCTAGAGTGATAAGCCACTGAACACCCAGTACCATGTTGGTGTCCGGAATATTGACCACGAAAAAGTGGTCGATCAGTGTATAGGTGCCCATCGTCACTGACAACTCTAGAACATAACGAGCACACATCATGGTCTGATCTCCTGGGACCAAAACTGAGAATCCATCGAAGCTCTCTATCTGTATACCTCTCCGCTCAACCATTTGTGCATCGATGAAGTTGTGGGTTGCCCCATTGTCAACCAAAACTGATATTTGCTGGCCACGTACTGTCCCCCGTACGCACAACGTCAAATACTTGGGAACTCCTCGCAATGCTGCAAGGGCCCCTCCAGTAGGTGCAAAAGCCGCACCACCTTCTGGTGGTGGTGGAGGTGGCAAATGATCCTGTGCTGCATGACTATCTTCTGCCTCTACGTCATCCTCCTCATCCTCTTCCTCGCTGCTCTCGGAGAAGACCTCAATAAAATGTGCTTTGCCAACAGCACATCTATGTCCCGGTGCCCACGGCTCCTGACAGGTGAAGCACAACTTCTTCTTCTTCAGCTCCCTCCTGGCATCATCATCCATCTGTGCCCGTCCTAGATTCCCCTTTGGAGGCGGAATCCTCACATCCTTCTCCTTGGGCTGGAAAGCCTGTCTCTGGGGGTAAGGTGTCCGGGTCTTGGGTAAGGCATCCTGTAAATCCCGGGTCTTGCTAATAGCATCCTGGAGTGTGGCTGGTCTAGTAGATTTGACTAGACCCCGAAGTGGCTCTGCTAACCCCTCAACAAACATGTAGATCATCCATGCTGCGGATAGATCTGGCACCATCACTGAAACCCTCAAGAAGTCTGCAATGTATGTCTCTGGGCTCCCAGTTTGTTTGAGCCTCGTCAGCTCAACAAAGTGCTGTTCCGGATCCCTCCGGTCAAATCTCTCTATCAATCTCCTGGTGAACTCGGCATATGTTGTCACTGTGGAATGTCCGAGTGTAACCATCCCATGGAACCACCAGTCCTGGGCCTCACCATCCAAATGTAATGTCGCCACCTTGATGGCCTCCGTCTCTAACATCTGGTTGAGCTAGAAATAGATGTCCAGCTTCTCCACCCAAGACTTTGTCGAACTGTTTGATGAACCATCAAACGTAGGCAAGTGGAATCTGCTAGCTGTGCGGTGGGTATCTCCATCATGATAATGCCGGTGCCCTCTATGATGGTCGAGGGGTCTAGTGTCCCGCTGGAGCTGAACAAAGTCTCTGAACGAGAGAGCATCCCTAAACTCCTGCCCATAGGCCTGATACTCTGCAAAATAATCGCCCATATGGCCGGGCTCTGTCTCCTACTGGGCTCCTGCCCCTGTGTCTGCTCCCAGAAAAGTGGGCATGGTAGAGCGTGTAGGTGCATGTGATGCCTGGTGCTGGGTAGCATCACACTGAGTGGCAATACGCTCCGGCAAATGGTGGGATGTACCCGATCCCTCACCAATCTGGAAACCCCTTGGGGTTTCACTCTGTCTAGCCTCCACAGCGGTGAATCTCTGCCCCATCACCTCGATCTGCCTCGCCAGATCCTGTACTGATCTGAGGAGCGCTTCCCCAAACTGTTTTGCATCACTGTCATCTGCCATCGGCTCCTCCTGCTCTGTGTCTACCTAAGTCACCGGGTTCGGCGAACATCAATGAAAAAATTCGAAATTCGCCGAATATGTTCGATTTTGTTCGGCGAACACAAAGCCGAATCCCAAGTTGAACACAATGCCGAACACGAACATGAAAAAACAGTCGATTAAATTCGTTTTTTTAATTAAATTTGGCAAAAAATCGTTTGTGTTCGTTTAGGTTTGGCATTTTGGTGACATTGGCGTTGCCGCATTGGTAATGATTTTCATTGCCGCATTGCATTTGCTCCTGCTCACGAATAGCTCTCAGGCTTCAGCTCATGAATAGCTCTCGGCCGCCGACGCCACAACGCACAAGTGACAGCTCCAAGCTCCACGGGCTCATAGCGCACAGGTGACAGGCACAGCTCCGCGGGCCACAGGCTACAAGCACAGCTCGAGCCTCGGCCCTCACCTCTCCATAGGCTCACACTGCGCAGTGCCCACTACCCACTGTCGGCCCACTCTCGGTGTTGCAATCCTTCTCAATTCAAAACTTGCCATAGCAGACTGGGGAAAACCTGGTATTTTTGCTTATCGCCACTAAAGCAAAGAGGATGGTAAGATCTTGAACCCCTCTAATCAACAACGATGCATTCACCATATGGCACAACAAAATAAATCGAGAACCTTCCCTCTCACGATAACCACTAGACACGTGTTGTCCGCAATGTGATGGAACCAAGGTTGGGGATATGCATAATCACATACGTTAATATATATTCAAAAATTTATAAAACTCTAATTGTTGATTAATATAAATCAGTGTTGATAGTAAGAGCCTACGCAACCTATGCCAAACAATGTAAGCACTTAAGATCAATACAAAATTATACCACTTGTTAAGTATTACAATAGGGTATTGTAATATAATTAGAGAAAGGAATAGTTGTATCCATGTTTTCTATAGTTTATAGAAAGCTTTTGATTAAAGTCTTTAATCCATATTATTATTATTATTATTATTTACTTTGACTATTTACATTGTAGATGATTGTAGATGAAGTTTACATAAAAGTGGAACAACCATTTATTACATGTTTTGATTTTTTTGGAAGCTGAGAATATGGTTTTTGGTGAGATGTGAATTTTTTAATATTTTAATTTATATTTTTCTAATATATAAATGGATTTTAATTTATGAAAATTAGTTTTTTTTACTTGTATTTTTAAATGTATAAATAAATTAAATTTCTTGAAAATATTATTTTAAAATATAAATATTACACCGATTCAATATTTAAAAGCTATAATCTTTTAGTTTATAATGAAATTCAGTAAATAATTTACATAGGAAAAGACCTAAAAGAGGCTAAATTATTAAGCCACTATTTAAAAACTATTTGGCCACCATTTATAATTGGCAAGTTTGGTATATTAATTAAAACCGGAGTTAGTTAGTCTTTTCCTTCATTTTAAGGTTGAAATTTTTTTGTATTTGATTTTTTTTTTTAATTTCACGCTTAGAATCTCAATGAGATGGTAATAATATTCGCTTGTATTAAATATGATCAGAGATTTTAAATGAGTCTTATCAATTTTTTTTTCTAATATTATATGAATATTTTATGTTTTGGTTATATTTACATCTTTTTATTTAGATTGTAATTAGTATTTTATTTTAATTAACATTACATAATTTATGATATAATTTACTATTCATTTTATCTATCGGCCTAGATTTATCAAGAGTTGAGAGAGATTAAATATCTCTAGGTACAAACCTCTTTTTTTAGTGCAAAACTCGAGGAAAATTTGCTCCTAGATTTGATCACTCTCGACGCTTGGTAGATCTAGGTTTAAGATGGATCTAAGCTAGTTTCAGTTGTGTGTTTTCATACAAAATTTGTTGAATATATAATTTTTTTGATAATTTTAAATATGCTAAATATGTCTAAGATTAATTTGGTCAATTTAATTTTAAATTTTCCTGGTTGCCTCACTTTGTTAACCAGTGCCCACTCTCTTTCAACATGCTCAAAATTGTTATATATATATATATATATATTTTTTTTTTTCAAATTTCTATATGTCGAATTTTATGCCGAACTTTATTCAAATTTCAACGTCACTGAACTCGAACACGAACACGAACCTGGTGACTTAGGCGTCTACCACAGGCTCCTCCTACTCTGCGTCCACCACAGGCTCCTCCTGTTCTGTGGCCACCACCCGAACACAGTCTCCCTCTCCGTAGGTGTTCTCCAACCTACGCTCAAGATCCCTGTACTTCCTACCTCTGTAGCAGATGTAGGGCTTCTCCCCCAGTGTCATAGACTACTAGCTCCACAGGCTGGGCCAGATCTATGCGCTGATACCACTGTAATATCCCTTTTTAGGGATATCCCTCAAACACAAGCAAACTCCAACCAGAGATGGACTGGGAGGGTGTTTACCAGATATGTCGCCTCTGAAAAGAGGACGAGATCTGGAGGCTACCTGTTCCTTTCCAGACTCTGTCTAAGAGTATAGGGAAAAACACACACAAGTGGTATAGTAGCTGGGATGCTCAAAGAGAAGATAACAGTAGTGCACGCATACGATAGCATATACATGGAATATAAGCAAATACTCAAGAAATGCAGAGAGAACTGCTAAGCCATTTTATTATACTGAGTAATGGAAAGAATACAAGAGGTGATCAGAAAGATGGCACCTCGACTTACACAAGGCAAGTGAAGAAATACACTCAGAATGGTAAGGAAATGGCCTCTCTCTGAACTGCGTCCAAGCTGCCGGAGAACTGCTGTGCTGTTGCTACTGCTGGAATCAAAATGAGGATTTGGGGCTACTCCCCTTCTCAGAAAATGCTGAAACTCTGGAATCCGCCTCTGCTCAATAAACCCAGAAAAGCCCAGAAAACTTTTCGAAAATCGCTGACGCCCGAAAATCACCCCCTTGAGGATCTACGCTATCCCTCAAGGCTCTGCGCTGCCACTGAAGAGAATACTCCAAAAATCCACCCAAAACTCTGCCAAAATCCTCCAATATGCAAGGGCTGGTCCCTTGCTCAATCTCCAAGCTCAAATCCTCCAAACAATCCCAATCCGGAACTCCCACCAAAAGAGACTGCGTCCTCCCTCTCAAGACTGCGCAGTCACCAAATGCACTACTCCTCCGCAACTCCCACAAATCGATCCTCCTGCAGAAAGACTGATGAAACTACCTTGCCCGAGTAGGCACTCGAAGTCCCCCGAGGCTAAGGGTGAGATCTCCGAACGGAGACACTCGACGCACTAAACAGTGCTGCAGACAGGCTAAACAACCAGTGTGCTCAAGAAGTCGAAATGACTAGCTCAAATGCACAATAATCGAATGGCCAAATGAGGAGGCTCTTCTCTCTTTTATCATGTTGACCTCTCTCAAAACCCTAAGGCCCATCTCCTCCAGCGTTGCCTCCCTTTTGCCACATGCTCCTCTCCATCTGTGCAATCCCTCCAAGTGTATATGTGGG
This sequence comes from Pinus albicaulis, assembly GCA_034641835.2. Lineage (NCBI taxonomy): Eukaryota > Viridiplantae > Streptophyta > Pinopsida > Pinales > Pinaceae > Pinus > Pinus albicaulis. The sequence goes on along the minus strand of CM076569.1, from coordinate 993,243,725 downwards.
CCCCCTCTCTACGTGGTCCTTGGCCCCCCTTGGCTCCCTTTAAGTTACAACGTTGTGCTACTAGGGAGTGACTTTTATTCCCAAAGTGAGTTATGTCCCCCCATACTCACCTTTTTATTTATAAATAAACTATAGAAGGCAAAATTGAGCAAAATCGAATATTCCAATTAGCCATTTCTAATTACGAATATTACAGTCCCCTACCTCAAACTGTCTCTCCACCCGACCCTTGTCGGCATACAGCTTCTGCTGATTCTGCGTTGTAGCCATGTCACCCTTGAGAGCTCGGAGGATGTCCTGACTCTCTTGGATCCAATCCTTGGCTCTCGGAGCCTTGCTGGCACTAAACATCACATCAACGAAAGATAAAGCATGATAACCATATAATGCATAAAACGGAGACATACCGATAGACATGTGATGCGTGTTGTTGTAGCAGTACGCCCCTAGCTGCAACCACTTCAACCACGCTCTCTGCTGCCCACTGACATAGTTACGCAAGTAGCCCTCCAGCCACTTGTTAACTATCTCTGTCTGCCCATCTGTCTGTGGGTGGTAGCTGGTGCTCGGTGTCAACTCTGTCCCCACCAACCGGAAAAGCTCCTGCCAAAATCCGCCCATGAAGCGGCTGTCCCTATCACTGACAATGGTCTTGGGAAGACCATGTAACCTGAAGATATCCCAGAAGAACAGCTCTGCCACCTGTTCTACTGTATAGTGCGCAGATATGGCGAAAAAGTGTGCATATTTTGTCAGTCAATCAACGACGACAAATATACAGTCCTTGCCCTGCACCGTGGGCAACCCTGTGATGAAGTCCATCGAAATACTCTCCCATTTCCCCTCTGGAATGGGAAGAGGCTGCAACAATCCTGCTGGATGGTTCATCTCCCCCTTGTTGCGCTGACAAACTTCGCACTCCCTGACATGCTGGAGTACGTCCTCCTTGAGGCTCTTCCATGAGAACCTCTCTCTGATGGCCCTGTAGGTTTTGGTAAACCCCTAGTGATCGGCCAATGGTGAATCATGAGAAGCCTGTAGTATCTTCTTCTTGAGCTGAGAGCTCTCAGTCAAGAAAATCCTATCCCTGTAGTAGATGATCTCATCCATCACCCTGTATCTATCATTCGTCACTTGTCCATCCAGAACCTCGCAAGCAAACCTGTCCTTGGAGTACTCCACCAAGAGTCGAGCCCTCCAATCTGCGTCTAGACTCATCAAAGACAACGCAACTGGTCTGCGTGAAAGTGCATCAGCCACCACGTTGTTCTTTCCTTTGACATACTCTATGTCAAAGTCGTAGGCCTGGATCTTGCTGACCTACTTCTGCTGCCTCCCCTGTAGCTGCTTCTGCTCTAAAAAGAATCTTCTGAGGCTGTTGTGGTCAGTCCTCACCTTGAACCTGTTACCTACCAAGTACTGCCGGAATTTGGCCAAGGCATGCATGATGGCCAACATCTCCTTGTCATATATGGCATATAACCGCTCATGTGGAAGGAGCTTCCGGCTCTCAAAAGCGATCAGGTGACCTCCCTGCATCAATACTGCACCGATCCCCTCTCCCGATGCATCACACTCCAGGACAAACGACTGCGTGAAATCCGGCAATGCAAGTACTGGGCAGCTGCTCATCACCTCCTTGAGCCTGTCAAAGGCCCGTTGCGCTGTATCTAACCAACTGAATGCCCCCTTCTTCGTCAAATCTATCAAGGGTGCAGCAAGCTGAGAGAAACTCTTGACAAACTTCCTATAGTAGGTGCAGATACCTACAAACCCACGAAGTTCTGTCATGTTTCTCGGCTCTGGCCAATCTCTGATGGCCCTGATCTTCTCCTCGTGGACCCTCACTCCGTCCACCCCTATAATGTGTCCCAGATATAGCATCTTTGTCAATCCAAACTCGCACTTGGAGAGCTTAGCATAAAACTGCTGCTCCTCCAAAATATGCAACACTGCCTCTATGTGCTGGAGATGCTTCTCCCATGTCCTGCTGTATATCAATGTATCATCAAAGAAGACCAGCACAAACTTCCTCAGGTGATTGCGGAAGATGTGGTTCATGCACGATTGGAATGTGGCTGGTGCGTTGGTTAGCCTGAAGGGCATCACCAAGAACTCGAAATGGCCATAATGGCATCTGAAAGCGGTCTTGGGAATGTCCTATTCCCTCACGCGAATCTGGTGGTACCCGGATCTCAAACCAATCTTTGAGAAGAACTGTGCTCCTCTCAACTCATCCATTAGCTCATCAATCCGCGGTATGGGGTACCTGTTCTTCATGGTTTTCTTGTTCAAAGCCCTGTAATCAATGCACATCCGCAATGTGTCGTCCTTCTTCTTCACCAACACTACTGAAGAAGCGAAAGGACTGGTGCTGGGCCGTATGTGTCCAAGAGCCAACAGCTCATGGATAGCTCGCTCAATCTCGTCCCGATAGGCCTTGGGGTGTCTATAGGGTGTGGTAATAACGGCCTAAATGCCCTGCTCTAGCTCAATAGTATGCTCAAATCCCCGATCTGGTGGCTGTCCTAGCGGTATCTCCCCAAACACTGTGGCATGCCTGTCAAGGATGGTCTGTATCTCAGGATGAACTGTATGCCCGGTGGTCCCTGCCTCTGATGAACGCAGCTCTACTGCCCACTCTATGTCTCCCTTCCGGAAGTCTGCCTCCATCCGCGTGAGCTGAAACAGTGTGCATCCTTCGTATCTTCTCATGCTTCCTGATCTTCTTATCATCCCACTCCATCTCCAAGGCCTCCCAATCTGTGGTGACCTTCCCTAGAGTAATCAGCCACTGTACACCCAATTACCACATTGGTATCCGGTATGTTAACCACCAAGAAGTGGTCAGTCACTGTGTAGGTGCCCATCGTCACAGCCAGCTCTGGAACATATCTGGCACACTGCATCGTCTGATCTCCTAGGACCAACACTGAAAATCCATCAAAGCTCTCTGTCGGTATGCCTCTCAGCTCAACCATCTGTGCATCGATGAAGTTGTGGGTTGCCCCACTGTCTACCAGTATTGAAACTCGCTGCCCACGTACTATCCCTCAGACATGCAGCGTAAGATACTTGGGTACTCCCCGCAATGCTGCAAGGGTCCCCCCTGTGGGTGCAAAGGTTGCACCTCCTGCTCCTGGTGGTGGAGGTGGCAAATGGTCCTGCGCTGCATGGCTGCCTCCTGCCTCCCCGTCATCATACTCATCCTCTTCTCCGCTGCTATAGGAGAAGACCTCAATAAAGTGTGCTTTGCCTGCAGCACATCAGTGTCTTGGTGCCCATGGCTCCTGACAAGTAAAACACAACCTCTTCTTCTTCAACTCCCTCCTGGCATCATCATCCAACTGTCCTCTCCCCGGATTCCCCTTTGGAGGTGGAATCCTCACGTCCTTCCCCTTAGGCTGGAAAGCCTGTCTCTGTGGGTAAGGCATCCTGGTCCTGGGTAAGGCATCCTGTAAATCTCGGGTCCTGCCAACTGCGTCATGGAGTGTGGTTGGTCTAGTGGATCTGACCAAACCCCGAAGTGGCTCTGCTAACCCCTCAATGAACATGTAGATCATCCGTGCCGCAGATAAATCTGGCACCATCACTGAAAGTCTCAGAAAATCTGAAATATAAGTATCTGGGCTCCCGGTCTGCTTGAGCCTCGTCAGCTCAACGAAATGCTCCTCCGTATCTCGCCTATCAAACCTCTCTATCAGTCTCTGGGTGAACTCGGCATATGTAGTCACTGTCGAATGTCCGAATGTAACCATCCCATGGAACCACCAATCCTGGGCCTCTCCATCTAGATGCAATGTTGCCACCTTGATATCCTTCGTCTCTGCCATCTGGTTGAGCTGGAAGTATATGTCCAGCTTCTCCACCCAAGCCTTTGCCGAACTGTTTGATGAACCATCAAACGTGGGTAAGTGGAACCTGCTCACTGTACGCTGGGTGTCTCCCTCATGATAATGTCGGTGCCCTCTGTGATGGTCGCGGGGTCTGCTATCCTGCGAGAGCTGAACAAAATCTCTGAGTGGAAGGGCATCCCTGAACTCCTGCCCATATGTCTAATACTCAGCAAAATAATCACCCATGTGGCCGTGCTCTGGCTCCTGCTGTGCTCCTGCCCTAGTGTCTACAACCAGAAAAGTGGGCATGGTGGAACGTGTGGGGGCATGTGATGCCATGTGCAGAGTGGCATCGTGCTCCTGCAAATGGTGGGACATGCCTGATCCCTCACCAATTTGAAAACCCCCTTGGGGTTTCACACTGTCTAGCCTCTATAGTTGTGAATCTCTGCCCCATCACCTCAGTCTGCGTCAACAGCTCCTGTACTGACTTGAGGAGCATGTCCCCAAACTTCTTTGCATCACTATCATCTGCCATCACTACTGGATCATGTTCTGCGTTCACTACTGGACCCTGATCTGCGTCCTCTACTGGAATGCAGTCACCCTCACCGTAAGTGATCTGCAACCTACGTTCTCTGTCACGGTACTTCCTACCCCTGTAGCAAATGTACGGCTTCTCTCCCGGTGTCATAGACAACTTGCTCCATAGGCTGAGCCAGGTCTATGAGCTCTGATACCACTGTAATATCCCGAAACGGAAATAACCAGTAATACAAAGCATACAACAAGATACAAAATGCTATAAACTGAACATGAAGCAGATATGCATGAAATAGAGAGAATACTGAGCCATTTTATTATACTGAGAAATAGAAATGAGTACAAGAGGTGATCAGAGTGATGGCACCTCGACTTGCACCAGGCAAGTGTAGGAATACTCTCAGAATATCAAAGGAATGGCTGCTCTCTGCTCTGCATCCAAGCTACTGGAAAACTGCCGTGCTGGGCTACTGTTGGAACAAAATGAGTATTTGGGGCTGCTCTCCTACTCGGAATGAGCTGAAACTCTAGAATCCGCCTCTACTCACAATACCTAGAAAAGCCCAAAGAGCATTTCTGGAATGGATGACCCCCGAAAATACCTCCCTTGAGGATCTACGCTATCCTCCCAAGGGCCACGCTGAAACTGAATGAAATCCTCCAAAAGATGGCCTCCCGCTCTGCCAAAAGTCTCCAATGGGCAAGGGCTGGCCCCTTGCTCAATCTCCCGACCAAAATCCTCCAAACAATGCCACTCCAGAGCTCCCTCAAAATGGATTTTGTCCTCCCTCTCAAGAACTGCGCAGTCTCTATGGCTCTGCTCCTCCCACGAATGCCAACACCGATCCACCTCCAAAATACTGATGAGACTACCTCACCCGAGCAAGCACTCGAAGTCTCCCGGGGCTAAGGGTGGGGTCTCCGAACAGAGACACCCGATGCACTAAACAGTGCTGCAGACAAGCTAAACAACCAGCGTGCTCTAAGTCGAAGTGACCAGCTCAATATGCATAAACTCGAAATGAGGAAATGAGGAGGCTCTCCTCCTTTTTATAGTGTTGGCCTCTCTCAACCCTAGGCCCCACCATCTCCTACGTTTCCTCCATTTGGCCCACACTGCCAACTCAACTGCGCTGGCCATGCTCATGCAGTCCATGTGGGTCCCCTTTCACGTGGTCACTTGGCCCCCCTTGGCCCACTTTAGTCACAACGTTGATGTTACTAGGTGACTTTAGGGGGTGCACTTTATTCTAAGTGAGTTATATCCCCCTCTTACTCACTTTTATTTATATTTTAACTATAGAAGGCAAAATTGATCAAAATTAATATTTCCAATTAGCTATCGCTAATTGGGAATATTACGTCAGGAACTCCAGTAGTGATCTCCCTCAGAACTCTCAAAGCTCCATGATGCATATGCACCATCTTTCGATGCCATAACTCGCACAATTCTCTACTCCTAGTGGTACTAGTGTGAGTGCTACCATATGTACTACTCACCAATGCTCCTGCTGACTGAAAACTGAACCTGTATAGTTTCCCAGAGCAGACTCCAATCACTTTGGCCGAAGTGATGGAAGCTCCCATTGGATGCATCAATACCCACCCCCCTGAAAAAGTGACGTCAAACCCTTTCTCCTCCATAGCAGACACTGAAATCGAGTTCTTATTAATTCCCAGAACATACAAAATATCCATGACCTTCAAAGGAGGCAAAGACTCCCTCTCAAAGGTCACAGTCCCCACACCAACAACTCTCATAGTGCGGTCATCTCCTAGTACAATCTCAATATCAAGTGCCCTCTCTGCAAGCTCGGAAAAGAACTCCCGTGCACCTGTCATATGGCGAGAAGCCCCGTTGTCTATGTATCACACATCGGATGATGTACTCCTACTAGATGTAGAAGTAATAAATGCAAAGTCCCTGTCAAACTATGAAGCAAACTGCTCCACCTCTGCTGAAGTTGCAGTACCCTTCTTCCCCTTGTTTTTCCTCTCAGGACACGTAGTAGCATAGTGTCCCATCTTTTGACATGCCCAACATTTGACATTGAACATATCCGTATCTTTCTTCTTCTTCTTCTCCTTTCCCTTAGCCCCATCTGATGAGGCCCCTTTCTTGGCCTTCCCTTTGTTCTCCCCCCTTGCTGTCAAGGCTACATCCTCCTCATCTGCTATCTTCACCTCAACACTGCCAATCTTTCGTATCTCATGTTGCACACAATCATCCCAGAATCTGTCCCGATTGGGAAGATTCTCCCTAGAGGTAACAACTTCTCCAAAGACCTCCCAAGACTTAGGAAGTCTCGCTACAGCTATCCTGACTAACTTTGTGGGTGCAACTGCCTCACCAATAGCAGTCAAATCATCATGTACCTGTTTGACACTGCCAAGATAATGAACTGCACTTTTAGCCTTTGTCATCCCGATGTTATTCAATTTTTCTTTGAGTAACATCTTCCTGCTCTCATTGGTACTATGATAGAGAGTGGTTAGAGCAATCACCCAGAGAGTGGTATGATAGAGAGTGGTTAGAGCATTAATAAAATGGCTCAGATTATGATACCATATTCTGGTTAGAGAAACCACTGCAAATCTGCCCCAAATGATGAGCAATCACCCTGTTAGGAAGCACTCAGCTTCCCCACCAAATCTCAATTGCAAACTCCTACTCTTCTCTCCTCTCGGAACAACCTCCCAACTAGACTGCATCCCCACTGCGCTGTCACTACGTCCTCCACGCAGTCCCTAGAGTGACAACGCTTCCCCTGTAATCCTGGTTGTGAACTGCTCCTCCAAAATGGTGAATCTCCTCTCCTGAGCATGCATCCGAAGTCCCCTGAGGTAGAGGTTGAGATCTTCACCTAAAAATCTCGTGTGCTAAACAGCGCTGCAGACTTGGCACCCCGCACAAGCGTGCTATGTCAAAATGACAATCAGAAAGATAAGTGAATGAGGAATGAGGCTGCCCTTCCTTCTTTTTGTCAAATGAGCCTCAACGTTCCTCTTGGGCACACCATGGACTGTGTTGTCCCTAGATCGAGCCATTCCCAGTGCTGCCTCTTTCGTGCCTCTCTCATGCTGCCACCTAAGGAGCTGCACTCATTCGATGCTGGGCACCTGGACCCCACTAAGGCCGCAATTTTTCTCTTGGGCACTATAGGAAGTGACTTTAGCTTTTCCAAAACAATACTTGTGGATCCCTGGCCCACCTTATTTCCGCCTAACATTAGAGATAGCAAAATTTATCAAAATTAATATTCTAATTAGCGAAACTGTTAATTAGGAATATTACATCTCTGCTGCCAATCTGCAAGAAATACACAAGCAAACTTGGGTAGGAACATAGAGAAGTTTACCTTAACTAACTGCTGCAACTCAGTGGTCTTATCCTCCTTGAGTTTGGTCTGAACACGGAAAAGACAACTTTGCACTTTAAGAATTGCATTCGGCTTGGTGACAAGAATTGATTCTTGACCTAGTCAATTATTTGCTTTGGATCCTCAGGAAAAACAAGCCCAAACTTTTTCTCTGTATCAATAGAGAGGTAACCCAGAACTTTGGATTTTCTTTACAAAGAAATTTGGATCATCACACAGTAAGACAAGCTTGGATCTCCACTGTGACTTGGACCAAAATCTCGGACCTCCACAATGCTACTGTAACTTGGATCTCCTCCACAGAAGAATAGAATTCAGAAATTCGGATCTCCATAGGAGCTCGACTCAAAATTTAGGCTTGTAACAGATAGGTGATAATATAGGCCTGTACTAGGCCTCTCCCACAGAGAATCTCGGTTTCCCTTCCACAGAAGTACCCTTCTCAAACACGGCAGTCAACAAATTTTCTTTGACTTGGTTGCTACACAGAGCGAAACATCAATTGCTCTAGAACTCGACCTATTCATCCATAACTCGACTATATCACAGATACTGCTCTTGGATCCAATAGATAAATACTTTTATTATTAGTTAGCATTAATTGCATACACATTATCCAATACCATTAAGTAGTTATACAGAATAAAATTCAACCATAAACACATGAAATAGAGCAGTAAAGATAACAGTGCAACAATGAGGCAAGAGAGACAGAAATTAGGCCCAAGGCCAAGGAAAAACCCACAAGGGGAAAACCCAAAATATCTTTCCTTGTGGGAGAATATTCAATTCATCAAGTACATCAATCAAAACAGAGTATCAAAAAAGATCTGACCAGTAGAGTGTCCTCCCAAAAGTGTCAAGTGTTCCTTTTTCTTTCTTTTATTTCCATTGATGGGAATACCGAATCGAATAAACTAACAAGAACAAGCTAGACATATACAGGTAGAGATCATACAAGTACAGCTATCTCACCCTGAACTCAATCACAGGTACGCAGAAGTCTAGTCATATGAGATTCCATGGCTACAATTTTAAACAATATCTAAATTGTTTTTCAGAAAAAATCTTGCTTTTTCTTTGTGACATTGTTAGCAGAATTTTTTCTTGTTAACAATTTGTCATGCATTTAGTCATACTAACATGTCCCAAAAGTGTGACCTTGGTTGTGATTTTGAATCTACGAGAGTCTAAGTTAATTTTTCTAACAAACTTCTGAATCTGATTCATTAGTCCAACAAACTTGTCATGTCAAAATTGACAAAAACTTCTCTCATTTGAACAAATTGCATATGGTTGTACTTACTACCTATGTTACTTGGTTTGAGTTCGAATTCAAGTTCGGTGATCTTGAAGTTCAACAAAAATGCGAGAGCAGAAATTTTTGGAATAAAATTCGCAATACTAAAGAATATATATATAATGAAAATAAAAATATATGTAACCAAGTCCCGGGGGCATCTCAATTGGTAATTCGAGATTTGTGAAGTTGTTGAAATTCGAGAGACACGGGTTAAAATTCCCCCTGACATAGCCCGACTTATGGAGAGGAGGCAAGGGCGTAGGCCCCTAGAGGTTTACTAGCAGTTACGTGTCAGGCGAGCTGCTGATTTCTTGTAGGTCACAAAAAAAATATATGTAACCAAGTCCCGGGGAGCAATTCAATTGGTAATCCGAGATTTGTGAAGTTGTTGAAATTCGAGAGAGCCGGGGTCAAATCCTCCCTGACGTAGCCCGGCTTACGGAGAGGACAACAGGTTGTAGGCCCCTAGAGGTTTACTAGCAGTTACGTGACAGGTGGGCTACTGGTTTCCTCTAGGTCACAAAAAATTATATATTTAACCAAATATATTTAAGTTTACTAGCAGTTACGTGTCAAACAGGCTGCTGGTTTCCTCTAGGTTACAAAAAATAATATATGTAACCAAATACATTTAAGTATATTCATCACGCACAACTGAATTTCATCACTTGAATATAAAACCACGTGGATCACATAAAACTACGAGAAACTTAAAAAAAAACCATGCCTAATACCACTGCCTTTGACGAATTCAACACCACAGCTGAATTTCATCGCATATCAACTCCAAAATCGCCAAGAAATTGAGTTGGAATTCCAAAACGAAATTTGATTTTGAGTTCGGCGAATTTGTTCTGAATTAATTCGGCTCTCCTTCAAATTCGGCGAATATCAAAATTTTCACTTGAAAATTGGCGAATATGGTGACACAACTTACTACTAACATATCAAGAAAACACACTTGCTAGTTTTCTATAGCCTTGTTTTAAAACGATCTTGAGAATGCCTGATTACAAAGTTCTGAGGCCATGCAAAGGGGTTCAAAATAGCATCTTGATTTTCTACAGTCTCTTGCAATTATGTATCATAGCAAGTATGATTGATTTCTAAATTGAATGGTTTCGTGTTTCAAGGGAAAATAACAGGAAATCTGGGTTTCAGTATCTCTGTGGGCTGGTGATGTGAACATAAGATGGGTATGGATCCCACTACTGTGAAGGACTGACAATGCCATCATACACTCATCTGGACCGCATTCCCCTGTACCCTTAGGATTCCCACACACATGGATATTCATATATGTGCATAGATAGATAGATTTTAAAAATGGTGTCAGCCTTGATGGAGAGCCAAGTTGGTTGAACCCCCCTCTCCACCACCGCCCGCCCGCCCGCCCGCCAAGTCTTTGGCTCTCTGTTATGAGGCGCAGGTTCAGTTCTTCCTGGGTCCATCAGGATCAGGCTCCTTGTGTTGAGTCAGCTCAGCTGGGGTTTATTACGTGATTTTATTTTTTAATGTTGTCCATATCAGCACTTGCACCCACACCCATGTACCCTAGCAACTTTGGAAGATAATGAATGAGACCTATTCTGTTGGTTGCATGGACTGTTTACTGGCTTCGAGTTTTATATGTGTGTGTGTACGCGTCTGAAATAAAATATTTTTATTTAATTGTGCTGAGTAGACTTTGATATCTTAGCATGGAAAATCACTATTAAACAGATTGTTTTTATAGGGACATTTGTTCTGTGTCTGAATTATTAAACCATGTCTATGCAGGCCACAGCATCAGGAGAACAAGGCACAGGATCAAGTGCACATGGTACTGGGGCTGGAATGTCTGGTATGAGGGCAGGAATGAGTAGTGCAGGATTCACGTCCACACCTTTCAATGTATCCCTTCCCCCAGAAGTAGCAAACATGCTTCCAGGTTTCATGAACATGGCAGCACAGTTTGGCCAAAATGTCCAAGATGGTCATCAGGAAAATAGCGGTAGTCAGGAGCGTGGGAGCATAAATGAAGATGGAGAGCCAGAAATAAGTGTAAATGGAAATATAAATATGACTTTTGAAGGAGGGGAAATGCCAGATCAGGTTGCAGGATTTATGCAATCCATGTTACAAATGTTTTCTGGAGCTCATAATCAGCAGGGAACTGCTCAAGGCGGTCCTCCGAGAGATCCTCCATCAAGTTAGTATGTATTAAGTTCATCTGTATTGCATTGTGTTTACAGGGAATTAATCTGATTGCACAAGTCATTTCCAATCCTTTTGATTCCATATTTCCAACTCTTACATTCAAGGTGGTTACGGAATGGTTTATCAAGCCAAGTAGAACAGTATCATTTTCCAGTTTCAGATTTTCTTGTTGCTGTGGAATGAGTGACAGCATGATGCAAAGCATGTTGTGCTGATGTAAAGTGAGACATATGCCCTAGACTTCAACACCAATGTTGATTTTATGGGTCGGATTGATTAAATTGTAATATACATTCTCTTTTCTGTGTACGATCACTTGTGTTGCTCCTTTTTTTTGTTCGTTTGTTCTCAGTTGAAAGAGTGCAAAATATTTTTGCTTTTTAAGCTCCTCGAGGAGATTTAAATTGTGTATATTTTTTTACTAAAACTGAGCTTATTTTCACCTTCTTTTTGTTATTATTTGTAACAGTTATGATCTGACTGCTGGCATTGTTATGCTATTTAGTTTCTTTATGTTGCTCATAAAAAATGTCCTGATACATTCAATGTATTCATTTGGGAAACTTGATGTTGACAAAGCTGTCTTGTAATTACTAGTCAAGATATTTCCGGCTGGAAGCGACGCTGGTATTTGGTTCCTAGGAGACACGGAGAGATTACTAAAATACTATGGATTTTCAATTTCCAAATATATGTGGATGTTAATATGATTTAAAATACTATGGATTTTCAATTTCCAAATATATGTGGATGTTAATATGATTTAAAATACTATGGATTTTCGATGTCCAAATATATGTGGATGTTAATATGATGATTATTGAATGATCTGACTGCTGGCATTGTTATGCTATTTAGTTTCTTTATGTTGCTCATAAAAAATATCATGATACATTCAATGTATTCATTTGGGAAACTTGATGTTGACAAATCTATCTTGTTATTACTAGTCAAGATATTTCCGGCTGGAAGCGACGCTGGTATTTGGTTCCTAGGAGACACGGAGATATTACTAAATACTATGGATTTTCAATTTCCAAATATATGTGGATGTTAATATGATGATTAAAATACTATGGATTTTCATTTTCCAAATATATGTGGATGTTAATATGATGATTATCAACTCCTTAAAAGATGAGCTTTGGGACTTAAAATCAGATCATAAACTAATTTAGTTAAGTTTCTCTTGGACCAGAAAGAAGTACTTAGGGTCAAAAACTCGGTGTGTTCAACAAAATCTTCCAAATGGCAGAATTCTTTTGACTCCAAAAAATTGTAATACCTTCAAAATAGTGCTAGAGAGGCTCTTCGAGAAGGAGAAAATCCCATTTCATGACCAGCGTAGTCACGAATTAACACATTTAATTCAAAGCGCACTTGTAGAGTGCAAAAGAGCAAAAATTAAGTAGTCTGAAACAAATTGCTTTCCGGTTAATGCTCGGTTTGACAAGGAATGCAAAAAGGCAAGGAGAATGTGGAAAGAGTCAAACAAGGATAACATAAAGTTCAAAGCTTACAAGCGGATATTAAAAAAGATAAGGGCTGATTTCATGGTTTCGAGGAGAGAAGAACTACTCTTATGGGAAAAATATCCCCAAATTATTTTGGAAGGAGCTCCAACCAAGATAGATGAAAACTAAAAACAATTTTACAACTTATAAATGGTTTGACTATGCAAGACAACTTTATGAGCATGATCCCAAGGTTGACCCTCCTCACTTGGGTCAACATTGATACAAAACTTCTTCATGGTGCAGGAGGTAGAGATGGGTATCAAGAAGTTGGGGTATCTAAACTTTAAAGCGGGGCTTAAAAATTCTCGCACCTCACATTAGAAAAAATTTCAACAACATCATACAATAGGGGTTCCCTACATATTGGACAACTAGTCTGGCAATATCTTGTTGAACCTTTAATTAAACTGAGAGGGGGGGGGTTTAATCAGTTTAATGCATTTCTGATCTTTTAAAACTTTTCATTAAGCTATTTACACCTTCATTTCATATCCAATTTAATGTGCAAGTAATCTTAGAATGCAAGCAGTAGACTTAATATGAGAGTTGCAGGTATTAAGCAGATGATACATATTAGATTCAATACATAACTATCATGCACAGAGACACCAGATATAAGTGGAAACCCATAACGGGAGAAAACCACATCTTATTATTGTTGTGATGCAAAGGCAAGCTTCTACTCCCTCTCACCACTGTTTTTCTGCATGCACCAACCTACAGGAGGCTCCAACCTCAATTCTGCAAGCTACAACTTGCAAGGAAGCACCAACTCCCTTCAATTCTCTGTAGGCACCAACCTACAGGAGGCTTCAACCTTTTTCAGCTACAACTAACAGCTATTAAGCTGAATTTTTACTGATTTACTCCAGATATCAACTCTGTTCTGTATCTGCTCTTCTTCTCTTAATCTTCTCTGCTTTATTCTTCTATATTCTGCATTCTCTATATCTGCTCTCTCTCTCTCTCTCTCTCTTTTTTGAGCTTATCAAATTAATCTTATATAGGAATTCTCACAAGACTGTTTGTATTCCTCTAGGAATTCGAAATGAATGGTCATACCTCTTGGTCTTCTGCCTCCTCATTTCTTTGTCCAACTCAATTTAAAATCATAATAATATGTACAATATTTCATGCTACAGTGGGACTTGCCTTTGCATCACAAACAATAAAAAATTAATTACAACATTTACTTTCACATTTTAATTACATATTTCAATTTCACTCAGCTCCTTTTCCGGATTTTGGCTTTACTGGATTTGTCTTTTCCTGCTGCTGTTAAGAACCTGTTCTGCATACCTTGGTTCACTGTAATTGTGTGCACCTGTGAATGTATACCTGTCAAACCTGTAATCTCTATTTATCTCTGCATGCTCTCCTCTTCTTTTTCCTTTTCCATAATTGCATTTAAGTTTTCATGCTCAATCATATTCCAACCCGGGAAATCTCTCTCTCTGCACTTATTCTACGCTGGCAAATTCAATTAAGTAAGGCTGGCTATTTTCTCGGTTGGCACTCAGATAATAATAAATAAATCTAAGGGTATATTTTAATGCATCCTCTAATAATGTGCTCTCCAAGACATACATATATCACTGCGTTCTTTAATTACTCGCAACCTTAATATATATCAATGCAAATAACCCGGCGTCGAACATATACATATATACGATCAACCTTATCATATAACCCTCGGTGATAAATATTTAAACTATATTGTATTTAATCCATTACACAGGTTAATATGTCTCCGTCGTTATACATAAGTTCTTTTATACTCCGTCGGGCCTTATACTAAATTAATAACCCAACTTCATTACGTATATTTCCGCCAATCGAATGCACACAACATACATGACTTATCGTCCACGCACCTTTATTAAACCTCGTGCAAGTCTTGTGATCGCCCACCGTTGGATAGCCTTTGCCCAGATCAACGGATCTTATTCATTTCGTTGGGCGTCTTCCGCCGATCGTTAATGCGCGAAATTTCATTTTAATCAAAACCGCTTGGGACACGCGTCGATTCCTGTATGGAATCGCTCCACACTCCAGGAATACCACTTAACGTTGAAAGGCGGTGCGGAATGGCAGGGTGGTTTTCGGCAATCCACTTTCACTGTTCCTCGGTCAAGGTTTCATTCTCCAGGTTCCGGTCCTTTATGATTTCAATTATATATATATTCTTTGATAAGACTATGGTTCCACCTCCAATATATATATATATATATTCTTTATGGTAACGCAGAGTTCCGCTCTTTTATAAGTTTTGTTGTATGTTTCTTATATGTGTACTTTGTCAGGAAATCTCATTCACCTCTCGTCAATTCTCAGAAGGCGATCAAAACCCTTATTTCAAATTACTGGCAGTGCTTGCGCTGACTTCAATACGACCAAGGCACATACAATTTGAACAATCATTGACAATTTATCCCAAAATGGCAAGGTACATATCTACACATCATCATACCCTTTCCTTTTTGAATACACAGGCAGACTCATAGCTTGATTTACATAGTCCAGCTTCTACAAGAACTTAAGGAAGATTCACGCAGGAGTTTCACCAGTAAATACCAGTGTTCTCCATATCGATTTATCCAACTAATATACAGTTACACTGAGACCATTTCCTCAGATGATTCGATCAGGAATACATATAGAACTCATATACAATTCTTCCTATACATATATGTGTATATATACAGGTGGTAGATCTCAAACAAACCCTTATAGTTTCGTAATAAGCCAGATATTCCGTTCGATGGCTATTATCCTCCTATTCTGTTTCTGAAGAGGTTCTCTGCCTCTCTCCAGCTCTCGGGCTCTCCCTCTCCAGTCCTCTTCTGCCATTTTAAGGAATGTTCCAACTCATCCCCAAGCATATTAAGTGTTTATCACAGGGTTTTAGTCTTTAATCAAAGTCTATGCTCAATAATTGCTCAATAATTCATCTGCAACCTGTGTTACACCCCTAATTCATGAATAAACCTCTGTGTTGCTTCTGCTTCAACTGCTACCTCTCTGTCTCTTTTGCCTTATGGATATTTCCTTTGTCATCTTCTTTGCCATCAATGGCAACATTTCCAACAGTCTCCCCCTTTGGCATTGATGGCAATACATTTTCTCTATTTGCCTATTCTTTCTCCTGTTGTTTGCTCTTCCTGTTTGCCTGCTCTTCCTCCCCCTTTGTCATCAATGGAAAAGGGTTGCTTTTTGCGTTTTCTCTTTCTGAGTTATGTTTATGCTCTCTTCTGTTAACTGTGTACCACGCTGCTCCATAGTGATGTATAAAACTTGTTGAGAGAACACTTTGAGGATTATCAATTTTGAATGTACACTGTAAATTGATACAGTTCTTTCACTTGTATAGAGTTAAGAATAATGATACTTCATAGACTTTTGATGCTTGAATAATGCAGATAACTCTAGGATAATAACTTGATGTTCTTTTGTCTTAATCCTTCGATCCTTAGGACCTGATTCATGCTTTCTTTGCTGGTTATTCTTCCCCTGAAATGATATTTTCGTTTTGTTCTTCCCCTGAAATTGTGCTTTCTCTTTATATCAGAGAGTAGCATCTGCAGATACTACCCCTAGTTTATCTCTCAAATATTGAAATGGTTCTCTAGCAAGAGGTTTGGTAAATATATGTGCTATATGTTCTTTTGTTGGTACATATTCCAACTTTACTATCTTCTGAGCCACTTGTTCTCGGAGGAAATGATACTTGATTGGAATATGTTTAGTTTTTGAATGAAGTACAGGATTTTTGGATATACTTATAGCACTTGTATTATCACATTTGATTGAAATAGGTTCATCAATGCTTACCTTCATGTCTTGAAGAGTTTGCTTTATCCACATGACTTGTGTACAACATGTTGTTGCTGCTACATATTCTGCTTCAGCTGTAGACAGAGAAATGGATGTTTGTTTCTTGCTTAACCATGCCACCAGACTTTCTCCTAAATAGAAAGCACCTCCACTTGTACTTTTCCTGTCATCAACACAGCTGGCCCAATCTACATCTGTGTATGCTGTTAAAGTGAAGTTTTTGGTTTTAGGATACCAAAGTCCATATTGTGTTGTTCCTTGTAGATATCTGAGTATTCTTTTTACTGCCAGAAGATGGTTTTGTTTAGGTGCTGCTTGATATCTAGCCACTAGTCCTACTGCTAGCATGATATCTGGTCTTGATGCAGTAAGATACAATAGACTTCCAATCATGGATCTGTAGAGTTTTTGATCTATATCAGCAGACCTATCATCAGCACATAGCTTGCAACCTGTAGTCATGGGAGTTGACACAGGTTTACATTCCTCCATTTTGAACTTTTTCAGCATTTCCTTTAAGTATTTTTCTTGTGAGATGAATGTACCTGTGCTCCTTTGCTGAATTTGAAGTCCTAAATAGAAACTGAGTTCTCCAATCATGGACATTTCAAACTCTGATTTCATCTCTTCTGCAAATCCTTTTGCTAGCTCATCTCTGTTGCTTCCAAACATAATGTCATCAACATATACAACAACAATTAGGAGTTCATTTTCATGGGCTTTTATGTATAGATTGCTGTCTACTCCACCTCTTTTAAAACCCTGTTTTTGCAAATGTTTATCCAGTCTTGAGTACCAAGCACGAGGAGCCTGTTTCAGTCCATATAGGGCCTTCTTCAGTCTGCATACATAGTCTTCTTTGTCTGTCAATGAGAAACCTTCTGGTTGTTCCATGTACACTTCTTCTTCTAGATCGCCATTAAGAAAAGCAGATTTTACATCCATTTGATATACCTTGAAATCTTGGTAGCATGCAAATGCCAAGAACATTCTGATAGCTTCCATTCTGGCTACAGGGGCAAATGTTTCATCATAATCAAGTCCTTCTATTTGTGAGTATCCTTTGCAGACCAGCCTAGCTTTATTCCTGATTACTTGACCTTGCTCATTCATTTTGTTTTTGAATACCCATTTTGAACCAATGATATTCTTCTTAGTTGGTCTAGGAACTAGTTCCCAGGTATTGTTCTTCTCAATTTGGTCCAATTCTTCATTCATTGCTTTTCCCCAATACTTGTCCTTGCTGGCTTCTTCAAACTTCTTTGGCTCTATTTGTGATAACATTGCTATGTATACTTCTTCTGTCTGTTCAGCTAGCTGCCTTCTTGTTTGCACTCCTACACTCTTGTCTCCTATGATTTGATCTTCTGGATGGTTCTTTTGAGTGTATCTTGAGGGGGTTTTTGAGTTCAGTTCAAAATTTTCTGATGTTTTGCTTATTTCTTCATCATCTTGGTCCTCTTCTTCATGATTTTCAGGATGGCTGCTGCAGTCTGTATCTCTTGTCTTGTTTGGGAGTTCTTCATCAAATCTTACATCAATACTTTCTACAATTTTTCGAATAGTCTTGTTGTAGCATCTGTATCCTTTACTCTTGGATGCATATCCTAAGAGTATTCCTTCATCTGCTCTTGCATCAAATTTCCCCAGATTTTCATCATTGTTCTTTATGTAGCACTTGCTGCCAAAGACTCTAAAGTGCTTGATTGATGCAGGTTTACCATGCCATAGCTCATAAGGTGTCTTATCACTGTTAGGTCTTAAATGGGCTTTGTTTAGAATATGTACTGCTGTGTGTACAGCTTTTGCCCAAAAGGTTTGAGTAATGTTATTCTCTTGCATCATAGCTCTGACCATTTGTTGTACAGACCTGTTTTGTCTCTCTGCTACTCCATTCTGCTGAGGTGTCCCTGCAATGGTAAATTGTTGCTTTATTCCATGTTCATTACATAGGTCCGCAAAGTCATAATCTGTGAATTCTCCTCCTCTATCTGATCTTATACATTTTAGCTTGCATCCAGTTTGATTTTCTGCTAATGATTTGAATATCTTAAACTTTTCCAGTGCTTCTGATTTGTTCTTGAGAAAAGCAACCCATGTCATTCTGGAGAAATCATCTATTATCAACATGAAGTAGGATTCTCCACTTGGTGTCTTGGTTCTAACAAGTCCACATAGATCCATGTGCACACGCTGGAGTGGTCTTCTTGTTGATAGCTCATCTTTAGATTTAAAGGATGTGCGAGTCTGTTTCCCCAATTGACAAGATTTGCATATGGTATTTGAAGGCCTTTTTATTTCAGGCATATCTTTGACATCTTTCTTCTTACTCAGTCTGATGATATGGTCGAAGCTGAGATGTCCCAGTCTCCTATGCCATAACCATGACTCCTCAAGTTTGCTAAGATAGCAGGCTTCATCCTTTTCTTTCACTATGTACACATTACTCTCTGTTCGGACACCTTTGAGCAGAGTCTTTCCTGTTGTGCTTGATCTGACTTCACAATCTTGTGCTCTAAAGAGAACTTCACAGCCTTTGTCACACATCTGACTGACACTCAGTAAATTTGCTTTCATCCCATCTACAAATAGTACATCTTGGGCCTTTCCTCTTCCATCATCTATGCTGACTGAGCCTTTTCCCTTGATCTTACCTGATTTATCATTGCCAAAAGTAACATTGCCAGATTTCTTTTCATCAAAAGTTATAAACTTGCTTTTGTCTCCAGTCATGTGTTTTGAGCAGCCACTGTCCAAATACCATTGACTCTTCAAATCTTGAGCAGTTAAAGCTAAATCACATTTATTCACCTTCTTTATCCACTGGAGGCCCCCTATTGTTTGGTATCTTTTGTGAGGTGATGAATTATATTCTTTTAGAGAACACTTGGAAGATATATGTCCAACTTGATTGCATATACAACATTTGATTATAGTTTTTGCAGAATTGTGAGCATGAACAAAATTGCTTTGACTCATAAACCTCCTTGAGGTATTGAACATCAGTCTTTGTCCATACTTTCTACATTCAATAATTCTACGGCCAAAATACTTACAATAAAAACAATAACCATAGAAATTACTTACATACCTGATGTAAGGTTGTCTCTTCCATGCTTGCAATTTTTGCTGGTTTGAATCATTCCTCCTTGCATGACAATATGCAACAATGTGTCCCGGCTTGTGGCAGACATAACAGGTGGCATTCTTCATAGGAGGCAAGAATCTCCTTTGATGGCTTCCAAATTTGATATAATCAAGAATATATGATCCTTTCTCTGTTGTCTTAGTATTTGTTACAATCTTTGTTATTAGAGGTTTCTTCTGGTCTCTGTCTTTCTCATTACATGTTTCTTCCTTTGTAGGAATTATTTGAGCTGCTTCATCAACCTTCTTTGCTTTCACAAAAATTATATTTTTGTTTTCCTTTTCTTTGCCCTTACTTGATTCTCCTTCATAGCCTATCCCAGTTTTTATTAGAGGAGATCTTTGAGCATCCAAGATTTCATTCAACTTACCAGAACTTGTCATTTGAGAAGGGTATATAGAAACTTTCTATTGAGCACTTTCTAATTTCCTTCTCAGACACAGAATTTCTTCTTCCAGCTTCTCTTGTTCTCGAGTTTTATCTTTGATTTGCTGAAGTAGCATATCTTCTATCTTATTGGCTTCTTCAAGCTTTACCTTCAGCTACATGAGGACTTCTAAATTTTTTTCTTCTTTCACACATTTGAGGAGAATCTCTTTTTGTTTTCTACATTTTAGTTTGAGTCTATCAATCTCTTCTAGAGCACTTCTTAGCCCCCCCTCAAGGTCTACTTCACCTTCTTCTTCTTCTTCTTCTAGCAAGAGTCCTTCAAGATCTTCTATGGTCATTAGAAAAAATTCAAAGGTTCCCTCTTCTCCTAAGGATTCATCTGAGTCTTCAGATGTACTGCTGTCTTGTTGAGCATAGAAGGATTTTTTGCTGAACTTCTTTCCTTTCTGCCGGTACTTTGATTTATTTTTCTCTGACTCTTGAGCCTGATTCCTTATTTTCTTGTGAGGACACTTAGCAACATAGTGTCCCACTCTTCCACAGTTAAAGAATTTGAAAGGGAGTTTACCTTTGTATTTACCTGAGCCTCTATCCAATTTATTGACAAACTTTGCCTCTTCTTCATTTGAGCAAGAGCATATGTCTCCCTCTTATTCTTTCCTCTTTTCTGTTTTAAAGGCTTCTTCCCTCGTACTAGGCTTCTTCTGTGGGAGCCTCATTTCATAAGCTGTTAGATTTCCAAGTAGCTGGTTCATGGTTAAGGTCTCCCAATCAGCTGTTTCTTCTATTGCAAACACCTTTGGATTAAACCTGGATGGAAGAGATCTTATAATCTTTTGCACAATTATACTTTTTGGCATTTTTTCTCCAAGAGCTTTCATATTGTTAATAATTTCTGCAGCTTTTAGGAAGAAACTGGCAATGTCTTCATCATCATTCATTTTTAAGTTTTCAAACTGGGCTCTATATACTTGAAGTTTGGCAGTTTTTACTTTCTGGTCTCCCTCATGTATGTTCTCAAGAGTATCCCATATTTTTTTGGCAGTGTCTTTGTGCATTACTTTAATAAACTCCGCTTCACATAATCCATTCAGGATGGCATTCATGGCTTTTGCATTAGCCAAAAAATCTTGTTTTGAGTCTTTTTCTGTGTCAGTTGCCTTCGGGGCATATCCTAATTCCACAGCAGCCCAGACTTCTATTCCTAGAGACATTATGTATGTCCTCATTCTGATTTTCCAGAAAGCATAATTTTCACCAATGAAGAAAGGGGCTTTATTGGTTGAGCATCCTTCTTTACTAGCCATCTTGGGAACCTAGGATCTCCTTTCAGTTGTTAGACTTGAACAAAGGAACCTGCTCTGATACCAATTGTTGAACCTTTAATTAAACTGAGAGGGAGAGGGGGGGCGGGGGGTGAATCAGTTTAATGCATTCCTGATCTTTTAAAACTTTTCATTAAGCTATTTACACCTTCATTTCATATCCAATTTAATGTGCAAGTAATCTTAGAATGCAAGCAGTGGACTTAATATGAGAGTTGCAGGTATTAAGCAGATGATACATATTAGATTCAATACATAACTATCATGCACAGAGACACCAGATATAAGTGGAAACCCATAACGGGAGAAAACCACATCTTATTATTGTTGTGATGCAAAGGCAAGCTCATACTCCCTCTCACCACTATTTTTCTGCAGGCACCAACCTACAGGAGGCTCCAACCTCAATTCTGCAAGATACAACTTGCAACGAAGCACCAACTCCCTTCAATTTTCTATAGGCACCAACCTACAGGAGGCTTCAACCTTTGTCAGCTACAACTGACAGCTATTAAGCTGAATGTTTGTTGATTTACTCCAGATATCAGCTTTTTTCTGTATCTACTCTTCTTCTCTTAATCTTCTTTGCTTTATTCTTCTATATTCTGCATTCTCTATATCTTCTTTCTCTCTCTCTCTCTCCATTTTGAGCTTATCAAATTGATATTATATAGGAATTCTCACAAGACTGTTTGTATTCCTCTAGGAATTCGAAATGAATGGTCATATCTCTTGGTCTTCTGCCTCCTCATTTCTTTGTCCAACTCAATTTAAAATCATAATAATATGTACAATATTTCATGCTACAGTGGAATTTTTGTCTTTTCTTTAGGATACTTGCCTTTGCATCACAAACAATAAAAAATTAATTACAACATTTACTTTCACATTTTAATTACATATTTCAATTTCACTAAGCTACTTTTCCGAATTTTGGCTTTACTGGATTTGTCTTTTCTTGCTGCTGTTACGAACCTGTTCTGCATACCTTGGTTCACTATAATTGTGTGCACCTGTGAATGTATACCTGTCAAACCTGTAATCTCAGTTTATCTCTGCATGCTCTCCTCTTCTTTTTCCTTTTCCATAATTGCATTTAAGTTTTCATGCTCAATCATATTCCAACCCGGGCAATCTCTCTCTCTGCACTTATTCTACGCTAGAAATTTCAATTAAGTAAGGCTGGCTATTTTCTCGGTTGGTACTCAGATAATAATCAATAAATCTAAGGGTTTATTTTAATGCCTCCTCTAATAATGTGCTCTCAAAGACATACATATATCAATGCGTTCTTTAATTACTCGCAACCTTAATATATATCAATGCAAATAACCCGGCGCCGAACATATACATATATACGATCAACCTTATCATATAACCCTCAGTCATAAATATTTAAATTATATTGTATTTAATCCATTACACAGGTTAATATGTCTCCGTCGTTATACATAAGTTCTTTTATACTCTGTCGGGCCTTATACTAAATTAATAACCCAACTTCATTACGTATATTTCCGCCGGGCCCACAATGCCATCAACCGCCAATCGAATGCACACAACATACATGACTTATCGTCCACGCACCTTTATTAAACCTCGTGCAAGTCTTGTGATCGCCCACCGTTGGATAGCCTTTGCCCAGATCAACGGATCTTATTCATTTCGCTGGGCGTCTTCCGCCGATCGTTAATGCGCGAAATTTCATTTTAATCAAAACCGCTTGGGACACGCATCGATTCCTGTATGGAATCGCTCCACACTCCAGGAATACCACTTAACGTTGAAAGGCGGTGCGGAATGGCAGGGTGGTTTTCGGCAATCCACTTTCACTGTTCCTCGGTCAAGGTTCCATTCTCCAGGTTCTAGTCCTTTATGATTTCAATTATATATATATTCTTTGATAAGACTATGGTTCCACCTCCAATATATATATATATATATATATATATATATATATATATTCTTTATGGTAACGCAGAGTTCCGCTCTTTTATAAGTTCTGTTGTATGTTTCTTATATGTGTACTTTGTCAGGAAATCTCATTCACCTCTCGTCAATTCTCAGAAGGCGATCAAAACCCTTATTTCAAATTACTGGCAGTGCTTACGCTGACCTCAATACGACCAAGGCACATACAGTTTGAACAATCATTGACAATTTATCCCAAAATGTCAAGGTACATATCTACACATCATCATACCCTTTCCTTTCTGAATACACAGGCAGACTCATAGCTTGATTTACATAGTCCAGCTTCTACAAGAACTTAAGGAAGATTCACGCAGGAGTTTCACCAGTAAATACCAGTATTCTCCATACCGATTTATCCAACTAATATACAGTTACACTGAGACCATTTCCTCAGATGATTCGATCAGGAATACGTATAGAACTCATATACAATTCTTCCTATACAGATATGTGTATATATACAGGTGGTAGATCTCAAACAAACCCTTATAGTTTCGTAATAAGCCAGATATTCCGTTCGATGGCTATTATCCTCCTATTCTGTTGCTGAAGAGGTTCTCTGCCTCTCTCCAGCTCTCGGGCTCTCCCTCTCCAGTCCTCTTCTGCCATTTTAAGAAATGTTCCAACTCATCCCCAAGCATATTAAGTCTTTATCACAGGGTTTTAGTCTTCAATCAAAGTCTATGCTCAATAATTCATCTGCAACCTGTATTACACCCCTAATTCATGAATAAACCTCTGTATTGCTTCTGCTTCAACTGCTACCTCTCTGTCTCTTTTGCCTTATGGATATTTCCTTTGTCATCTCCTTTTCCATCAATGACAACATTTCCAACATATCTTTTTTCAAGAGTGGTGACATCGATAATCCCTCCAATTATACAACTATAATGATAAACCCCTTGTTTGCAAAGTTATTTGGAAGCATGTTAGAGAATAAAATCAACATGTAGGCAGGAAAAATAGATAAACATGCTAAAGGGAAAGCATATTTTAGACCTAAACATTCCACAATTGATCATGGTATAACTTTAAGGCACAACATTGAAAAAGTTTGGGAGAAAAAGGAAGAAGTCTTTTGTTGCTTTGTTGATTTCAGAAAGGCCTTTGACATGGTTCCTAGGGATAAGCTTTGGCACAGAATGGAGGAACTTGGGGTTTCTAGGCATTTGAGTGCAGTTGTGCATAAGCTGTATGAAGAGGTGAAAGTCAAAATTAGAACTTCAGCAGGCATTTATGAAAGTTTTAGAAGTGATATTGGGGTCAAACAAGGTTGCCCATTGTCTCCTACCCTCTTTGGTTTATATATCGACAAGCTTGAAGAGTGACTAAATTCGCAAGGCGGTGACGGTATCCATTTGGGCAAGTTTGTTATAAGGTTTCTTTTGTATGCAGGTGACCTTATTATGATTGCTAAATCTGCTCTTGGTTTGCAAGAGCACTTACTTTCTCTGGAGCATTTTTGTAAAAGTGTGGGGATGCAAGTCAATATCAGCAAAACGAAAGTAGTGGTTTTCTCTAACAAAAGAAAACATAACCAACATAAGTTCTACTTTGAAGGCAACATTCTGAAAGAAGTCGCAGAGTACAAAGACCTCAGAGTTTACTTAACAAAAATCTAAGCTGGGATGGATGTAGAAAGAAAAGAACTTTGGGGGGTTGGAAAGAATTTTATGCTTTTCAAAATAGGTGTAGTGAGACAAAGTTATGGGACTGGAAAACCATTGTTATTCTTTTTGGGCTGGTGATTCTCTATGGTTGTGAACTGTGGGCCAGTAGTACATCCTACATGCAATGGAAACAAATTGAGAAAATTCAGACGCGTTTGATTTCAAGCAAATTCAAAATTAAAAGTGCAGTTCTTTATGTTATCTTGTTAAGTGAAACATGACCTGCTTCTATTGAAGCAATTGCTATGGTGCGAGTCATAAGGTATTTAAAACAAATTGAGCAAATGAAAGAGGGCAGATGGCATAAGGTTGTGTTTAACCGCAGATTGTGCAAAAGAAAGAAGACTTGGATGTGGAAAAATAACAAATGGTTTAGCAAATGGGGCATTTGCTTGAGCTTGTGTCCCACAAACAGTGAAAATGATAAAATATTTTGTTATGGATAAGTTCCACAAACGTACTTGGAAGAAGGAGCTAAGGAAAAAGAAAAAGTATCATATTGAAGAGTTTAATCCCACTCAATCATCAACAAAAAGCATACATAAGGGTCAATAGTCCTTGGAGAGCCAAAATTCTTATTGCTCAATTAAGAACTAATTCTCATCAACTATGTTGTGAAACAGGGCGCTGGAAAAAGCCAAAAGAAGTGTGGGAGGAAAGAGTATGTAGTTTTTGCTCTTCCGGAAAAGTGGAAATGGAAAAGCATTTCATTTTAGAATGCGAGGCTTTCAAAGGCAACAGGGAAAGTTATGCAGATATTTTGGTAGCTAGCTCTTGGGATAATCTATTCAGTAAGGGGTTTTTCGAGAAGTTGATAGTGTTTATTTTGAAACTTCACAGGAAAAGGTTTGAATACAAGAGCCAAATAGAGAAGCAATCTATCCTATAGCCTATCTTTAGCCTCATGGACGTTAAAATGACTTCTTCTTCTTCTCCTCCTATAACTTTATGCGATCAGATGGATTATTGGTGGCCAGCTTAAAAGTGCGTTCTTAATTTTTTTTTATCATTTTCTGTCCAATCCAACAACACTTTATGGTGAAGTAATTTTAAGTGGATTTTGGGATATTGTAAGATGCCAATTTTTACTATGTGCCCGTTATTTTTAAAAGTTATCTTTGAAACATTTCGAGTCGTTTTTTTGTGTGAAGACATTTTGTCAAATATATTGTATGAAACAAAGAGGACTAGTATGGTAGAGGCATTTCTTCAAGCACAAATAACACAAATAAACTCCAAATAACTCGACCAATATTTAATAATTAATAATTATGGAATTACGTAATAAAATTAGATTTGGAACCTGTAAGATTTGTCCAACAGAGGCACAAAATTGCTACAGAAGATAATGGAAACCTGGCTGTAGGTTTTTCCTTTCAATTATTATGCTAGGACTATAGGAACTACTGAGATTAAACCTTGTAGAAGAGGGGTAGTGTTATGTAAAGAGAGTTTCCTATATCATGATTAACTTGCTCAAATTTAATCACTGTTGTAGATAAAACTCTACCCCTTCCAATATAAAATCAACGCTATAACCGAGCGAGACTATAGAATTATATTTTGTATGTACAGTTGCTATCAACCTCTACTAAACATAACACTCATCAAACAAGAAAACTAGATCTATAAGTAAAGTCTAGCCACCCTAAAGTCCTAGGGTTTGAACCCCCCCCCACACTCAACCCTCCAATGTACAGGCTCAACCTCTCAAGTACCAAGCTCAACCATAAATTAATTTGCTAGTGTAACTATTTCAATATGCACACTATTAATTTGATTCAACACCGAAATAAGTAAGTTGTTGCAGTAACAAATCACATCTTGTTAAGGTAATAAAAATTCAGCCATAAGTATTTATGCATATGTTCTTGAAATTTATTCAAACGCTAGCTTCCGACCCTCCCATGGAAAAAATGCATTTGAACTACATAGGATTCACAACTCTAGGGGTAAACTCGACCTATTAGATTGTGTGGCTATCTCCTCCTCAAGAATTCAGCCCAAAAACTCGACCCGTAACGAACCAACTGCTACAAGAACTAAACCTCAGTGCACAAGATTAACTGGGCTCAGGGGTTTCTCTATCTTTGGTGAGTGATGAACTAGGCCCTACAATGTTTTACAATGAAACCCTTTTGCCTAGAAATGAGAGTTCAAGTCATTGAATAACTCGGCCTAGGCAGAAGAAACAATTTGGCCCCCTTGCCAAACTCCCTTCAGCTATAGCTATAAGCCTTGGTCGACTACCTATCATACTTGACACTACCACGTATTCACAAAATCCTTCAGTTAATAGAAATAAATTCACCAATTGAGATTGAGTGAGAAGCTTGGATGGCCCTTGTTGACTAGCTAGGGTATATCTTTGCAACACTGAAGCTCTTTAGTGTTTATCACTAGGGTGAATATTTTACCATTGAAGATGATCCATACCCAGGGTTACAAACCCTCATACAAGCTTTACAAGTTCACAAATCAATTTACCAAAACATTCAATTACCTTCCCACTAATTATCTCCTACGTTTCTTTTATTATGATGGTTATCAGAATACCATGGGTTATCTAAATACCACGTCACTTTTATCTTCATTAAATAACATGACTTTGTATTATTCTTTTTCTTTAGTCGCATTTTTTAATTAATTCATCCCCTGAAATTCCACAAATTATTTTAATTTGTAGCCTATCAGAATAGCTAAGCTATTGAGATGGTCTCTGCTACCAGCATTGGCTAGGCCACTGAGATGGTCTCTCCTACCAATTTCCGGAAAATGGGACATTACATAAAATGTTCAATTCTCTTGCATTTGTGTGATCGAAAATTACTGAAAGGTAAAGGTTTGATGGGCCTTAGTCAACTTGGCTACTAAAAATGCTTACGAAATATAGAATATATGTAGCAACATTTTTTTCCAAGATCTTTGGGAGAGTCAATTTTATAATGTTGGTTAACTTACAAAATGGTGTATCTTATAATTTGAATGTGTGTGTATATATATAAATGAAATTAGGTTGAGCATAGGTCGGGGTCATCCCCTACTATATACACATATGTTATATAGGATCTAGTGAGTAAGCACAAAACAATGTTGAATGAAAGAAATATTTTCCCAAACACAAGATGTTGTCACCAGAATTGTGTGAGGTTTGATCAAGCCTAGACACTTTTTGGGATAGTTTTTGTCCCCCACTAATTGGTTCCCACCATCAAACCCACGTTGATTTTTGTAGCATCAGAATGTGATCTAAGTCTCAAGTTTGGTGAGGAGGCTTAGACACTAGTATTCCAAAGAACCCAGAAATCGTTTGTGGAAATTCCACTCAGTTCATGTTTTATCAAAATAATTAGTTATTTTAATAGAGACCCTAAGTCTAAACTTAGGGGAATTAAATAATAATGGGTATTAATAAAATAGTGTGAATATTTTAAAGAACGAAGATCAAGTCAAGTTTTAATCTTTGCTGTTGATTAGACTTCTAATCTAGGTCGTTGATTTGCCAACGAGAAGATCATAAAGGAAGGCGTGAGGGCCATTTGGAAAGTAAGTCAGGTAAATACTCAGTAACCCAAGGAAAGTCGATTCTTCAGAATTTAGAATTCGATTTCAGAGGGAGAGCTGCAAGCTGGAGGAAGAGGAGGGTTTCAGCATCAAGCAAAGCTCGAGGAAGAAGGACGGAGAGAAACAGAGAGGCAACGCAGAGGGATAACGCAGAGAGCCAACACAGCTAGGACGCAGTCCCTGCATAGAGGATCATGCAGAGGTGACGCAGTGGAGGCCAGGGAGCCTCGTGGGTGTCAAAATTACTTTGGAGGTTAGGAGAAAATTATCTCAGGTGTTTTCTTGGAAGTTTCTTGGTTATTCTGCCAGTCATTCCTTGCAAATATATTGTTGTTGAAGATTAATAAATAAACCCTCATTTGTTGCACCGGTTTTCCCGCATTGGGTTTTTCCGGCGACAAATGTCCGAAAATAATTGCGTTGATGTGATTGATTCTTGTACTTATATTTCACTGTTATTTTCTCTATGAAATTATGTGATAACTACAGTAGAATTTATTTTGATGTTTACTGAAGAGTTTTTGTAAATAACTTATTGTGGAGAATAAGTAGGAGAAAAAAATCAGTTACTACAGTAGAATTTCAGATTTGAAATTTTCACATGGTATCAGAGAAGAAATCGGGTAATAGGTTTGGAGATACTTCAATGGAACATGGTCTTGATGTTGCTGGAGCAGCAACTCGAAAGGGTTCACGCAGTTCTCCTGAGAAAAAGGAAAGCATAAAAGAAACGATGGATCATGACATCTCTGTATTGGCTTCCAGATTGGAAGAAGAATTCGCTTGCTTGTCAAGCGCTGCTTCCTGAGAGGTTTGGTATATTGATAGTAGAGATTTTGCACATATGACGGGAATATGAGAATGTTTTTCGAGCTACCAAGAAGAACAAATGAACTTCAATATCATCATGGGAAATAAGGCGAAATGTATCCCTATTGGAAGAGGTACCATAGTTTTTCAAACTGAAGTAGGAGATTGGCTTCGAGCCACCAATGTGTTGCATGTGCTAGGGTTTGGAATGAAATTTCTCTTTGTATCTCAACTACAAAACAAGGGCTATGACTTATACTTCATTGGCAAGAAGGTATATGTCAAACACCCGAGTTGGAAGAAAAAGGCCTAAATTGGAGTCAGGAGCAACAAATTGTATAAGCTACAGCTTGAATCTCCATTGGCACTGATAGCCAACAGTGGTGAAAAGGATTTGAATGAGCTATGGCACAGAAGGATGGGGAAATTGCACCATGTGGCTCTAAGAGTTCTCAGAGAGATCGTCATAGGAGTTCCAGAGTTGAGCACCAAACATGATGATGTTTGCAGAGGGTGTGTACTAGGCAAGTACGCCAAAGCAGCTTACTCCAGAAGCAACAGTAGGGCTAAGAGTGTCTTAGGATTAATACACTCAGACATCTGTGGACCAATGTCCACCAAAGCTCTTAGTGGTGCCGAATACTTCATCACATTCATTGATGAACCATTCCAGGAAAACTTGGGTCTACTTTCTAAAGACTAAGGATGAGGTCTTTGATCGATTCAAAGAGTTTAAGGTTCTGGTTGAGAATCTGATAGGAAAGAGGATAACGATATTGCGTTCATATAATGGTGGAAAATATATTGATAAAAACTTTCTGAGTTCTACACAAGGGAAGGCATGAAAAGAGAATTGACCGCTCCATATAATTTGGAGCAAAATGGGGTTGCAGAGAGTAAAAATAGAACTATTGTTGAAGTAGCGAGGGCAATGTTGTATGATCAAGATATTCCCAATTTTCTATGGGCAGAAGCATGCAGTACAACTGTGTATGTTCAGAACAATATTCCTCACAAGGCACTAGGTAAGATTACACCGAAGAGTGTCTTCACTGGCAGAAAGCCAGAAGTGAGTCATTTTAGAATATTTTGTAGTTTGGCATACTGCCATATACCTGATGAAAAGAAGAAGAAATCGGATCTGACACCAGAAAAGGGATATCTGGTAGGATATAGAGAGAATGCTAAGGCATATAGAATTTACATTCCTGGTGTTAGTTTCAATATGTCAGTGATCAAACATACTCTTTTAGTTAATTTGCTAGTAGTCATAGGTCAAAAATTTTGGTCTTTTCAAACAAGTTTTCAAAATAAATTTTGGTCACTAAAGGAGTCTAGGTCAGAAATCCTGCTCCCTTCATCCCATCCATGGCTATCGTCACCTCAAAGGTCATCCCATTAATTTTCATTTAGAAGTCTTAGGTCATTCACTCCATCTCATCTAGGTTTGTTTTCTAGGTGTCATTGTTCTGAATTTGAAAAGTCCAATTTGTCATCGAACAAGGAAAACAATCCTTCATTTTTACCATATAAGTCTTCTAAAGGGAGTCAACATACTTAGGTGAATGAAGTAAGGCAAGTTGTCTTATTTCAAAATTTGTTTCAATGTCAAAAGATTTCGAAAGGAAAAATAGTCTTATTGTTTTCACTATAGGACAAAAAAGTCATTTCAAAGCTTATAAAGGACAAAAGAGGCTCATCCAAACTTGTTCTTCTCTTTTCATGTGTGGTAGAGCTCCTCTCTTACCTCCATTGGAATCCATAATGGTCAAGTGTTCGAAACAAAGGCAAGAAACTACTCCAAAGCACAATTGTTACGCGTTCGTTGGCCTTTGTT
Organism: Pinus albicaulis; assembly: GCA_034641835.2. NCBI lineage: Eukaryota > Viridiplantae > Streptophyta > Pinopsida > Pinales > Pinaceae > Pinus > Pinus albicaulis. The sequence goes on along the minus strand of CM076569.1, from coordinate 993,212,395 downwards.
ACGCATCCAAAGCACTGTGTTATGCTTATGTAGCAACTGTTACACTTCTAGAACACATTGTTACGGTTTTGCAGGGGGTGTGTTATGCATCTAGAAAGTGTTCATTTTAGGGTATTTTGGCTCCCAAACCACTCAAACAAGTTCAAGGCTCACTTGCATCAGTTTTTTAAAGATCTTACAACAATTAGTAAGCTTCTCATACCCTCCTGTGGTCAATTTATCAAGCATAGTGTTGATTTTCAAGCTCACTTCCTTCTCCATTATATTTTCACTTCTCATTTTTGAAATATTTCAGTGTACCAAATCCTAACCATTTCATCTAACACTATTCTACACCTCCCACATATATCATATTGCCATCCCCCACCATTCATACCCTTCCTAAGAACCATTTTCACCAAACCCTAATTTATAGCCAGTTTTCTAGTGTTTAAGTGGGAAATTCGTGTGCTTCCCTCATTTGACCACCTTCATCACATCCACCTCACCTAATTTGTTGTATCATGGAGCCAACATACAAGCCTATCTCCTTAAATTTTTGCAGAATTTTCCTTGGCTTCAAAACCCTTCATCTCACCCTCTAAGCCTACCCCATCCCTATACTCTATAATTTCCAAATTACACTACACATACCCATTCCATCTACACACTAGGGTTTCATCCTTTCATTGTTAGAGAAGATGGAGAGTGAGAATAAAATCCTCAAGGGACGACACCACATCAGACTAGAACCCTCCACCATGCAAGAAATCAATGCTTCACCCTTGGCTAAAAGATGCTTTGAGAGGACTGGATGTTTGAGGTTCTATGAGAAGATTATGGAGGGAGGATATCATCTTCAACTTACAAACATATTTTCCTCTAATCTCAACATGGGAAAGGTCATCATTGTAGGTGTGGAGTTTAACCTATCAGCAGATGTGATTTCTTCAACAACAAGTATTCCTAGTCATGGAGAAAAGTGGTTCAAAGGCATGGACTTAGACCTTGAAGATTAAAAACAATATATCAAGCCTCATGTTAGAGAGAAACCAAAGTACCTTTTCTCTTTCAGACAACTCCTTAAAAAATATGCTCCTTTGATGAGGTTAATAATGAAGTATTTCACATGTGAAGGGAGATTTTCCAGGTTGTATAGGTACCATATCAGGTTGTTGATGCATTCACCTCTACCAAATCACTTGACTTGCCACATTACTTGTACAGAAGTTTGATTAAAATGGCTTAGAAGGTTCAGAGTAGAAACCAATATCATTACCCAAGTCTTTTTCACCATGGTGTTGTCAAACTCATTGTGTTGCATCACCTTTCATCCATCAACATGACTTGGGAAACCTTCATGGAGAGAGTAGCAACAACGCCCACCACTAGCCCTCTTGTCATGCATAGCGCAACATCACCATCACTATCAGGATATCCAATGGAGTTTGGATCTTCTAGCATTCAAACTCAGATTTCAAAGCCTCCTAGGGTTGTTGAGTTCACTCATACCTATGAGAAGGGAAAGAGACAGGTATTTGCGCCCAAATCTATCAAAAGTGTACTTACACTTGACACTATTGCTGAATAAAGTGAAATAGAGGAGCAACCTCTCATGCATCAAGATGAAACACCTTTGCACCGACATAGTGAACTCGTGCCATTGGAGGTTGAGGTAGCAGAGCAGGTTGAGATCAAATCAGCTGAGGAGATCATTAGGGAGAAGGATGATGAAATAGCAGAGTTGAGGGAAATCTTCTCCAATGCTAATTCTCAAATCACTTTCCTATAGCAAAAGAATTTTCAATTGAAGGTGAACTAGCTGATACAAAGCAAACCTAAGCCAGACCTAGAGGCAGATAAAGGTAAAGTTAAGCAGATCATAGATGTTGATCAAATGCAAGACATGGAAACTGAAAGCTTCCCTCCTCACAGAAGTATACAAGATTTTGTTACGCTTGTTTGAGGGGCATCCAAATGATGTTTTTCTTGTATGGTTGGATGCATTTTGATGATTATATCACAAATCAGGAACCCTTTTTGCATAAAAAGCTTTAATTTTGCAGAAAAGGCCATAAAACCACTCATTTTCTATGCTTCTGCCAATTTTTTGGAGGCCTTGTTACACTTCTGGAGTAACCTTGGGAGAATGAACTTTTGGAGGCCTTCCCATGGGTCATTTTGCACAAATCAAGATGTTCTGGAAACTAGACACACAAGGCTAGTTGACCTATCTTTCAAAATTTGATTTGGACTCCAAAAAGTGCCTAAAAAATGGCTGCAAACTTATGTTACACTTCTGTAAAATTTTGTTACGCATTTGGCGGAAAGTGTTACACATCTGCATAGGATTCCTCGCAACACTTGTCAAGCTCAGAAAATGTCAGAATTTCAAGGTTTTGTTGTCTTATGAGTTTCTATTAGAGTAATTGAGTTGGTTTTTGCCTCTTATCATGAGGGAACATGTAATTTAATGTGGGGGACACACAGTCCTAGTTCATAGCTGAAATTTAGGGAATGGTTTCTAACCTCCCCAAAATCTAGGAAATGACTCATCTCATGTATTTATGATGCATTTTGGATGGGATTTCGACCCTATGAAGTGTTATGGTTCATATTTTCTATAAGTAGACTCTCTTTAGTCTTTTGTTGGGTTGGATAGTCTTATTTTGCATTAGAGCTATTGTACACCCTTTTGGAATGAAATCAAAGACAGACTTCTAGAACTTGTGTTAAAAATCTTGTGGTACGCATTGGAGAATTTGTTCTTTCTCTGTATGTTTATCTATTCATATTGAATTATATATTTTCCTCTTTCAAATACATGCTTCCATGTGTTTATCTTGTAAGTTTATAAGAAGAAATCATGTCTGTTCATGCTCTGTTTTATACAAGATTTACATGATATGTATATGTTATTCTAAATGAATGAATTCACCTCAGTGCTCATTCAGACTTTCTATCACTTCATCGTATACTCAATGACAAATTAAGCATGATTTCAAGCTACCTATCTAGCCTCACATATTCTCTGCAAATTTACCTTGGAATTCAGACCTAAAAACCCTAGACCTAGCCTTCTCACTGACATTCCTATCCAACACTTAAAACATCAAAAAAAATTCCTATTTACCGAGCTTACATACCTAGCCTAAGATCAATAGATATTTAGTCAATCCATTGACTGCAAAGTAACAACGAGAGAGCCCTCTCTGGTCCTGGTAGGGCCATATACCTAACCTAAAACCTGGTCTATGGTTACCTTCCTTCAATCCCACTCTCAGCCTTGGGAAGTTGGGGGAGAGATAACATTCTTGTTACCATTGTCGGGGAGCCAAAGTCAAATATTTCTCGGGAAAGAATGACAAAGATTAGCCCTAATTTTTTATGGTGAACAATGGTCAGGCACAAGAAGGTTGTGCATCTTTCACCCAGAGACTCTAGTGTCGAAGAACCCAAAAGTTTAGAGTTTTCATGGCTACTCCACTGTTAAAAAAGCAGTAGCTTGAAGAACTATTGGTGACTTCATTGTTTTCAAGATGGATTCAATTGCAAGAAGGAATGCTAGGTATGCTCCCATGGATCGGTCTCATATCCCTAGCTTTTGAAATCATATGCCTCGTGTTGATGGGCCAACTTATCTTCCCATGTTCAAAGAGGAAAATAAATATAATGATATTCTACATCTAGTTAGATTTCACATGCACGTATGTAAACTGAATATTGAGTTTCCTGAGGATTTCTTAAGGAAAATGTTTATGGATGCCCTAGAAGACAAATCTAGAGTATGGTATGAGGGGTTAAAATCGGGAAGCTTGTTCTCTCTTAAAGATTTTCATAGAATATTTCTTGAACGTTATGGGAAATCTCATCTTTCTTTACCACTATTTCAAGACCGTTGTGATTTTTGTGAGGGTTTTATTCAATTTCTTAAAAGTCTTGATGATTTAGAATGTATAGATGATGAGGATATTTTAGAGGCACTTTATGAGTTCTCATCTCAGGTTAGTTTTCATGATGAGCAAGAAGGTTTCCAACAAGCATATGTGACTTCTTTGCTTGAAGATGAACTGGATCAACACTTTGACATTCAAGTCACACCCCATGAAATTAATTAGCATCTTGATGTATAAATCCAAGTTCCTTCTCCTGAGATCAAAGATAACATTCAACAACCTTGCCAATCTTTGGGTGATAAAGAAGAACATGAGGCTGCTCAGCTACAAAGCTCTTCACTTTGTTCATTTCCTGAAACCTTATTTCAAGAGGATAATACCCAAGAAATCAGTGATAGTTCTCAAGCATGTGGGAAACTTTCTGAGCAATATGAAAATGGGCAAGGGCAAGGAGAAGTTTATGTCAATCATGATTCTTTTCATCATAAGGAGGAGGTCGATCCCTTGAGTACACTTGAAGGCTATTATGACGATCTCTTTGCAAATAATGACAAGCCACCTTTTGATACACAAGCTGATGTCCCAGAATGTCTTGTTGCAGATTTAAATGATAAAAAATACATGTTTATGCATAATGATATGATTGCTCCTATTGAATATTTTCAAGAACATTCAAAGTCCTACCCTGAAAATGATGTTACAAATCAAGGTATGAAACAGGGACAACATTTGTAAATGAAGAAGATGTTTCTTTTTTTGTTCGTCTTCAAAATGAGCTTATATTTCATGATTTTGAAGATCCGTTGGCCAGTCATTTACAACTATCAAGAAAATTTATTTTCACAGCAATTTTGGATTATGGGGGTTTTTCAAATGGAAGATTGAGTTTCCATTTACTCAATCTTTCTTTATGCCTAGTGGAGATGAATACAAGCATCAGTCAACTAGTCATTTACTTGATTGGTTGCACTGGATATTCAACTTCACTTGATCAAGTGATTTATGGATCAGTAGAGTAGCTAAGGTGTAAATGAATAAGCTCAACATTCTAAGCATATTTTTCAGTGTTAGTTTCCAATAGAGTTTTCAGTTGATGATGTACAGTTCAACTTTCAGTTTCATTTGAGTCAATTTGAGGATCGTTGATGCAGTGACTCCATTTCCCAATGGTAAGGCTACCTAATCTACAATGTTCTTGACACCTCCCGAAGGATTTTCCGTCCCCAGTTGGAGCCAATGTTAGTGTCAATATCTCAGTGATCAAACATACTCTTTCAGTTAATTTTCTAATAGTCACAGGTCAAAAATTTTGGTCTTTTCAACCAAGTTTTCAAAATAAATTTTGGTCATTGAAGGAGCCTAGGTCAGAAATGTTGCTCCCTTCATCCCATCCATGGCTATCATCACCTCAAAGGTCATCCCATTCATTTTCATTTAGAAGTCTTAGGTCATTCACTCCATCTCATATAGGTCTATCATCTAGGTGTCATTGTTTTGCCTTTGAAAAGTCCAATTTGTCATCAAAAAAGGCAAACAATCCTTCATTTTTACCATATAAGTCTTCTAAAGGGAGTCAACATACTTGGGTGAATAAAGTAAGGCAAGTTGTCTTATTTCAAAATTTGTTTCAATGTCAAAATATTTCAAAAGGAAAAACAATCTTATTTTTTTCACTACAAGATAAAAAAGTAATTTCAAAGCTAATAAAGGACAAAAGAGGCTCATCCAAACTCATTCTTCTCTTTTCATGTTTGGTACAGCTCCTATCTTTCCTCCATTGGACTCCATGGTGGTCAAGGGTTCAAAACGAAGGCAAGAAACTACTCCAAAGCACATTTTTTATGCTTTTTCTGGCCTTTGTTACACATCGAAAGCACTTTGTTACGCTTTTGTAGTAGATGTTACGCTTCTGGAACACATTGTTACGCTTCTGCTGTGGGTGTGTTAGGCATTTGGAAAGTGTTGAGTTTAGGGTATTTTGGCTCCCAAACCAGTCAAATAAGTTCAAGGCTCACTTGCATCAGTTTTTTAAAGCTCTTACAATAGTAAATAAGATTCGCATACCCTCCCATGGTCAATTTATCAAGCATAGTGTTTATTTTCATGCTCACTTCCTTCTCCATTATATTTTCACTTCTTCTCTTTTTTGAAAGATTTCAGAGGACCAAACCCTAACCATTTCATCTAACACTAGCATACACCTCCCATATACATCATACTGCCATTGCCCACCATTCATACCCTTCCTAAGAACCATTTTCACCAAACCATAATTTCTAGCTAGTTTTTTGGTGTTAAACTGGGAAATTCCTAAAATATGTGAAAGGGAAAAAAGGAGCAATCTTGTGATCAAAAGACCTTTATAATGAAACTTTTCTAAGTCATGTCGATACTTCACTTTATCCTTAATGAACTTGCGGGATCATTAATTGTATAGTGCCTCTTTATCACTAATATTTCTGTGTTAATTATGTCAACCTTTGATGGTGTTATAATTTGATATATTTATTTAAGATTGTTAACTAATTTGAATTCTTTTTGTCTAAATTAACAAGGAATATATGCTCAAAGAAATGAAAATATTGCATCTCATTATAATGAGAAGACTTCAAAATTTTGATGGAGTTATTGCATTCCATTATAATTGGAAGATTTTAGAACAATGAGACCCTAATGTTGCTATATATATGTAGTGTTTTATCATCTACATCCTTGTCATCAAACCATCATAAAACTATTTTCTTTGGAAATGGAGATGTTCATCAATGAGTTTGCATCTAGACAGGATGGTGTAAGGAATTGGTAAAAATGGAAGAAAACAATTATAATTAATTTAAGTCACTGAGTAATTAGTATAAAAACGAGTACATGGCATATTCAATTCTAGTAGAAATCAATATTACAAAGATTTTGTGGACTATTTAAATGTAATTTTGTGAAATTTTTTATTCAATTATAAAGGCGGTGGATGGACTATTAAATTTGGGCAAAAATCTACCTATAAAGAGGCCATATATTGTATTGAACCGTGGTTTTGTAAAAAAAAAATGTTAAATTATTATATAAAACAACCTTATATTTCCAAGCAATGAAAATTTTAGTGGCTAATATGTGTCATTCAATTATTTTTCCAAAATTTATAATAAAACATTAATATTGCAGAAAATTCTACATTGTAAAAAAGACTTACTCAAAAATTAAGCAACATTTTTATAAAATAGAAAGTTTTCAAAATGTAAAAATTGATATACTTGTGTCAAAACTTTATAATTTCTATATGACATTTTCATAAAAAGCAAGGTTATTTGAAATTTATTTATTAGGACTTTATAACATTGGTTATTATAATGCCATATTAAACCCATTTAATATATGGAAGGAAACTATAACCATAAACCTAATTTAATTCCAAATAACTTCCATAGGTTGTAATGTTATTTATTATGTGCCTTATTCTTTATTTTTTTTGTTTGCCTATAGAGAAGCATTGTGTAAATAAAGTGAATAAATACAATGAAATGTATCCTATTTTATAATTTGAATTTATGCTTTCTTGTTCATTTTACATCAAATTTATGAGTACTAAACATAAATGAAGAGAATGGAAACACTCTTTTTAGGTTACAATTATGTTTTACTCTTTAAGTTATACTACCTTTTTAGTTATGCATCATCCATTGGGGCTTTGAGACTTGAATATACTTTCACAAGATTTGTTTATCATTTAATCTATTACACTTGAAACATCTTAGTTGTGTGAACTTTATAAGGAGTGTTTGGACTTTGTTGCCAAGAATGAGTAGGAATGAGACATGGAATACTCCATGGACATATGACATCAACCAAATCACAATATTTTTGCATGGCTACAAGCTAGATCAGGAACACAAGGGGCAAATACCACAAAGCCATGAGAAATGAATTGGCTTAAATAAACATTTTAATTCATCGAATACAATGAGTAATTTTAGACTCCAATGATAAAACATTTAACTTTGGTTAAAAGTGGTAGAGGTTAATTGTGTGTGGGGACCCTAGGTGTGAGCCAACACACCTTAGCTCAAATCATGGGACAAGTCAAAAAAATCTGTCTTCATAGCTTTGGCCTCTAAGGACACCATTGAAAATATTGTGACCTTCAAAATGATTAAGGTCCCTTCTTGAAGCAGAAAGATATTGAAGGTCATAATTATGTTTCATTTTGTTTAAATTATTTTCTACTTCTAGTTATGCATCATCCATTGGGACATTGAGGGAAATCACATTCATAACATTCATTTATTTCTTAATGTGTTACACTTGCAACATCTTAGTTGTGTGAACTCTATCACAAGTGTTTGGACTTTTTTTCCAAGATTGAGGGGGAACGAGACATGACTTCATGGGCAGATGCCATCAACCGATTCAGAACATTTTAGCATGGTTACAAGCTAGATTACAAATATAAGGGGAAAAACCCACAAATCCATGAAGGATGAATTAGATTTACTAAATTTTTTAATTCATCCAATATAATGAGGAATTTTAGACTCCGATTTTTTTTTTTTTTAAACTCTGGTTATAAGTGGTAGAATTCATTGTGTTGGGACCCTAGTTGTGAGCTAACACTCCTTAGGTCAAATCATGGGACAAGTCAAAATAAGATTTCTTCATAGTTTTGGCATCTTAAAACACCATTGAAAAGATTGTAAATTCAGATTGATTAAGGTTCGTTCTTGACATTCAGAAATGATTTTTTGGTGATTACATTATTTTTTTCAATACTAGGGGATGACTCACAAGTGTTTTGGTAGACTTGAAAATGTGTCTTGATGTTATTCCTTCCCCCCTATCACCAAAACATTAGAGAATGCGTGACTAGGGGCTTATCTTCAATGAGATCAATGCCACTCTAATGGAAATTGTCAATGACAAGCCTCTAGGTATTTACAACCTCATGTGGGATTCTATAACATTACATAAATTTTGTTGGGTAGTTTATAAGGTATTTATTGAGAGGAAACCATTGGCAAAATGCAATGATGTATGATCAAGTTATTCCTAAATGTAACTGTAGGAATTTACAGGGTAAGTTCCTTAGATCAAACACCAAAGGTCGCTGCTCATAAACAGATCACAAATCAGTACACCAATATATCACGTGGTTAAAACCCTCGAAGAGGGAAACATTCCACGGCCTGAGCCAACACGACCACTTCAGGCAATTTATTAATATAAAAAGAAAAGTTACATATGTTTCTCTCATAAACGGTTACTCGACAAATGACCCTCCATGCTCTTTAAATAGAGATCATGGACCAATCGGGTGTTAAGCCATAGATCAAGTGTCATTAATACCGAGGAGAGAGTGAACTGTCAGATCACTATAAATTGTGACCGTCGGATTATAAGTTACAAATGTACATAGTAAAGAAACATACTTTACCTAGCTCTACACTAGACCAAGTTATACTTAACTATTTCATATGTGTCGGAATATCCTAACATCCCCCCTTAAGAACAACTTGGGATAGGATTGAAGGATTTACAAAGGTGACAAAAAATGAGCTTATTTCCTATGTGTTGAAATATCTTAACATCCCCCCTTAAGAACAACTTGGGATAGGATTGAAGGATTTACAAAGGTGACAAAATAGGAGAAGGAAGGAGGCATTAGAGCCTATCCCCCCTTAATGATAACTTTCTTGAACTCCAAGCATGGATCAAAGTTTGGTAAACCTCACTTCTGTGATAGTCTTTATAAATATATCGACAACTTGATCATTGGTTGAACAATACTGTACTTCAAGAACACGATCATGAATGAGATTTCTAATGAAGTGTATATGAAGCTCAATGTGTTTCATACAATGATGCTGAACTGGATCTTTGCAAAGCTAAATGGCACTTTGATTATCACACCAAAGTGTAGTTGGATGCTGCTGATGAAGACCAAATTCAGATAGGATCTGACGAAGCCACATGGCTTCCTTGTTGGCTTCAACGACACCACGATACTCTACTTCTGTCGAAGAAAGAGAGATGGCACTTTGTTTCTTACAAGACCAAGTAATAGCTCCTAAACCAAGAGTGAATACATATCCTACAGTAGACTTTCGATCATCAGGGTCACCAGCCCAATCAGAATCAGTGAAACCAATCAACAATGGAGATGCTCCTGCACTGTAATGAATCCCGAAGTGTATTGTACCTCAAATATATCGAAGTATTCTTTTAGCTTCTTTCCAGTGACTTTCATGAGGTTGGTGCATAAACCGAGCAACAAGACCAATGGCAAAGGAAAGGTCAGGACGGGTATGGCTTAGATACAAAAGTTTACCAACAAGTTGACGGTATAAGGTAGTGTCAATTTCATGGTTAGTGCAAGTGATTGAAAGCTTGACCCCAGACTGAAAGGGAGAAGGGGTTGGCTTACAGTCTTCCATGTGAAAGTGGCATAGAAGATCATAGGCATACTTGGACTGAGAAAGGGTAATACCTTCTTTGGATCGCAAGACTTGAAGACCAAGGAAATAATGCAAGTGTCCTAAGTCTGTCGTTTCGAAATTCTTTTTGAGGCTAGACTTCACATGGTTTATATGGTTGGGATCACTACTAGTAAGGATAAGATCATCAACATAAAGAACAAGGATGGTGAAGGACTTACCCACTTTCTTAGTGTAGACAGTGTTGTTAGAATGACACCTAGAAAATCCATTATCTAATAGAAATCTATCCATTTTGGCATACCAAGCCCAAGGAGCTTGTTTGAGGCCATAGAGAGACTTCCTAAGGCGATAAACAAGGCTAGAGTCATTTTGGATAAAGCCAAGGGGTTGTTCCATTTAGATTTATTCATGCAAATATCCATGTAAGAAGGCAGATTTAACATCCATTTGATGGACCTCCCATTTAAAGGAGGCAACAAGGGAAAGAACAAGGCAGATAGAATTCATTTTGGCAACAGGGGATAAGGTTTCAATATAGTCAATGCCTTCAACTTGTGAAAATCCTTTAGCAACAAGACGAGCTTTATGTCTATCCACTTTTCCATCTGGTCCAAACTTTATTTTGTAAACCCATCTGCATCTGACAAGTTTTCTTCCTTTTGGAAGAGGAACAAGATCCCAAGTATCGTTTGCCAATAAGGAACGATATTCTTCATTCATAGCTTCATCCCAATCTGGATGACCATAAGCTTCTTCAAAGGTGTCTGGATCAGGATTTTCTGGAACTTGAGCCAATAAGGAAGAGGCTCTTTCTAACTGAGAATGCATATGTAGTCGATTTGCAGGGTAACCTGCAAGAGAAACTATTGCATCCTGAGTAGAGCGGGCCCATATTGGAAGTTGTGGAGCAGAAGGAATATCTTCAAGAGGTGGAGGAGGATTTTCATCCTCACTGTCATCATCTGAAATAGAAGGAATACTATAAAAAATAGAAGAGATAGAGAGAGGTGGCACATATGTCGGATCAGGCTCGCAGGCCAAAGGTGGCACACCCACCGAACTAGGCTCGCAGGCTGATATATTTTCATCAAATTTTACATCTCTTCTAATGATTATATTTTTGGATTTTTGTTGAAGAAGTCTATATCCTTTGACATCTTCATAATATCCAAAAAAAATGATTTTTTCACTCTTAGGTTCTAAGGCTTTATGTTTCTCATTTGGAATGTGGGCCCAAGCATCACTTCCAAAAACACGAAAGTGACTTACATCTGGTTTGATTGAGCTCTGAGCTTCTTCTGGAGTTATATTCCTTAAAGCCTTAGTAGGAGTGTGATTTACTATGTAATTTGCACAGTTAATTGCTTCTGCCCAAAAATTGAGACTAAGTCCATTAGATTGAAGCATACAATCCTTTCAGCTACACCATTTTGTTGTGGAGTATATGGAACAATATGTTTCAATTAAATCCATGCTCAGTGCAGAAGTTGATAAATTTGTTGTTAACATATTCTCCTCCATTGTCTCATCTTAACTTAAGAAATTGATGTCCATATTGTTTCTCAACAAAGGCCTTAAAGGCCAAGAACATGTTAAAAACTTCACTCTTGAGTTTTAAGAAGTGTACCCATGTGCGCCTGGAAAAATCATCAATGAAATTTAAGAAGTACTTGCAACTAGAGAAAGAAACAACAGGAAGTGGATCACATAAATCACTATGCACAAGCTACAAAGGGGCTGAAGCGTGCCAAGAGGCACGTTTTTCAAAACTATCCCGATGATGTTTTCCAAGTACACATCCGAACCAAACACCATCTTGGCAAGATACCATAGGAAGACCTATCACCATATTTTCTTTTAATAGAGTTTGAAGAGAGCGATAGTTTAAGTGACCAAATCGCTCATACCAAAGTTTGCTCACTTCATCATTATGAGTAAAAATAACGGAGGAAAGACATGATGACCCAAAGTTGTCAAAATTATACAACCTTGTGGAATCATCAACAATGTCAGTAGCTAAAATATGTCTAGGATCTTTAAGGTCCTTGATTACAGCATCATGAGGTGAGAATTCTACTATTTTCCCTTAACCTGAATGAGTTACTGATAAACAGATAGAAGGTTGCATGACAAGGTAGGAACACATAGTACATCATTAAACTGACCATTATCTATATGAATGGTTCCATTTCCTACAACACTAAGAGATCTATCATCACCAACATAAATATGTTTGGTGTTGCAATCATTTAAAGAAGAAAACATGGATTATTTTTTTCATGTGGTAAGAAGCTCCAGAGTCAATGAGCCACTCATGAGAATGAGAAGAAGAAGATAGATTTAATGCATAACCAGATGCTTGGCAATCACAAGCAAAAAGTGCCATTCCTGAAGATGAAGTTGAAGAGGTCTCCAAATTGATGTGGTGCTTCGTCATTGCTGCTTCCAAGGCTTCCATCTTCTTAAAACATTTGGACTCTACATGGCCATCATGATTACAAAAGTTGCAATGTCTATCTGTTTTCTTCCCTTTGTTTTTAGTTTCCTTATCAGTTTGATGAGTTTCTTTTTCAGTTTGCGGCTGAAATTGTTTAGGACCCTTGTTTGGTTTAGGACAATACTTTTTAGGATACTGCTTCTTGGGATTCTTTTGATATGGTTGTTATTGGGCTGCTAAGGCTTTCTTAGGAACGTTTCCAGAAGTGATAAGGCCAAGGTGTAAGGGTTTTTCTTGTTCTCTTATCAAAGGATCGCAAAAAGAATCAAAAGAGGGGTTCTTGTAGGTTGTTCCTTGAGAAATGATGGCTTCTCTAGTGGAATGGAAGGTGGAACCAAATACAGAGTATGCAGGGCCAAGCTTAGCAAGAATGGAATAGATGAGGCTACCATCTTCCTTTTTGACCTTACAACCTTTTAAAAGAAGTCTAAGGGTCTTGAATTTGGACAAAAAATATTCAATAGAGGAGAAATTATTGGGGTCCAAAGTAAGCAACTCATTTTCAAGCTGGTTGGCCCTAATTTGATTTTGAATTTCAAAAATAGTGTTTAGCTTTTTCAGGGCTTCATCAGGGGTGTCAATTTCAAGGATTTGAAATCGAAGATCTTGAGCAATAGACATTCCTATCAACCCTTGTGCTTGATATTGTTTATTTTCCCATTTAGAGGCTTTATCTTCAACGATAGGTTTAGTTTCTTGTTCTGTGACTATTCTATAAAGCCCTTTACTTCTAAGTAAATCTACCATGTGAGGTAGCCATTGGAAATAAATGGTGTTGTTAAGAATAACCGGACAAGAACTTTCCATTTTTTTAAAACTGAAGCTGAAAATGGCTGAAACTAAATGCTCCAATGGAAAGATCTCGAAAAATTAGGCTGATTAAAAAAAACGGCTGGAAAAACGACTTACACATGAAGAAGTTATACCTTTTTGAAAAAAATGAGTTGTAGATGCCAAATAGTTATGGGAACGGTTGAAATTTGATGATGAAGTTCTACTTTTAAAATAAGATCCCTCCCCTTTAACAAAAACCTTTTTAGAAAAAGAAGCTTGAGAAAGAGACTTGAACCCAAGACCTCTATTCTCATAAACTAACTTTAAACCAAGTGAGCTAGTAAAAGGATTCTTTAATTGTTTGAAATGAGGAAGGTTTTTTCTTTTTTTTTGGGTCCAAAGTAAGCAACTCATTTCAAGCTAGTGGGCCCTTATTTGATTTTGAATGTCAAAAATAGTATTTAGCTTTTTTAAGGCTTCATCGAGGGTGTCAATTTCAAGGATATGAAATCGAAGATCTTGAGAAATGGACATTCCTATCAACCCTCGTGATTGATCTTGTTTATTTTCCCATTTAGCGGCTTTCTCTTCGTCAGTAGGTTTAGTTTCTTTTCCTGTGGCTATTTTATAAAGCCCTCTACTTCTAAGTAAATCTACCATGTGAGGTAGCCATTAGAAATAATTGGTGATGTTAAGAATAATCGGGCAAGCGCTTTCCATTTTTTAAAAAACTGAAGCTGAAAAAGGTTGAAATAAATGCTCCAATGGAAAGATCTCAAAAAATTAGGCCGATTAAAAAAAACGGCTCAAAAATTGACTTCTGAATGAAGAAGCTATGCCTTTTTGAAAAAACTGAGTTGTAGATGCCGAATAGTTACGGGAACGGTTGAAATTTGACGATGAAGTTCTACTTTAAAAAAAAAAATCCCATCCCTTTAACAAAAACCATTTTAGAAAAAGAAGCTTGAGAAAGAGACTTGAACCCAAGACCTCTATTCTCATAAACTAACTTTACACCAAGTGAGCTAGTAAAATGATTCTGTAATTGTTTGAAAGGAGGAAGGTTTTTTTTTTTTTTTACTCTTCAGTGTGCATGCTTTCTCCTGAAAAAAAAAAAAAAAATGAAATACAACCCTTACGGCAGAATGTTAGATTTTCAGTTACCCTTACTGGCAACTATCCCTTTTTTCTATTTCTGATTTCCCGAGATTGCACAAAAACGCGAGGAAAGAGCATACGTAGCAAAAAAAATCCCATCTTCCTGATTCTGATTTGTCAAGATCACACACAGCGTAGAGAAAAGAGCATACACAGAGAAGAGGTTATAGATCCAAAAATTAAAAAAATATAAACCGAAATAAACAAAGGGAACCGAAATAAACAAAATGATTAATAAATATAACTGCAAAACAAATACTTTATACCTCCAGATCTAAAATGATATAACTTGGGAAACCGGAAACCTTTTTGCATGAAACGAAAGGGGTTCCTCACTGTAACAGATGCTTCAGACACAACATAACCGTTCTCCAAGCCCAAAAAGGTTTAGAAATAGTAGATCTAGAAAACGACAGTCACATGCAGTCAAACCGGCTTCAGATTTGGATCAAAAATGAATGTGGCCCTCAAAATAGCTCTGATACCATGTATGAATTTACAGGGTAAGTTCCTTAGATCAAACACCAAAGGTCACTACTCACAAATAGATCACAAATCAGTACAACAGTATATCACGTGGTTAAAACCCTCGAAGAGGGAAACAGTCCACGGTCTGAGCCAACACGACCACTTTAGGAAATTTATTAATA
Source organism: Pinus albicaulis (assembly GCA_034641835.2). NCBI lineage: Eukaryota > Viridiplantae > Streptophyta > Pinopsida > Pinales > Pinaceae > Pinus > Pinus albicaulis. The sequence continues at coordinate 993,197,013 of CM076569.1, read as the reverse complement.
TAAAAATAAAATTTACATATGTTTCTCTCATAAATAGTTATGGGACAAATGACCCTCCATGCTCTTTAAATAGAAATCATGGACCAATCGGGTGTTAATCCATGGATCAAGTGTCGTTAATACCGAGGAGAGAGTGAACGGTTGGATCACTACAAATCGTGACTGTCAGATTATAAGTTACAAATGTACATAGTAAAGAAACACACTTCACCTCACTCTACACTAGACCAAGTTATACTTAACTATTTCCTATGTGTCGGAATATTCTAACAATAATGACCCTCAACTTATTACTAGCTAGGGGCTTATAGCCTTCTCAATTTTTTGTATAAAATCTTACAAAAACGCATAGTTTTGTGTCTCAAGCATGTCCTTCCTATAATTTTGCAATCAACACAAACAAACTTCATTTTAGGTTGATTTTTTTTGTATTTTTGTTGTTTTCTTGTAATGGTCTAATGCCTAGGTATAAATTATCTTTCCATTAAGATAAGATTTCAAAATACCTATGCCAGAGTTGAGTGGTCCTCTTTAATAAATATAAAATAAAACAACAACAACAACGCAACAATGAGAACTATGTTACATTACCTAAGGGATCCCATTGTTCACCTTGATGACTAGTCAATATATAGAAGTATATTGTCACAAAACATCATATAATATAATCTCATTGATTTAGTTTATATGTGTGTGTGTGTGTGTGTGTGTGTGGATGTCAATGCTTATACTTTTTATGTTGTATATTTTGTAAGTGAAAAAATTACATTCATATCAGAGCCCCTTCTTGGGCAATTATGTTGACTTTGACATGTAGCCAGACAAAATTATTAGTGCTTCTCGATGTTTTTTTACTGCATTGGTTTTTGGCCATTTAAAATTAAAAAATTTCATTAAGGGCCATCTTGTTGCCAATATTCATAGGGATAGAAAAGCAAAAGATAGAAATAGAATAATGTATAGAATCAATAAGCCCTATGAGATTGTTGCTACTATTTTATAATATGTATAATCAATGTGAAATGACCACTACATATACATTGTCATTCTAATTGAATGTCAACAACATCTCTCTAGAGAAATAGTAGAAAATACTATCACAAATTGTGACTCAATTGAATAGACTAATAAAATTAATGGATAGCACATGGGTATTTGGATTAATGATGAATGAGTGAATTGTTTAGGCACTCCTTGCGATAGGTCATTGGTTCAAATTCCTCATAGGTAAATTGACAAAAAATAATAATAATGGATAATGAAAAAAACAAGTTTAAAACCATGAAGTTAATTTTGAAGCTGCATATTCAACATGGAAAATGAAGTTGAGTTCACATGTTTTCTCTACCAACATTCAAAGAAAAAATGCATCTCAATAGTGAATTGTGAAAACTTATATGGAAACACTCTAATTGGGTGGCTCAACTATTTCTCTATACTTTTTAAGCTATAAAATACTACACTATTCTTATTAAATTACTAATCTTTAGTCAAAAAAAAATGTGTGACACATTTGTTTTCGATCTAGTCATGACGATAAAGAAAGGTTTTTTTTTTTCCCTTCAAAGATCCACAATATACATTCTCAATGTCAATGTTTCGAAAAAAAAAGGGAGGAAAACACACCAGGAAATTCCCTAATAAATTATGTTTTTCTTAAGGTTTATTCCTATTAGCTAAGGGCTCGATTTTTTTAAGGTATATTAGTAGTAATATCCCTTCAAAAGGAAATCACCCATTAGCTAATAGAAATAAAATTAAATCTTATGCCAACATAATGTATAAGGAAATGTTCTTGCATATAATATGTGTTTGTGAGAGAGATATTTCACATTCAAACTATAAAGGGGTGAGCCATAAAATCAAGTTAGTCAAATACTATTATTAAAACAATATACTAAACATTGCATCACTCGAAGACAAAAGGCATCAATATATTTTGCATATATCTACTTGAAAACAAATTGTATAGATTTGTTAGAGGAGTTATAAGAATATAGAGGAGAAACCATGCACCTCAATAACAATGTTTATCATTTGCTTATCGTCATTTTTTAAATGTTTATAATTTAAATAAATAAATAAAATGATCATGAATCATAGATTCAAGATCTCAATAAGAAATTCAATAACAAGGCTTATAGCTGCTACGCAACATAGTCCCTTGCCCTGCCGCTATAGATATTTAATTGACTAAAGGTTGTGTAGAGTGCAGAGAAAACTATGCACAATGAAAGTGAAAATATATCCGTACAAAACTCTCTGCACAAAGCTCTTTGCACAACAATATATTTATGCACAACCACCTTCACACATGCTTCCTCCTCAAATCCACCTGCGCACATGCATCCTTTGGATAGCTTCATCTACACAGTCACCTCCGCACAACCTCTTTCACATAAAGCATCTAGTTAGCATGAGGTCTTTGGTTTGGGTTGACAATGGGGCATTGATAATGTGGCGGTGGAAAATAAGATACTTTTCGACACGAGTATTTATGATACATAGGATTGTTTGGATAAAATAAAATGGGGTTGCTCTTACTGTAAGTATTGTGATTGTAATTTTTCTAAAAGAGAAGCTTAATGTTTCAAACTTCAATTCAATTTAACCATATTAATTAATATCTTAATGTTATTGCTTGTAGTTGAAGCTCAATTACACATTACTATACTTTTTAATTATTTTGATTGCATTAATCTAGAACATTATAACAATTGGATCATTGTACAGAATATTGATGCATGAAGGTCAACACAATGAGCTAAAATTTCGTACAAAGTTCATTGTGCGAAATTTCAACTCAGTGTGTGGACCTCCGCACAATGGCAATGAAAACACAGAGGTATATGTCGTGTAGGGGTCACCAATCGAAACTCAGCTTGGGAATATTGAGTTGAAGTGAAGTTTTTAAATATTTAAATATTTCAAGGTTGGATAAGTCCCAAAGCAATTATTTTTTTGGATCCATTTGCATAATCACACATAAATTCAAGTCCTTGTCACACTGAATATTGTCAGCTCCCACAGTAAATGCTACAACTAACCAAATTAAATGTAAATAGTAGGAGCATTACATCTCACAAACACAAGGTCACTATTATACTCCCAGCTACAGATTACAGGCAAGGCATCACCCTTCTACAGACCAACCAGAACCCACCAGACTAGCCCGCAATTTTTCACAAAATAATATGTTTTCCTTACACCATTGTGTTTGTCCCAGAAAAATTTATAGAGAATGCGGGAGATATGGTTTTTCTAAAGGCATAATGGATCACTTTTATGGCATTTTTTTAAAAAAAAAATTTAATTTTTTAATTTTTAATTTTTTAATTTTTAATTTTTTTTTTCTTCTGAAATTAGGCATATGTGCAGAAAAGAAGAGAAAGGCCATTGCGCAAAGGAGCTTTCAAGCCCCCGTGTGTATGTAAAGGACCTATGTTTTTTGTAATAAGATTGAAACAAACAGTGCACCTATACGATATTATTGGTAATGCTTTAATTATAAATAATGTTTTTATCACTAGTATTTTAGTATTGAATAATCCATATTTTTTGCTTGCAATATTTTAGTTATAAATAATGCAAATTTCCATATTCCTGAATATCACCAGTCAATTGACTAAAGGTTGAATTGTTTTGGAATGCAAAGAACCTGTAACTGCATTAATATTGAGATTGTTTAGAAGAATCTTTGTTTATAGTTATCTTGTTGAAATTAGGCACATGTGCGGAAGTGATGAGGAACTCTATGTTGAGGAAGCTTTTAAGTATTCATTCTGCGGATCTATGGACTTCGTACCAAATACTTTTGTATATTTTTTCTCGAGGAAGCTTGGAAGCTTTCCTTGTGCGTATCTCTAGACACCACATTGAAGGCTTTTTCCACTAATATTTTAGTATTAAATAATCCATATTTGTTGTTCGCAATAACACCGAGGCAAGCGGTGGGCCCGTACAATATTATTGCTAATATTTTAATTATAAATAATGTTTGTATTGCTAATATTTCAGTATTAAATAATCCATATTTTCTCTTGCAATATTCTAATTATAAATCATGTGTATCTTTGTACTCCCAAATATCAATAGTCAATTGAGTAAAGGTATGGGTAGTCCGAAAAAAAATTGGATCACTAAGCACAAAATTTTTCTATGATTATGTTGTTGAAATTAAGAAAATGTGCGTAAGTACGAAGGAAGTCCATTGTGTGGAGGAATCTTTCAAGCTTTGATTCTATGAAAGCCTGCATTTTGCAGTAAAGCCTTTTATAAAAATTTTCTAGGAACAAATGCATGAGTGTTGAGTCAAAATTTCAAAGCTAACGAATAATATCAGTTTTCATTTATCAAATTTAACATAACATATTATACTCATTATTTGTGTAGTAATATTAGTGTTTATAACATATTTTATTACGTAATTGCTGTAGATTCTGTCAGGGTAGTTGTAAGGGGAAATGTGAGATCAATGACACACAATCATTGAAATCTCAGGCCCTCTTGAAAAGTGTTATTACCAGTTGAGCTATATAGAGCTATATTGCTATCAGTCAGAAACATTAGTCATAAACCTTCAATTCCAAACCTATAAATAATGCACTAGCACATAGCACATACGCTAGGTTGCAGGCGAAGTGATAGTTATGCGAATAGGCTTGATTTCGTCTCTTCAATGCCAAATTCAATCTAGATTGAATGCTATTTTTTAACTAGATAGTTTCATATTTACTTATATTATGTTGTGCCTATATGAAAATGCAACTTGAAAATGGATGTTGTTATCCACCCATAGTTTTGTGGTGATGTTCAAAGAAAAATGTTTTTTAGCAATGCAATAATCCTGCAAGTGTTCCAGATGTTGAAAGTTTTGTTAGACTTTGTAGAGTTTACAATCGAAGATTTTGTTGTGCAAAAAAATTACAATAGTTTTGGAATGCTAGTTTTTAGCTTAACGCAAAACAAAAAAAACCATACGAAGTTATAAACCATTACTTAATTTACTTATTTCAGTGAACAAAGTTCATTTAATATTTGGATAATGTGACAAAGACCATAAGGCATTTAAGTGGTGAATTGACATCTAGGATTTGAAACTACTTTTGCATAGTAAAATTTGGTCAATAGCAAAGCAAGTCTACATAGTAAATGTGTTAGATACGTGTTATTTTAGTGAATAATTACGGGAAATACTTTTATTTATTGGAAAACTTAGCTTTAGTTAATGAAAATAGAATCAGTGGTTTACGATATTAAAAAAATACTATCTTGATATCGATTTCTAAAGCGTGAAATACAGATTAATCATGAAACATACTTGTGTAAATTGGACTATGTCAAATTGGAATTTAATTAAAATGCATATGATTTAAAGTAACATATTTTACAACAGTCTTTTATGGTTAAAGATCAGGAAAATGACTACTTTCCACATTAATAAAGATTACTGGTTAGTGGATACCATTAAAATTAATAGAAATTAAATTTTGTTTCAAATCGTAGATGTGAATTTGTGATTTAGATGACTTATTGCCTATGACATATTATATATATGCCTAATGCATGTAAAGGCAATTTTTTAATGTTCATTTTGTTCTAGGTTGGTTACTAGGTTATAGGAAATTGACTTTCTTTGTTGTTTTGAAACTGTTAAGTGTTTTCAAGTTTTTCTTTATAATTTGTCTATTATTTTTTGTATTTGTTATTAACAGTGAAGAAATGGCCCAAAGAAACAATGGCAAGGGCACAGAGGAAGAGGTACATGTAGGGAGCAAATATATCTTAATGCTCAACCAAGATATCTTAATGCTTAGCAAAGATATTTTAATGCTAATGGATAAAATACTAGAACGTTGGAAAATGCTTAGGCGTTTGGAAGATGAACTAGATACCGTAAGAACGTTGTTAGAGGAGCTATTGGAAAACACGAACAAATGAATCCGTTCTCGATTCTAGCAACATAATTAGTACAAGTGTTAATGTGTAGAAACAATGGTTAATTAGTAAAGAAATCACTACCAGTTTTTATTATTTGCTAATGTATTTTAAGATTCTCGACAGATTTAAAGCAAAAAGCCATATCAGACTACTTTGAATTATAGATCTATGTAGTATGTATAAATGTAATATCTTTTATAAGTTATATCGTAATCTTGGTTATTTGGTCTAGAAATTCGTTTCATCTTTGTATGACAATGACTCATTTAAATATTTGTTTAAATCTTGTATGGAATAGATATTTAAATTGAAAAAAAAAATACTAGATCGGTTGACATTGCAAACAAAGAAAACCATGATTGTAAAGTAATGTCACAAAAAATTGCAATGTAACTAACTTGTATTATTGCCTTAGTAGTTATAGAACTTGCAAATTTGATAAATCAAGAAAGCAATGTAAGAGACGAGATTACAAAAAAATCAACTAACAACATAGTCGTGGTACAAAACATAGGTTCGGAACAAAAATAGTTCTTATGTACAATGTCATACTAGCATTTGCATTGGTAGAAAATATCATCTTGTTTGCTCTGATGATTACATTTCTAATATTGTTCCCATGAGTATAGTATATTGATTGATAATGTGAAATCAAATCCAAAATATCGAGCAAAAAAAAAGTGTTGTCGACCAAAAAAAAAATTTATTTCCTAAATCAGAAACTTTGACGTAATGTTAGGATGCTTTGAAATGCAAGGAACTAGAATTGTTATGTTACCAAATTTCTTAACAACGTAAAAAAATAAACTTGTCATTATATACGTACAACTATGTTTTGATGGTCTATCGTAAATGTACCATGTGTCTCGAAGTTGGTCAATATTTCAATGTCATTTGTTTTGTCTGCACAATATTAGTCATACGAAATTTGTTTTAGTTTAGGTAATACTCTTTCCAATTTGACACCCCTCATAATACATTGTTTTTACTCTTGTCACTTGCATGTATGGTTCATTTTAAGCGATGAAAACAACGAAATCTAAAGTCTTGCTTGCAAGCGCTATAATAAAGCATACTTTTATTCATAGTTATAGTAGCTGTAATTGGATTACTACATCTGGCACATACAGATTCATATGAGTTTGTGTATAGGCTAACCGCTCTCAGGTATCCTTGAAAATGTTGTAAAATTTATATAGAAAATAAACATTTAGTGACATGATATCAAATGCATTTTTTATTTATTGTTCTTTATACATGTTTATTTAAACAATGTGATATAGCTTATCATGCATATTCTTCTTGGTGAGGAAATTAGGTTTATTAGACTACCAAATTTCTTTCTTGTGTTGAATGCACATATGAATATTGATTATGAAGTATGGAAAACTCTTTTTTTCTTTTTAACTATATTTTGTAGCAATATCAGTGGAAAATCGTTTTGTTGCAAATCTCTTTGAATTGAAACACATGTCGGAACAAGTTTATTGTGTACCTAAACTTTCTAAATATGTAGTACTTGTAAAACAATACATAAAATCATACAATAGATGAAGAATGATTTTTTCCCCAAACATTGGGATATATAGACCTACACATATGTAGTTTGTTTTTAATTTCAATGAAAATTTGGTTTTCTGGTGGTGGGGGGGGGGGAGAGGAAAAACAGATGGACAATAAATTTGTAATAATAAAACTTTGAAATAAAACAAAGCCGCATTTTAGCCCCGTCCTATTCTCCATTGTTGTATTTGGTTTCCAGTACATATTGGCATTGTTGTCTGCGTTATCAAACTTGGAATATTTGTGATTGTGCCCACTGGAAATGCATCGCCACTAAGTGACAAATTTGCAATCATCATGTTTGGAAAAAAATCGATATTCTGCACAAACTAGATAAATTTTTTCTACACTGCTAAACTATTTAGACAAATAGTTTTCTCACAATCACCACTATTGTATTTGTGCTTTGGAATAATTTCAAAATCTTTAATAGAAACACCGACATTTGAAACAAGCTTTGATTCAAGTTGTTTGATTAACTATGTCAGACAACAATGTTATTGTCATTTCTGCTTTCTTATTTGTTAATTCTACATGGAATATTGTTTTTGATTTATTTTATTTTTCCAAAAATGTTCGATATGTAACCAAGAAAACGCCATGAAAAATATTTCCAAATATATTGTTATTGATATCTTCAATAAAAAATGGCATAGACTTAACCTCTTTTTTCTTAGTCATGAGCATTGAAGTGAATTTTTTTTTTAAAGAAAAAAGAATAGAAAGACAAAGGGAAAAAAAGAGAGTAAAAGAATGAAAGAAGAAAGTTGATACATAGTTAATTAAATGTGCACAGAAGCACCTATTTGCATTTATTTCTTCTCTATTTTCCACTAATTTTGTTTTGTTTGTTGTGATATTTGTTTATGTGGTACTAATCATTGCTACCTCTACATTGTCGTCGATCTCTACTATGACATCATTCAAATTCAATTATTTTTTATTGTTAAAAAATATTACATTGAAATCACTACTTAAATATATATATATATATATATATATATATATATATAAATATACTTGAAACTAAGTAAGAAATATTTAATGAAAACAGAATAGGATAAAGCAAAGGCATTACTAGTGTACAAAAATTCTAGATAGATTTTATTTTTAGAAAATACAAAAGTTTTATAGAAATGTTCAAAATAATTTTTTCCTTGTAATTGTTGTCATGGACCTGAATCTGTAAGTCTCATATGTTTCTTGGAAATTTACAAAAAAAAATTATTTTTGTTATATTACATTTGCAAATATGGCCCAAAAGCAGTGGGGGAAAAAAAATAGTTGCGTTGTAATGAAAATATAATCAAAGTACAATAAATAAAATAGAAATGTGCCTCTTAGAATATTTATCATTTTCATTAACAGTATCTGTTCTGCTTGTATTTATTCTCACTGCTATGACAATATGAGTTAGTTTAAATCTACAAAAATAAGAAAAATAAGAGTTTCTAATTTCATAGCACAAAAGTACTTTAGAAATATCACATTAAATAGTATTTGAACTTTGTATATTATTTCCACAGGACTGTATTGTATATTGTATACAGGTTCTTAGTACTCGCATATAGAACTAATAGTGCACTGTTAACCTATGAATAATGTTACACGTTTTGCACTTTCGTTCTAAATGATAGTTGCTCACGGTGTGAAACTACCAAAATAATATCATACAACCTAGACGAGGATTCTATTTGTAACCATCTCCTCCGAAAAATAGTTTGACATGCATTCGTAATATGTATGCTAAAAATATTGCATGATGAACACCTCGTGAATTCTTCTACGAACAATACAACCAAAACTAGTGGCTAGTATTTTGACGTTAGCATATAAATATTAAACATATGTATTAGATACTTAATAGAGTTGGACTAGTAGTTAGAAAAATTGTAATAATATCAATAATAATAATAATAAACTAATTGAAATTTAACATATTTTGATTACAAATATTTTATTTTATTGCCTTAAGTTTAAGAAACAAAGAAAAGAATAAATGCCACGTGTTCCTAAATGTTTAATTATTTGACATGGTTTGAAATAAATGATTGATTGGTAAATATGATTAATTTCATCAATTAAATTAAACATTAATTTTATAGTTTCAATAATGACATTACCACTGTGGTGTTGAGACTTTGGTAGGGCAGTTTTTAATTCAATTCTCTTACTTGATAACTAGTTGTGTTATACTTATTATGCTTCTTTCCCTTAGATATTGTCTTTGTTAGCTTATTATGTCTTACATCAAATCAATTATAAAAACACAAGAAACACAAAGTTTAGGCTTTCCAAGCTAGGGCTAAAACCTCTCCCTCTTGGAGAGGAAAACTCGAAAGTAATTCTTCTTCTAGATCTTCAATTGACAAGTATCATGACCATGACACAGACCACTATCCCTCCAAGACCCTTGTCACTTGCTCTCCTTAGCTCTTTATTTTGATCTTCTTCCTGCATCGTGTTGCACCTTCATTAGGGAAGCTCGGTCCCTAATCTAGAAACCATAAAATTTTCCTCCAAGAAGGTCTTCCTCGTCCTTGTTACTGTACCTAATATCGAAATCCTCTTTTTGCTGTAATATCCTTCCTTTATGCTATGAATACTCTCAGTCCTCTTCTTGAGATATCCAAGATGCAGTGATCCAAGATTGAGGCACGTATTTCATTTCTTGCACTGACCTTGTAGCCTCCTTTCCTTTGCTGTCAAGACATCTCTTATGCAGATTGTATTCCTTGTTGAAATATGGTCTATTCTGAGACCCAATCCTCTACTTTGTATTGTGTTCTTCACTGCAATTCAGACAGAACAAAACCAAGATCTTTAACCCTAAACAAAGATTTATTTATCTTTTGATATGCCTCCTTTGTTTTGCGTTGGAAATTCATCTTCCTTTTCGTTGAATTGTCTGTTACTTCCACACCCAAAACATACCTTTTACTTGCACTATTTCATAGCTTGATCTGAATTGTTCATCCACAAAAGCTTACCAAAAATCTCAGACAGATCCGAACTTGTCTTTTTATGTTTGTGCGAAGTTCACATGGGTATATATAGTGGTTCAACCCTATTTATTAGCCGACCTTTACCAGTGAACCGTTGTGACTTATTTAAGGCAACTTGAGTTGTGCATACTCTATTTTGAGGTCGACTTCATCAAAGGAGAATATAAATCATCTTTAAGCCGACTTGTGGAGAATATTTGACAAGCTATTGGAGGCATATATTTACATCAATTACAAGTGTGACACCACTTCATATACATGACTCTAAATTATACATTTATTACAAGATGAAAAATCCCTAAAGACATCAGGAAGTCTTTGACCTATAATAAAAACTCCTTGCTCATGAAACCCATGAAGCAAGTATTTACAAAATAAATTTTATTAATTTTGTCTTCTTCATTACATAAATTCATAATTACTAGTCATTATGAAGACTGAACCTAGTTACACTTTCCAACACTCCCTCTTAACTAGGGAGGTATTCATAATGGTACATGGTCACTCTCAATCTGAAGAATCTCATAAGAAGAATTTGATTAGTAATCCATCTATTATAGCATCATAGTATCCAACATTGTCATAGTGCAAGGCCTTGACTAACAACTCCATCTCTCCACGACACCAAGAGCTAAAGTCGGTGAGACAAATGATTATAGAAACCTTCCTCATTGTCTCCAAGGTACATACTCCACCCAGGTGTTCACTAAGTATGACCTTAAAGGACTATTATTATCAGGATAGCTAATCCTCAAAGAATATCCATCCTTTCACGACTACTCTTATCAGAACGTCTTATCACATTTATCAAAGAGTATCAAATGCCAGATGATTACCCAATCCCACATTTTATCTTCCAGGTGAAGATCACAATGATGTGTGTCTATTTCTCCCTCTTAACTCGGGAGGACATATTCCACAGAGGAATAAACTTATACAAGGAACGTACCTAAGCTTTCTTTTTGGCTTAGTAATTATGAATTTTCTTCCAAGTAAGAAACTTATTACCAGGATCCCTCTTAATTAGGGATCTATAGCAACAATGATGAAAACATCTAGCTACTCATGAAGGACTCCTTCCGTTGATTTCATGGATTGGGGAGCCTTCAACATTGGGATCTCTTCATAGGGCACAAATAATCCATCATTTTCATCCATGAGTCATTCCTTCTATCAGAAAGTGATCCATCAGTCTTCTCATATGATCTAGCTTCATGTTATGATGCTTTATTTCGAACCATATATCTTCCAAGGACCTTAAATCCTATCAGATGGTTATCAACCTATGGAATACATCGAATTACATTTGGAAACCCTACATAAGCTCAATAGATGTTATTCAATTATAAATATGGATACTTAAATCAAAAGTTACCTCAGTGATGAAATTTCACAATGAAATCCTTCTTGTAGGCATCGACATTCTTTGTATATGTTGACATATCTCCAAAACATATGTATAGCCAAGGGTCTTCATCTTTTCCAGACTTTTATCAGAGTCTACATATCTTCCTAGGAGATTTTCAAGTCATGTCTCCTTCCTTGGATGTTGACTACCTTTTATCATAGTTTCAATTCTCATGATATCTTCCTTCCACTCAATTTTATTCCCAAGAGCTTCTAATCAAAGTTCCTTAATAGTTTCCAATCATCTCATACTTCATATGAGAATATATTATGTTTATTTCATCTAGTGTGCATCATGTCTTTTCTTTTTTCTTTTTTTTGGGCATCCTTTTAGAGGAGGAGATCCCTTTCCTTTGATCATGCTTCTCATGATAGAAGTAGTGATCAATGTTACCTGCAACCACACGCCATGACATTATAATATTAAATACAAGCATACATACCTCATTTACCTTTAGGTCATAAATCTAGTATTCTTTCAACAACTTTCTTTACTGAATTATCTTCAATCCCTTGATCTACTTCATCACTTATACCATCATTCCATGAACTCCACAAGTTGGAGTTCCCGATTAAACACTTTATTTCTCTCTATATCGGTGAATCCTTCGATGAGGATTTCATCAAAGAATCTTGAGGATCTTAAATATACTTATTTTGGAAAAAAATTCCTTTCGATGTATGATGAGCCTTGTCTTGGATGACTTTTTTGATGAGGTTCCCAAGAGCTATATATTTCATATTTTATTTCCATGATATTTTTTCTTCTTGGGCTCCATGATTCCCCATGGTGATATCACAAGCTCTTGTTTCTTAATGCTTTCATGATTTCATACCGCATATATTTATTGTAGTCATATTCTATATAGGATTTAGGATCCATGAAAAGACCTTTTGTGGGGGGGCCTATCTTAACCGTAGTATATTTTACTCCCTCTTTCCTTGAGTTTCATTTCTTCAACTTCCTCCATCCTTTTCAGTGATATGATCTTTCTTCCTGCAATTTCTGAGTCCTTTAACTTTCAACATTCTTACCCTCAACTTGTCTTCTTGTATCTAGCATAGAAGCCATAAGTTGTTAGATAAGGTAACTTTCTAGACCCATGGTCATTTATTACCTTGCCCCTCAGAACAGTGATGATTATTATGTTATCATTTCTTTCAGATCTCATTAATGATATTCTCTAAAGATATTACTTCAATTTTGTGTTGGTCATGTCTAAGTGGTATGACCTTTTACTTCATCTTCAAAGAATAGTTTATGATACATATCTTTGATATATCCAACTCTTTAAGTCCTTTGATCCCTTTCTATGTATTCAATAAATACTTAACCTTAAGATATTTTTCCTTTGATATCATTGAATTCTCCTCTGAGGACTATATCTATCATCCTTTCTCGTGTAAGGAAATTTGATGATTTAACCAAACTTCAGACATCCTTGCAAACACAAAGTCATTTTACCAAATTTGATTATAGAATAATAGATACTTACTTGATATGTGAATACAAAAACTTCACCTTTGTTAGTTTGATGGAGGTTGAAGAAGATGTGTTGATGTTCCCCTTCTTCAACAAAGGAGTGACAATATCAACTAACTTTTTTTGATGGTGAATATTGCTTCTTTGGATGATTAAGGATAGAGATAAGGTCATTGTAATGATAGGTAAATTATCTTGAATTTTTGATGGAAATACCTTGAGATGACAATGAACTGATGATACAGTTTAGATGGTTCTATAATATTGTCTTAACACCAAGCTGTCTTTTTTTCAAGATGTTGTAATACATCATTTTTCACTGTACCAATCAGGATTTATTTCACTGCGAAGAACTGAACTTTCTTCTAATCAAATTATTTATTTTTATTCTATGGTCCAATTTTGTTCATCAATACAAATATACAAATTGTTGTGTGACTAGGGGTCCGAATCCATTACTGCCCTTTTTTTTCATATAATAAAGAATTTATTGCTTTGTAGATGAGGATCTCTTTGGTCCTTTTATAGAATCCAAAGCCTTTATTTTTGTAGACTTCCTTCTTTGATTTTGATTCTTCAATTCTTCACCTTGATTTGATTCCTTTCATGAAACATGATCCTTGAGTGTCTCTATGCCCTTTCTAGCACCTTAGCTCTGAAACCATGTTGAGAATTTATTAGGGTAGTGTTTAATTCAATTCTCTTACTTGATAACTACTTGTGTTATACTTATTATGCTTCTTTCTCTGAGATATTATCTTTTTTATCTTATTATGTCTTACATAAAGTCAATTATCAAACGACAATAGAGACAAATTATAGGCTTTCCAAGCCAGGGCTAAAACCTATCCCTCTTGGAGAGGAAAACCCGAAAGTAATTCTTCTTCTAGATCTTCAATTGACAAGTAGCATGACCATGACACAAACTAGTATGCCTCCAAGACCCTTGCCACTTTCTCTCCTCAACTCTTTATGTTGATCTTCTTCCTGCACTATGTTGCACCTTCATTAGGGAAGCTCAGTCCCTAATCTAGTAATCATAAAAGTTTCTTCCAAGAAGGTCTTCCTCATCCTTTTTACTATACCTAATACCGAGATCCTATTTTTTTGTAATATCCTTCCTTTATGCTATGAATAATCCCAGTCATCTTCTTGAGATATCCAAGATGCAGTGATCCAAGATTGAGGCCCGAATTGAACTTCTTGCACTATCCTTATAACCTCCTTTCCTTTGTTGTCAAGACATCTCTTTTGCGTATTGTATTCCTTATTGAACTGTGGACTACTTCAAGACCTAGTCCTCTTCTTCGCATTGTGTTCTTCACTGCAATTCAGACATACCAGAACCACAATCTTTAATCCTAAACAAAGATCTATTTTTCTCATGATATGTATCCTTTGTTCTTCACTGGAAAGTCACCTTCCTTTTCATTGAACTATCCCTTACTTTCACACCCAAAATAGATATTTCCCTCACACTTTAAGAGCTTGATCCAAACTATTCATCCACAGAAGCTGACCAAAAATCGTAGACAGATCTAAACTTGTATTTTTGTGTTTGTGTGAAGTTCACATGGGTATACATAATAGTTCGAACTTGTTTATTAGCTAACCTTTACCAGTGAACTGTTGTGACTTAAGCCAAATTGAGTTGTGCATACTCTATTTTGAGGCCGACTTCATCAAAGGAGAATATACATCATCTTTAAGTCGACCTATGGAGCATATTTGATAAGGTCTTGAAGGCATATATTTACATCAATGAATTGTCTTTACAAGTGTAACATCACTTCATATATATGACTCTAAATTATAGATATATGACAATATGACAAATCCCTAAAGACATCAAGAAGAATTCTTTGACCTATAATAAAGACTCCTTGCTCATGAAACCCATGAAGCAAGTATTTACAAAATTCATTTTATTATTTTTCTTCTTCATTACATAAATTCATAATTACTAGTCATTATGAAGACCGAACCTAGTTACACTTTCCAACATATGGAAATTTGTAAAATTAATAGTCATTTGTTACTTAGCTCTACATATGATGCTAAGAAATAAACCTTAATTAAAAATATAAAGCACATATGCCTCCAATATAATACAAATGCATATGTGTCACATTTCACAGCAAATTCATTGTGCATAAAAATATCACAGATTAGCATTAGGAGTTTAACAATAATTTCCCTATGCACCACTCGTTCTCCCGCACAAACCCATAGTAAAAACCCCACACAATGAAAATTAACAATATTAATCATTATGTTCTCCTGCACATACGTCTCCTTCGCAAATAATAATAACCTTAAAATCAAAGCTCTATGCGGCTTCTCTCCCACACATACTTCGTACTCCGCATAGTAAAATCTTCGCACAAAGAAATCTTTTAACATTAATTTCTTCCTTTCCGAATAAAGTTCCCTATGCATATGTGTTGTAAATTTTGTACCTGTGGTGTCGTGTACATATGGTTCTGTGTGCATGTTCTACATATGATGTTGTGTGCATGTTGCATATATAGTGTTGTGTGCATGTTTCGTATGCAGTATTGTGTACATATGGTCCTATGTACATGTTGTATATGTGGTGCTATGTACATATGGTTTTTTGTACATGTTTTATAGTAGTGTTATGTACATATGGTGTTGTGTACATGTTGTATATGTGGTGATATGTACGTATGGTGCTATTTATGTGTTGTATATGTAGTGTTGTGTACATATGGTGTTGTGTGGATGTTGTACATGTGGTTGTGCATGATTGTACATGTGATGTTGTGTACATGTTGTACATGGGGTGTTGTGTGTAGGTGGTGTTGTGTACATGTCGTGCATATGGTGTTGTGTACATGTTGTGTTGTGTACATGTCGTTCATGTGTTGTTGTGTACATGTGGTGTTGTTCACACGTTGTGTAGGTGGTGTTGTGTGCATGTGGTGTTGTGTACACATTGTGCAGTTGGTAATATGTACATGTGGTGTTGTGTACATGTTGTGCAGGTGGTGCGATATACAAGTGGTACTATGTAAATTTTGTACATTTGGTATTGTGTACATGTCGTACATATTGTATTACATACATGTCGCACTACATTACGTGTATTGTGTAGTTTTATATCATGACACTTGTATTCGTTGTTTTGTACTATGTGTACGTATATGTACTATGTTATACACAGAGTGTGGGTGTGTGTGTTGTGTTGTACACCAGGTGTAGGTGTATGTGTTGTGTTGTACACCAGGTGTAGGTGTATGTATTGTGTTGTGTGGTACACGGTGTGTGGGTATATGCATGTGATGTGCATTGTATGTACGTGTATGTGATTGAAGAGAAGAGAAGACATTGGGTGCTTTTCGAGTTTGGAAATTGATTCGGTGTGTGTACAGACAAAGAACAAAGCCATCAAAAAAGTATTGATTAAAGGATAAGTATCAATATTTTGTTTTGCTTTTATTATTCATGTGATCTATAACTCTGATTTTTGAGGTTTACATGTGATATATTATTTTGATTTATGATGGTTGTGTTTGAGCTAACTAGATGTGATATGTTATAGATGATGATTTGATCAAACAATTAGTTTGACTAGTTGTAACATGAAGTGAACAAAATTTCAAGTGTACCTTATTAACGAGCTACCAATGAGGTATGATTTGAATTCACTTCAATTTGTTTTGAATCTAATGGAAACTATCTACTTGGGATAGGAGAGCATGATAATGCCTGGTTGGATGGTTGAAAATTACTGCAAGAATGTTTGCAACAACAGTGAAAGGAATTGAATAGGCAACAGTATGTTGGTAAAGCATTCAGGAGCAGGGTCATTGCGGGACATTAGTACCCAATAATGTCCATTGATTTCCATGAGCATGTTATGACCAGTATGATGGTTTTGGGGCAAGGATATGCCTTGGTTTTTGGACCTTCTGATGTGAGGAAACCTTGCCAAGGGAGCGGTTGCCTGAGGGACTATGTAGTAGATAAGGGGATGCTCGTAAAACTTAGAAGGTGTGTGACTATATGGAAGGGGGTGACTCGATTTCCCAAGGTACTATGTAGTAGATAAGGGAAATTTTGTTAATACATTTATTTTTGTCATTAGAATTTTCAGATGGAATTAGATGCACATTGAGAGTGTGCCCTCGAACAATGAGTTGGTAACTGTTCACTAAGAGAACAAATAGCGCAAGGATTGTATTGTTGGACATTGGATGCAAAATTTTGTTTTGGAAGTGGGTTCTAGACTTCTTGGGAAGGAGGTGAATCCTGATACTACTTTTGAGGGTGTAGGTGTGAGCCTCTAGATTCCCTTGTTGTTGATGCAAGCATCATATCCTTTTATTTACTGGTTAGAGAAAATGTGCATATGTGTATATTATTGTATATATTGTACCAAGTTGTGTTATAAAGCTCCATAGATAGTATGGTTATTTTTTGGTTGAAGAGAATATGCATGATCATATATGTGGTTGTTATTATAAATATCATAATGAATTTTTATAAAGCTCCAATAAATGATATGATTGTCATATTTTTCAGCGGGATTCCATTGTAAATATTGCAACGAGTTGAGTTATAAAGCTCCATGTGCAACATGTTTTGTTTTCAGTGGCTTATTGGTTTATAGGTGTCATTGAACACCGAGGACGGTGTTCCCCCAAGGGTGAGGGTTATGTAACAACCTTGATTGAATTTCCATGTAAAACAAATATAAGATCAAGGTCATGGGACATGCATTCCAAGATGAATGGTGGGAAAAAAATCCTAATGGGTGTTAATTTTAGTTTATTATGGCTAAGGAAATTGGCAAAGGCAAAGAGGCATTTATTTTCATTTATTTATGAAAATAAGGGAACATACGAGAAAATGGAGATGAAATGTCAGAGATTTTCATGAGAAGGAAATTGAAGGGGAAATGAAGGAAAATAAAGAAACTAGAGGCCTCAATGATAAAAAGAATTTTGAGGATAAATTCATGGTTTTTGTCAATTAAATCTTTGGCACTCTCATTCTATCATATTCTCCCTCTCATACCCTTTTACACTTAGAGAAATATTGGAGCATGATCGGAGCACTCTAGTTTCATTGGATTTGGAAAGGAAGGCAAAGGAAAACATGAGAGTGCAAGGGAACAGGTGGATCAACAACTACAGCTAGATTTCTTTGCAGGTATCAAGTTGTATGTATGGTTTCCTTGCTATTTTTGGCATGCATGGGTATGCATGTGGTTGTTTGGTTATGATTTTTGATTAGCATGGAGGATTTCCTGGATTGACAATGGTTTTTACTAGCATTTCCATTTCCTGGATAGCCATGGCGTTGTGGTTTTCCGTTTTGTTTTTTGATTGGTACTCATGTTCCTTATGGTTTTGGGTTTAGTTATTAGTTCCTAGAAGCTTTGTTTGGACAAACGTTCTGGAATCCATGGAATAACTTGGGTTGAGTTACTATTCCTGGAAGGATTCGTTGGAAAAAAGCTTTGGAGCCCTTAGTGGGTTGATTCACTAGTCTTATAAGCCTTGGAAAAACTCTCTGGAGCCCTACGACAATTGGTGGGTTGAGTTACTCGTCCTATAATTGGGTTGGAAAAAATTCTCTGGAGCCCTAGACAGCTTTGGTAGAGACTGTTCTAGTGATGTTTAGTGATGTATGAACATGAGGTGGAATCATTGGTTGAGTATTGAGGCGGTTTGGACTTTAGAATCCTTGGTTTTGATTTTCTTGGTTTATTTCATGAGATCCCACATTCATGCTTGGAATATTGCACGGGGGTGATTGGATGAATTTTTTTTTTTGGTTTAGCCTAATCTATGGTCAAGGGGTACATGGAAGTCCCTGACTTGGTTGGATTTGCATATGTTAATAAGATCTCCTCTCCTCTTGTATTTGTGAGTAAATGTACTTGCTATTATGTAGATTTGATGGTTTTTCTATCATTGTTATTATTTTGGTTATATGTTGGTTATAAGTATGGTTTTATGACAGACTTTAATTATGGATCTCATCATGTTTTGGCTGGTGAATGAATGGTAAATGAATGTATGACGTAATAGATGATATTGCAACTATTATGATAGGGAACCATAACTTCCTGAAGATTCTCAGATAAGTATGAGATCCATATGTTCAGATATGTAATTATGACTTGTAGATTACATGTTCATGATTTGTTTGATGGAATTTTTTTCATGGTTAGGCCTTACTATGTCAATTTCTTTTCTAAGTTTGATATTGATGAATTTTTCTTGGTGTCATACATGGTTCTTGAAAGTTTCATTAAGTTTTGGGCAGTGGTCTAGAGACTAGCCCTGAAAACGTGTCTCAGATCTTGCGGTTGCAGGCATAGAACTAGGTGAGAAATATTGCATTCACTCCCTTGTAGGCTTATGCATTTGACTGGAGGCCTACAGCCACAGGGATGGAGGCTTGTGCATGTGACTAGGAGTTCAAGATGTTGAAAAATAGGCTTAACTCAGGGTTTGGGTACCTGGAGGGGTGATTTAGCTCTTGTGGGTCCTGTAGCTCCTGAGGAAGGTCAGTAAGGTTTTGGTTTGTCGTTTCCACTTCCTTAAGTTGATCTAAGAGGTTGAGTCATATCATAGTAACTTCTCGTCACATATTTACCCTGGTGAACCAATGAACTAGGGTAAGTGTGGGAGGAGGGTGTTACACTAGCATTGCAACCGAAGAAAGATCAACATTCATTTTTTCTCGATCAATAACCCTTCTTTCAAAAATTTGTATCCTTTCAATCTTCAATATCTTACCACCCTTGTCATAATTTTCATATTGTAATGTGACAAAATTTTCATCGAAAGTAATGTCATCCTCAACAATTTCATCCATTATTCTTTGATTTTCTTGCAAACAAGTACTAACCCAATCAGGTAGTACAATGCTATCAACTTCCATGACCACCACTTCAAATATTTCCATTTCAAGTTCACTCTTGGATCTAAATGATTCAACCATGTGCGCTCTTTTTAGAGTTACTTTGCCGAGAGGCTATTCATCATCCCCACCACTCGATGGCCTATCGACAACCAATTTTTCAGTTCCATTAGTTATTTTCCTTCTTTTGCTAGTAGATGAATTCGAGCCAATACTGTGTGTGCAAGATTGAGATTTCCTCGTACGGTTTGTGCCTATTTTATTAAATGTTTCTCCCATCCCAATGATATCTTTTTCAGCAATTTTTTCAGCATTTGTTGATATTTCATTGATACACTAAGAATTTCCTCGCTCTCCTCTCTACTTCCTGGAAACCAGTTTACAAACCTCATAGACTCAAGATGTTATATGAAAATTCTTTCTCTATCAAAGCCTTTAATAGCTTCAACTTCACTTAAGTTGAAAGCATCCAAAGACTTTGCAAAAACAATAGTGTGACCTGTATTCTTCACAATCACTTTTCCAAATGTAAATGGAAAATAAATATTTTTTTTTCTTTTTCTGTTCAAATATAGATAGCCAACGACGATATTTCTTGCAAAATTCAGAAACAAAATATCTATCTAGAAAAAACACTCGCAAAATAAATGGTCTATCTTCAAAACCATAAATTCATATAATTGTATTACATTCTCTTTCCTCATATTCCCCTTTTCCATATAGGAAATCCTCAGCCTCTATATATATTCGAGAAGGATCTTGTCTAGTTACCATGAAATATACTTGCCTCACAAACACATTTTGAATTAATAAAAAATTTAAGGAAGCTTCATTCTTCCACAATATAGGATACCAGAACTACATTGGTTCCTCGTGAAACGTGAATATAAGATTACAGGTTAAACTGTCAAACACATGCCTTGATATGAGAATTTTTATCAGATATGCCATCATAAAGAAGCCATTATTCTTGGGTAATATATGTAACTAAATAGCTAATTCATTCAAAATGACATGAGCCCAATCGAAAATACAATTATTTTTGTATGTCTCATAAAGCACATAGAAAATGCATTTCAAGACATGTGATGTACTTTCTAGCCCTACTACATGAGCACAAATACAACATAAATCCTTAAACGGTTGCCTAAACAAATAAATATGTACAAGAGAAACATTAGATGGAACCTCAGAAGTTGTACAAATGAATTCCCACACAATGTCAATTTCACTCCCTTCTACCTCCAGGAAACTATCTGCAATGGACAATTCTAAATGCTTGTCCAATTACAGTAACTTGAATAAAAATTTAAATGCATTGGGATTTAGAGAAACCTTTATCACTCCTAGCTTAATTTCTCTCTTTCTTAAACCAAAATTATTTGGACAAAGATAAACAATTTCTCTGAAATAAAAGACCTTCAAAACATGCCTAGCATTTTTTTTCTTCGGTACTCCAAATCTTGTTACATGTTTTCTCTTTCATTGTCAGATTCACATATTACTCATAAGTTCTTGACTAGTCAAAGCTATCATCGATCTCAACAAGTGAGTTACCCGTATCACTGCAAGTGCCCTCTTTCCCTTTCCTTCTATCCATTTTTCATTTGTAGCAAAAAATTACTATATAAATGAATAACGTATTCAAATCTCGTTTCACTCTACAATTCTTCATTTTCTTCACAAACAATGACTGTTACTATTACTCGTTTGGAAACCATTACACATGACACTGAATAAATAGCAATTAAATATAACAAAGACAACTTTTACGGACAATAATGGGAATTTTTTTCAAAATTCCAAAAGAATCGTGTGCATTTACTTTTCACTTTTCTCCCGATTCAATATCATCTATATATGTGTCGTAAGAAACAAAAAATTATGATATACAATAATAGACGTTGTCTATCGAACCAGTAAATTCACACACATGGCCAAAAAATCAACGAAATTTGGATTTTTAAAATTTTTTAATAAAAAACCGACAATACAACCGTTCAAATATTTTTTTGTAATAGTGGAAATGGATTCAGCATCATAAAAAACCCCGTCGACAAATTTTTTGATACCACCAAAATCACAACAAATCATTTTTTTTTAAGATTTTTTTTCCTCTTTTGTTTTCTTAATAAAAATCTGACATAATGACTATTGACACCTGATTAACACCCAAGATCATGAAAATTGAAAACTGCAACCTCGAATTACAAAAAATCACCGCTATATTTTATCAACAACGTGTCATAATTTCCTTTGTTTTTTCGATCAATTTTGAAGACCTGTAAAATTATAAATAATAGCTAAAAATAGTCACAGTGTGTAAGGACATTAGAAAATAAATATTATGTCAACACGTATTCAATTACCTTCTACGACAAATCAACTTGACAACTACTCCCCACTACTTTGTAAAACCAGACCAAATTTTATTTACGAATGACTTGACACACTCATTTCTAGAAGAATTTGACATAAAGTCACAAAACGTATTTTAATTTTAAAGTCTTTTATTTTTTCAGACACGAAAATAATTTAATTACTGAAAAAAAAAAACTTTAATTTGTAATGTAACAACAACAACTACAAAAATAAATTTTTAAACCACAAAAAGGAGAAATGTTGATACCTCGTGCATATTAGTATACACGAAAAATTCATTATTTTTTGTTAATAAGAGAATAGACATCAGAATAAATAAAAATTTATAAATAAAACCAAAGACTTCGAATAAACTACACAACTCCAGGAAAAAAAACCAACACTATGTCATATACTTTCAACATAACACAAATGCATACACTATTGCCTACGTCAAAACAGTTACACATGAAACGCTAAATAATTAGAAATTGAATAAACCATAGATAATCACAATCCATTAATTTAATATCATCTTTATACGTGTCATTAAAACCAAAAATTTACCATACAAAACAATTTTAAACTAACTATAATCATGATAATCAGCTAAGAAACTTCCAAATGCAAACAGGAAACCGACAAAGTTAAATCGGTTTAAAACCTTGTAGTATTGTAGAGCAAACCAAAGCTAAACACAATCCATATATTATGTGTCATAAGAAACAAAAAATTACCATAAAAAGCAATTTCAAACTAACTGTAACCATGATAATTAACTAAGAAACTTCCAAATGCAAATAGGAAACCAACAAAGGTGAATTGGTTTAGAAGCTTGCAGTATTGTACAACTTCTATATTCTTTCAATACTTCTATCATCCACAATTTAATAGAAATGGCATTGAGACACCATTAAAGATGCAAGCTTAGCTTAGAGGATAAAAATTTATGTAAGGCAACAGAACCTCAGATAATACTCCAATCTCTTAAATGCAATTTGCAAAGAGAAAATGTTACACAATCTGTTGTTTTTTCTATCACTACAAATAAAAAATTTCCCCTCACTATACAATATATTTCAAATGCTTGCAATCTCGTTTCCCTAGAAATAATCACCTGTCACTATTTTTCATCTAAAACACGCCACAAATATAAATCTGCCATCCAATTTTTTTATCATCCCAATGTATATCCTTTGATTAAAAAAAATAGAGTTGTGGTGAAATACAAGTCATCTCAGCGTTCAATTCACTGACTACACACCTGCTCACACATTTAGAAAACCACGTCAATGCCAAAACGTCAAATCTAGAAACATGATTTTCGTATACATTTAACATAACACAAATTCATATGTACGAAACTATAGAGAAAATCCATTTGTGCAAAAAAATCTTTCACACACAACCACCTCCTCACAGCTTCATTTGCACAACTACTTATGGACTTAACAACACCCTTTTGTCAGTCATTTACATTTGAAATTTATATTAATAAATACGGATCCCAGATATCGTGGGCGGGAAACATTCGTTCTGAAACATGTTCCTAAATAAGAACCAAAGAAGAGATTTTTATATTTATTGTTTTAATAAAAGTTTCAAAAATATTTTTTTCTCCACGCATGCTAGCTCCGACAATCTATTATCCCTCTACACCTCCTTCTTTCAGCACAAATTCCACACATGCATTTGTTCTCCAAATAACCTTCACACATGCACAACCACCTTCACAAAGCTTCGTTTGCATAACTACTTCAGCACTCAATAATTCCCTCAGTCATTGACATTCAACTGATATTAAGTAATGATCATACATTGTGAAATATGCCCCTAAATAAGAATTAAAAAAGGAATTTGTATATTTATTCTTTTAATAAAATTTGCTCAAAAATTTTGCATAACATCCACACACACACAACCACCTATGCACAAATTCGTCCACACAACTACTTCTGCACTCAATAACACCCTTCGATTAGTCATTGACATTCAAAACTTCACATATGCTACCTCCGAACAACCAGCTCTGCACAACCACCTTCGTGCAGTTACTTCTGTAGTTGTGAAAAATATTCCTAAATAATAATTAAAAAAGAGACTTGTATATTTATTATTTTAATAAACCTTTCTCAAAGCCTTCCACGCATTCATTTTACCACATAACACTTCTTCTTCACACGGGTTGAAAACACACTTTATTTATCACACTTCTATATACAAAAGAGCTCAAGTTCTCTTGCACATACTCCTTAATAATATAAAAATTAGAGAGTATTTTCTGGAGCACTATTGTCAAAGAAGAATGAAGAATCAATTCTTCGATGGGAATGAAAGTGAGGGAATCAACTAGTGATCTGAAAATGGGTGGATAACTTGATATGCTTATGCACAAGCACCTCCCACTCAGTTAAACATATAAATATCTAGCTTATTCTTGACTGTGCAGAAATGAACACTTGATTCAGGTGTATGTTTTTTTTAAGTGTTTAAGTGCTTTAAGAACATTTGTTTTTGCTGATATTAAGCATGTGCAACAACCATAAAGTGAATAAAACAAGCATCAATGCATAACAAAAAATTTAATATAGGAGTTCACTTGAATATTGTGGGCTACGTCTCCTTGAGCCTATGTTAACTGACTTGGCTCTTTTGGATTATGATGAAAATTATCTTTTACAAGTAAAATACTCAACTCCAATGGTTATTTAGAATGTACCATTGGGTTTATAATATCATCATACCCCTGGAATGACTGAAATATCTCTGAAGATGAACCTCAGCTCCCTTATACTTGACTCCTTCAGTCGGTGCCCTTAAGCTTCCCTGAGCTTCTCTGTGGCACTAAATCCCTTATAATTCCTTTAATATCCCTAAAACCTTTTCTACTATCTCCAACATATATCATACATCCAAAATAGGTTTTTTGTTTTCTCAAATTGAGCTCTGGCTCCCCAATCTAGGCCTCCATCCACTGATGGCCCTGAGTTGTCCGAAACTTCCTTGTGGCTTCTCAACCTTCAGAAGTCTCAAAATGGCTCTAAAAATCCCTTCAATGGATTCATAATGTCCAAAATAGTCAGAATAGACTATTCACTTGGATAAATTGGCCTCGGGCTGCTCCGGTTTCACCTCCAACACTTGCTGGCACCCCCTGGCTCTAGGTTCACTGAAAAATTCTCTGAAGCATCTCGACTTTCAGAAGTCCTAAGAAGCTTATTCAAATCCTTTCATTGGATTCATAAGGCTCAAAATAGTTAGAATAGACTACTGGTTTGCTGAGAATGGATACTGGTTGCTCTGGATAGGCCTCATTCTCCTGTTGGCACATGATGGCCCTTGCAACTTATCTGAAGCGTATCATCCTTCAAAATTCCTATGCTAGCTCTGAAAACCTCACCATTAGTTCCAGAATGTATGAAACATCCAAAATTGACTATTGGCTTCCTGAGAAAGGCCTCTAGCTGCCCTGGCTAGGCCTCAAACTGTTGCTGGCCCCTGGTGGCCCTAGTGGCCCCTGAAACTTATTTGAAGAAAAAACCTGCTCAAAATCCTTTGATGGCTCTGAAACCCTCACCAATGAGTTTGAAATGTCTAAGATACTCGAAATTGACTATTCACACTCCAAAATTGGTCCAATCTAGCTCAAGATAGAGCCCAATTTTGGAGTGTGAATAGTTAATTTCGTCTATCTCAGACATTCTAGGCTGATTGGTGAGGGTTGTAGAGCCATCAAAGGAATTTTGAGTAGGTTTTTGCCTCATAGAAGTTCTGGGGGCCACCAAGGCCACCAGGGGCCAGGATTAGTTTGAGGCCTAGTCAAGGCAACTAGAGGCCTTTCTTAGGAATCCAATAGTAAATTTTGGATGTTTCAGACATTCTGGAACTAATGGTGAGGTTTTCAGAGATAGTAGAGGATTTTTGAAGGTCGAGATGCTTTAGAGAAGTTCCAAGGGCCACCAGGTGCCAGCAGGAGAATGAGGCTTATCCAGAGCAATCAGTATCCATTCCTAGCAAACCAATAGTCTATTCTGACTATTTTGAGCCTTCTAAATCCAATGGAAGGATTTCCATAAGCTTTTGAGGACTTCTAAATGTTGAGATGCTTCAGAGAAGTTTTCAGTGAACCTAGAGCCAAGGGGTGCCACCAGGTGTTGGAGGCAAAACTGGAGCAACCGGACGCCAATTTATGCAAGTGAATATTCTATTCTAACTATTTTGTACATTAGAAATCCATTGAAGGGATGTTTAGAGCCATTTGGAGACTTATAAAGGTCGAGAATCCATAGGGAAGTTTTGGGAAACCTAGGGCCATCAGTGGATGGAGGCCTAGATTGGGGAGCCAGAGCTCAATTTGAGAAAATGAACAGCCTATTTTGGATGTATGATATATGTTGGAGACAATAGAAAAGGTTTCAGGGATAGAGAAAAAATTATGAGGGATTTAGTGCCACAAAGAAGCTCAAGGAATCTTAAGGGCACCGACTGAAGGAGTCAAGTCTAAGGGAGTGGAGGTTCATCTTAAGAGAGATTTCAACTATTCTAGGGGTATGATGATATTATAAACCCAATGGTATAGTCCAAATAACCATTGGAGTTTATTATTTTACTTGTAATTTTAATTTTCATCATAATCCTAAAGAGCCAAGTCAGTTGACATAGGCTCAAGGAGACGTAGCCCACGATATTCGGGTGAAATCCTATATTAAATTTGTTGTTATGTGTTGATGATTGTTTGCTGCACTTTATGGTTGTTGCACATGCTTAATATCAGCAAAAACAAATGTTCTTAAAGAAATTAAACATTAAAAAAAAAAACATACACCTGAATCAAGTGTTCATTTCCGCACAGTCAAGAATAAGCTATATCTTTATATGTTTAATTGAATGGAAGGTGCTTGCGCATAAGAATATCAAGTTATCCACCCATTTTCAGATCAGGTTGGTATCAAAGAACTAGGTTTATTTATTGACAAAGCACTAGGTTGCTTGCTTGATAGAGCACTAGGTTGCTTGCTTGACTTGAAAGGTGTTTAACAGTGTAAAGAATTTTACTGTTTGCAAATTGACTGATTTGAGTTTTCTAGAGGTGAAGGGAAAGCTATTGTTAGCTAAGTCCAGAAGAGGACAAGAAGCAAGAAGGGCTGAAGGCATATTCCTTACCCAAAGGACCTCAAGGCAACCCTTGAAGCACAAGAGGGTTTGTTTGTAAAAGGCTGCTTGAAGAAGAGCTTGACTCTACAACCATATTGTTTGAAAGCTTTGTCAATTTTTTTTGAAAGCTTTGTGAATTTTGTTGAAGTTCTTTAGTTCATTGACATAAGATGACAACTTCTTCAAGTGAGGTTTCAAAATCCTCCTCCTTCACAAGATTCTTCGATGAAGAGATGAAGCGAGACTTCTACATCCTAAAGGGTAGGGTGAAATTTTTTTTTTAAGATAGAAAGGAAAGCACTAGACTTCATGAGAAATTGGTTTCTATGAAGCAAGAGAAAGAAGGAATTCTTCAAAGAATGCATGAGATGGAGATGCAGCTCCATCATGCCCAAGAGGCCTTAACCAAACACATGCTTGAATCAGAGGTAATTCACTCAAATTTGTCTTCAAATTCCTCTTCAGATAGATGTGTAGGTTCATTTGAAAAGCAGACTAGAGGTATAGGGTACAAGTTGATGTTAAAAATGGGCTATGAAGGCAAGGATCTAGGAAAACATGCACAAGGCATGATTGATCCTATTTTTATTGAAGCATATCAGCCCTCAGAATTTTTCTATTGGCTCTGCAAATCCTTTCATTGGATTCAAAATATCAAAAATAGTCAAAATAGACTATTCACTCACTGAAATTGGCCTCCCACTACTCCGGTTTCGCCTCTAACACCTGGTGGCACCCCCTGGCTCTCGGTTCACTGAAAAATTCTCTGAAGAAAAATCATGCTCAGAATTTCTCTGATGGTATTCACCAGGGCCACCAAGACCTGATCTTGTAAAAGGGTGGATAACTTGAAATTCTTATGTGCAAGCACCTCCCACTCAGTTAAACAAATAAAATATCTTGCTTATACATGACTGTGATGAATTTTATACTTGGAACAGGTGCATTTTTTTTAATTGTTTAAGTGCTTTAAGAACATTTGTTTTTGCCGATATTAAGCATGTGCAAGAACCATATAATTCAGCAAATAAGAATCAACACAGAACATCAAATTTAATATAAGAGTTCACCCGAATATCGTGGGCTACGTCTCCTTGAGCCTATGTCAACTGACTTGGCTCTTTGGGATTATGATGAATAAATTATTTTACAAGTAAATACTTAACTCCAATGGTTATTTGGGTTGTTCTATTGGGTTTAGAATATCATCATATCCCTGGAATGGTTGTTATCACTCTTAAGCTAGAACTAGGTTTCCTTTGACTTGACTTCATCTGTCGGTGCCCTTAAGCTTCCCTGAGCTTCTCTTTGGCACAAACTCCCTAGAGGTCCTTTTCTGTCCTTCAAACCTCACCTACTATCTCCATCATATATCAAACGTCAAAAATAGACTAATCATTTGCTCCAAAATGAGCTCTGGCTCCCCAATCTAGGCCTCCATCCATTGTTGACCTTGGGCTGCACAAAACTTCTCTGTGACTTATCGACATTCAGAAGTCTCCAAATGACTCTAAAAATCACTTCAATTGATTTATAATGTCAAAAATAGTCAGAATAGACTATTCACTTGCATAATTGGCCTCCGGCTGCTCCGGTTATGCCTCCAACACTTGGTGGCACCCCCCTGGCCCTAGGTTCACTGAAAACGTCTCTGAAGCATCTCGGCCTTTAGAAGTCTTCAAAAAAATCTGAAAACTCCATCAATGGATTTATAAGGTTAATTTCAGTCAGAAATGATTATTGTTTTGCTGAGAATGGATATTGGCTGCTCTGGATAGGCCTCATTCTCCTGCTGGCACATGATGGCCCTAGTGGCCCTTGGAACTTCTCTAAAGTAACTATGCCTTCAAAAGTACTCTACTAGCTCTGAAAAACTCACCATTACTTCCAAAATTTCTAAAACATCTAAAATTGACTATTGGATTTCTAAATAAGACCTCTAGCGGCCCTGGCTAGGCCTCAAATTGTTGCTGGCTCCTGGTGGTCCTGATGGCCCCTGGAACTTCTCTAAAGAAAATACTTGCTCATAATTCCTCTGATGGCTCTGTAACCCTCACCAATGAGTTTGGAATGTCTGAGATAGTCTAAATTGACTATTCACACTCTCATAATGGTTGAATCTAGCTCAAGATAGAGCCTAAACAACTTTGTCCAGTTTCACCCTAAATCATCTCCACCAATTTTGGAGCACTTAAGTTAACACCAGTTAAAATAGGGATTTTTCCAAAATGGTGTGTCCACCAGCTTAAAATATCAATTAAACTGTTAGCATTGAAATATAACAGTCGGGGTGGCCACATGGCCCCATACCCTGCGGTCACGTTGGAGGTTACCGTAATAGTCGGTGGATTATTGGATAAATCGTGCACGTGACAAGTATAATCGTGAAACCATTGGAGGTTGCAGTTGGGGTTTGGCCCTTGGGTTTGGGGCTAAGGCCACATGATGAGGGGCTAGCCCCTCAGCTCCCCCAAAATTGATTTCACCATACGTTAAATATATGTCGTTGAATCTATGGTTAAGAACCAACGATAGCCCAAGCGGTAAGACGTGGGCATGCTGGTGAGGAGGTCACAGGGTCGACTCCATTCGGCTCCACCAAAATTTTGATACACGGTTCAAGGGCCACATGGTGGCCTCAGAGCTAGCCACGTGGCGCCTTTTTCATTGGCCCATGAAACTCTACATGAATGACCACTCGACACTTGTCACATTGTGACTAGCCCGGAAGGAATATTTTAGGGAATATTCCAAGGAATATTCTAGGAATATTCCATGGAATATTATTTTTGCTGAATATTCAAATTCCCAGTCAAACTTGGTCAAAGGTCGAAAATTACAGTTTACTAGACTTTTCAAATCGCGATAACTTCTTCATACAGTGTCGGTTTTTCGAACTGTTTGTGGCGCTAGAATCAGGAAGATGAGATCTATATAGTCGCTCAGGTTTGACACACTTTTGAACACTTTGAAATTTGAGCTATCACTTAGGTCCTTGATCAAAATATGATCACAACTCACCATTACAAATCTTTTGGACCCCAAAGACTGATTACCTGATCTGTTCAGTAAATGGGAGTACAACACCCTCACATTTCCAGCCTCCATACACTTTTCCTTGCATTGCTTAGTGCCTTTGAACCCAAATCGAAGGTAGTCAATGCTTTCCTTCTTGGATGCTTTTGTCCTCTTGTCAAGAACTGTGTCTTCCTTACTCATCCAAAAATTTCTAGCAAGAATTTTTCATAAGGTAGCTGAACATCATTTCCTTGATCATTAATCCAAGGTGGCTCAAACAAACATAAGTTTTCAACATAAATGCATACATAACTGAAATTTTCATATGTACAAATGAATGTATGTCTTACTGAGTTAAGAAGTCAAACCACTTCTTACCAAGCCACTTCCACGATGATTTTTGCTGTTGAAAATCTTCTTCATGTGAAACATCTATTCTCACATCAATGATGGAATCTTTGGTTCCATTTTCGATAGTCTTTTTATCCTCTTGCTTCATGTGCTTAGGATGATTAGTTGGTTGTAATGTCCAACATTGGGAAACAACATGTCCCTTCATCTGGAAATGTGTGCAAGTCTTTTGCACCTTTTTTGCAAGTTGCCTTCGCTTCAACTTTTTCCTGTATGCATTCATCCTCTTCCAGCATCTAGAAACATCATGGCTACACAGACCACAATATGAACAACAACTCTTTCTTCCATTCAAGCATGCAGATTTGTCATGCTTATTAGAAACATAATCAACTTGACTATGGGAAGAATTATACCTCACATGTTTCTTTGCATGTCCATATTTTTTACCTTCATGAGGAGATGAACTTGTAGAGGTTCCAGCTTCCTTTTGAAGACTAACATTAGTGTTCTTGTCTTGATATTTGTCCGAACTCTACTGCTCGCCATAAGCTACATGTCTACAAACATCCTGCTACAAAATAGGCTTCAAACAATGGCAATCAACTTGAAAACAAACTTGACATGTTTGTGGTTTAGAACTTGTAACAAAATTTCTTCTTGAATTTGTCTCACATGCCTTCATGGATTTAGACTTTTCACCATAAGATTGAACATAACCAAGACCAAACCTCTTAGGCCTTTCCTCAACCAAAACAGGATCAATCATGCCTTGTGCACATTTTCCTAGACCCTTGCCTTCATAGCCCATTTTTAACATCAACTTGGACCCTATACATCTAGTGTGTTTTTCAAATGAGCCTACACATCTATCTGAAGAGAAATTTGAAGAGAAATTTGAGTGATTTACCTAAGCTTCAAGCATGTTTTTGGGTAAGGCCTCTTGGGCTTGATGGAGCTGCATCTCCATCTCCTGCATTCTTTGAATAAATCCTTCCTTATCTGGCTTCATAGAAACCAATTTCTTATGAAGTCTAGTGCTTTCTCTTCTATCTTCATACAGAATTTGCACCATGTCCTTCAGGATGTAGAAGTCTCGCTTCATATTTTCATCAAAGAATCTTGTGAAGGAGGAGGATTTTAAAACCTCACTTGATTAAGTTTTCATCTTATGTAAATGAAAAAAATAACTTCAACAATAATTCACAAAACTTTCAAAAATAGTTGACAAAGCTTCTGAACAAAATGCTCGTAGAGTTAAGCTCTTCTTCAAGCAACCTTTTGCAAACAAACCCTCTTGTGCTTCAAGGGTTGCCTTGAGGTCCTTTGGGTAAGGATAATTCCTTCATCATTCTTCCTTCTTTTCCTCTTATAGACTTAGCTAACAGTAGCTCTCCCTTCACCTCTAGCAAACTTAAACTTGTAAGCAACAATCAATTTGCAAACAGTAAAATTCTTTGCACTGTTAAACACCTTTCAAGTCAAACAAGCAACCTTGTGCTCTGTCAAGAAAGCAACCTAGTGTTATGATAAGAAATAAACCTAATACTTTGATACCACCTGATCTGAAAATGGGTGGATAACCTGAAATTCTTATGCGCAAGCACCTCCCACTCAGTTAAACAAATAAAAGATCTTGCTTATACATGAATGTGTAGAATTTTATACTTGAAATAGGTGTAAT
Organism: Pinus albicaulis; assembly: GCA_034641835.2. Classification (NCBI taxonomy): domain Eukaryota; kingdom Viridiplantae; phylum Streptophyta; class Pinopsida; order Pinales; family Pinaceae; genus Pinus; species Pinus albicaulis. The sequence goes on along the minus strand of CM076569.1, from coordinate 993,164,147 downwards.
TTTTTTTAATTGTTTAAGTTCTTTAAGAAAATTTGTTTTTGCTAAGATTAAGCATGTGCAACAACCATATAATTCAAAAAATAAGCATCAACACATAACAACAAATTTAATGTAAGAGTTCACCCGAATATCATGGGCTACATCTCCTTGAGCCTATGTCAACTGACTTGGCTCGTTGGGATTATGATGAATAAATAATTTTAAAAGTAAATACTTAACTCCAATGGTTATTTTGGGTGTAACATTGGGTTTAGAATATCATCGTACCCTTGGAATGGTTTTCATCACTCCGAAGATAGAACTAGGCTTCCTTTGACTTGACTTCATCTTTTGGTGCCCTTAAGCTTCCCTGAGCTTCCCTTTGGAAAAAACTCCCTAGAAGTCATTTTATATCCTTAAAACCTCACCTAATATCTCCAAAATATACCATACCTCCAAAATATATTGATCATTTTCTCTGAAATGAGCTCTGGCTCCCCAATCCAAGCATCCATTCATTGTTGACCCTGGGCTGCCCGAAACTTCTATGTGGATTCTCAACTTTCAGAAGTCTCCAAATGACTCTTAAAATCCCTTCAATGGATTCATAATGTCAAAAATAGTCAGAATATACTATTCACTTCCATAAATTGGCATCCGACTGCTCCAGTTACGCCTCCAACACCTGGTGGCACCCCTTGGCTCTAGGTTCACTGAAAAATTCTCTGAATCATCTCGGCCTTCATAAGTCTTCAAAAAAATCTTAAAACTCCATTAATGGATTCATAATGTTCATTACAGTCAGAAATGAGCATTGGTTTGCTGAAAATGGATACTGGCTGCTCTGGATAGGCTTCATTCTCCTATTGGCACTTGATGGCCCTGGTGGCCCTTGGAACTTCTCTGAAGAAAATCGGCCTTCAAAATTCCTCTAATAGCTCTGAAAACCTCACCATTAGTTCCATAATTTTTGAAAAATCCAAAATTGACTATTGGATTCCTAAATAAGGCCTCTAGCTTCCCTGGCTAGGCCTCAAACTGTTGTTGGCTCCTGGTGGCCCTAATGGACCCTAGAACTTATCTGAAGAAAAAAATCACTCATAAGTCCTTCGATGGCTCTAAAACCCTCATCAATGAGTTTATAATGTCTGAGATAGTCAAAATTGACTATTCACACTCTCAGAATGGTCGAATCTAGCTCAAGATAGAGCCTAAACAACTTTGTCCAGTTTCACCCTAAATCAACTCCACCGATTTTGGAGCACTTAAGTTAACTCTAGTTAAAATAGGGATTTTTCCAAAAATGGTGTGTCTGCCATATTAAACCATAGATTAAATCATTATCATTTAAATCTAATCGTCGGGGTGGCCACATGGCCCCATACCCTGCGGTCACATTAGAGGTTACTGTAATAGTCGACGGACTGTTGGATAAACCGTGCATGTGACAAGTTTAATTGTGAAACCGTCAGAGGTTGCGGTTGGGGTTTGGCCCTTGAGTTTGGGGCTAAGGCCACATGGGGAGGGGATGGCCCATCCGGTCCCCCAAAACGGATTTCACCATACGTTAAATATTTTTCATCTACTCTATGGTTAAGAACCAACGATAGCCTGAGCGGTAATACGTGGGCGTGCTGGTGAGGAGGTTGTGGGGTCAACTCTGTTCGGCTCCACCAAAATTTTGATACACGGTTCAAGGGCTACATGGTGGCCTTGGGACTAGCCACGTGGCACCTTTTCATTGGCCCACGAATCTCTGCACAAATGACCACTCGACACAAGTCACATTGTGACTGGCCTACCATAAAAACCTACAAAATAACCTGCACCCACATCAATTCTCGCATCATTGATTAGATTACTAATGTAACACTGCCTCACAACTGCATGTCACACAGATTTAAAACACGATTTATTTAATACTTCATAATAAGAGTAGCTTTTATAGTCCAATGATTACGATAATTGTTAAAAACAATTATAGTATCTCCCTTTGCATTGCGCACCCCCCTCTCCCCCCCTCCCTCCCCCAAGCCCTGCCCCCCCGGCCAGTGTTATAGCACCCCCATATATGCAAAAGAGCCCAGTTATCCCGCACATACTCTGCCCCCCACACAGTAAAAATTATGAACAAACCAATTACTCCATCCTTCACATAAGGAAACCTAATAATATTAATGTGAAATTTGTTCGACGCCCCCACCCCTGGGGCCTATGCAAATAACCTACAACCACATCAATTATCGCATCATTTAATAGAGAACTAACATAAAAGTGTTATGCAACCACATCAATTCTTGCATCATTGATCAGAGTGCTAAAATAAAATTGATCATGTTAGAGCATTCACCAACATAATGGCCACACACAAAATTACTTCTATTTTTATTTTTAAATGAATCAACAAGCATTGAAAAAAATGAAAAAAAAAATGCCCTTCATCAGGGGGATTATGTCCCATTAGAGTTTCCTCATCCAATTAGAAATTAGAAATAAAATTTACTGAAAATTTGAAAATTATTTTTTAATTTATGCAAAAATAGAAATATTAGGCATTTTCCCAAAAAATTGGTTAAAATTGAAAAAACACAACCAAATAATGTAGAGCCAACACAACTTGACCATGAGGTGAATGATATAGTCCTAACGAGGCAGGGACTAATAAATACTATAGAATAAATGAATAGATTTCTAGCCCAAAAAATCATAGTCAAATCCTACTTACAAAAATCAAGAAATTGAAGGATAAGATGTAGTGCAAAAATAAATTATAACAAAAATTAAAGATATTGAGAATAAATTCAACAAGACCTTATTATAATAAGATGAAGAAAATTCTTTCCTAATGAACCTTAATTAAGGGTTGCTTAAACAAATCCAAAGTCCAGAAGATGAGAAACCAAAATTTGAAAATTAAATTTGTCAAGTCATAAAATAAAGAAGAACTGTATCCCCTATAATCAAAGTTTTCTTGTGAAAACCAAAAAGTTGAAGGATTATAAGAAAACTTACAAAATAAGTTAGTTTAACTTATCAACAAAATTTATTGATAAAAAAAGAAACAATGATTGATCTAGTTGAATTAAGGATATATTCAAACATTATGGTACAAATGATGGATGTAGAAACCTTAGGAAATCCAAGTGTTTTACTAATAAAATGATCAATAGAGCAACACAGTGTATGAAAAAGATATATTGTGGAGGTGAATCAAGAAAACTCTAAAATTATGATAAGGAAATATCATTTTACTATGACACCTTATTGATATTGTAAGCATGAAGCCGACAATGTAACCAACCAATGTATAAATATAACTTAAATAGAAGCAATATTTGTCCTATATTACCAAAAAAGATCAATTCAATCTCAAAATAGTAGTCATTCTTCGAGTCATAAGCAATATGTTTTATTAATTAACCCTCTAATCACATGGTTTCTATAACATCAAATGAAGGCAAGCCTTTGATCCTTTCACATTTTGACAATTTTACTTAACACTTTGAGGACCCTTTGGAGATCATATTTTCTTGTTTCTTCAACCATCAATGTAATGAATGAAGAATCATGAGAAGGAATTGTAGGTAAAAACAAAAATTTGTCTTTTTTCATAAATTTCTTTAAGGGAAAATCATCTTGAAGGGAGAGGTAAGGGAAGCAATGGTCTCCATTATGTTAAGTGCCTCCATGATATGGAAATTTTTTTGTTGAAATTGGCCCTTGGTGATCTAATTTCCTTGGTGCAAGAGTTGGCTTTGTTTGAAAACCCAATAAAGTTGGAACCTATATTATCGAGTGCTCTTAATCCATGTTTCCATGATCTGATTAGTTGTGGTATGTTCAATACAATCTGGGTTGAGCTCTACGATTTTTTATTTGTCCAACAATGGTGGAAAGTATGGTCGAAGGTTGTCCACATTGAACACTAGGTGTAGTCCAAGGAATGGGGGGATAATTATCTCAAAAGCATTGTCACTAATACATATGGGCGAAAAAATTGACACTTTACTCCCACTGTACTAATCAAATTGATCGAACTATCAGATTTTATTTGGAGTTTTTGTATCTTTTAAAAACAAGCCTCAAACAATGTTAGATATCTGAAGCGATGCACAAATTTGTCGTCTATATGATTTTTTCGCTGGATATGTGAAACATTTTTATACATGTTGGGTATCTTACGTGTTTTTGTGGTGTGTTGGATTGTCGACACTTGAGTAGGTTGGCCATGATGATGTCGGAAGATCAATGTTGGAGGGGGGAAGTTTTTTCTTTGATTGGAAGTTCCTTCATGAAATATATTTTTAAAGTCAAAGACTTCATTGGATATTTTGTTCATCATTTTAAGCACACCTTCCAAATATATGGGTTCCTTAGGCTTATATGCATGTTTAATTAATAAAAGAGGTTTTTTGTTTAAAAGAATGGTCTTATTATCCTCACCTCTCAAACTCCGTACTAATGTGGACATTTCCTTCTCAACCTTCTTAGCTTCCTTAAAAAAATTTGCAAGAGTGGTTTACCATTGGTTTTGACAAATATGGAAATTTATGCATGTAGGGAAAATGTATAATATTCAAATACTACCCCTTTGGTTATTTTCACATCAATAGTGAATTTGTTGAAAATTATGGTGAAACGCTAATTGAATTCTTTGATATGTTTTTCCTTATATGTTTAGATATCTATTCACTCTTTCAATAAAGTAGCACGAGTATTTTACTCACCAAATTTAATGATAAATTCCTTTCGAAACTCATCCTAACTTAAGATAGAATATGTGGGTAGATTGTAGTACCAATTGGATTCCTTATTTTTAAAGGTGTACGGAAACACTTTGTAAGCTACATCCTCATGCCCTACATTCATTAATCACATAAATTTATAGAAATCTTGTATATGATCTTCTTGGGCACATAATTTTTTGGTTCAAATTCTAGAATAATTCCTTCAAGGTGCTTAAGTATATCATGAAGTTATCCCCATAAATTCAAGTCACCTTGGGACATCCATGCAAGCATGCATGGTTAGTTTCCAACCATTTGATGAGCAAGTAATTACTACAAAATTTTACTTGCTCACATATTCATTTTAAGCTAAAATGTTGAAAAATGTATAGTGTGAGGTGAATATGGGGATGGTGTTAGAATTTAGTCTAGAGGTTCATAAATATCTTGAAGAGAATGTTCCACTAAATCTTCCACATAATCAACCAAAATCTATTATTTGATTTGAATTTGGTTTCTATGAGTTATTTGTTACTTGGGAAACTGAGTTGCAATAGGAAACTCTCCAATATCCTAAATGTATTCCCAAGTGAGATGACATAAAGCATTCACCTGTGTATGAGGAACAACACAAATATGTTCAAGAGGTGACTCGTGATTTTCAAAACTAGTTGTACTATTTGTCTAACCCTGGAGACAAGTATTGGCTAAAAAAAATCAATTCCCAAGATATATACTAAAACTTTATTAAAATATTTAAAGAAACTAGTTGGAAATGAGTTACTGCCTGGTGCAATGCAGACTTATATTCAAATATTTATATCTGACCTGAAAGTGGTCTGACCTTGAGCTAAGGCATCTTAAAGACATACACATGTATCATAATCGATGGATAAACAAATTATATGAGGCCGAGGAGCCCCCCCTTGTTAGCCTTAGAAAATGTGTAAAGTGGGATCCTGCATTCAATCTGCGTCGTCAATATTCATTTTCCTTTGATTTCAGGCTAAGAAATTATGCCAAAGCATCATGATAAATATTTTCTTTTAAAGGTGGTTGTTTATGGTTTCTTTCTCTTTTTTTGGAGTAGCTAATAAATTTGATTTAAGAGACTTTGGAGTTTTCCTTTCTTTAATGTGTCCTCCAATGTACCTTATTCTCAATTTTCTTAATTTTCAGATTTATCTACTGATGGTTTTTGGAAATTAATGGAAGATAATGACCCCTACCCCACTCTTAAGACTAAAATCTTCCCAAGTAGTTCATAATGCCATTTTTCTCTTCTGTTCAATTTCATCTCTTGTAGCATTAATTTTACGTCATCACTGGTTGCTTTAGTATTTGAAACAAACTGACCAACTTTAGCTTTAAGTTTTGATAATGCAGGATGTTTCCTAGGTAGGAAATGTATCTGATCCACGTTCAAACTATTCCTAATGAACTATAATGCAAAAATCCTCAAAGGAAGAAAAAATGGCATTTGTATGGAGCCAATTCACACCCATATAGTCTGATCTCTGTAAAAATTTCATACAAGTACCAATATCCAACTTTAACGTCTTTGCTGAGTTGCAAGATTATTTTTACCTATGTAAAAACTCTTGGAGGTGTTTCACAATTTAGAAGAGTGAAAATTGTTGACAAAAAATGATTAAAAAAATTTGAAAAAGAAAATTCTTCATAATGTCTTCTGAATACATAAGTCCAATGAATAATTGGTAATTCATGGCCCTTTGAATCATGCTTCTATAGAGAATGATGGGGAAATATGTTTGTAAAATAATACAAAATAGATATACCAAGACCAACTAATATCGAAATGACCTAACAAGGTTTAAATTTGACAATTGGTTGTTAATGATATCAGACAAAAATTGACTAAAATTGAAAATGGCAAAGGATTTCTTTGTTGGGGAAATTGAAATCAAGAAACCTCAAACAAATTCATCTACTATTTGGTCATCATCATATCCAAAAAAATATATATCATTGAAATGATATTCCTTGAGATTTCAAGAAACATACTGGAGGGATAAGGTGGATTGGTTTGAGGAATCTCAGGTTCCTTAGGTAAAAATGATTCCAAAAGTGTATTTATTTGTGTAGAAGTCAATAACTAAAAGAATTGTTGTAAATCTTGGTTGGATAGAGGTTAGGACTAACTTGGCATGACAATGTTAAAAATTTCGGAAATTGACTTGGGAGTTATTTGAAATAACAAACTACCATCGTTGGTTATGATAGCATGTTGACTAGGAAAATATCTTTCATAGCACTAACTAACTAGTTCAAGGAAATGATAAATTTGTGGAACAACAAAATAAGACAAGAAATAATCTGAAACCACCAATTCATCTTTTGATCTTGATGGCGCTATAAATTCCAATTTATTAACTCACACAAGTCAAATTTACACTTATTTTCCACCACATTTGCATTCTTCTCAATTAACGGTAGTTCCTCTAAATTCACAGAAATTTCATGTAAGGGTTTCGGCTTAAGTTTAGATATATACCCATTTTTTCCTTTATTTAGTACATATTACCAGTAAAGTTTGTGAAAAAGATGAATAATTTACCCAAAAATTAACGAAGTGAAGTTTTTATCCACGATCTTTATCAGGATTTAACGTTTTCTGCAGGCTTAAAATGGTTGAATTATTCCTCAAAAATTTCGCCTTTATCCTTTTATATTTTAAAATTTCATTGAATACAAATGGATGCATCTAATTGGTTCTTCATTTAATAGATGGATTTATATGGCAAGTCCCTTTGTGGGGTTGGCATGATCCAAGTTTGATTTGACGTCAAACCAAAGTGGAATAACAAAGGGGGGGGGGGGGGGTGGCAGTTTGAAAAACCATGGAGGGGGGGTCCACTATTGACTAGAAACTAGCATGCAATCCTATGTTTGTTTTAGGAAACCCACTTATCATAGACCCCCCCCGCCCCAACTTTATTAAAATTCAAATGAGTCGGGAGAGGGGGGGGGGGGCGTGGGGGCACTATTAAATCCAAGTGTCCTATTTTTAAAAATCAATCTGTTAGTGTCAGTCTTTGCAACCTTCCTCCAGTGATCAAACATGCTCTTACAAAGTGATTTTAAGGTGTCAAGGTCAAATTTTGTCATTTTAGTGAGTCTTCAAGTAAAATTTGGTCACTAGGTATTAGGTCTAGGGTTTTCTTTTACTCCTGTCAAAGTTGTCCAAATGTCGGTCCATGTCACCATTCAGATGAGTGTACCATAATTCAGAGGTTTTAATCATCATGTCAAGTTCCACTGGGTAATTTTACACCTTTTTCATGCTTCAGTTGTGCCTAGGTAAGGTTCATTTCCCTCTCCTAGGGTTTTGGAGGTAATTTCTCTTGGATGGTCAAATCATCAGCAAAACTTGTATCCTGATGTTCATACACCTTCCCCTACCCTTAATGTACCTTATTAAACACTTCCCATCACCGAGATCCCCCAAATTCCTCATTTTCGCACAAACCCTAGTTTCTTGCTAGAACTTGGCAATTTTCTAGGCTAGACCTGTGTTTTGCCCTTTTGGACCCCTTCCCCTCACTAAATATTTGAAATTCCACTTTCCCCTAATTCCTAACATCCCTCCTTACTTCCAAAAATTTTCTCAAGAATTTAGAAGCCCCTTATCCCCTTCATTTCACTTCATTTCGACAAATCCCTTGTTCCACACATCGGGATAGGTTTTACTCCAATGATCTTTCTAAGCGATAAAAGATGAATTTGGGAAAAATGAGAGAAATTTTTGTCCAAAATAGGCCAAGGAAGAAAAAAATCCTTCACTTTTTACACAAGTGTCATGTTTTTAGAGAAATTTCAAAAATACGGTTGCCTCAGGAGAATTGATGCACCTCTGAAGTGACCTTGGGAAAAACAAGATTTATCCTAGCTTGGTTGGCCAAATGACTTGCTTAATGAGTCAAATGATAACTAGACACAAAGATATTTACAATGAGCTATCATGAGCTCAATTTGGATTTGAGGAAGACCTTCAAAAGTTGACTGCAATAGCACTCTGCCTTGAGGCAGCCTCATTTTGCACATTTTGACCAGTCTTGGGATATTTGATTTTTGACAAGGAAAATGAACTCCAAATTGAAAAATTCAAGTTGGGTTGGAAAGTAGACTAAATAATATTTCCAACAAGATATCCTATGCCCAATTTTGACACCAGGAAGGCCTCCAAAAGTCTCCTGCAAAAAGTCGCTATGCATTGAGATGAATTTTGGAAATTTTGCCTTAAAAAACAGAGTTTTCAGTCCAATGCGCTGCGCCACCTGGAACTCGCTTTTGATGGGGGACTCCTTTTGATGAAAAATAAAAAAATTTGGATTTTTCATGGAAAAATATTCATGCCTACCAATGGCCAATAAATTTTGACAGGTTTTGAGCCCCCAAAAAGGTCAAAAACACCCCAAAAATGACCTTTCTGCCCCTTTTTGGACACACAGGAAGCAGTGTTGGGAGAACTCAATTTTTTAGGGGAAAATAGAGGCCAAATTAAAAAATTCCACTTGTGATGGAAAGTAGATAGGCATACCTTTCCAACAAGCCCACTTGGAGAAAATTTGGACACCCGGAAGGCCTCCAAAATCAGCTGCAAACAGGCGCTACGCATAGGGAAATGAGGCGCGGCACATTGGAGGAATTTTGCTCATTTTTGGTAAAAAACTCTTTTTTTCGCCTAGTTTTTTCACAGTTTGACTTTTATCCTTCTAGTTGTCAAATTAATGATGTAATTTAATGTGACATGATGGATTTTGATGTAATTTTGCTAAATTTTCACTCATAGAGGTAGATTCATCCATCAAAAGGTAGTTTGCAATTGAATGAATCAGTTTCCTAGTTTTTAGAGGCAAGCTATTCCACTGCCTACTTTTTAGTTCTCAGTTTAGATTTTGTTGGAACAGCTGCTAATATTATGAGTTCGACCCCTAGAGGCTAGGATGAGTTTTTTTTGCCTATATCTTATGTTTTATCAGTCATTAGCATGGTTGGACTTTTGGAAAAGCTTTGAGCATCATTGTACATTCATCTCTGCAGTTTGGCAAAGGAATAGACTAGGGTTTGCAGCACTCTATGGGATTCATGTGGCATCTTGCTTTGATATTGTGTTTCTCTCTGTAAATGTAAGTTTACTGGTGTTTTATGTATGCCATTCACTCTCTTATTTCTTCTTAACTAAAACAAACAAGGATAAAGGTAGAATCCATTGAAATTACAGTGCTCTACCTAGGGTTTGTTTGGTTATCTATGTTTTCAGCTGTTTGAAGAGAATCCCTGAAGGTTTCTTACCCTCTTCAACTCCTCACCTATCTAAGCTCTCCATTTATTTCAATTTAAATTGTCAAATCAATTTCCTGCCTTGCCCCATTGAGATCTCTGCAAAACTGAGCCTCATTCCCCAGACCCAAAATCTGCCTTTCCCTTTGAGCCAACAAAACATCCTTAAATTCAATTAAAATCTTTTGCACACATACCTAGCCTAAAATAAGTCTTCACATCAAGTCATATCAAGCCTCAATTATTATTTTTTGCTGAGATTGACAAGGAGAGAGCCCTCTCCTGATCTGGTAGGGCTAGCTACCAGGTTAAGCATGGTTTTATGTTACCCTAGATTCTTCCTTTCTCAGCCTGAGGTAGATTTAGGCCATAACACAATCAACATCATTGAAATGGTGAGCGATTTACCAGAGCGATTTTTTATTTGTTTAGAAATAAATTTATATTTCGAATATAAATTCAAAATTTATTTATAATAGCATTTTATTTACAATAGAAATGTTATTATTTCATACTATTGCAAAAGTGAAAAAAAAAAAAAAAAAATTAAAAATCAAAAGATCAAAAAATGTTGCCAAAAAAATGTTATAACTGGTCGTTTCATCAAAAAATCCAAATATGAAACCCCCTCATTAAACTTCGACATGGAAAGGGGCTCTGCATTCCTTCAATTTTGAGTCATTGTACATGCATCATTGGATGCATTACTCATCATGTGCCCAATATAGATTTTAATTTTTTGTGGAAAAAGGCACTTGTTTATAGTTTGGTGGAAGCACTTTATTTGATCTATGACATATTTAGAACAAGGCATAGATAAATGTTTCCTTAAAAAAATATATATGTTTTCTATGTTTTCATCATTTTTCTTCCTTCTTTTCTCTCTTTCATACACACACACACACACACACACATAGAGGGAGAGAGATGTCTATATACGTCATACAAAACTTTATTTTTTCACTCTTTTTTTTTAAAGATATAAAAATAAAATATGTTGGTGTTACAACACTATCCTCAAGAATGGTTTTTAGGTCTAAGTTATGACCTAAGGTAGATATATCTATGGATTATGGTTCATAGATCATAGGTTCATGGAATGCAAAATGTAGAATGTTTTATAGTCTATATATGAAAATTTAATTCTATTCTATCTATCCATGCTAAGAGCATATCTTAACTAATGAGGATGAGGCTAACTATATATATTCCCATTAATACTTCTATAATAATATCATAAACATAAGCATTTATCCTCTATTTTATTTTTTGCAAGAATCAAATGTTAAGTGCATTACATCACTTACATAATTAGTTTACTCTATACCATATTGGTGAATACATATAATGTAAGTTAATAAAGCTTACTAGATGAAAAAATACTCTATTGCATTCAAGGATGGGAAATTAATGCGAATGTCATTCTAATCTCTTATGCAGAATCCAACCAAATTTATACATATTATTTGGCACATCACTATATAAAATATTGGTAGCGAAAAATTTTAGGGAGTATAGTGCCATGAACTAACCATGATGTGCATTATTTTGTTACATATGAAAATGTATGGTTATTTTCTGTATTTCTAGAGGTATTCTTTCCTCAAAAAGCATAATTGATTGTGAATTATTTTGTAGAGTTCCTATAGATTTGAAGCACTTCTACATATTTTCAGGCATATATTTTCATTGAGGTTCCTGAATTGGGTGTCATTACACATTGTTTAAGTCACTTCACATATTTAGAGGCATGTTTCACCATTTTTAGGTATTAAGGATTAGGGGATAAGGTCCAAGTAATTATAATTTAGACTGGATTAAAGGGTTAGAGCCAGCTAATGGTTTAGATGTTAGGGGTGGGTTAACAACTAGGAATTAGAGGGAAAGTTACCATCGAATTAAAAGCTTGTGTGGTCACCAAGTGAAATCAAGGAGCAATATGACATAATGATGAAAGTGAAATAATAATAGGTTATTTTTATTGGTTGTGACTATATATATCACAAAGTTTTTCTCTTTCTACATGTCAAGAAAATTAACATTTTCCCTAAAAAATTTCAACATATTTCATGAACATCTTGATAAATTGCACAAGCTTCATCATTGATTTGTTGTTTTTGTTTCTCACTCCCACCTAAGTTGATTGCTCCATCTAGAATACAAACTCATAAGTATCCCTAACACTTGGATGGCCAATAACCTCTTAACTCCTAATTTTTTAATCCTTAATCCCTTATCTCTAAACCTAATATAAATTAAATTGCGATCTCTAATTAGTTGGGGCGAGGAAAGTTGTGATCCACACCAAACTTGTGGTCTCCAAGTGAAATCAAGAAAGAATATGATATAATGATTAAGGTGAAATAAGAATAGGTTGTTTTTTGTTGTTGTTGTGAATATATATCTCACAAAGTGCCTCTCTTTCTACATATCAAGAAAAATAACAATTTTCTTATATTTTTCAGCATATTCATAAACATATTGATAAATTGTACAAGCTTCATCATTGATTTGTTGTCTTTGTTTCTCACTGTCACCTAAGCTGTCTTTTTCATTGTCTTTATTTTCTTTGTTTTCCTATATTATATCTTTACAAAAATTTATCGTTTTAATATTTGTTATATACATTAATATTACTTGATTTTTTTGTAATTATAAAACAACAACACTCGAGGGCACTAGCCATGGATCAAGATGACGTGGTCATTGTACAAAAAAATTTCATTAAGGGAATTTTGAGGTCTAAAATGGGCCTCGTAAGGAAATTATAAAATAATAGTGGAAATAATAAAATAAGATTAGATTACATCATCAAAATTTAGAAGGAAAAAAGGAAAAACTATTTTTTCAACTTGTATTTTCAACTTATCTCCCTATTGGTTTACTCAATTTTTGAATGGAAACACTCATTGGATGCAGAATTTGATTCCTCATCCAAGTAGTACCCATGTTGCATACTTTCGATGGACCCTGCTACACGAAAAATGAAAAATAAATGAAAAAATGTGATTGTAATCACATGTTTTCATGTATTTCTCATTTTTCGTGTAGCAAGGTTCATTGAAAGTATGCAACATGGATTATCCTTCAATGAGGAATTAAATTTTTCATCCAATTATTACTTCCTCTCGAAAATTGAGTAAAACCTTAGGGAGATAAGTTGAAAATACAAGTTAAAAAGTAGTTTTATTATATTATTATTTTTTAATCATTTTTCTTTTTTACCCAAATAATGGTGAATCATACTCCATGGTTGACATCATCAACTTGAATCCTATTGGTTATAAATTTTATTTTGGTTGTACATTTTTCTTAGGAGGCCCATTTTAGACCTCAAAAGTTCTCTAATTCAAGAACATGGAGCTAATAATGAAGATCAAGTTAACGGTCCCATTGAAGAAGATGATGATGATAATAACACATTTGAAGAAGAGGGGACAAATATATTGATCTGAGAGAAATTTAATAATGTTGGAATGGATGTTGAAGACGATCGACTAGATGGTGTTTTTGATAGACCTATAATTGAGAAAGCAACAAAACCTTTTTATGAAGGCTCCAAAATATGTCTTCTCTCTACTATATTGTTTTTAGCGAACTTAAAGGTTATAAATAGTTTGTCAGACACTTGTGTCACATAGTTCCTAAGGTATGTAATATATTTTCTAACATTTATTACAAGATGATGAAGGTTTTATTTTTTCCTCTATTTTTAGAGTTAGTTGATCAATTATAAATTAATTTGGATGCAATATGTACATCTAGTATTCTTTACATTAAGTATTACTAATTTTTTAATTATGTTTTACATGTTGATTTTTACAAGAAATTTCATACTAGTAATTATATTTGATCCTTTTAATTCTTAGTTACGTTCCATCATTCAATAATTACAGAAAAGTACATAAACCTCATAAAACATTAGATCAATAAGAACATAAAGAGAAAAATCCACAGGAACGCAAGAAATTTACCCTGGGAAAACCCTCATGGGGAAAAACCCAGCAACCCTTTCTATAGAGATTTATTGAATATAATAGAGGCACACCTCATGGGGAAAACCCCAACAACCCTTTCTATAGAGAATTATTTAATATAACAGAGACACACCTAAGTCAGCAACTAGGTCAAACCTGGTTTGTGGCACATCCTCCTAATCAAGTCAATTAGGCTCAAAATCATACTTTGTCCCTACCTCTTCTTTTCCTAAAAAATTCATCCTACTTTTTTTCCTCGAAGTAGCTCCTTCAGACAAATCATTTTTTTCTTCAAAAATTTGTATACATTCCTTAGAATAGCCATGAGTAGGTCTAATTTGAAATTTCACATAGATCTCCCATTAGCTACCTTAAAGAGCCTCATTGTTGACCTCAAATCAGGTCCCCTCTGCCTCATATATATGCGATATTTTCTCATTCATATAATGCAAGTTATTCAAAATATATACGAGCTTCTCATCCTCAAAAATGTGATTCATCTTCCACATATATGCGAACTATATTGATGCCATAAGGGAGTATGAAAATAATCTTATTGATAGATATTCTTTGGGTATAAGGGGTGCCTCTTTATTTGGAGCCAACCTAACCTTTTTTAAGGAGCTGACCTGACTAGGAGGAGGGAAAAATTAAATTTCGAAGCCAAAATACCAAATTCAAAAATTCAAATTTCTTCTTTTTAAAGTCACAATAGAACTTTGATTCAAAATAACTTTCTTTTGACTCTTAGCATTTAAAATATGCTTTACAAATTGATTATGAAGATTGACCATATTTATAAATATCGACACTCCCTCTTAAATAGGTAGGTATTCATAATTACTATCCAGATGTTCTCATGTTGATATAATTTCTCTATGAAATGGTTATAATAAATCATAATTAATCTTGTCAACATCTCTATTATCAGCATCATCTCATCATCGAATACTAGTTGAAGTCTCTAACTTATTGTCATCATCAACTAGTAAGTATCTTTGACATTATCATCACCATTAGCATATGCTAGAGGCCATATCTAAGGCAGCACTAAATCCATGGCAATGGCAATGTCATGAGCACATCAGAACTCACTCCTGTAGAGTGCTTAGTCCTAGAATCCCATGACCTCTTCCTAGGATAAAATTTTGAGACCCTCAACTAGAAAGCACTCATTCACGCTTCCTGTTGAGCATTATGGGCCAAGACCTCTCTCAACCCCTTCCTAGCTAGTGATTGGGTCTAGATGTTGAAAGGACCTCACTCCACCTCGCTTGGTGTGTGATCATGTTCTAGGACCTCACTCCACCCTTCCTGGTGTATGATCAGGTTTTAAATGTTAAAGGACCTCACTCCACCATTCATGGAATGTGATTAGGGTGTAGATGTTGAAGGACTTCACTCTTCCATTCCTAGTGTGTAATTAGGGTCAAAATGTTGAAGGACTGCAATCCACCATTCCTGGTGGGCGATCAGGGTCTAGATGTTGAAGGACCTCATTCCACCATTCCTGGTGTGTGATCAGGGTCCACCTCCAAGAGGCACTCACTCAACCCTACATGTTGAGCACTCTGAGCCTCTTGGACCCATTATCCCTACCAAGAGAATGTCCATATGTGTTGCAAACATATCAGTACTCCCTCTCAACAAGAGAAGTAATCTCCACGATCCTCGATTTGTATTTGAAGTACACGAACATCTTCCTGGGCTACGGATTCGTTAGAACATCAGTTATTTGCTCATTGGTGTATATATGATCAAGCATTATTTCTTTCTTTTGTATCATGTCACGGATGAAGAGATACTAGATCTCAAGGTGCCCTGACTTGTCATTATGTTTCCACCTGCACCTGATCAACCAATCCTATAAGATATAATCATATTGCTTGATAACGCATATTTAAAATTGCGACATTCTTGGCTTTTGAGTGCAATAGATGACTTGCTTCCTGCTCATAAATGAAATTAGAGCCCAATAAAATGCAATATACAAACCTTTTATGTTTTCAACACTCCTTGTCCTGCAGTTGAATTGATTTTTCCATGACCAACTGTACCATTATGGTACTTCATAACATGTTGATCTACATTTTTTGGCTCAACCATTCTTGATCCATCATGTTGTTATTTTTGGAATAGGTCATGCCATAACAACCATGATTTACTCCTTTTTTGTCATAGGTACTATCGATTACCTATTCAAGAACATTCATCTAAGGTAAACAACCTTTGGGAAAGAATTCCAGGAGAGACCTCTTCCTTTAGAGAAAATCTTCCGGCCATTGCATTTCCCTCTCACATATGAGTGTTTTTTTTCATTAGAGGAAATTTTAGCCTAAAAGTGCCCATGAATTTTTCAAGTAATTTCTGTGTCATAATATGTAAAACAATTAAAATCATTTAAATTTAAAAATAGATACATTTAAATATTTTGGAGGGAAAAGAAGAAAAACTACTTTTTGAAATTGTATTTTTGGCTTATCTCCTTATAAATTTACTCAAATTTCAATTGTAGACACGTTGGATGTTGAATTAAATTCTACATCCAACGATTACCCATTATGCATATTTTTGAGATGAACAACATTTATAAAAAATTAAGATATATTAAAAAAGTGTGTTAAACACACTTTTATTGTATCTTCAATTTTTATCAATGTGGGTCTTCTCAAAAGTATGCATAATGGGTACTCATTGGATGTGGAATTCAATTGTGCATCCAATGAGTGTCTACACTTGAAATTGGAGTAAAAATTTAAGGACACAAGCCAAAAAATAAAATTAAAAAGTAGTTTTTTTTCCCTCCAAATTCCATAACTCTTATTTTATTGTTTTTCCTTATGAGGCCACTTTTAGGCTGAAATTTCCTATAATGCTTCTATAAAGAAATCGTGTGGGATCAATGACCAATGAACTCAGAGGATCGTGTACAAAGCCTTCTTCTACTACAACTGTAGGGCTTCTTCATGTACCTCTCCATCTTGAGGTAGTACAGTTTTATTTCATAAAAATAAGATGATATTTGCATCCATCAGATTAGAAATCATGGATATAATAAAATTTCAATAGAAGTGTACCTGAAAAGATGTTTCTTCATATTTTTTTCCTTTCTTAGCTTCGTACTTTATGACATCTAGCCATACTTTATCTAGACATAAATAGAAGGTATTAAGCTCCCTCTAAGTCAGATCTTGTCCATTATAATATATCTCAAACACAAAGTCATGTCTTTGCTTTTTTCTTCTATCTTGATGCCAAAAACCTTGGTAGCCTTCAATATGTACTTGCATTCTTCATTAGGAAAACATTGAAGAACAATTACAGCTACGAAAATAATTTAATGACAAGAGACCTACTACTAGTAAAATCATCAGTAGTAATAATCAAATGTAAGAGATGTAAATACTTATCTTTTGAGAATATGTTAGATCCCTCTTGACCTTGGTTTCTTACATCCATTAGAAGCTTCATCGAACTTATGATGTCATTTATTTCAGCAGAAATTTTTAATCCTAGGGTTTTTTTCTATAAACCCTAGACTTTCTTCTCCAAGCCTTTAAGGTTTATAAATGAATAGATAGGGTATTTAACTTCACAATGTTATGAAACCAGCGCCAAAAATAGAAGAAAAGAGAGATCAACGCCTTACAAATAAGCCACTTTGAGGAGGAAAGCTCCTTTACATTACATAAATGAACAATTCTTGGATGATACAAATGACAAAACCTCCTTCTATATATAGGAGTCCATGGGGTCACAATATAATCCTAGCCGACCTAACAATAATATTGTAAGGGCACAATAATAACAATATGGGGGTTATAGGGGTACAAATTAAATAACAATAAGGGGGCTACACTAACAATAATAAGGGGCTACACTAGTAATATGGGGACCTAACATGCCCCTCTCCTTCAAAAAAGTGTTGTCCTCAATGCTTGAGTAGCTCTAGATGCTTCTGTATAAAATTCTCATCCTCCCATGTAGAATCTTCAGTGGGTAAGTTCTTCCATTTTATGAGATACTCTAAAATTGATCGATTTCATAGCTGTCAAGTTCTTGTTTCCATGACTGCTTTAGGTTCCAATATTATTTTTCCTTCCTCATCAAGTTATATAAATATTGTTTGAACTGGAATTTTGTCACCTATAACCTTCTTTAAGCATGAAACGTGGAAAAATGGATGCACTAGTGAAGAAGCAGGAAGCTCCAATTTATATGCTACAGTACCAATCTTTTGCAACACCTTGTAAGGACCATAGTTCTTTGGTGATAATTTATTATCCTTCTTAGCTTGCTTGAGGAACATTTGTTTTTATGGTTGTAGTCATAAAAATACCCAGTCTCCTACATCAAAACTTCTCTTACTACGATGTTGATTTGCATGTTGTTTCATTCGATTTTGTGCCAAATTTAGGTTATCCTTTAAGATTTGGAGAACTTGTTGTTGATGATCGATGTGATCTTCCATTGCTTGAACCTTAGAATTTTCTCTTAAAGATGATGTGATGGATGGTGGATGATATCCATAAAGTTCCATAAATGGGGTCATTTTTGCTGCAATATGGAAGGAAGTGTTATACCACCATTCAGCTAGAGGTAACCACATGACCCATTGTGTTTGTTTATCAGATACAAAACAAAAAATATATCCTTCCAAACATTTGTTCACTATGTCAGTTTCATCGTCGGATTGAGGATGATAAGATGAGCTATGAGCTAGTTGAGTACCCAAACAAGAAAATAATTCCATCCAAAACTTTCTAGTAAAAATGGGATCTCTATCACATACAATAATCTTTGGGTTTCCATGTAGCTTTGAATTGTTTCCATAAATGCAATAGCAACTATAATTGCTTTAAATGGATGATATAATGCACAAAAGTGTGCATACATGGTAAGTCTATCAACTACCACCATGATGACACTCTTTCCTTCGGACTTAGGTAAACTTGTGATAAAATCCATTGAAATATCCTCCTAACATTTACCTGGAATGGATAAGGGTTGTAGAAGAATGAGGGTCTTATCTGTCTCAACCTTATTTTTCTGGAAAACCAAACATTCCACAACAAATTTTGAATATCAGATTTAAGACCATCCCAAAAAAATTATTTCTTCACCCTGTGGTAACTTTTCAAAAATCCTGAGTGTCCTCCTAAGGAGAAGTGTGAAATTCCAAAAGAATCATTTGTTTTAGTTGGGAATTCTTACAAATATATAAGCGATCTTTGTACCATAAGGAATCATTTTTACAACTAAATGTATCAGATGTACTAGGATCTTATTGCAACTTTTGAATGAGTGTCCACACTTCTTTGTCCTTCTTCCATTCATCCCTTGCTTCGGTTATCCAATCTGGTTGGATAATAGAAATGGCACAAAGCAATGCTTCCACCTCTTCATCCTTTCTTGAAAGTGCATCTACAACAACATTTAGCTTCCCTTTTTTGTAGATGATTTTAAAGTCATAACCCAAAATCTTTGTGACCCATTTTTGTTGCTCTTCTGAATATATTCTTTGTTCCAAAAACGGTTTAAGACTATCATGATCAGTTTTTACCTTGAAGTTTCTTCCCATTAGGTAAGGTTTCCATTTCTGTAGTGCATGTAGTATTGCCAAAATTTCATTCTCATAAATATCTTTCTGTAAATATTTTCCTTTAATTGGATTACTTTCAAAAGCAATGGGTCTTCCTTCTTGCATTCAAACATCACCAATTCCATTTCCTAAGGCATCACATTCCACAATAAAGGTTTTTGTGAAGTCTAGCGTAGCTAAGACTGGTGCTAGGCACATTGCCTCTTTAAGATGTTCAAACTCCTAAGTTTCTTCAGGGGTCCATGAAAATGCATCTTTATTCAATAATGTTGTTTGAGGTGTTGCTATTCTCTCATAATTCTTAAAAAACTTGCGATATTACCCTGTTAACCCGATAAATCCTCGCACCTGATTTATGGTTGTGGGGTCTTTCCATTCCTTAATGGCTTTAATTTGGTTAGGGTCTACCTTAACGCCCTCGTGAGATACAATATGACCCAAATATTCCACCTCTTGTACTCCAAAGAAACATTTGGAGGTTTTTTCATATAATTGTTTCTCCACCAATAGTTTGAGCACCCTGTCAACATGTTGAACATGATCGTTCCAAGACCTGTTGTAAATTAGTATATCATCGAAAAATACTAACACAAATTTTCTAAGGAAGGGTTTGAAAATGGAATTCATCAATAGTTGAAATGTAGAAGGTGCATTGGTAAGGCCAAAAGGCATGACCAAAAATTCATATTGACCCTCATGAGTTTAAAATGATTTTTTTTAATATCTTCAGTCTTCATTCTAATTTGATGATATCTTGAACGAATATCCAACTTGGTAAAACAAATTTCTCCATGTAATTCATCCAATGATTCATAAATCACAGGAATGGGAAATTTATCTTTAATAGTGAGCCTATTGAGCTCCCTATAATCTGAACTCATACGCGATGATCCGTCCTTCTTATGCACCAATACTACTGGAGCAGAGAAAGAACTTTGACTAGGTTGAATTATACCAGCCTCTAAAAGTTTCTGCAATCCCACTTTCAATTTTTCTCTTTTGGACATAAGGATATCTGTAAGTCTTGATGTTTGGAGGAACACTTCCTGGAATCAAATTTATAGCATGATCATGATCACGAATAGGTGGGAGTCCTTTGGGAGTTTCAAACATCTTGGAATGATTGTCCAAGGATTTTTGGAGATATGGAGAAATAGATGATTTTGATGTTGGAACTTCTAGTGAGCATAATTGTGCAATTACGCCTCGTTGCTATTTCTTCAGAATATTTGTCATGACATTATAGCTTATTATATTTCCCGACTTTCATGGGATACCTCGTAATTCGACTTCCTTTCCTTCCGAAAAAAAATTCAAGAAAAGTTCTTGAAAATTAAAAGCTACCGTCCCTAAAGATTGTAACCATTGTACTCCTAGTACAACTTCAACACCTCACATTGGAATGGAAATCATTGGACTATTCAATACATATTCCCCCATGGTTAGCTTGATATTATGGCATTTTCCAGAGCAATTTATATTTCCTCCATTTGCAACCATCACTTGAAATTCTATTGCTGGGTATAGGAAGCAATTCAATTCCTTGGCTACCTTACAATGAATAAAATTAAGGGTACTACCCGAATCAATCAACACTATTAACTTTTTCTTCTTGATATGTCCTTCTATCTTGAGAGTTTGAGGAGTGCTAATTCCTTCCAATGCATTACATGATATGGTCAGACTCATTTCTTCTTTCTCCAAGGTTGGTTCCTGGTGTATATCCTCTTCTTTTGAAGTTTCTTATTAATTTTATTCCTCTTCTTCACAATATATGTAAAATAATTTCTTCTTAACACACTTATGACCTTTACTGTATTTTCTATCACAACTGTAGCAAAGCCCTTTTGCTCTTTTTTCTTCCAATTTCTGTGGTGTCAACCTTGTAGGTTGTGGAAGTCTAGGAGTAGCAACACTTCCATATTTATAGATGTGAGTGGTAGGCTTCCTTGTCGCCATAATTTTACATTCAATTTTTCTTTCCAACCTGAATGCCTTCTCCAATGAATTAAGTTCCCAAAGGTGAACCTCATGTTGGATGTTATCCTTTAAATTCCCTATGAAGACATAAATCATGTGTTCCTCTAGAATATCAGTTACCCTTATATTCAATTTTTGGAAGTCCTCAATGTGCTCCATCACTGAACCCTTTTGTTTGATATTTATCAATTGGCTAAAGAAGGTGTTTCTCTTTGTATCCTCATAATGTGCTATCATTTCCTCCATAGAAATTGACCAAGTGACAATTTTTTTATGGGAGAAAAGCCATCAATACCATAAAAATTTATTTTGTTATAAATATAAAGTTGCAATGCGTACATTTTGTGTGTTTTACACATTATTGAGATCAAAATATTGCTCCATCTGTAATATCCATGTTACGGGATCCTTGCCATAAACTTCCTCATATCGATCTTTGGAATATGGTGGGTCTTCCATCCAACATTCGAGTTTATGAAATCACGATTAACATTTATTTTGATCTCAACATGATTTTCCTCTACTATATTTTCTCCATTAGGAATCATTTCTTGTATCAACTTTGTTAAACCTTCCTTCAAACCTTCCATGTCTTCCTTCAAGCCTTCCATTTTTTCTTCCATACCATTCTTCAAACCATCCATCGTAGCTTCCACACCTTTCTTCAAAATATCCATATTAGCTTCCATGCACTTCTTCAAACTATCCATATTAGCTTCCACGCCTTTCTTCAAAACATCCATTTCATTTTTTTTTTGCTCTTTGCGAGAGAGAAATTTGGTGCACTTGCTCTTTTAATTTTGATATATCATGTTGCACTTCTTCATCTTCATGAGTCATAGTAGAGTATTCTGAGGGCTTAATGGGTGTTGAATTATTTTTAGGGGGCATTTTAGAACCAAATACTGGTATCTATGCTTCAATATGTGCTTGGAATCACTTCAAATTGATTTTTCAAACAAGACTTATGCAATTTGAAAAAAGAAATACTCACCTCTTCTTGCTTTTGACGAGCTCGATATTGAAATTAAATTATCTTTGTGATTGTAGATCTTCAATATCTAAAATTTGATCATGTAGTATCCCTATGAATCTTATTTCGAATGCCACATGTATGACCTGATTTGGATGCTTCAAGACAAATTTATGCCCAATCTCCTACAATGACCTAATTATGGAATGGTTCAGCAAAGCGAACTTGTACGATGTGCCACATGTCATTATTTTCTCATTCGGCTCTGAAATTGATACAAAGAAAACTATAGTCTGTTTGATTTTGGCCACTTTTTACATAATTCCAATTCGATGCTCAAAGAGGGAGTTATTCCGATTTTCCCAAGGTCGCCTATTTTAGATGAAATTCGATAGCCTGCCAAAACCCTAAATTCCACATATCATATATCCGAAAATATTGCAAACCAATCTCTGAAATTTTTACAGGAAGTTCCTCAGGATTTCAGCTTTGCATGATAAAAATTGCATCTTCTGAACCTTCGTAGAAATTTTTTTATAGCTCAAATTCCACGATGACCTGTTTGGAGAAACGAAACCCTAGAATCCAAAGCTCTGATACCAAATGTTATGAAACCAGCTCCAAAAATAGAAGAAAAGAGAGATCAACGCCTTAGAAACAAGCCACTTAGAGGGGGAAACCTCCTTTAAATTACACAAATGAAACTTTCTTGGGTGATACAAATGAAAAAACCTCCTTCTATATATTGGAGTCCATGGGGTCATAATATAATCCTAGCCGACCTAACAATAATATTGTAAGGGCACAATCATAAAAATATGGGGGTTACAGAGGTACAAAAATAACAATAAGGGGGATACACTAACAATAATAAGGGGCTACTCTAGTAATATAGGGACCTTACACATACCCTCAATTATTAAAAGTCCATAAAACCAAACCTTCTCTGATTGTTAGGGTTAAAAAAATTTAGATACTGGTTTTCCAAACCCTAAATAATGCCATCAAATTTCAAAAATTCAATTATTTTGAGAATTTTTCTAGACACGTTTTGATCAAGTTCTAGAATTAGATTTTTGAAGAGGGACTTTGACCTCTTGTCATTTCTGACTAACTCAATAAAATATTTAGCTTCAACATTTTCCTTGGATATAAGGATCTTTTGGAAAAATATATCCTTAGCCTCTTTCAGGCTCAGATTCAATGCAAGACATTTCTTGCATATATGTTAATTTCTTACCTTTGAAATGCAACATATTTCAGTATATATAGATTTGCCTCTTTAATTCTTCATTGAATTTATCCTTAGACTGTGCCTCGATTCAAACAATCACAAAGGGATTTTTAGCTTTATCCAAAAGCATATTTAAAATTTCCAATTCCTTAAGAAAACACATGAAACCTACCATGCATTGAACCTTTGGAATCATAGACCTTGATTTGATCATATGTCAACTTTCAGATCAAACGTAGATCTTTTTCCAACATCGGATAGGTTGGCTTCCTAAAATTAGGTCAGTTTACTGTAATGCATTTCATCTTTTCTTTATGTATAGAACATAGACCCTTTTAAATTGATATCAAATTCAAATTTTGCATTGATTCGGCTCCTTTATTTTAACTAACAATGTAACACCCTCCTCCCACACATACCAAATTTTACCGGTCCACTGGGGTAAATATGTAAGGAAGATTTAATATGATATGATTCAACCTCCTAGATAACCTTAAGGAATTGGAATTAACAAAACAAAACCTTATTGACCTTCATCAGGTGCTACGGGACCCCCAAGGGCTAAACCACCCTTCTAGGTGTCCAAACCATGAGCTAACTTGCCTTTTCACTAATCGAGATTCCTAATCGCATGCACAAATCTGCATCCATGCAACTATATGCCTCCAGTCGCATGCATAACCACTGCAAGGATGAAACTTTAGTTGTTTTCAACTATTTATGTGCCTGAGACTGTGAAATTTGTGCCACCTTTTAAGGGATAGAATCCAGGTCACTTCCCAGAACTTGATGAGACTCTCCAAAACAATAAATTACACAACAAAAAATGTTTTAACACAAAAATTGATCAAGGAATTAGCCTAACCAAGAATAGTCAGGACAAACATTTCATCAAACACATTGAAAACATGTAATCTACAAGTCATAACAAT
Source organism: Pinus albicaulis (assembly GCA_034641835.2). Lineage (NCBI taxonomy): Eukaryota > Viridiplantae > Streptophyta > Pinopsida > Pinales > Pinaceae > Pinus > Pinus albicaulis. The sequence continues at coordinate 993,139,439 of CM076569.1, read as the reverse complement.
ATATCTGAACATAGGGATCTCATACTTATCTGAGAATCATCAAGAAGGTCTTATGCCCTCTCATAATAGTTTCAATGTCATCTATTAGGTCATACATTCATTAACATTTAATTTACCAAATAAAACATGATGAGATCCATAACTCAAGTATATCATAAACCATTCTTATAACCAGCATTAAATCAATAAATCAACAATGGTAGAACAACCATTATAACCACATAATAACAAAAATATATACACATGATACACAAGAGGCAAAGAGATCTATTAACATATGAAAAATCCAACAAAGTCAAGGATTTCCACGTACCACCCGACCATAGATTGGGTTGAACCAAATGTTTCTTTCAGCCAATCATCCCTATGCCATATTCCAAGCATGAATGTAGGACTTACACCAAAACCAATAAGGGATTCCTTAGACTTTACTACAATCCACCAAAGTATTCCTAGGCAAAAGCCCTCATCTATAAAACCAGTCTTTAGTTCAATCCCGCTAAGGGATTTCTAGGCCCAAACAAGAAAAATACACTACCAATATTTATTACAATCCCACTATATACCAATATAGGGATCAATAGGCCTATACAAGCATGGATGCCTCCGGTATGAAAATTTCTAAATATTCTTATGCAGAAACCCTACTGTTAAATCTTGATTTACTTCTCCTACTTAGAAAAGTTATTAATCTGAAATATTCATATCAACATCGAAGTAAACACATTAACAGCCTACACATACAGATCTAAAATGAATAACATGCCCAATGACAAAGTGACACACAAGATTTTCTGGACAACTGTGGGAAAATTGGTCTTTTGGCTGCTGGAGGGTTTTATTATTAAGTAGAGTCTAAGTACAACAAATCTGGGCACCAACTGGTTAACCCGATAGAGAAATAAATTGCATCTATACCTTTGTTTCGGAGACAAAAAATAGACTAATTCACACTCTCAAACGAGATTTACAAAAATCAGCCCTTTTTAGTCTTCAGAAGCCCCAACGCTGCTCTGAAGCTCTTTGCGTCAACTCTTCTATCCTGCGTCAGCCCCTGTGCTGCTCAGGAAGGGCCAATGTCACCCCAGACTGGGTTACGCTGCCCCTGCGCTGCCCTGGCTGCGCCTACGTTAGCCCTGATGGCCTCCTGCTGCCTCTACACTACCCTTTCTAGGCATGCGTAGCCTCTGTTTAGTACCTGAATTCTCTACATTGCATAGTTTCTACGTAGTTATTGCTCCCTTTTCACTGCTCGGTCTGCTACTTCTCTGCCTCTTGTTGCACTCTTGGCCTGGGATCAAACTTTTTTTTCTCCTAGAGATAGCCTTTAGTTGAAAAATACCAGTGCCTAGGACATCATGAAATCAGAGGTTAGATGTAGAAAATTTTAAGGGTGTCTCTGACAAAATATGGATTAAGAGGATAATGATTGTGGTGGTTCAGGAATGATGTAGACTTTGGAGTTTGATTCATGTGAATTACCCTATACTGCGAGAGGGCTCAGGAGAGCTGTATGGGTCAGTGGATTTTCAAATGGGACAAGTATGAAACAATGAGAAAAGGCTTTCAAAATATGTAGAGGTGATGAGAAGGAATGGAGGAGGAACCCATGAGAGACATGCTTAAAGTCTTAAGAATATGTCTCCTGTGAACTCAGAGGAAGCGGATGTAAGTGGAATGTGACCAAAAATAGAGATTCGTGGAGGGTGAATTAAAGGGGCACAACAAGTTTAACACATGAGCATTATTCATTCATGAATTCATGAATAAAAATGCATGCCACCAACAACTACATTAAACGAAACATCAAAGAAAAATAACATTGAAAGATGATTATACATAAACAGGAGATTATTGATAAACAAGAGAATATAGATACATACTACTCTTTGATCCATCTCGAATCCAAATAAACAGTGTTGTATATCATATTATGTTCAAAACATCTCTCCAAAATATGTGTCTCAGAGCATAAAGAGCACAATAATACAAAACTACAGCAAAAATTATCCAAAATTCATAACCTTTCATTCATCTCTGAACTCTCTACATACAGAGTTTTCCTTGAGGGTTTATGATCAAATAAACTTTCATGATCGGCCCACACATGTGAAAAACAAAATATCATAACCAAATCGTAGAGTGTGCATCGAGAAATCACTCCCGTAATCAGAAAATAAAAACAGAATAAGGTGAAATTGATATTTCAAAAACGAAACATCATAATCAAATAATAAAAGAAATAACATAGTTGGCCACGGAGGCAAAATCCTAGAATCTTCAAATGGGGCAGCGAGGAGTAGCCGTGAACAGGTGGGCAGTCTGGCTTCCATCACATGATTCCACCTACCATTGAAATCCTCCGCTCACTTATTCTCATGATTTCCATTAACTATCATGAAGCAGCCAGTCGTGTTGCGCGTGCCTAGCTCTTTCGCGGGGAGTTCTTGGAAAAACTGAATATACCATAGCTGCGTTTATCCCGCCAAAAACCCATGCTGTATTTGACTTGCAAAACTGGATACTGGGTTTTGGAGGGGGGCCAAACTATATCATGAGCCGTTAGATGTGTGATAGGGAGCGGAGATGGGAGGAAGATGGCAGAAGTAATGGTGGAGTTAGCGGGAGAAATGGCGGTAACAACCCCTTTTCCTTTATAATGGTGGATATAAAAGTGGGGCCTGCGTCATTAACACACAGCGGGATGGTTAACACTGAAAAGAGCGAGACAAAGGCCGTGGGATGGCTTTGATGACGTGGCACGGAGGTGGGGTCGCCCGCAAATCGCAATTGAGAGTTGTTTGTTATGAGAAACAGGGGGTAAAGGTTGTGATTTGTGATGTGCGATGTGCGATGAGTGGAAGGTGACATAGCATGACAGAGGTGGGGCTGCTCGCAAAACGCAATAGGGAGCTTTTTGTTATGAGAAATGGGGGGTAAAGGTCGTGATTTGTGATGTGCGATGTGCAATGAGTGGAAAGTACGTGGCATGATGGAGGTGGGGCCGCTCGCAAATCGTAATCATGAGCTTTTTTTTATGAGAAACAGGGGTAAAGGTTTATATTTTTTATGTGCGATGTGTGATGATTGGAAGGTGGCGTGGCATGACAGAGGTGGGGCCGCTCACAAATCGCAATCGGGAGCTTTTTTTTATGAGAAACGGGGGGTAAAGGTTGCGATTTGCGATGTGCTATGAGTGGAAGGTGACATGGCATGACAGATGTGGGGTCGGTCGCAAATCGTAATCAAGAGATTTTTGTTACGAGAAACGATGGGTAAAGGTTGTGATTTGCAATTTGCGATATCACAAATCACAAAGTCAAAGATTATCGTAGGTCAAAATCATATCACAAATCGCAATTGGGAGTCAGGTAACAAGAATGAAACAATGTGAAGTGTGATGTGCGATGAGAGGAGAGGTGACGTGGCGGAGAGGGTAGGTCCCATTAACATTGCAATCTGGGAAATGGTATAGGTGAAGTTAAAAATATTGGAAGTGCAATGTAGTTGGTGATGTGAAAAGGTAAGTGGTAAGTGCTCTTTCCTCTTTTGACTGTGGGGTGTCTGCCCGAGCTGTGCTTAAATTTATTAGCCTTCACTTTATTCATTCCCACTCTTCATTTACTTAACTCTCCATGTTTCCTTATTCATTCATAAAAACCACAAGCCAGAATTGGTTCCATTGGGGATGGCGCACTCATTCGAGCGTGTTGAGAACTCGTAGACCACTTGCCTATGTTCTTCTTGATATGCCTGGGATCATCGTTAAAAACATTTTCAAGCAATTTTAATAATAAAAAAAAAAAGGAATTCATGCGAAAATAACAAACGACATATATACAATTTGAGGATATGTACAATTGGTCGTCGTATCTCGCTATTAATGCTGGAAGTAAGGATTAATAAACTGTCCATTGACAAGCATCTCAAGTATGTCTCCATCCAAGTTCTCTAGCGCAAAGGTATTGTTTCCTTTGACATTTTCCACCCTGAATGGACCAAACCAAAGGGGGTCAAAGTTCCCATGTTTCCCTTTGTTTGACTGCCTGACATCCCATCACAACACCAAATCCCCTGCTTGGACATCCTTGTCTTTAGCTCTTTGGTCAAATAAGCCTTTCATATTTTCTTGGTACTATGCTAGTCTAAGGCTTACCTTTTCCCATGTTTCAATTAGTTCGACCAATTTTTTCATTCTTTTGATAAGGTCGTTTGGATCTTCCTCGCTCTCTTGTAAGAATCAGGCCACAAGTAATGTGAGATGAATAGGGAAGATTTCTGCTCTACAGTACACCAGCTCATAAGGGGACTTCCCTGTGGATCTTTTAATGGTGATGTGATTCGCCCAGAGAGAAAACTTAAGTTGGGAATCCCAGTTCTTTTGGTTTTCGTTGATGGTATTTTTCAAGATCCTCACCAATGTCTTGTTAGATGACTTCACCAGCCCGTTCCCCTGTGGGTAATATGTAGTGGAGTGCCCCAGACTAATATTATAATATTGACAGAACTTCACGAACCTAGCCAACTTAAAAGCATGGTCGTTATCTCTTATGATTTTAGCAGGGCATCCAAACCTGGCTATTATGTTTTCCTCTAAGAAATTGATCACCACCAAATCTATGGCATTCCTTGCGAGCACGACCTCAACCCATTTAGTGCAGTAATCTATGGTGGTGAGGATCCATCGATGTTGGTTGCTAGAAGCTAGGTGAATCTCACCTATGATGTTGATTCCCCATTGTTTGAGCGAATCTTCAACATGAACTGGGACCAATGGGAGAGGTGAAAACCATTGCTTTTTGGTTAATGTCTAACACTTTTAGCAGGCCCGGATGAGAGCATGTACGTCACCAAACAGCTTGGGCCAAAATAAGCCTACTCTCAAGATATTGTGAGTAGTGGATCGCCAGCTGTAATTCCCATCACATATTCCTTTGTGGAACTTTGTCATCATTTCGTCATCCTCTTGCTCTGTTAAACATAATAGTAAAATACGAGTCGGGTCCCTCCAATACAGTCGCCCATTTTCCACAGTATACTTTTGAGATCTTATCCTTAAAGTGCGATACTTGGTCTTGTCATAGTTAGGGGGAAAATTCAGGGTTAAAGAGTACTCCGCTATATCTTTATACCATAAGGATAGAAGGTAATTTACATGTGTCTTTTGTGTGGAAGATTCTATGTCCTGATGTACGCATATATCCTCTTATGCTTCTCCTCTTGTCATAGAAAAATTTATCCCTAGAGCTTGACAATTGGATTTAGATAGATTTTTTGCCGGCCCTTGGCCTTTGATGAGTTTGGTAGGCTTTATCTCCATATCGTACTCCTGAATCTTAGCTATCCATTTGCCCCTTTTTCCTTCAATGTCGCCTTGCACCAGAATATCCTTTATTGTTGCAGTGGGTATGTAAGTTGTTATGACAGAATGTAACACGTACACCTGAAATGCCTTAAGTGACTTGACCAAAGCGTATGCTTGATTTTCCAGGATGTTGTATTTTAGTTCGGCATCTCGGAGGACTTGGTTGAATAATGCAATAGGTTGTGCATGCCCTTCATCATTTTTTTGTAGCAGCACCGCAGCTATTGTGTGAGGGGAGGCGAAAGAAAAAAATCATGAATGGATTTCCATAATCTGGACCCTCCAACACTAGATCTTCCGCAAAGGCCTTCTTGATCCCGTTGAAAGAATCCATGGATTGAGGATTCCATTTCACTTCACTATTCTTATTCAACATTTCAGTGATGTTTCGGACGATCTTGACATAATTTGGTATGAACCTTCTGAGAAAATTTATTCTTCCCAGGAATACTTGTACTTCCTTTTTGTTTCTTGGTAGGGAAATTCCGTTTATCACCTCCACCCTCTTTGGGTCCATATTTACTCCTTCTTTGGTTACTATATGCCCTAATATCTTCCCTTCTTCGAGGGCAAACATGGATTTTTGGGGGTTAAGGGATAGACCATACCTTCGACATTTTTCAAAGGTTCATCGAAGATTCTCTATATGCTCAGCATCACTTTTCGAGAAGACGGTGATGTCGTCCAGATAAATCACCACAAACTTATCCTGGTCTCCTATGAAAGTTATTTCCATCACACGCTGGAATGTGGCACCAGCGTTGATCAAGACAAAAGGCATTTGGGCATACATGAAGGTTCCCCAAGGTGTAGTGAACATCGTCTTATTTTTGTCTTCAAGGAGCACCGCCACCTAGTTATATCCTAAGAAACCTTCCATCATGGAAATGCGGGAGGATCCCACTACCTTTTGGAAGATGTGGTCCATCTTCGAGAGGGGATAATTGTCTTTGAGTGAGGCTATTTTCAGATTTAGGAAGTCCACTCAAAGCCTGATTTCGTCGTTTTTCTTCCTCACAGGTACCAGGTTTGCCACCCATTCCGGGTACCTCAGAGGGAAAATGATATTTGCCTGCAACAACTTCTTTATTTCCTTTTCAATAGCCCAGAGAAGAAGAGGATTGGTCTGCCTCAACTTCTGTTTATGAGGCTTAACGTCTTCTTTGAGGGGTATCTTATGTTGTATGACGTCAATATCAAAAGTTTTCAAGTCTTGGTATGACCAAGCAGAGACGTCTCTGTACGATTGGAAGAGCTTCAGGTATTGTCCTCGATATTATTCAAGGACTCCTTTCAATAGCTTCACCACCTTCGGATCTTCCTCTGTTCTGAAATTCAAATCCTTGACTAGCTCATCGGGGGATGGTTTGCTGGGGTTCACCGGGATATTATTTTTATCAAACAGTCTCTCTAATGGAACAAGACCCATGGGAGTGACATATCCCTTTAATTTCAAGACGCGGTGCCTGGCCAATGTCTCCTCTCATCTTGTTTTCAACTCTTCACTGTCATACTCGGTAATTGATTCGATTACCAAATTTGAAAATTTTTCCACCATCTCCATAAAATGCTTGACTTTCTCTTCACCCTTGAAGACCTGCCAATGCTTCACGTTGTCCGGAATGGAGGGGCGATATCGCACTTCCACCTCATACCTGAATAACGGATTTAGAGGAGGGAGGAAATTTCTAGCAACCATAGCTAGTGAGTTGGCCATTCTGTTCTTATCCTTCAGCATGAACTGAATGTTAAAAGCTGAGAATAATTTCTCAACCAAATCCCATACCTTGTTCTTGTAAGATTTGAGTCACACATTCTTAGCTTGGAATTGGCTCCTGACCTGCCTCACTACTAGCTCTGGATCTCCAAACACCTTGAGATTTTTTATGTTCATGTTCCATGCTTCCTGTAATCTCAATAGCAGGGCTTCATACTCGGCCACGTTTTTTGTGGCTTCAAATTCCAACTTGAATGAGAGAGGCACTAATAATCCTTCCAACAATATCATGAGTGCCCCGACTCCATTTCCTTCTCGTGAATAAGCCCCATCAAACTGCAAGATCAAAATCTTGTTCTCCGCTTTATTTATGGGATCCCCCTGTATTAGGGGACAAACCTTCATTTCTTGCAGGAAATTTTCGTCCTCCTCAAGCATAAGACAAGAAAATTCACCCTCCTTGCCATACACTAGAGAATTGGTCAAACCATCAACTTTGGTAACTGTCTGTTCAATTTAGTGTTCCTAAATTGATATCATGAATTGTCAACCAGGGCTAGTAAACTGTTGAAGTGAAGTGCACCATATGTGCCTAAGTATCCTCTTCCTACTTCGTTGTGTTTAGTGTTTTTATAGTGTTTTTGGTTTTATGTTTTTATGCTAAGGGGAAAAACTAAATTAATAGCAAAGAAAAATTACTAAATGCACTAAAACAGAATAAAATCTACTCCAAACTAGGAATGATAACAAGAACAAATAATGCTAATCCACAGATTGTAAAGCTGCTAAGAAAGTAACTCATAACATCAAACTTAGTCCAATTCGTTTCATTAGAGGTATATTGGAACAAACTAAGAAAAGGATTAGTTCTGATGTAATGAGGTTCTCTTAGAAAACAACAATTTAGAACATCACAGAGAAATCTTATTCATTGTTAGAGATCTGTTGGAACAACTTGAGAAAAAGATCATCTGTAACATAGTAAGGAACCCTATGCTAAAATAACTTATGTCACTAGAATTAGCTCATTCTGAAACTCACACTATTACTATTAAGTCTTATTCAGAGATTAGAGATTTCTTGGAACAACTTTGAGGAAAAGACTGTTTGTAAAATCATGAGAATCTCTTACCTAATTGTAGAACAGAAAATATCAATAAATCAAAATAATATAACTAATTATCGTTCATATAATAGTGATGTGTTAGCAGAATTTGAGAACAAGAGTAGCTTATAAAATAATGAGGATATTCTAAATCTAACTAACAAGACTGAAATGCAATTAACAGAACTAAAATGCAATTAACCCAAAGTACTACAGCTAGATCTCATTCACGTATTAGAGATATATTGGAAAAACTTATGAGAACAAGATTGACTGTAATATTATGAGATTCTTCAACGTAAGTAAATTACATAAAACATGATGCAAGAGGATAAACTCAGAAAACTGCCTAAGTTAAGAACAAAACAGAATTAAAGGTTACTTATCTAGAAAGTATGCAAAAGCCTCTTCAGATAGTAGGGGCCCTCTACTATCAGATTGGCACACGAATCTTTAAATCCTTAAATTTGCCTTCAGATCATGCATCAAAGTTGTACTCCTTTAATTAAAAGAAACGCTCAGAAACAGAGTGTCACAGTATTTGAAAACTAAAAACATCAACTCCTTTTCTCGGTTCACCGAGTTATTTTTATAAGCAACTACATAACTGCTATTGAGTAAAAATAGGCATAGGTGTCTTTTATAATCAAAATCAAACTAAAAATCCTGTTAAGGACTCGTGTTTTGCTGAAGGCAATCCAAGAGTCCTTATCCTTATAGAATTCTGCTTCTTGGTTTTTAGCTTTGTCCACGTGCATAACCACTTCCAGATTTTTACTCAGTCCTCGTGGATGACAAGGAATGATGCAGGAGCGTTTTGGAGTCTAACCATATATGTCTTTCCCTCAGATGACACCTGTAACCTGTTTAAACACCAAGATGGCTACGGAACATATGACTAGCTACAGAATGACTGCATTCTGTAGCTAAGTCTGCTCAGTAATCACTAAGACAACAAAACCACAAAAGTATAATAAGTTAGTCATTGCATGTATTATTAAAGTGATTTTAATCATTCTTATTGATCTTTTAGGCCTATAAATGATAAAGTATAAATGGAATGAAGTGGAGTTTGGTGAAAATAAAAGACATTTTTAGGGCCCAGCAGTAACCATCTTTTCAAACCTGGACTCACATTATAATCTTCTTTCTTCCCTAGCAAACACTAGGATAGTGGCATAGGTGAGGTAAAGTTTTATTGACCCTCCAATATTAGAACACCAGGATCTGGACAACAAAATTCCAAACCGAGCTAGGATATCAGCTACAACAATATCCATTACCACATGTTTGGCCGAAATCTGGGCTAAGTTCACTACCAAGTCTTTTATCATACCTAATAACTTCACCCTTTTGGATTCAAAAGAATACAGGTCTTTACAAGGCCTTGTAATCTGCAATCCAAATTATTCCATGACAGAAAAATGCAACAGGTTATGTGAAGCCCCAGAATCCAGCATGCAATTGTGCAATATTAAGTCATGTATCACGAGAGTCACATAGAACGGGGTTGTAATCTACAATATCAATTGTTCCATGAAAGACAAAGGCAACAGGTTATGTGAAGACCCAAAATCTAGCATGAAATTGTGTAATATTAAGTCATGTATCACTAGAGTCACATAGAATGGGGGAGTGGCTGGGTCCTACTCTTATACATGAGGTCCAAAAACCACCATGGGTCATTCTTCTTGGATATTGAGGTTTTCAAGTAGAGGACTTACACCATGGGGCTGCATGAATTAGGACAATTGATCTTTGTATGAAGGTTGTTTCTTGAGATCGATAAGGGGAACCGAGATCTTGACCTTCTCTAGTTCTTTCTTGAGATTAAAGGATGTGGGCCCTTTTTCTGTAATGGCTTCTTTGAACAGTTATTTAGGAGGGTTAGGAAGTTTCAAGGGTATAGATGAGGAATTCTCATTTTTGGGAGGATCAAATTCTTCCTTTATGGAAGTGGATGAAATGGCCTTATAAGTGGTTGACTCTTCTAATGGATTTTTCCCTTTATTGGCAAGACTAGGAGGGGTTTATTTTCTTGATATCGACTCTTCATTTTGTTCTTGCACTCGGGTTCTCTTCCTAGAGGACCTGAGATAATATTTCTTGCGGAGTTTAACTTGCAAGAAATCCACGTATTGTCTTCAGTAATTGTCAATATCTTGATCCTCTTGAGGGAATTCCTTCTCCTCTTGCTCCCCTTGCAGGATGAGTTCACCCTCCTCATCATTAGAGTAAGAGAGGAATTTATTTTATTGGTTGTCTATGAATTTTTCAGCCTGTCTCTCCACTTCTCCCTCCAATTATAGATGGGGTTGACTGTGGTCTTGTTTTTTCTTCCTCTCCCACTGCAACAATGGCAGAGGGGGCTTTCGATATTGAGGATTAAACCCCTGGTTAGGAATAATTTGGTTGGGAAAAGGAGGGGAATTTTTAGCCTCCAATTCAATATTAATAATCTTATTTGAAAGATTCTTGATTAGCTTATTTATTTCTTCAATTCTATACTCTTGTGATTCCCTTTCCTAATTTGAAGTAGAAGCCTCTTCCCTGTTATTTCTTATAGCTTCAGGTTCTGTCTTCCCCTTAAATTTACCTGTAGAATCAAAGTTTTCTTCTACCTCCAATGCATCAGTCTGGATCTGATCTAGAGATGTGGATTTTCTTTCTCTTCGGGTGAACCCAAACTCTAGTTCGAAAGCTCCTACGAAGAACACATTAGCAACTGCTTGGGGATGCTTTATTTCAGTAGGAAGAGTATTATAGAGCTTTTTGAACCTCTTTATGAATTTTGTTACATCCTCATTGTGTCTCTTCTATAGAGCATTGAACTCAGTGAGAACGTATCCATGGTCCCTCTTTTCTCCTCATTTCAATGTGAAGAAATTCTCCATTTCTTCCCAAGTGTGGACTGTGTTATCGGCTAGAGACTTGAACCAATTCCTGGATTCTCCATCCAAGGATTGGATGAAAAGCCTTAACACCACATCTAAGTGCTCTACATTCACATTCTTAGCAAAGGTAGAATTTTTCAATATGTCTTTACGTCGAAGTATTATCTTCCTTGGTGAACCGAGGCAGGAGCTTGAGATAATCTTGTGGCATGTCATTCAGTAACTGAGGTAGAGACAGTGGAGCATACTTGTTCAGGAGGAAGCCAGGTACAACCATGAGGGGCGGTGGTGGTAGGTTATGAGGATGAGTTGGATGAGGTATAGCAGGTATGTGGTGAATAGAGGTTTGGGTATTTGTCTGTAGAAAGCTTTGGAGTGCTGCGACCTCTTTAACTTCTTCAGCCTCGGGAGTAGGGTGTAAGGAAGTAGAGAAGTATCAGCGGATTCAACTTCGTTTTTTATGACTGAAATAACTAAATCAAAGGCTTCTGGAGGATAATAAAGTACACGGGCTATGGAGCTAGGGCCATAGATGTCAGCTTTCTGAGATGAGGAAGGTGAATATTCTAGAGAAATTGAGGGTAGGTCAGCCTGGTTTGGTTTCTTTTCCTTCCAGATTCTCTTAAATATGATCTTTTTGGGATCAGATATAGAAGGGGTTTTCAGCTAGGAAGTATTTGACCGAGTATGAGGCCTTGTGTAAGCCAGGATTACAACTGATTTGAACTTTTATAATAGTGAGTCACCAAGGTGAGGGCTATGCAACTCTCAACCCTTCGTGCTCACCTGATTGAAGGGTGAAGATAATGTCGTATCCCAGGGAAAAGATTTTCTAATTCGCTCCTCGGCAATGGTGCCAAAAAGTTTTTGTTGCTCCTAGAGATAGCCTTGATTTGCAAAAGACCATTGACTATTACATATTTAAGTCAAAGATTAGATGTAGACAATTTTAAGGGTGCCTCTGACAACATATGGATTAAGAGGATAATGATTGTGGTGGTTCAGGAATGATGAAGACTTTGGAGTTTGATTCATGTGAATTACCCTATACTGCAAGAGGGCTCAGGAGGTTGTATGGCTTAGTGGCTTTTCAAATGGGCCAAGTATGAAAAAATGAGTAGATACTTTCAAAATATGTAGAGGTGTTGAGAAGTAACGGAGGAGGAACCCGCGAGAGACAGGCTTAAAAGTCTTAAGAATCTGTCTTCTGTGAACTTAGAGGAAGCGGATGTAAGTGGAATGTGACCAACAATATATATTCGTGGAGCGTGAATTAAGGGGGCACAACAAATTTAACACATGAGAGTTATTCATACACGAATTCATGAATAAAAATGCATACCACCAATAGCTACATTACACGAATCATCAAAGAAGCAGAACATTGAAATATGATTATACATAAACAGGAGATTACTGATAAACAAGAGAATACAGATACATAATACTCATTGATCCATCTAGAATCCAAATAAACAGTGTTGTATATCATATTATGTTCAAAACATCTCTCCAAAATATGTGTCTCAGGGCATAAAGAGCATAGTCATACAAAACTACAGCAAAAATTGTCCAAAATTCAGAACCTTTCTTTCATATCTGAAATCTATACATATAGTGTTGTACTTGAGGGTTTATGATCGAATAAAATTTCATGATCAACCCACACATGTGAAAATAAAAATATTATAACCAAATCGCATAGCATGCATCGATAAATCACTCCTGTAATCAGGAAATCAAAACAGAATCAGGTGAAATTGATTTTTCAACAACGAAACATCGTAATCAAACAGTAAAAGAAACAACATAGTTGGCCACGGAGGCCAAATCCTGGAATCTTCAAATGGGGTGGAGAGGAGTAGCCGTGAACAGGTGGGAAGTCTGGCTTCCATCACATGATTCCACCTGTCGTTGAAAGCCTCCACTCCCTTATTCTCATGATTTCCATTAACAGTCATGAAACAACCAGCCGTGCTATGTGTGCCTAGATCTTTAGCGGGGATTTTTTGGAAAAATTGAATATACCATAGCTGCATTTGTCCTGCCAAAAACCCATGCTGTGTTTGACTTGCAAAAATTGAGATCGGGTTTCAAAGGGGGCCCGAAATAGATCATGAGCCATCGAATGTGTGATAGGGATCGGAGATGGGGGGAAGATGGTGGAAGTAATGGTGGAGTTAGCGAGAGAAATGGTGGTAAAAACCCTTTTCCTTTATAATGGCAGAGATAAAAGTGGGGCCTATGCCATTAACACACAGCATGATGGTTAACACTAAAAAGAGCGGGACAAAGGCCATGGGAGGGCTTTGATGATGTGGCATGGAGGTGGGGTCACCTGCAGATCATAATCGAGAGCTTTTTGTTATGAGAAATGGGGGGTAAAGGTTGTGATTTGTGATGTGCAATGTGTGACGAGTGGAAGGTAACGTGGCATGATGGAGGTGGGGACACCTGCAAATCATAATCGGGAGCTTTTTGTTATGAGAAACAGGGGTTAAAGGTTGCGATTTGTGATGTGCGATGTGCGATGAGTGGAAGGTGAAGTGGAATGACGGAGGTGGGGCCGCTCGCAAATCGCAATCGGGAGATTTTTGTTATGAGAAATGGGGGATAAAGGTTTTGATTTATGATTTGTGATGTGTGATGAGTGGAAGGTGACGTGGCATGACGGAGGTGGGGCTACCTGAAAATCACAATAGGGAGATTTTTGTTATGAGAAATGTGGGGTAAAGGTTGCGATTTGCGATGTGCGATGAGTGGAAGGTGATGTGGCATGATAGAGGTGGGGCCCCTGCAAATTGAAATTGAGATATTTTTGTTATGAGAAATGGGGGGGTAAAGGTTGCGATTTGTGATTTGCGATATCGCAAATCGCAAAGTCAAATATTATCATAGGTCCAACTCATATCGCAAATCGCAATCGGGAGTCGAGAATTAGGATGGGTAACAAGAATGAAATAATGTGAAGTGAAATGTGCGATTGGAGGAGACGTGACGTGGCAGAGAAGGTAGGTCCCATTTACATCGCAATCGGGGAAATGGTGTAGGTGAAGTTAACAAAAGTGTAAGTGTAATGCAGTTGGCGATGCGAAAAGGTAAGTGGTAAGTGATATTTCCTCTTTTGAGTGTGGGGTGTCCACCCGACCTGTGCTTGAATTGCTTAGCCTTCACTTTATCCATTCCCGCTCTTCATTTGCTTAACTCTCCATGTTTCCTTATTCGTTCATAAAAACCACAAGCCAACACAAACCATCCCTCTCGCCAATACTACCCCTCACTGCAGCTGAAACACTTCTATAAATTCTTAGCAAACCACGCCCTATAATTCCAGGTTATTCTCTGTGCTCTGCCACTGTGTGAGTTCTCCAATTGACCCCAAGACTTATACTTTTATCGTTGGGAAACCAGCGGATGTAATCCAATCTTGAATCGACAGCTAAGATTAAAGTAAAGCTTGATCCGTGTGACTTAAGTAATTTTCATCACATGTTTAATTTAGTTAACTTTAATCTTTTATTTTTCCTAAGTTAGACTTAGGGTCCTTAATTAAAAATATTAATTAATTAAATATCTCTTAAACATGATGGGATTCTCAAATCCCTTTCTAGGTCTTGGATATCTCATGTACTCTAGTCCCTCCACAAATTTCGGGATCTAGATCACATCCGATGCTACCCAAACACATAAAAAATCTCAACACTCCCTCTTAGCGAGGAATGTGCTCTAGCACAACACTTCACCCTAAAGTTCTGCACTGATATCTAGTGTGGGTGTCTGCGTTGATGCTTGGCCTACTGCCCTTCATCACTATGTTGTTGTTTCTCTCCCGTACTATTGTCCATGACACTGCCACCACCACTGCCACATTTGTACTACAACTCCCTCTCAATCTACTGCATCGTGCTGCCAACTATTGCACTGAAACTCAGTTGTTGAGAGTAACAACTGAAAAATCCTACCCAATATTTGACATACAAGTCAGTTGGGTTGCATCTCATCATTGAAGCTCCATAGGTTTCTGCTTTGTGCTATCATCTGGAGGCTGTTGCAGCTTTGCATTGTGTAAGTAGACCTCCTTTGCGATGAAGTCCCCTACGTTGTTGTTGCATTGTGTTGTCCTCCTGAAGCCTCTGCACTGCTGCAACTCTGCACTGTGTAAGCTAGCCTTCTTCTCACTGCTGAAGTCACATCAGCCCCTCTGTGCTGCTACTACCATGTTGTTGATGTATCTGCACTACGCTACTCCCTCTCCGCATCCAGCTCTACCTCTGCTCCATCTGTGATTACCAACTGCTCCACTTTTCCCACTACTGTATTAAGGCTCACGTAGTACAAATGTGATCCAAGAGTTGGGATACTAAAGGATCCCGACATCACTCTATAGGTACTCTACATATCCATGTCGCCCCACTTTCGCAGTTCATGAGCGCTCGTGGCCACATCATCTTCGAAGCCATCGTCTGCCACAACAGTCTTGGAGATAGAATCTTCCTTGTCCTTTTTCTTCTAAGGACGATTTCTAGCGAAATGTCCTAGTTCGCCGCACTGGAAACACTTGATATTTGATAGATCACGCTTCTTTCTCCCTTCCTAACTATTTTATTCCAAGGCCGCATCTTCCTCTTCTTCCTCCTTCACTTTTCTCAAACTAGTGTTGTATTGTCTCTTGGTGATCTGATGGAGTTCTTCTTGTCAGAGGATAGCCCACATATTGTCCCAGTTGGGAAGGTCCACTCTACCCAAGAGACTTTGGAAAAAAATTTCCAAATCCTTTGTGAAAACATTTAGAGCCGTCCTCGCCATAGCATTGTCCTCCACCTTCACCCCCATGCTAATCAGTTGATCCTGGATCGCTTGTAGTCTAGACAAAAAAGGATCAATCTCCTCCCCCTTGGCCATCATGAATAATCTCAGCTAGTTCTCCAGAAGCATCTTCCTCTGTACATATCTTCCTTAATATAATGTGGTTAGATCCACCCACATATCATGAGTCGTTGTATTCTCGGCTATGTGAGGAACCACATGATCTTTGACCCCGTCCATAATGAAGCATTTGGCATGTGCCACTACTTCTTCATGATTCTCCAAGATCTTCACATCGGTCAGCGTGGCCAGGACTTTCTCTGCATGCTCCCTCAGACCGTATGCCTCCATGACTACCAATATTCTAGCTTTCCAGATTTAAAATTTGGACAATCCGTCCAGCCTATCCGGATCACGTAGTTCGTGAGGTGCCATCTGCTCAGAAAATGTGTCGGAATGAGTCCTCCTCTCTATGCTAGAGACTTGGATCTAGGGTCCTTGGCGAAATAGGCACCCTCTGCTCCCTCTGACAACTAAATCCCTCTCTTGGAATTTTTCCAAATAAAAAATAAATAATCTCTCTTTGATCCTTTAATTGATCTTCAAACTTCTTTGGCTGGAAATAGTCTGAGAAGTTGTTCTCCTCCTGCTTGTTAGAGTAGGGTCCCTGAATGCAATTTTGGATATATTTTTGTAATATTTTGTAATAGTTAGTCTGCTACAAGGGCTTTGGGGCGGGTCAAAGGCCCTAATGAATTGTATTGGGTAAAAGGGTAGACAAAGGGGCCACAAACCATGGTTTTTGGACCATAGAGTAGTGCAGGCTAAAATAGTATAAATAAATGAATAGATCGAGTCTAGAAGTAAGTTCTGGAGTATGGATGAGAAAATTGGATCTATGATACTTTTGTACGGATTTGTCTGGATAAGGGCTCTTGCTCGTTGTGGGTGCAGAGACCCTAGTCTTGATGTGTGCAGACCCTGCTGGTTGTGTGCGTGGGTATGTAGAAGAGTCGAATCTAAAATATTAATGAATGAGAAGATTTTTTCTAATATTTGAATATCTTTGTGTTCTGTTATGGGTTGCACTACATGTTAGTTCCTTGTTATTTATATATTATCTCTAAAATAGTAACTGTCGATTATAGAATAGGTGTGTACCTGTAATAGATGATTAGAAGAAAAATGAATGCTTAGATCTGAGTTATATTGCTCCTATTAAGTGATTATCTTATGATTTATGCGTTGCACAAGTTATTCTGTTACGCATATTGTTAAGGGTTTCTGGTTAGGGTTTTTTTAGCGCAGGCCTGTTTAGACTTGAAGGTTCCCACTTCATTAAATCTCTCTCTCTCTCAGGGTGCAGAGAGTGGTTCGAAAAACAGATCGAGGAGTTTTCCCTAAAAAAACAAGAGTAAGAAGTTGTCTACTAGAAAGTGGAAGAATACGTATATCTTCACAGAGGTACATGAGATGTTTTTCATGACTTTCGCACACGAGTTGCAGGAGTGATTATCGAGATTGGCAGAGTTCCAGACCTATTGGAAGAACAATAGTGTTATGTAGTGGACCCCTGAATTGATCCGACAGTTGGAAATAACTGATAACAAAATCAACTGGATCGTAGATCATTGGATTGATAGTATCTTGGGTGGATTTGTGAAAGAATTTGTGGTAGATAAGTTTGTGTCATACTCTAAATCTGAGAGAATACTTTTCAATGGTTTGAGAGGTAAGTTCTTGCGAACATTTCCTTTGATGATTAAGATGATATTGAGTGAAAAAGGTGTTCTGTGCAACCAATCAAGTGAATAAACTACGAACAGATTGAAAGCACCACACAGAGTGGGAAGTATTACTGGATCAATTAGAAGGGGGAGAGAGTTGCATACATCCCTCTGAGAGATCCGTTGAATCTATAAACTGAGGCTACGTACGCTGCAAGTATCCCTCTTGCTACGCCGTATTCGAATCCGTGTAAGACTCAGAAATCTCCTACACCACTGCCACCCACACCTGTCGACGATATGGATGTGCACATGAAGTTACCCACCTTTAGGGGTGCGGGGGATGAGGATATGGATTGGTTTTGGTTCGTGGCTGATGCAGTATGGGCTGCACAGAATGTTAATACTGATGTTGTAAAAAGAGTGCAACTGGCCATGGCTTTTGAGGACCGAGCGCTAGACTGGTTTGTGGGATATCTGAAACAAAACACCGCTCCCCCTACTATCGATGATATCAAGAAGGAGCTTAAGCAGCAATTTAAAAATACAAAGCCCTACGCACAGTTAGTGGTGGAGCTAAAAGAATTCAAGCAAGGAGAAAAGGAGTCAGTCTGGGAAGCCTAACAGTGGCTGAATAAAGTCATCAGTGATGGGGGATTTGCTTACGATGACAAGCAGCATAAGGAATGGTTCATCGCATGCTATTACTGCATCTGGGTGGACCTATGGGTTAGCAAAATATTGATTCGCAAGAAGAATCCTTGGATATTTCTATGAAGCTCGAGGCTGCGCCAAGGGACGATACCCAAATTGGGGCACTACAGATCTAGAGCCAATTAGAGGTGATGCACTTAGAAATTCAGAATTTACGGAGAGATCGAGGTAAAGAAGCTAGTTTAGATGTCTAATGTATTCATTGCAAAGGAGCGAGCCACACCAAAGATCAGTGCCCTGTGTTTACAGATTACCTACGGGCTGGAGGACCAAATCCGCTATGCCCTAGGGAGGTTGGGGGGCCCATAAATCCCATCTTGTGGTGCACTGATTATCGGGTCGTTGGAAAGCATGATACTGACCATTGCCCAAGACTAGGAGCGTATGTGCCAAAGTTGAAGCAAAAATATTGCAAATTCTGCTCCTCAATTGGTCATGATGAGCACCACTACCGGACGTATGAGCTGATGATAGACAATGCGGACATGTACAGAGTGCAGGCTGAGACCTCTTCACCAACATCTCCCTCTAGACAAGGAGGATCCTCGAAAAGAGGAAGGGGAGGAGGGAGAGGAGGAGGCATAGGTAGAGGAAGAGGCCAATTGATCTACTATAAATATGGAGATCTGGGACACTATGTGCGCGATTTCCATAACCTTGCATGAAAGTCTTGTAGGTATTGTAGGCAATTTGATCACATAATAGAAGAATGTCCCATTTTGCTAACTAACCCTGCATGAAAGTCCTGTAGGTATTGTAGGCAATTTGATAATGTAATAGAAGAATGTCCCATTATTCTAACTAAGATGTAGGAAAAGCAGCAGACACCTACGCAAAATGTGCAAATGGTCAAAGTGGAGCCACATGGTGATGGCCCTAGTTTAAATGCAATAAATCGTAGTGGTATGGCCGTTGTAGGACCTGCGGAGCAAGCTGCTGCAGAGTCATGGATCAGAAAGGCAACTGAGAAAAAGGAAGGCCTAGATCTAAAAAAATAAAAGGAAAATTTTATAGAGGCTAGGAAGGATTTTTCTACGACAGAAGCATCGACATCAAAAGCTGCCATGGATCCAAAAGCTGATGAAGTATTCAAGCCATTCCTTCAAGCCTGTGTGAAGTTAATGTGAAACCAGAATGTGGTAGAGAAACTCCAAGAATTGATAGATAGTTGCGCAGAAAAGGAAGCCCCTCGAAGGGAGATTAAGGCTGTAAATTTTTTTTATAAGAACAAGAAGAGGACCAGTCGGGAGATGTGTATGACTGTGCATATTGGAGACTATGAGATAGACAGGTCATCTTGGATCTGGGATCTAATGCCAATGTCGTGCCCAAGAAAACTCGACAAAGGATGGGAGAGCCCAAATTGGAGTGATCCACCATTCAATTACAGATGGCTAACCAACAAAAGATCATTCTAGTGGGAAGGTTGCCTAAGGTTGTGGTAGACATTGCAGGAGTTAGGGTATATGCAGACTTCAAAGTAATCCATATTTTTGATGATGCAGAACCTTACCCTGCACTATTAGGACTGGATTGGGCTATTGACATGGGAGGTGTCATCAACCTGAAAAGGAGGATCATGATATTTGAAAATGATGGTATGCGGGTAATATTCCCTCTAGATCCAGCCAAAGGTGAAAGATATACAGAGTCGGTGCACGATGAGGAGGGTGTTGAGCATATCTACAAACTAACTGCGTGGGATTATCATTGGGTAAATCCTACAACTGATGGCATACTAAATTGGGAAAAAGATAGCTCATGTTTCTTAGATTTAGATGGCGAGATGGAAAATTGGCAGAACTAGTTGCATGACGTATCTGCGATATGCTGCATCAATATCACAAAGAGCTTCTGGTGCATCTCCTCAGAGGTAAGATAACTGCCTTACTTTGATGGTTCTAGTAGTGTTAATGAATTTCTTAAAGCATTAGAAAAATATGTCCTTGAGGAACATAGATTCTGAGCACTTGACTTGGCCATGCATGTAACCCCTAGGCGATGGTGGGAAACACACAAGGGGGATTTTTAGGACTGGGAGGAATGTCGAAAGATGATGATCCTGCGCTTTGAACCCCCAGTCAACCCCCCCATGGAACTCTTTTCTGGACTTGGGGATCCGTGCAAGAACTTGGCTATGTGGATGGAGGTATGGAATGAAAGGACTTGGAATGAGTGGCTCCATATGTTTATTCACGACTTAGATCCAATCCCCACCACCTGGTAT
This sequence comes from Pinus albicaulis, assembly GCA_034641835.2. Taxonomy (NCBI): domain Eukaryota; kingdom Viridiplantae; phylum Streptophyta; class Pinopsida; order Pinales; family Pinaceae; genus Pinus; species Pinus albicaulis. The sequence continues at coordinate 993,118,884 of CM076569.1, read as the reverse complement.
TTAGATGCAGAGATTCACCAACACACTCGCCATTGGGGTACAATGACAGAAGATTCCATGGTGACATTCAGTTTATTTTGAGGGACGAATAAATTGTACGAATCCCTGCAAGATATAGATGCTCTTGTCTTTGATGAGTATTTGCCTTGAAAAGAATATGTTGTGCCAATTTGGGATGTGCTGATGCAGGATATTGTCAACTGTCGAAATTTGTCGGTTGAGGACTGTGACGAGGATCCCAGGAATATCACAATTCTATAATCATAAGGATAGCGTGCAGTTGCAGGACCCCTATTGTAGACTGTAGACGTTACCAAGCCATTAAAGTTGAAGGAATTCAACATTGGGACAAAGAAGAAGGCTAAGTTGGAAAAAATTGGGGATTGCACTTGAAGACCACAGCAAGACGACCTTTGCAACTGAATGGGGCTCCTTCCAGTACATTGTTATGCCATTCAGACTGAAGAATTCCCCTCCAATTTTCTCATGCATAGTTGTAGCAGTATTCAAAGAATTCATCCATAAGTTTCTAGAGGTCTATTTTGATGATTGGACAATATTTGTATTGGTTAAGAAGCATGTTTCGAACCTGCGCATGATGTTGGATACTTGCAGAAAACACCAGATTTCGCTGAACCTGAAGAAGTGCATATTTTGCGTACCTTTTGGAATTTATTTATGGCACATCGCATGTCAACATGGATTGATGGTTAACCCCGCCATGATTATGGTCATCATCAATTGAGCATTCCTCGCCAATGAGAAACAATTGTTCTCCATCTTAGGGCACACAGGTTACTAAAAGAATTTTATTCAGGGGTACGCCTTGATCACTGCACCAATAGAAAAGCTGTTAAATAAGGATGTGTCCTTTTTTTGGGATGAGGAGTGTTTGAATTTTTTTGAGTTGTTGAAGGAAAAGATGGTCACTGCACCTATTCAAATATTTCCAAACTAGGCGAAGTTATTTCATGTACATGTGGATGCATCAGGAATAGCTCTTGGGGATGTCTTAGCACAACCAAGAGAAGGAGATATTGATCATCTGGTTTCTTTTGCTAGCAAGAAACTCTCTAGTGTAGAGCGCAACTATTCTACTGCCGAATGAGAAGGACTGTAAATGGTGTATGCCCTGTAGAAATACATGCACTATCTCTTGGGAGGACAATTTGAAAGGTTCAATGACCAATCAGCTTTAAAATACCTGGTCAATAAGCTTTTTTTGGGGGGGCATATTTTTGGTACTAGTCCAGGAGTATGACTTTGAGATTATTGTGAAGCCTGGGAAATTGTCGCAGGGCCTAGACACGGCAGTTAAGCAACTGAATCAAATATTGTGCAGTGTTACTGTAGCTACTGAGGGGCCAACTTCCCAAAAGTTGGTCGAGATCACACAAAATTTAGCTGCGCAGAGTGAGGGCATCCTAACACCCTTTTTCGCTACCCTCGAACAGCTCCAGACCAAGATAAATACCCCACTGCCGTTGTGACTCAGGAAAAATCACAAGATTTTGTTGGGGGCTTGTTGGAGCGGGGTACCCTAAATGCAGTTTTGGATATATTTTGTAATAGTTTAGTCTAGTGCAGGGGATTTGGGATGAGTCAAAGCCCCTAATGAATTGTAATGGGTCAAAGGGTAGACCAAGGGACCGTAAGCCGTAGTTTGTGGACAATAGAGTAGCATAGGCTAAAATAGTATAAATAGATGAATATATCGAGTCTAGAATTAAGTTACGGATAAGTCTGGATGAGAAAATTGGATCTGTGATACTTTAGTGTGGATTTTTCTGGGTAAGGGCTCATGTTGGCTGTGTGCATAGAGACCCTAGTCTTGATATGTGAAAACCCTGCTGGCTATGTGTGTGGGTATGTAGAAGAGTCTGTAAAAAAAATCTAAAATATTAATGAATGAGAAGACGATTTGCTGATATTTGAATATCTTTGTGTTCTGTTATGGGTTGCGCTACATGTTAATTCCTTGTTATTTCTGTATTATCTCTGCAATAGTAACTTTCAATTATAGATTAAGTGCATACTTGTAATAGATGATTAGAAGAATAATGAATGCTTAGATATGAGTTATATTTCTCATGTTAAGTGAGTATCTTATGATTTATGGGTTGCACAAGTTATTTTGTTACACATATTGTCAAGGGTTTATGGTTACGGATTTTTCAGCGCAGGCCTATTTAGACCTGAAGGTGCCCACTTCATTAAATATATCTCTCTCAGGGTGAAGAAACCTGGTTCCAACACTCTCCCATACTACTTCGGGTGAGACCTTGACCTGTGTAAGCATGCCATTGTCGAAAGGGCCAGTAGTATAGGGGTTTGTTGGTTAACCTTAAATCCGAACCTGGGTCAGTGTAGAAATTTGCTGAATAATGATTAATTATCCACCGAGACTATCCTGGTCACATACTATTTGAACTTCATACACAACACATAATCTCTTCCACTCAACCAACTCATATCATCACACATGCGGAAATAAAATCAAGCGATAACACATCAAATCATCATACACATTAACACAGTATGTATGGGGAAAGCTTATAGCTGAAAACCCCGTAGCTATTGTGTATATTATAATGGAGAAATCAAGTAACAAACTCAGTACAATACTCCTCACAAGTACTCAGTACTTTCTCATGAAGTTACACACAATCTAGCTCGGTTTTGAACAGGTTACTGGTTCAAAACTCACCGCCAATTGCCTTGCCTCTATTGCGTGTTTCAATGCTATGGGATGGCCTCTTTATATAGATAAACCACCAGCCTGAACTGCGCAATCCTCATGGCTTACTCCACCTATCTGTGTGTTGCAAATAGCAACAATATAGTCACAACTGATAGCTAACTCCACCCTTTCATCTACCTCTTCGACCGGGTTCCACCGAATCGATCATGCACCGTAGTGAACCGATGTGTTCTGAGTTGAATAATGAGTTACTCACTAATGAATTAAAATAATATTAAATTCACTCCATCATAACTAGGTGATTAGCTAGTTAAACTAATCTCCAATCAGCTCAACTAAAATAAAATGTAACACAACTCCACTAGTCAGCCTCATTAACTCCTCCAAACTTCGCAACCTAAGTCCAATCAAGTCAACCATGCATCATGCCATCAAACCCTTGGGAACCACGTGATTCCTCTGTCAGATTCATGCGCCACTTCTGTAGCTCGAACCGAAGTGCTCCAAGAGAGTAAACTGTTGTTTATAGTCTAAATATTATTAAGGGTAAATAATATTTGACTTCCATGCTATTTTTAGAGAGCAAATTTTAAAAATAACCTTCAACCTCTTCGACCTAAAAATAGAGTCCATCTATTTCTACCAACATGACCAATGCTCCAAGAATCTCAAACCTGAATCCCCAACTACGTCTATATGTCTAAAAATAGACATATCTAAAAATAGATTTTGCGCCGTAATTTACCGCGGGCCCACCTGGGTGAAGGCGACTTCATTTCACTGCTCCACCATCTTGCTGTGCATTCTCAACATCTCAAAGAAGATATGGATTATCCGGGGTAATCCCTATCCCCGCTTCCGTGGAATCTCGAACCCTGCCCCGTGAGCGCTCACGGATGCTCAAGATCCCGATCTCCCTCCGTGGGAACATATGAAAGCATCATGATTCTCTCAAATAACACAATCTTCGATATGATGGTACTTGATGTCGATGTGTTTGGACCTATCATGAAATACTGGATCAGCCGAGAGTTTAATGCAACTTTGGTTATCACAGTAGATCATTGTAGGCTCGAAATGCAACCTGAACAAACTCCGCAAGGGATCTTCTCATCCAACAGCCTCGCATGCGCCCAAATAGTTGCCATGTACTTACCGCCGAATCGAGTGCCACTTGGACTGCCTTTCCCTCCGTCGTACCAGAAAATACGGGCGACCACTGCTGAAAACTCTCCTTAAGTGCTCTTCCGGTCTGTTGGGCTCCCTGCCCAATCTGCATCAGTGAAACCAGAAAGTTTCACTCCATCCTCTTGTCTGTACCATAGACCATATCCCGATGTGCCTCTGATATAGCGCAATACATGCTTGCCCGCCTTCCAAAAGAGTTTGGTAGGCTTAACCATAGCTTGCGAAAGATGGTTAACTGCATAGCATATATCGGGTCGAGTATTGACCAGATACATCAACGACCCCACCAACTGTCGATAGACAATGGCATCCACTACCTCCTCCGAAGTAGCATCTCCCTTCCTCCAACCACCAGGAAGAGGAGTGTCAACAGGCTTGCAGCCTTGCATGTTGAACCTCTCCAGAATCTCCCGAGCATACTTGCCCCGAGAAACAAACAGTCCTCCACTGCGCTGCCAAATCTCCAATCCCAGGAAATAATGAAGGATGCCCAGGTCCTTCATCTCAAACTCTCGTGCAAGATCCTTCTTGCATGAAAGTATCAACTGCTCGTCGCCAGTCAAAATCAGATCATCTACATACAGTACGATGATCAACAGCTTCCCCTCCACCACAATCTGGTACAGGTTTGGATCCGCCTCACTCTTGGAGAATCCAAGCCCGGTGAAGTAGCTGCCTATCCGAGTGTACCAAGCACGAGGTGCTTGCTTCAGCCCATACAGTGCTCTCTTGAGTCGGCACACATGCGACTCACTGCTGAAGATCTCAAAACCTTCAGGCTGCTCTATGTACACCTCCTCCTCAATAACTCCATTGAGGAACGCAGTCTTCACATCCATCCGATGAATGTGCCACCCCATCTGCGCTGAGAGAGCAAGGATCGTCCGTATGGAAGAGTACCTTGCGACAGGTGCAAAAGTCTCCTCATAGTCAATCCCCTCGATCTGTGAGAAGCCACGGGCGACAAATCTCGCCTTGTACCTCTCCACACTCCCGTCAGCTGCCTGCTTCACCTTGTAGATCCATCGCGAACCTACAACTGATTTCCCAACCGGTCTTGGGACAATCTCCCATGCACTGTTCCTGATGATCGAATCATATTCTTCGATCATGGCATCAACCCATGCGGGTTCCTCCACAGCTTCCTCAAAAGAGGATGGCTCCGTCACAACACATTGAATCACAAGAGCCATGTATCCAGTGTACTGATCCGGTGACTGTCTCTGTCTACGCTGTGCTGTAGGTGGTCCTACAACCTTCTATGCATCCTGAGCCAATCGCTCAGCTTCTGTAGTGCGCATGCGCCCTCTGATGGTTGGCGCTGCCTGGGTGGTTTCTTCCACCTCCTGAACCTCCTCTTGTGGCTGATCCACATCCGGAAGCTCCTCCTTAGGAACTAACAGCTCCTCATCTGCATGCAAGTGTAGCTCCCTCTCAAGCGAACACTGCATGGCTTTCTCCTCCCGAAATTTTATATCCCGTCGCACAACAGTCTTGCGACTGTCTGGCACATACACCCGATAGTTGTGAGGTGTATCAGTGTACCCCACAAATATTCCAACTTCAGCAGTTGGATCCAGCTTCCTTCTTGCATCCTTCGTCACATGCATGTAGACAGGAGAACCAAAAATCCGTAAATGGGAAATATCAGGCCTCTTGCCAGAATAAGCCTCCTCTGGTGTACTCATGCCAAGAACCTTGTGAGGACAACGGTTCTGCACATACACTGCTGTATTGCATGCCTCAGCCCACAAGTGAAGGGGTAGGCCCTGATCATGCAACATCGCCCGCGCAACACCCACGATCGTTCTGTTCTTCCGCTCAGCCACCCCGTTCTGCTGTGGGTTATGGGGTGCGATGAGCTCTCTCCGAATCCCTTCTACGCTGCAGAACTCCTTGAATTCAGCCAAGATGAATTCACCACCGTTATCACTCCTTAGAGCAATCACCTTCTTCCCTGACTCCTTCTCTACCAGTGCTTTAAACTCACAGAACTTCACGAATGTATCGCTCTTCTTCTGCATGAAGAAGATCCAGCACTTTCGAGAGAAATCATCAACAAAGATCACATAATACTTGTGCTTTGCTGTCGAAGCAACTGAGAAAGGACCACACACGTCTGTGTGAACTCTCTCAAGGATCGTCGTGGCGCGACTATCCTTCTCGTGAAAGGTGGCTTTCACATACTTCCCTAAAGTACACCCCTTGCACTGATCTGACTGCGCAAGAGTGCCCTTAGGAAGTCCAGTAGAAATCTGCTGCATAATCTTCAAAGCTCCATGGTGAAGATGGCCCAATCTCCTGTGCCATAGTTCGCCCTCATCATCCCGGCTCACCACATCTCCAGCCTTGCATGCCATAGCTGCGCAGTCATCTACCTGCAACTGATAAAGGTTCTGAGTTCGAACCCCTATCTTCCGGGTCTCTCCAGTGGTCTTACTGCGCAGGAAGGCTTTTCCTTCGCTGAAGACCACATCATACCCCTTATCCTCCAACATCGCTACTGAAATCAGGTTCTTCTTCAATCCAGGTACATGCATGACATCCTTCAATACAAAGGGTTTACTAGACTCCCTCTGAAAGGATATGGTACCGATACCAGTCGCACTGTATCTACCATCATCGCCCATCTCGATGTGCACACCCAAATCTTTGTCCTCCAGATCTGAGAACAACTCCCGATCTCCCGTCATATGAAATGATGCACCGCTGTCCAAGAACCATACCGATCCCAGCACACTTGAAACCAAGCATGCGATTAGTGAAAAGTCAAGCTCGAACTGTGAAGCCAAAGCTTCTCCATCTGCAGATCTTCCCGCTTGCTTGTTCTTCTTCTTCTTTGGACAATTGGTAGCATAATGTCCGTGAACATGGCAGTGAAAACACTTCACTTTCGCCATATCCTGCTTCTTGCCCTTTGCACCAAAATGAGAGGTTTTCTTACCCTTCCCTTTCTTTGCTTTGGCCACCAAAGCGCAGTTTTCTTCATCAGCTCCCTTTGATGAAGATCCATCTCGAGTAGTCCTCCTTATCTCCTCCTGCATGAGATCCGCCCAAAGGCGCTCCCATCCCCGCAGCTTCTCCCGACCATTGACACTATCTTGATATGAGTGCCAAGCCTTCGGAAGACCAAGGAGAGCCAGGTCGACCATGTCCTCGTCTTCGACAGTCACCCCCACACTTCCCAGCTCATCTCCGCACTGAGTGAACTTCGTGAGGTATTTGGCGATACTGTCGCCTTTCTCCATCTTGATGTTCCTGAGCTTATCTTTGAGCGCCAGCTTCCTTTGGTCACTGTTACTCTGGAATAGATCCGTCAAAGCTTTCCACATAAGAAATGGAGAAGCCTTTCCATGCAGGCTGGATACAATATGATCCTTGACGCCCTCCAACAGGATCCTTCGACATTTCGCCATCTTCTTTTGCCATACTTCGACTTCAGCAGGATCAGTGGGCTTTTGGACATCCGTATCTACGAACTCCTTCAGACCATTATCTTCTAATACCGCCTCCATGCGATCCTTCCATGCAACATAATTCGAACTGCCTTCAAGAGCATATTCGAGTCGCAAACCGTTGAAAGACATTTTCAACATTGGCACCAAGAAAACAAAACTGCTGAAAAACTTCGAATTCCACCTCAAAGCTCAACCGCTCTAGATCGTGAGAACAAATTATTTCTAGCATAGAGATCGACTGCAAGGGGTGTTTACCAGACCTTTCACTTTCCAAAGAAAGATGAATCCGGAGGCTACATGGCCCGCATGCAGATTCTGTCTACCGAAATAAGTTTGTAATCACTGTGATGATCAATCTGAACTTCAATAGCTCTGATACCATGTAGAAATTTGCTGAATAATGATTAATTATCCACCGAGACTATCCTGGTCACATACTATTTGAACTTCATACAAAACACATAATCTCTTCCACTCAACTCAGATCAACTCAGATCATCACACATGCGGAAATAAAATCAAGCGATAACACATCAAATCATCATACACATTAACACAGTATGTATGGGGAAAGCTTATAGCTGAAAACCACACAGCTATTGTGTATATTATAATGGAGAAATCATGTAACAAACTCAGTACAATACTCCTCACAAGTACTCAGTACTTTCTCATGAAGTTACACACAATCTAGCTTAGTTTTGAACAGGTTACTGGTTCAAAACTCACCGCCAATTGCCTTGCCTCTGTTATGTTTTCAATGCTATGGGATGGCCTCTTTATATAGATAAACCACCGGCTGAGCTGCGCAATCTCATGGGCTTACTCCTCCTATCGTATTATTATTGTGATAACCTTGATATAGTCCATATTGTTTCTAGCTAACTCCACCTTTCATCTACCTCTTTCACTGGTCTCCACTGAACTGATCATGCACTGTAGTGAACTGATGTGTTCTTGAGTTGAATAATGAGTTACTAATTAATGAATTAAATAATATTTAATTCACTCCACTCATAACTAGTTGATTAGCTAGTTAAACTAATCTCAACCAGTTCAACTAAATTAAAACGAACACAACTCCACTAGCTGTCTCATTAACTCCACCAAACTTCTGCCACTGAAGTCCTAACTGAAGTCAACCATGCATGATGCCATCAAACCCTTGGGAATAGCATAATTCCTCTGTCGGATGCATGAGCCACTTCTGTAGCTCGAACTGAAGTGCTCCAAGAGAGTAAACTGAAGTTTATAGTCTAAATATTATTAAGGGTAAATAATATTTGACTTCCCTATTTTTAGGAGAGGCAGTCTAAAAATAGCCTTCGACCTCTTCGACCTAAAAAATAGAGTCTCATATATTTTTACCAACATGACCAATGCTCCAAGAATCTCAAACTAGAATCCCCGAACCATGCTCCATATGTCTAAAAATAGACATAGTCTAAAAATAGATTTTGCGCCAGAATTCGCCTGCGGGCCCACTTGGTGAAGGCGACTTCATTTCACCAAGCTCCATCATCTTGCTGCATTCTCAACAGTCAGGACCCCTCAAACCAACACTGCTCTTTATCAACTTTGATTAGGCTAAATTCTGAACCAAAAGAATTTTAACACCACTAGCAACTACTGAAGGTCTATGGCACGACTTCCGGCACTTTGAATCAGCAAAAAACTTCAGGATTGTGTCACACTGGCTAGCCTCTACGTGAGCATACAGTCTCAGTGCAACTGTTGTGTTGTCTCTGCATAGTAAGTGTGTGGGGCTATGTGGAAAATGCGTCACTCTGGCCTCTGTGTGGCTCTGCTTCCTTCTACTGAGATGATGCCCTCTCTGGTTCAGATTTATGCGGCTATTGTTTATTTCTCTGCTGCTTTCTGTAGCAACTATTCTTTAGTCTTCTTGCTGGCGATATAGGCTAGATCTACAATTTCTCTAATACCATGTGAAAATTTCTGAATATTCTTATGCATAAACCCTATTGTTAAATATTGATTCACTTATCCTACTTAGAAATGTTATTAATCTAAAATATTTAGTATCAACATCAAAGTAAACACATTAACAACCTACACATACAAATCTAAACTGAATAACATGCATAGTGACAAAGTGACACACAATATTTTCTGGACAACTGTCCCCGAAAAAACCCAGTGCGATAAAACCGGTCTTTTGGCTGCTAGAGGGTTTTATTATTAAGAAGAGTCTAAGTGTAAAAAATAAGGGCACCAACTTGTTAACCCGATCGAGAAATAAATTGCAACTATACCTCTATTACGGAGACAAAAAACTGACTGATTCACAACCTCAAACGAGATTTACAGAACTCAACCCTTTTGAGTCTTTAGAAACCCCAGTGCTACTCGGAAGCCCTCTGCGTCAGCTCTGCTAGCTTGTGTCAATCCCTGAATTGCTTAGGAAGGGCCCGCGCCACCCCAGACTGGGTTATGTTTCCCCTGTATTGCCTGGCTGGGATTGCGTCAGCCCTGCTGGCCTCCTTCTCCTTTTGCACTACCATTTCTGGGTCTGTGTAGCTTCTGCATAACACCTAAAGCCTTTGCACTGCGTAGGTACTGCTCCCTCTGTGCTGCTCGGTTTACTGCTTCTCTGCCTCTTGTTTCATTCTTAGCCTGGGATCAAACCATCCCTGTTGCAAATAATACCCCTCGTTGCAGCTGAAACACTTCTGGAAATTCTTAGAAAACCACGCCCTAGAATTTTAGCTTAGTCTCAGTGCTTTGCAACTGTGTGTGTTCTCCAACTAACCCCAGGCCTTTCCTTTATACTTTTCTCATTTGGAAACCAATGGCCATGATCTAATCTTGAATCGATAGCTAATATTAAAAGAAATCTTGATTCGTGTGACTTAAGTCATTTTCATCACATGTTTAATTTATTTAAATTTAATGTTTTCATTTTCCTAAGTTAGACTTAGGGTTTAAAAATATTGATTAATTAAATATCTCTTAAACAGGATGGAATTTCTAAAATTCCTTTCTGGGTCTTGGATATCTCATGTACTCTAGTCCCTCCACAAATTTTGGGAGCTAGAGCACATCGAATTTTACCCCACCACATCAAAAATCTCAACATCCAGATATCTCCACCTAATCGTGAGGAATTTTTTTGTCTCCAACCTCTAGGATTTATCGTATATCCCGCCATTCACCATTTGAGGATTCCTAGTCCCATCAAGACTCCACTCTCTAGTATTTACCTTATATCCCCCCTTTCACCAGTCAAGGATTCCTAGGCCTAACAAGGGCATTACTAGTATATATCCTGCCATTCACCAGTCGAGGATTCCTAGTCCCAACGACATATACACAATTTTACTTTATCACAATACCGCCATCACCATTCCATGGATTCCTAGGCCTTATGTTCTTCTCTAGAGACCACCCCACTTATATTTGAAACCATATGGTAATCCAACTCAACCAAGTTAAATAGAGCCCCATCACACCATGGCTATCTGGAAATGATAAGGCAAGGTTGAAAACCATTGTCACACCTAGAAAAACCCATGTTAATGACAACAAGAGAACCAAATACACACATGCATGTACCATGCATGCCAAAACTGTCAATGAAATCACGCATCCAACTCAATACCTACAAGTAGTCACGTTGTAGCAACTTGATCCAACTCTTCATTGCTTGATCTTTACTTCCCTTTTGCCTACTTTGTGTTTCCTTTTATTTCATTGATCCAATGCTAGAGTGATCCAAGAATACTCTGAGTTTGAAAGAGTACAAAAGGGAGAGAATAAAGAGAGAGATCTAAAAATGAACTGACAAAAGATGTGAATTGATCCTCAGAAGCCTCTTTATCATTGAGGCCTCTAATTTCTTCAATTTTCCATTATTTTCCTTCATTTTCCTCCTCACATGCAACATGCGACCTTTCACCTTCCTTTTCTCCTAATTTCTGTTATTTTCATAAATAAAATGCCAATTAATGCTTCTTTCCTTTTTAATGCCTTTACTGTTGCCTTTGCTAATTTTTGTTAACCATAATAAACCAAATGAACACCCATACTAGGATTTTTTTCCCAGCATTCATCTTAGAATACATGTCCCGTGATCTTGGTATTATTATTTTTCCTTTATTAAATTTATTGCATGAATTTTTTACGAGGGTTGTTACAAAAAACTTTAGGAAAGGAGCTTGGCCTCTTGACTATCTAACTTGGTTTATCAAGGTATGCCATAGAAAAATTCTTACCCTTTCAGTATTTTGTAACATATTACATTGGCTTCTTTTCTTGAGAGCGTATATTGTAGGTGAAAACTTTTTCAAATAAAGTCTAAATGTTAATGATACTTGCTCTTACCTTAAATCTTCAGAGAAACATCTGAACTATTTTCACGTAATATTCCATAAGATAATTATTTTGCATGAACAGAGCTTCGTATGTATAAATTTGTGCTATAGAAGAATGCATAGAAGAGAGGATATAGCGTAATATTGCCATGGAACAGATCACATGAATGCGAGCCACTATGAGGCATGATCCATAAAGTATAAGGTGTAAGCCTCTAAGTATAACGTGATACATCATGAATAAATGATCCATAAAGTAACGATCCATGCCATATAGCAACAATCAATGCCATAAAGCAACGATTCATACCAGAAAGGAAATAATTGATCTGATCTTATTCACAAAGATAAGAACTAATCCAATCCACAAAGATGCCATTTTACGCAGCATAGAGATCCATATATGTAGCATCACATAGATACCATACAACATAAACTACTACACACCCATTGTTGTGTAATGTGATTCCTCTTAGAAATTGTTAGTGTTAGTCAGTTATTCTTGTCACTAGTGATCAAATATGCTCTTAAAAGGTTTTTGTTAGGGTCTTAAGTCAAATTTGTATGGTTTCAGTAGGTATTCAAATAAAAATTTGGTCACTGGGTAGTGTGTCTAGGTCAATGCTACTCCCTTAAGTGTTCATGGTTATCATTATTCATCACGGTCATGTTATTTTTCAAGTGTACAAGTCATGGATTAGTCAAATTATCATATACGTCTTGGTCTAGTCATCAATTGTAATTCTCATCATCATGTTAGTTTCAAGTTTAAAAATTCATGTTTACGGTCATGAGTCCACATATAAAGGGATTTAACATTTTAGGAAAGAAAATATAGGTAAAGATACTACTTCAGTTCATAAATCTATTGATGCAAAACACATCACATTGGTTTTTAGTTTCAAATGAAAGATGATGTCATGCCATGACATATGCCAAAAACTGATTTTGAGTTTTAAAAGACCATTCAAACATTCCAATCACTCTTTCAATTCATATTGATCCCCAAAATGGCAGTGAGAGCCATCCAAGAACACTCATCGTCGAAATTTCACTCTCAAAATCATTTTTCCTCTCTCACGATGTGTTTTTCAAGAGCACATTGTGTTTTCATTGTCCACACTACACTTACATTGTTTGAGGGAAAAGGATAATTTTCAAAGGTTTCCTTCAGAAAACAAGGCTTCCATCATCTTCTTTTCAAGTAAGTAATACCCTAGAAACTCTTCTTTTCCTCAGCTTATTTATAATTTCAGTGGTGAAGTCTCTCGTAGCCTCCACATTGTGTTTTCATGGTTTCACACTTGTGGTCGACTTCCAGCAGAAAAAACTAGTTTCCCTACTCCTAATACCCTTCCATACACCCTAAACACCTCCCAAAATATTTCCCTATCACTGCTCCCTCATTTCCCTAATCCCTATACCTAACCCTAGCTTCTACGCTACGTTTTTGGCAGGTTTAGGGTTAGGACCGTGTTTTAATTCCTACAACCTATCCCTAGACTCTTTTTGTCATCCTCCAATTCCCTAAGCTTCCCAATACCCCAATATACCTCCCAAAATTTTCCCTACCTACATATCTCCTCCCTAACCCCTACATTCCATCACCTAAATCTAGTAACCCTAATTCCCTGTTTTCCAAGTAAAACCTTGTTTTTCCCTTTCATCACACTAGGGTTTGCTGTGAAATCTGTAATGTTCCCAAATTTTAGCCTCAAGCTAAAAAGAACATTATAGTTAGCATTATCTTTTGGTAGATGAATAAATTGGGTAGGGAGGCCCATTAACCTCTTTAGAAGGGAAAATAACATTCCTCATGTGAAAAGGGGGAAGAATAAGTAGCTAGATTGAGCACCTACAGGTGTGAACAGGATTGGATCAGGTTGATTTAGTCATATTTGACCAAGTCCACATGCACTATCTAGATACATTGTATCTCCATGATGAACTGCACATTTTAATGGAGGACAACTTGCATGGGCTAGGTGGCACATATGGATGGGACCTATTGTGGAGAGGAGCACTTGCTATGTATGGAGAGGAGGGCAGCCATTGTGATTGATGATTTGATTATTATTTGCTTGGGTCTGTTTAGACTTTGCTTCCTCTTGCTATTTAGCAGGTGTTGGGTCTCAAAATAGTCCCTATTCTCACTCCATTATTTCACCAATGCCTTCACACTACTTCCATATTACCTTCATGTCACCTTCATTCCACCTCCACATCATTACATTTACCTCATCATTGGGTTATAACTATGCTTTTCCAAAGTTTATTAATTATTAACATTTTTAAGTGGATTTGTGGTTAAACTTTAGAAAATAATATGCTTATACTTATACCTAACAATTAGAATGAGTTTTTTGACATGTTTAGGTACAAAAGAAGCTTCCTAGACACCCTTATGTGGCACTCTATGTTCTAATTCGAATTTCAGGAGATCATGGACCTCATGGAGGAAATCATGGACCTCATGGAGTAGATCATGGAGGATAGGGTTATGTGTCACCATTGGTTGAGAAATATGTGGTCAAAGGAGAAAATAGTGGATTTACATTTATGAGTTTGTTATCATAGCTTTTGTATAAATAGGAGTGTTATCTCCTTCATTTGTAATCTTAGTCTTAATCTTCATTTGTAGTCTTCATTTTTGTAAGCTTAGTATCTTATAGGTTGGTAATGAGAAGTTAGATTGGAGAATCAATGTAATGGTTGCAATTGCAATTTGCAATTGATGATGAATAAGATGGAGCTTCTTTGATCCTCTACATTTGACTTTTCTTTTTGTGTGCTTGTGAATCCTTGGAAGGATACCCATTTCCTAGCAAGTACACTTTTATTTTATGTTTGTTTGTGAATTTCATTAGATTAAATTATTAGGTTCATATGTTTGGAATATTAGTGAATGACCTTTCGTAAGAAAGTATTAATGTTTCCTTCAATGAATTTGATTTGTTATTTAATGTTTGATTTCATTATTTTAAATTTCTGATTTATATGTTTGAGATCGAAATGAATAGTCTCTTGTAAGAGAGCTTTCATATTTCATACAATCAATCAGAATTAGATTTAATTGCTTTAATTTCATTAGTTTAAATAGTTTTTTGATTAAGATGATTAGAAATATTAATGACCAGTCTCCTGTAAGGGAGCCTTAATGTTTCTTACACACATCACAATAATGTATTTAGATTTCATTTTGATTAAATAACTAAATAGGTGTTGGAGATCCTAATGAACAACCTCCTGTAAGGGAGCTTTGGCATTTCTTCACCTAGCTTAGTTTAGTTTGTCTCTAAGTCCATATATATTGGATGATCCTCGAAGTTTACTTACTTGGATTGATAGTAAATGAAACTCTAATTTGAATTCGAATTTTAGACCAAAAATTTTGGTGCCGTTGTCGGGGAGGATGATTTAGAGATAGACTTAAGAAGTCATTTTTATTGCAATTTATTTTTATGGACTAACTTGTGAAATCTGGTGACAGCGGGATCTTCATAAAGAAGTTCAAGTTGAGCTTTTTTATTTTTCTTTTCATACTTACTTAGTTTCAAATTCAGTTTTTTTAAACCCCCCATTTCTTTTTAATTCATCTACGGATGAGAAATTTGAATATGTTAAACAGGTAATTTTTGGAGAAAAAGAATAATCTTGAAGACTGGTTCCAAAAGAACCTTGCGCAAACTCCAAAAATAAGACAAGCTACTCACATTCTTGCAAATCATAAGGTAAAAATTTTAAATGTTGATGTGAGCATTTTAAATTCTTAGTCCATAGATGGCTTCACTGGAAGCATTCTTTTACCTAGGAAATAAAAAAATCTTTCAAGAAAATTAGATAGAATAAATTAGGAAAATAAAACGAGCTCGTTAGAAGTTTTTAGTCTTAATTTCAAAAATAAAAAATAAAAAATCATCATGAATAAATGAATAAATTTAGTGGCACAGTAAGAGCTACTTCATCATCGCATTTCTATATCTTGTTTTTGTATCACGGGTAAGCCAGGAACTTGATTATCGGAAAGCTTTGTCTTCCGAGAGTCTAAACGCCCCCGCAACATTGCAGAAAGAGTATAGAAAATGCGAGGTTTTGTCACAAATATTGATTGTGATTATTATCCATCCATGCTAACTGGCATAAATAAAATTAATTCAAGAAATTAGTATGCTCTCTTCCTGCGCTTCGAGCGATCAGGAAGATTAGAAAGTCTATTGAATTATTTAAAAAATAATAAAAAAAAATATTGCTGGAAATTTAATTGCAGATCTGCTTGACGATCATTTGAGTCATAATAAAAAATCTCCTCTTGTAGAAATCTGTTCTTCGTTCTCAGTGGTTGTCATCATATCTCTCACTGCACTCCAAGAATATTCCTCATCTCCATCGTTTCTACTGCTATCAAATTGAGCCAAGGTTCAAAGACACAAGAACATGAGAAATCCGAGGCTAATTAATGTGAGGATAAATTGGAGAAATACTGGCACTGCTTGATGAGCCTCCCTCTCTCTCAGCCGATAGCCTATGCATCATAGACGATATTCGAGAAGGAGAATCAGGTTCGCCTGGGGAGATAACGCTAACAATAAGTTATCATCAGCTGAAGGTGAGAAATAAATGGAACCAGAGTTGATGAAAATTCCATTGCCAGCACAGGGGTTCATAAAACCAGGACTCGAAGCATGATGAACGACCTTACCACTAAAAAGGCGATGACTTTGGCAGAGATCGGTGGACTCTTGTTGAATATGTTGCATATTTTTAGCCTTGTCATCAATAATATTATCAGTGACACACAAGCCTTCGAGAGATATAAGACCACCGGGGGAGAAAGGGATTGGATCTAGAGTAGAGATATCCCCATCAAAGAGGTAACCTGAGACAGAGATTCGTGACAGGGAGTTTCCCTTTAAACCCAGAGATAACGCAGAAGAACATCCCATGATGAAGTTAGTTTCATATGCTTCATAAAAATTTCATCGAGCACATTAAGAGGGTGATGATATTTTTCAACGTAAGCCATGGCTATTGCACACGATCCAAAATAACTCATTCGCAGAAAAGAAAGGCATGCTCACAAAAATTTATAAATAGGAAAAAATAGCACACGAATTTGATAAAGCAACATGGTCGATTTGTGATCTATACTGAACTATTCCTTTTGGCTTACGATTAAACGAAATCTTCTATATTAGAAGGTGGAAAATAGCTTGAGATGCGGTCGAGCAACCATAAGGGGGCCAATTGCATCTAAGTTAAATCCATTCTCGTACAATAATTCAATTAATGTCTTGTATAATGACAACACTTTAGAAGGATTCAATCCCACAAAAGATGTTACACTTCCAGAGATAAATTTGAGAAAAGCTCTTACAGGTGGCTTGATTGATTGTCTATTTTCTCTGGAGAGACCTATTCTTACATTATTTGTAGGCAGAAACCATCGATCACATAGGAAATCCATTGAGGTTGGGGCCCAATTTGCTGTGGAATCCAACCACCCTCTGCATGAATCATGACATCCACCACTCATTTATTTCTGTGACGTTCACCAAATTCCTTGCAAGACCATTCCCAAAATCAAGTCGTTAACAAGATCAAACCAAGGCACAATGAAAACCATTCATCAAGCTAAGCCATTGCAAACCCTCACTCAACCCTATCACGGATTTCATTTTGCAGTTCCTTCGCTAACGTCTTCAAGGTTAATGCCACATGTCTCTGCTTGCTGTTCACAGATATCCCCAATTCCATGCAAGTTAATAGGACCAAAGCATTCGACATACCAGCCGCCTGCAATGTCACCGCGCCGCCCTTGAGCGAATGCAAAGATTACGACATTCTAATTAATTTGCTGTCGGTTCCCCAAATAGTGTCGCCGATTCCCCATATCGTCGCGCCACCGCCTACTGGCTCTGACAATGGAGTTAATTCGACCGACAGTGGTTCAAAATCAAAGGCCACGAATCTGCGAAATCGAAGTTGATTGTTGTGAAATGCGCGAATCCGGAAAAAAATCAAAGGCTGAATTTCCAAAAATTGAATGTAGCCACGTTTGTTGTGTAATGCGTTTACGTCGTTGAATGTTTTATTTTTTATTTTTTATATTATTTGTTTTAATTTTTATGGTATTTTATTTATTTATTTTGTTGTTAAATTTTTTTTTTTTTTTTGTTAATTTGTTATATTTTTAATTGTAATTTTTTGTATATATTTATTATTTAATGTTTGTTATGTTATTTAATTGTTAGTTAATGTTTGTTATGTTGTTAAAATTGTATTAATATATTAATTGTATTAATTGTATTAATATATTAATATATTAATATGTTGTTGTAATTGTATTAATTAATATAGTTGTAATTTCTTGTTATTTGTTATATCTAATTGTAATTTGTTGTTATGTTTGTATGTTATAATATATGATTGTATTAATATATTGTTTTATATTGTTAGATATGATTGTTATTGTTATGTTATGTTTGTTATCATATATATATATATATATATATATATATATATATATATATATATATATATATATATATATATATATATATATATATTGTATTATTCCGTGTTTTGTAATGTGCCATGTTTTGAAGATTATGGGTGAATATTAAGATATAAATGATGATAGAATTTATGTGTGTTGCAACTTTGGTGTATGCAAATTAGAGAACTATGGAACTATGAAAGTGAATCTGGTTAGTTAAGAGACGTGAGCTGGCACAGTGTGCAAAAGAAAAAAAAAACACTTTGCACAGAATTCACGTAGTGCAAATGAAATTTATTCAATTGAATGGTAATGGCAACTTCATATTGTTGTATGCTTTATAACATACTAATCTGCAGGACAAAACAAATCTATAATGCCAAGCTTTTCGCCATGCACAAAAGTTATCTGACAAAAACAGGGAGTAAATTTACTTTTCATGGTTATTTCTTTGAAAATGGGTTGATATTAATATCATGAATTGAGTCAATTTCAACATTTTGATTTTTTTTAATCTTTTTTATTTGGTACGAAATTTTTGTGTAAGAATCATGAAGGAAATGGCCATTTCTTCTTGAACACACTTATGTTTTCTTTCTGCCAAGTTTTTTTCACAGGTTACAGGTTAATCAAGTGATTAGTAAGTAGATGACATTATGCACAAAATTCGTCTTCAAAAGACTAATTTCATGAGAAATTATAAAGAACAAGTCCATGAACATAAACGAAATTTCCAGAAAATTATAAGTTCTTGCAACTTCCTGTAATAGCTTAATGGTTTGACATGTTGCATGACAGATTAGCAAAATTCAAAGAGCTGGGTTTGTTCCTAAATGTACAAGGATGGTGAAATACCTATCCACACTTGAATTTGAAGTCTACAGGTGGTTGGTCAACACTGGTCAAACTCAGCTATTTTAGCAGACAGTCCAGAATTAAAGATCAAATTTGCTATATTTGAGAAATTGAAGCCATAATTCATTTTATTTTCCAGGAAGAGTCATTATCCATTTTCCATTCCCACATACACTTCATTACATCTTCTTCAATCCTAACCCACCAATAAAACCAACAAAGATTTTTGGTCCACTTTACATATTCATTGTCAGTTTCCTTTTTCCTACACTTGCAAAAAAAACCTTGCTTCCATACACCATTGAGTCCATAGTCCTTGAGTCGAAATATTTTTCTAAAAAAACACCCTGAAGCTTGCATGCCTTAAGGGCAAGCTATCATGCCGATAAACAAAGGGAATACATCAATCTCCCTTGTTCATTGGATCCTCTAAGTATTTGACAACAACAAATTCATTCTTACTTATAAATATGTGTTCAGGGCATCTTGACTCTCATCCTAATAAAATATGGGAGCTCTCGTGTTGACTAGTGGCATCCATGAATGGCCACTAAGTTAACAATTTCTTGTTATGTTTGACACCGAAACATTTATTCACATGACAAGAATTGTGCCAATGATCGTAGAAGACTTGAAGACCAATCATTTTATAGCAGAGGACACAGAATTACCTTCATTAATTTTCAGTTTTTGATGTAAATGACTTGAGGACAAGTCAATAAATAAGGCTGGGGGGAAGTGTAAATTCTGAATTTTGTATACCTTCCAAGCCTTATACATTTTCAGCCACATTTAGCGGCAGATTCCAAACATTCAGCAGAAGATCCAGCAATAGATTTAGCAGCAGATGCAGCAACAATAAAAGATTCACTTTTACGATTTCATCCACCATTTTCACAACCAAGTAAATAAGACTATGAACAGAATCTTGCAACCACACGTGCACAACTCTCATCCATTTTTGAAAGGGTAAGTTAAGGTATGATATTTTCTAACTTTTAACCATTTAATTCCTTGAAAAGTTAGAATGATAATTTTTGGAAAAACTTCACTTCCTTTCGTCATTTTGTCAAATTGCCAAAACTGTCAGTTGAGGAGGGGAATACATTCACATTCATAGGTTGCCACATTCATATAACATTCAAAACCCAAATAATTTCAATATATATTTACTATTACATCATCATGAGCATATAAATGGCTTTTCAAAAAAAGTACTTAAAAGATAATTGGATGCCAACACAATCATGGTTGTCACACAAGAACCAACCATGATGCATTCCAACAAAATTACTTTGCAATAAAAATCATATTATCAATATGCAAAGATCATACATTAAAATTGAATGCAATAAACAAAATATGGTTGAAACACAAGAACCAACCAAGTTGCAGTTCATCAAAAACACTTTGCAAAAATTAAGTAAATGATATCATGCAGAGTTTAAGCCAAAGCTCAAGTATCAAAAAGTAATGTAACAGATTGCATGAGGACATGCAATATCTTCATTTTCTCAAAATAGCCCCTATTCTCACTCCATTATTTCACCAATACCTTCACACTACTTCCATATTACCTTCATGTCACCTTCATTCCACCTCCACATCATTACATTTACCTCATCATTGGCTTATAACTATGCTTTTCCAAAGTTTATTAATTCTTAACATTTTTAAGTGGATTTGTGGTTAAACTTTAGAAAATAATATGCTTATACTTATACCTAACAATTAGAATGAGTTTGTTGACATGTGTAGGTACAAAAGAAGCTTCCTAGACACCCTTATGTGGAACTCTATGTTCAAATTCGAATTTGAGGAGATCATGAACCTCATGGAGGAAATCATGGACCTCATGGAGGAGATCATGGAGCAAAGGGTTATTTGTCACCATTGGTTGAGAAATATGTGGGTCAAAGGAGGAAATAGTGGATTTACATTTATGAGTTTTTTTATCATAGCTTTTATATAAATAGGAGTGTTATCTACTTCATTTGTAATCTTAGTCTTAATCTTCATTTGTAGTCTTCATTTTTGTAAGCTTAGTATCTTATAGGTTGGTAATGAGAAGTTAGATTGGAGAATCAATGTAATGGTTCCAATTGAAATTTGAAATTGATGATGAATAAGACGGAGCTTCTTTGATCCTCTACATTTGACTTTTCTTTTTGTGTGCTTGTGAATCCTTGGAAGGATCCCCATTGCCTAGCAAGTATACTTTTATTTTAGTAGGCTTTTATTTTATGTTTGTTTGTGCATTTCATTAGATTAAATTATTAGGTTCATATGTTTGGAATATTAATGAATGACCTTTCATAAGAAAGTATTAATGTTTCCTTCAATGAATCTGATTTGTTATTTAATGTTTGATTTCATTAGTTTAAATTTCTTATTTATATGTTTGAGATAGAAATCAATAGTCTCTTGTAAGAGAGCTTTCATATCTCATACAATCAATCAGAATTAGATTTAATTGGTTTATTTTCATTAGTTTAAATACTTTGTTGATTAAAATGATTAGAAATATTAATGAACAGTCTCCTGTAAGGGAGCCTTAATATTTCTTACACTTATCACAATGTCTTTAGATTTCATTTTGATTAAATAACTAAATAGGTGTTGGAGATCCTAATGAACAACCTCCTGTAAGGGAGCTTTGGAATTTCTTCACCTAGCTTAGTTTAGTTTGTCTCTAAGTCCATATATATTAGATGATACTCGAAGTTTACTTACCCGGATTGATAGTAAATGAAACTCTAATTTGCATCCACATTTTAGACCAAACAATATGGTTGTAGTGTTGTTTCGTACAAGGGTGTTCCTGGTCGAGAATCCCTACCTCATCCTCAGGGAAGGAGAGTTTCTTTGGGCTACATTTCCTCATTCCAGAATTTTGGCCAAGCAACCTCCTTCAGCTACATCACAGTTTCTGTTTAGAGCCGGGTTGTGTTGCAGGGTGCAGCAAAGGAGGATCTCTTGAGTCATTTCCGGGCTTGTTTTTCAATGGAGATATTTCCTATACATTGGAGGATTAGCAAGAAGGAATCTTCGGCATATTTTCATATCTTTGGCATCATTCCAACCATCTACCATCCCTCACAGTGCAGTTTTAGTCTAGATCTACATTATTTTCAGAGGTAGTTGCTGGGAGGGTTCATTGAGCTCATCGGGAGGGTCTATTTTTGAGTAGAGGGATCAACCTTATAATTAGAAATACCATTGGAGGAGGAAATTAGTATTTCAGATCTATCATAGCCTCATTTTATATCAGATCCAGTTTGCAGTGGCACATTAACCCTAGGGTTATTTGTCACATTGTATGTTTTCCGGTATTTCTAGCAATCCTTTCCGAGTTGGCTAGAAATCTTGTATTGGAGCCCATACCTTCATTGCTGGGAATTTATTTTGTTTCTATCAGCCATATTTCATGTATATATTTCTCTAACAACAGCTACTCTAACATAGACTGCACATTCACTACTCTCCAACATTTTACACTGTTGCAGTATCTCATGTATCTATTGTTTTCATCATTCGAGACTTGTTCTTATGGCTTGAGTGGCATGTCCCTCATGATATTTTGTACATTGTTGCTGATTCATTAATAGAATGATGGCTGAATATTGTTCTCTCTCATGATATGATCATATTTGCTGTGTTTACAATATTGTGTTCATGTATTGTTGTAGCTCCAACTTTGGAATATCATAAGATATTCTTATTGTTGTATATTTTCCCTATTTTGGGATATTACAGTGGTATCAGAGCATAATCTTGGCTCAGTCTGTGCATCCAAGACATTATTCCATTAGGAGGAGAAGCTTCTCAAAGAAAGGATAATTTCTGCAAGAAGGATCTTCCTGCTTCTTTTCCAAGCTATGAAGAACATCAAAGAAGATTTCAAGGAGATGAAAGGGGAGGGGTGTAGAAGATTTCTGAGAGGGTTTAAAGCAAGCCCTAGCTATTCACATGATGGGTGTGAGCATTCAGCCACACATGTAGATCCATAGTGCAGTTTATTGCCCACATTGACTACAAGAAGGATGGAGGAAGAAGATACACCAAGGGAGGAGACCTTGAGTGACTACCTTCAGGAGTATGAATCTCAATCATGGAGATTCAAAGAGCACTTGGAATTCCAAGGGTTTTGGAAACTTAAGGAGGCAAGATCCAGAAGCCACCAAAGAAGTAAGAAAGGTAGAATATTCCTATCTCACTTTGATGGATCAGCAGAGTGCACAGCCAAAGCTTGGGTAGAAGAACTAGATTCCTATTTTCAGCTACACCAAGTTTCAGAAAAGGAGGCCATCAGAGTAGCAGCGCTGCACCTCAAAGGTATGGCCCATGTTTGGTGGTTTAATGATAATACTTCATTTTTTCATGTAAATGTAAAAACTTATGTTGGGTTCACTAAGGAATTGGTGAGAAAATTTGATAGAAAACATTGTGAACCATCATTTGTCAAGAACAAAAAGTAAAACACTTTGCATGAGTTGGGGAAACCTATTAAACCAACTCCTCTCCATATTTTTAAAGGGGATAAAAACATACATGATAATTTTCCAAGGGAAAGATCCCCACTTCTTGAAGAGCCCTCTTCTACTTGTGAAGACATAGAATTTCCTCCTTCAAGAGATGACCAAGATCAAGGGTCTCTCATTGAGGATGAGGCATTCTCATATATGGAAGAAGAGGAGAAGGATCAACATCAAGGGATGATGAGAATTCACCCTTATATATTTTGGGAGGTTTCTGCACAAAATAAGAAGACTACCCTACACAGTGAAGAGAGGGATAAC
Organism: Pinus albicaulis; assembly: GCA_034641835.2. Classification (NCBI taxonomy): domain Eukaryota; kingdom Viridiplantae; phylum Streptophyta; class Pinopsida; order Pinales; family Pinaceae; genus Pinus; species Pinus albicaulis. The sequence goes on along the minus strand of CM076569.1, from coordinate 993,095,056 downwards.
TCAGTCCACTCATATATACAATCCACTTTAGATTTTGATGTGAGGCATTCCACCTGGGAGGCCACTATATCTAGAGTTGATGAGAGACATCTTGTCTTTGGGTTCACCACTCTTGGATTTTGGAGAGGTGAAGAGTTTGGAGGGAGACTTTGGCATGGGGGATTGCAAAGTAGTAGGAAGTAGCATGAGGTGAGCTTCATATGCTAGATCACCAGCGCTAACTCTTAGGAGGATTGATCCATATTGGAGATCTCAACTCTTGGTAGAGTACTCCAAGGATCTAGGTGCATGTATGATTCTTGATGACCCAAATAGAGATAATGAATATATGGTGGATAATGTGGTCATCTATTTTTATGGTAGAGTCTTCTTGACTGAAGCTTCTAAGCTCAAGGAGAAGATGCTTCATGCAGCACATGAGGAATTCCTTTCCATGCATTATGATGCATATCTTTCTTTAGCAGAGGAGTTCACTTGGGAGGGTATCCAACATGACATATTTCAGCATATGGAGAGATGCATAGCCCGGATGGTGATAGAGAGGAGGTCACAACCACTTCCCTACTCATTGGAGGTGAGGGAAAAATTCCATTTGAGCCATTTCAGGTCAAGATCTCAACTACATGATGGAGGAGGTATAATTTCACATTTTGTATTGTACTTATTTTCCTTGTTTAAGCAGCATGATGTACCAAGAATAATTATCCCTTCTTGCATATTGTATGATGATGTACTTGTAGCTACTTGTAGCATTGATTTTGGCTACCTTATTGGTGGTTTGTGGGGGAAGCCACATGATTCTTGGTGTGCACCATTGACACCACATTGTATCTTCATGTTTCCATCGTATGAGATGACTGTGGCATCAAAAAAGTGGTTGGTGAAGCACTTGTTATTTTTTGTTTTGAGGCAGGCAGGAATGCATTACGTTGGTTCCTTGTGTGGAACTATGATTCACTCTCTGGTTGTCATTTGGCAGCTTGTTTCATAGTATTTTTCTTCCATATATTGTTGATATGTTTATACTCATGGGAAGATTTGTTTGGAGAGTGGAATTTGAGATGGAGATGCCCATTGGGAGTATGATTCTCCCTATTTTACATGTTGTATGTTTCAGGAGAAACAATGGGCACACCATGATTTCCACAACACACCTCTTTCCTTCATGTAGGAGGAGCCATTGGGAGAACTTGCGTTCTTGGAGGAGGAATTTCATGGTTGAATTATCTTGTGGGGTAGCTTGGGCCATTTTTGAGGGTAATGAAATTTCAGCCCAATATCAGCAACCCCCCCATACTTACCATAAATGGAGAGAGAAACCACTTGGATGGGAAAACATGAACTCTCCATTTAGCCCCAACACATTGCATAAACCTAGGGTTGCAGATTTATTTGATGAGATACCTAGGATGGCTCATTTCATTTGGATGATAGCATGGGTGAGAGGGTCACTCATTGGGAATGATATTTCCAATGTGTATCATCACTCCCACCTTGAGAAGGCCATGGGACAGCAAGAAGGTTTCCACTTACACCTTCCACCTTTTCATGATGTGAGCCATTTGGTTATGCATCTTTGGGAGGAGACATTGGAGGGCAGATTTGCTGCAGATTATCTTGAGAAATGGTGGGAACTATTGATGAGAAGGCCACAAGAGGAGAAGGGGAGGAATTTTTCTCTCCCTATACAGTTTCTTGAGGAAAAACAACATTTTGGAGGGGAGGACTGTAATGTTCCCAAATTTTAGCCTCAAGCTAAAAGGAACATTATAGTTAGCATTATCTTTTGGTAGATGAATAAAATGGGTAGGGAGGCCCATTAACCTCTTTAGAAGGGAAAATAACATTCCTCATGTGAAAAGGGGGAAGAATAAGTAGATGGATTGAGTGCCTACAGGTGTGAACAGGATTGGATCAGGTTGATTCAGTCATATTTGACCAAGTCCACATGCACTGTCTAGATACATTATATCTCCATGATGGACTGCGCAGTTTTAATGGAGGAAAAATTGCATGGGCTAGGTGGCACATATGGATGGGACCCATTGTGGAGAAGAGCACTTGCTATATATGGAGAGGAGGGTAGCCATTGTGATTGATGCTTTGATTATTATTTGCTTGGGTCTGTTTAGACTTTGCTTCCTCTTGCTATTTAGTAGAGTTGTAGTGTTGTTTAGCACAAGGGTGTTCCTAGTCGGGAATCCCTACCTCATCCTCAGGGAATGAGAGGTTCTTTGGGCTACATTTCCTCATTCCAGAATTTTTTCCAAGCTACAACGCAGTTTCTGTTTAGAGCTGGGTTGTGTTGCAGGGTGCAACAAAGGGGGATCTCTTGAGTCATTTCCGGGCTTGTTTTTCAGTGGAGAGATTGCCTATCCATTGGAGGATTAGCAAGAAGGACTCTCGGGCATATTTTAATATCTTTGGCATTAGGCCAACCATATAACATCCCTCACAATGCAGTTTCAGTTCAGATCTACGTTATTTTCAGAGGTAGTTGTTGGGAGGGTTCATTGAGCTCATCGGGAGGGTCTATTTCTAAGTAGAGGGATCAAACTTCTAATTATAAATACCATTGGAGGAGGACACAAGTATTTCAGATCTTTCATAGCCTCATTTTATATCAGATCCAGTTTGTAGTGGCACATTAACCCCAGGGTTATTTGTCACATTGTATGTTTTTCGGTATTTCTAGCAATCCTTTCCGGGTTGGCTAGAAATCTTGTATTAGAGCCCATACCTTCATTGTTGGGAATTTATTTTGTTTCTATCAGCCATATTTCATGTATATATATCTACAACAGTATCTACTCTAACATATACTGCGTAGTCACTGCTCTCCGGCATTTTACACTATTGCAGTATCTTATGTATCTATTGTTTTGATCATTGGAGACTTGTTCTTATGGTTCGAGTGGCATGTCCCTCATGATATTTTGTACATTTTTGCTGATTCATTAATATAGTGATGGCTGAATATTTTTCTCTCTCATGATATGATCATATTTTCTGCGTTTAAAATATTGTTTTCATGTATTGCTGTAGCTCCAACTTTGGAATATCAAAAGATATTCTTATTGTTGTAGATTTTCCCTATTTTGGGATATTACAAAATCTCAAACATGGAGGGAGAAAATAAGTCATACAACAAAGGAGGTAATATCAGTAGGTATGATCCCACCAAATTCCAAGAAATCATAGCTTCACCTTTCCAAGTTGTGGGTTGCCTAAGGTTTACATTGCACATAGGCACAATTTTGCTTAAAAATGTGTTTCTAACCAGACAGAGATGAATTTTACAAAACTGAAATATTTTTTTGTCCATCATAGAGCAAGGAATAAAAACTTCCTTCAGTTTATACACAGGTATTACGATTTGGGAGAAATGTGAAAAATACAATTTCTACAAGAGGTTTTTTGCACTTATGGAAAGCTTGACTTCTAGACAATTTGTCAAGGTTTTGGAGAAGGTGTTTGCAGTGCATGATGAATCTATTAGTATAATAAATCCTAATATTTCCAATAGTACCTTCATATCTTGATTTGGAGCTCATGAAGGTAGTCAAAAGTGCCATGCAAGATGGTGCTGCTCCTTTCCAATTATTGAGTGATTAACTTTAAACCTGGATTCTGACCAGATGGGAAAGTATTTTTGAAATACGGAGGAGGTTTTTATTCATAACATGCCAAAGAACAAAAAAATATATCCTTTTTTCAAACACCATTATGGTTAAATATATATGGACCTACCTCTGAGCCCTATTTTTGTATAAAATTTCAAATTTTTGGGCAATTTTATACAGTCTTTGGTCCAAAAACGCAACGTTCCTCACGCGGCGCTTTTGCTGGGGGCACCCAAATGCCAAAATTTTATATATTTTTGGATTTATAATGACTTTTACATCACTTTCAACCCTTGGGAGATCCATGTCAGAAAATTCTAGTGGGTGAAAAGGCCAAAAAAAAAACCACCTAAAAACACCTCTTTGCCCTGTTTTCAAAATTTCTTTGTGTTTTTTAGTACTTGTGGGAGAATTGATTTTTGGAGGTTAGGAGCAGTATTTATCAGTTCTTGAGGGTTATATCATGTAGCATACATGTATATATTTCTCCAGCATATTTCAGATAAGGATTTGGACCTCAAGAAGGCCTCCAATAGCCTCTTGCACCAAATTTGATGTGTTTTGTTGATATTTCACTGCATTTTTTGCCTGGAAGCTCATTTTCTCAGTTGACTCAGTCCAACTCGACTTCTACTAATTTAATTTTTCATTTATGATGTTGTAATTATGAATTAAGGTGTAAATAGGATGGTTAGAGTGAAAAATAGGTGGATACATGCTTGTAAATATATTTCGTGGTCAAATGTATATGTTTCTCTATCTTGAGGATAGTTTTGTTAACCTCCCTAGTATTTAAGTTTTAGGTGAGGGAATCATGTGAACTGCTCCTCCACTCTAGGATTCGATCCCTGAGAGAGGGGAAATATTTTTTTGTCTATATTTATGCATTTCTTAGTCATTTTTATGGTTGGACATCAGAGGGTGAGACTATTTTAGCTTGTACTACAACTTTTATTCAGAAAATCGAAGGACGAGTTGTAGCTATTATCTCAGAATTCATGTGAAGTGAGTTTTTGATGTTGTATTTTCTCTATTATAGTTTCATATAAATGATATGCATGTTTCCTTTCCATATATTTCTTTCTTCAAATATTTTCCTAAAATATTGATAAACAGAATTCTTTCATGAAAGATTTGTTTTGTTTGGGAACTTCATTTATGTAATCTTCCTTTTGTTTTAATGAATTCATGACACATGCTCATTAAGATCCTCTTTCATTTTCAAACCCTAAACTACACTAAGAAAATCCTAATCCCATCAAAAAAGCATTTTTATCTTTCTCCTCCATATCTTTGCAGTTGTAACCCTTTGATAATTTGACCTAGCTACCTAGTCTTCATCCTTGATCCAGCAGAAAAACCATAAAATTTTCGAAACCCTAGAGCTGACCTAATTAGCATAAAATCCACCCTTCATCCAGTCAAACCCTTTGGCTTTGATTTCATAGAGAGAGCCCTCTCTAGTTTGGTAGGTCTAGCTACCAAACTAAAAGCTTGGTTTAAGGTTACCTTTATCGATATCCTTTCTCAGCCTTGGGACATTATGGAGGCTAAAATTTATGGCGTCGTTTTTGGGGAACGAAGTGACAGATCTTACCCTGGAAATAATGAAAAGGATAAGATCTGATTACTAAAGGTGGATAGTGATTAGACACAGGAAGGCTAAAATCATCCACTTGGCGACTGCAAATCAGTTTTGAAATCAAATCCAAAGGCTCCACTAGAGGATGAACCTTACCAACATAAACATGAAAGGACAACATGGGAAGATCAAATATTCATCTTGGACTTTCATCCATGACATCATGTTCTTTTTCATGAATTATTTTTTCTCTTTTCCTGAGAATGTCAAGAAGGTTTTTCAAAGTATACTTTGTTTGAGAAAAGATCCCAGACCTGTATTTGATTCCTTTCCTCTAAAAATTTTGAATACAAACTCTCCATACACCTTTGATCTTGGTCAAGAATCTTCTATCGAATCTCATGATGATCATTTTCAACTTGATGAGCCTCAAATGATCAAGACTAATATTACATCTTCTATACATACTCCTATACCTTGTAAAATTCCAGATAGAGATAAGCCACTCATCTTACCTCCTATACTGCATGATTTCCCTGAAAACTGTTACAAATATCTTCCTAGGTTTGATGGATAATATGATAACATAATTGTTGAGAAACACATTCAGAGTTTTGAAAATTTTCTCAACCTTTCTGAGGTTGAAGAAGATGATTTCAGTATCAGGATTTTTTTCTCTATCTTTGCAAGACGAATCTAAGAAATGGTTCAAAAACTTTCTAGCTACAAGAATTTTTTATTTCCATTAGTTTGTGAAAGTCTTCCTTGATAAATGGGTTATCAAGTGGAATCATTTTCTTATTTTATAAGAATATAATTGTTTGAAAAGGCATACAGGAACAATATCCAGCACACAATAAGAAATTTCAAGCTAAGCTGGAAAAAGAAGGAGGACCAGTAAAAAACGCAAGGGATAATAATCCTACTGCAGTCTTCCGCTTCTAAAGCTTACTTCTCATAATGACTGCAGGAGTGATCTGAGATACATTGTAGGAATCAGTAATGTATCATCACAGGGGGAGCAATGTATGGTGATTCCCATGGTTGGTTTGGTAATTATGGTTATGTTTATTTCTAATAGTGCATATGATGTGAAGAAGACAGGTACAGGTGGCATAAGTTCAGGGGGAGATGGAGTTGTGAAATTTTTAGTATTTCACTTTCCATACACGGGTTTCATGAAATAAAGCCGCGTATACACGCGAGTTCCGCTAGAGACATAAGTGTATGTTTTTCTGTTAAGGAAAACAGTAAGACAACTAAAGATCAGGAACACGGGTTCAAGGGGAGCATCAATCTAACTACTAATGATTACATTGTTGGCATTGTATCTGCTTATTCCTTAGTTCTCGTAATACTCATGCTCAAATGATGATGACATGATACATGGTTTCTTATGATGAGATTATGGATGATCCCTAATTGCTTTTTGCTGAAGAGTATCTTTTGTTTTTACACATGGCTGAGATGGAAGTCTTGTGATTCAGAGATAAGGATAGATCATGCAGAGTTTGTTGCTGATGAATTTTGACATGGTTGAGATCTTGTATACATAATTCCTACACATATTACATCATGATTATGAAATAAAGATAAATCATGAAGATCTTGGTGATAACAGATCACATGGATGATTTCTTGACACATATTGTCTATTGAAGAAGTTGTTCTGGTATGATAATTCCTATTGGGAAGAATTTGTTGATGCTGCAAAGAGTCTGAAGGCTTAGTTACTGATGTGCTTATGCTACAACTGTTGGATGACACTTGAAAACACAGTTACATTGTCCTATCTTTCTTCTCTCATATATTCCAGGGAAGCATTCGAATATCTCAGACAGAAGCTGCGAGTTGTCTCTACCTTTCAGAAGATCAGATCTGCTTAAAATCAAAAGATTAAATTGGATACGTGTATTTCCTAAAGGACAGTCGCTTATATACGTGAGTTTATACACAGAAAACCGCGTATGGGTGTTTGCTGACAAAATTTTTTCTGGGTCAACAGTTTTCAGCACAGCTACAGTACTGTTTGGTATTTCTGGTGGTGTCCCAGTTCTCATAGTTCTATTTCATTCTCTGATGTTTTTGATGAAGATGCCTTGATGTTTTTCTGTTGAAAGTGGTCAGGATGCACAAGCTAACGGGGAGCATTAGCCTTGCTGAGAATAATGCATTGTTGGCATTATGATGGTTCTGAAATATGATCTCTCTCTTGAGGTCTTTTTGGTATTTAAGGTCATATTTGTAATTTGATGAAAAGGTCATGGTGAGACCTATGATATAAAATTGTAATATTCAGTCATGTAAGGACATTGATCAAATTTGTAAACCCACTTGGTTGGGTAGTTGAGTCAAAATGTGTAAACCCACTTGGTTGGGTACTTGAGTCATATATGTAAATCCACTTGGTTGGATCCTTGATGTAAGTATGAGTCCTTGGTGATAGGAAAGGTCATAGATTCATGTACTTCATTGAAAAATATGTTTGAAGATTCAGCATGAACTTAGGGGGAGCATGGTAACTTCAGTGCACATCAGATCTATATATCTCTTCTTTCTACATGAGAAGACAAACCTTGTTTTGGTTTTGATTCGCCCTTTGCCCTTGATGTCAAAGGGGGAGAGTATCATGGTGTTTGAATAGGGGGAGAGTATCATGGTGTTTGCATAATGGTTGTGGTGATCAAACACCATCATGGTTGCCATCAAGTCCAAAGGGGGAGATTGTTGGCAATATGATGCAATGTGTTGTCCTTGATGGCAACCTACTTGATGAAGTTGATGGAAACCTACTTGATGAAGTTTTCCTTGATGGAAACTGACGTTGTCCTTGATGGAAACTGACTTGATGAGTTTATGTAAATCTAATGTATTTACAGAGCAGCTCAGAAGTAACAGAGAAATAAATTCCAGTAAGTGCCAGAATAATGATAAAAATGGTATGTCACAAAGCATACGCAGGTTTGTAAAGGCGGAGTAGCGTATGTACGTGGAAAAGTTCGTACCAAGTAGCGTATGCCTATTTGCGCTCTAAATTTATAAAACCAGGGGACATAACCATGGTATTGGCCCATAGTATTGAGCGCTGGATTATCTATTTGATCCCGTCCAGGAATACCATCAGATGTTGAGTGGTTTTGACTCATGGTATTGACAAAGGCTAAATCTATATAAGGAGAAGAAGATCATAGTGCAAGGGTGTGCATATGTCTGGGTATTGAATGAATACTTCACTCTGAAGTATATCTGCATGGAATGGGTTACAGTTCATTAATAGATCTGAACATATAATGCACCTATGAATACAATGATGGATGAACAAAATGATGAAGAGGGATCTCTAGATCTGAAATGACCATGTATTGTCTAGATCTGTTTATGAAATGTTTAGATCTGTGATTTGGCGATTCTTTGCTGAAGTAAAGGAGGAGATCTGAGTTATCTGTTTTGAAGAACTACATAGTCCTGAAAAGTTACAGATCTATACGCAGGTTCGCTTCAAAAAAGGCGCGTGCATACGCAGGTTAGTTTCAGCAAAAGCGCGTATGGAATTTGAGATTAGTTATGAAATATGTGCAGATGTATACACAGGTTTGTTTCTATGAAAGTGCATATATACGCAGGTTCAATGAAGTAAAAGCGCGTATGGAATCTAGGGTTTTTCTGAAGTATGCAGATTGAAATGTCTGATCAGTTTTGCTATCTTACTACTATCTGTCAATGATGTATTCATACAGATCTGAGTTGTTTGAATGTTGATTATGCTGTTGATTAACGATCAAGTTGTTGGTTGATTGGTTGATGATTCAATGAATGAATTGATGAAGCTATAAGTTTCAGTTTGATGTATGATGAGCTTAAATGTGTGGAGTGGGTCCAGTCTGAAAATCTGATGAAAAGTGGCCTACAAGGTTTGTTGTATGGAAGTTGATGGATCTAGTATGAAAATTGATGAAACGTGGTCCATGGTGGTGCTGAGGGTCGAAGCCTTCAGTGAGGGGGTTGTAGCTCCCTTCCAGTGGTAGCTGGTAAACGAGAGCAGGGGGTAGTAGCTCCCTTCCAGGAGTGAGTATCGAAGCGAGGGTTAAACGGCTCACTTCCGGGGAAGGTGAGTAAACGAGAGCAGGGGGTTGTAGCTCCCTTCCAGGAGAGGCTGGTAAACGAGAGAAGGTTGTAGCCTTCTGTAGGTGGGTGCCTGCGTGCTGGTATGAGTCTGTGCCAGTACATGGTTGTAAGAAGTTTTCTTTATAATAAATATTGAAGACAAAGATGACGATAGTGGTGGTTTTCTCCTGAATTGGGTTTCCACCTTAAATCCTGGTGTTCATGTGTGTTTCTTATGTGTGATGATTTATTTTGTTCTTACTGCACATGCTTGCTGCTTACTAAACATCTAATGAATGAATGATGCACTGATTTAAGTAAAGAATTATCTGCATAATGAGATCTCTGGTAATACGCAAGTTTTATTAAGGATATCCGCGTGTATACGCGAGTTGGGTTCAGTAAAGTAGCATATGGGTTTTAAGAGAAAGAAAAATTAAAATGTTTTCAGTCAGCTCTAAATACTGATTCACCGCCCCGCCCTCTCAGTATTTTTCCCAACAATTGGTTTCAGAGCAGGTCCTTTTGCAGAAGCTTGATCGCTTGAAGGAGATCCATCGTAATGGGAAGTCATGAAGGAGTACTTTCTCTAAGGCCACCTCTATTCAATGGAAGTAATTTTTTATTCTGGAAGCTACGAACAAAAGCATATTTGCAAAGTCTTGGTGCAGAAGTATGGGCAATCGTGGAAGAAGGTTATCAGTTTCCGGGAATTACTCCTACTGATGCAGCAGAAAGGAAGAAATATGAAATCAATACCAAAGCAGTCAATGTTTTATTAGGAAGCATGTCTGAATCAGAATTTGTTAAAGTGATGCAGCTAAATTCAGCAAAAGAAATATGGGACAAAATCATTCTAAGCTATGAAGGAGATACAAAGGTAAAAAGTGCAAAACTACAAACTCTCATAATTGAATATGAAAATTTAAGGATGCATAGCGATGAGAGTATTGCCAATTTCTTTTTACATATAGATAACATTGTAGATCGTATGAGAAATTTGGGTGAAACCATAACAGATACTACTCTGGTGGAAAAAGTCTTAAGATCTTTGACTTCAAAATTTGAGTCAAAAGTGTCAGCTATTGAAGAAAGGCAAGATCTGCAAACTCTTACTATTGTTCAACTACATGGTATCCTGACTGCCTTTGAAATGAGAAAAGAAGGTCCATCTCAAATCAGAGAAGTTGCCTTTAAGGCATGTGCAAAAGGAAAAGAAAAGGAAGTTATCCAGGAATCAAGTTATATATCAGAAGAAGAAGGAGAAAATTTTGTGAGAAGACTCCAACCAGGTACTGGAAGATTCAAAGGTAAGATTCCCTTCAAGTGTTTTGCTTGTGGAAGAGTTGGTCATTATGCCGCTAAATGTCCTTATGAAGAAAATCATGATAAAGGAAAACAACTTGAAAAGGGAAAGATTTATTATACAAATGAAGATAATGATGAAGTGTCAAATGAGGATGAAGAAGATTCTGACCAAGATCTGCAAGTGCTCATGGCAATGAAGCAAAAGAAGAAGGCTACTCAAAGAAAGGAGATATCTCAGAAAACATGTGCAGCAAAAAATGAAGATAACGAATCAGGTACTGATTGTTGTTCTTGCAACTCACTTTCTTGTGCATGCAATGGTGAAGATAAAGAAAATTAATGATTGGGATCAATTTAAAAGGAAGGAATCTATCTACCAAGATATGATCTCTAGAATGAATGGACAGATAGACAAGTATCAAAGGTAGTACGATGAAGTAACCAATCACAATGAAGGACTTGAAGCAGAAATAATCTCTCTGAAATAAAATCTTGAAGCATCAAATAAGAAGAATGAGGAACTTCTACAATCATTTGAAGAAAAAGGACTTGAAGCAGAAATCATCTCACTCAAAGAAGATCTGGAAAAATCAAATAAGAAGAATGAATAACTTCTACAAACTTTTGAAGAACAAGAAAAATGGGTTGAAAGAAGAAATTTTAAAATTGAATGATCAAGTAGAAGAAGGAAGAAGGGTCGAAGAAAGTATGAAGAAGCAATGCCAAAGATTGGACGTTGAGGTAAACATTTTAAAAGGTAAATTAGAAGAAAAAGATAAATTCTTGAGGTTTCAAGATAGTACTAAGATTCTGGACAATATTCTTAGTAGTCAAAGGTCTCCTTCTGTTAAATTTGGTCTTGGTTTTCATGAAATGGTTAAAGGAGAATCTAGTTCACAAGAAATTGCTAAAGATTCAAAGAATATCAATGCAAAACTTGAAGTGTTGAGAGAAACAAAAAGGCCAACCGACAATCATGAACTCTCAAAAGAAATCATTCCCTCCTTTGATCAATAATGTTTAATTCTTTAAATGTCATAATTATGGGCATGTTGCAGCCAATTGCAGAAGCAGATTGTTTCAGTCACAAACAAACAGATTCTACACAAAAAGGTACTCAGGTTTCTTTAAGGGATATTATTTTTCATGTAGCAAGTTTGGTCATAAAGCAGCTGATTGCAATAGAAGAAAGAATATAAAAACACATTATGATCCCTATGCTTACTTTTCTAGTCACGCAAGATGTTATGCTTGTAACAAGTATGGACATGTAGAAAAATAATGCAGGATGAATAGATCTGAGAAATTGTATAATTTCCAGCACACAATAAGAAATTTCAAGCAAAGCTGGAAAAAGAAGGAGGACCGGTCAAAAACGTAGGGGATAATAATCCTACTGTAGTTTTCTGCTTCTAAATCTTACTTCTCATAATGACTGCAGGAGTGATCTGAGATACATTATAGGAATCAGTAATGTATCATCACAGGGGGAGCAATGTATGGTGATTCCCATGGTTGGTTTGGTAATTCTGGTTATGTTTATTTCTAATAGTGCATCTGATGTGAAGAATACAGGTATAGGTGGCATAAGTTCAGGGGGATATGGAGTTGTGAAATTTTCAGTATTTCACTTTCCATACGTGGGTTTCATGAAATAAAGCCGCGTATACACGCGAGTTCCGCTGGAGACAGAAGCGTATGTTTTTCTGTTAAGGAAAACAGTAAGACAGCTAAAGATCAGGAACACAGGTTCAGGGGGAGCATCAGTCTAACTACTAATGATTGCATTGTTGGTATTGTATCTGATTATTCCTTAGTTCTCGTAATACTCATGCTCAAATGATGATGACATGATACATGGTTTCTTATGATGAGATTATGGATGATCCCTAATTGCTTTTTGCTGAAGAGTATCTTTTGTTTTTACACATGGATGAGATGGAAGTCTTGTGATTCAGAGATAAGGATAGATCATGCAGAGTTTGTTGCTGATGAATTTTGACACGGTTGAGATCTTATATACATAATTCCTACACATATTACATCATGATTATGAAATAAAGATAAATCATGAAGATCTTGGTGATAACAGATCACATGGAGGATTGCTTGACACATATTGTCTATTGAAGAAGTTGTTCTGGTATGATAATTCCTATTGGGAAGAATTTGTTGATGCTGCAAAGAGTCTGAAGGATTAGTTACTGATGTGCTTATGCTACAACTGTTGGATGACACTTGAAAACACAATTACATTGTCCTATCTTTCTTCTCTCATATATTCCAGGGAAGCATTCGAATATCTCAGACAGAAGCTGGGAGTTGTCTCTACCTTTCAGAAGATCAGATCTGCTTAAAATCAGAAGATTAAATTGGATATGTGTATTTCTTGAAGGATAGTCACGTATATACGCGAGTTTATACACAGAAAACTGCGTATGGGTGTTTGTTGACAGAATTTTTTCTGGGTCAGCAGTTTTCATCACAGCTGCAGTACTGTTTGGTATTTCTGGTGGTGTTCAAGTTCTCATAGTTCTGTTTCATTCTCTGATGTTTTTGATGAATATGCCTTGATTTTTTGCTGTTGAAAGTGGTCAGGATGCACAAGCTAAGGGGGAGCATTAGCCTTGTTGAGAATAATGCATTGTTGGCATTATGATGGTTCTGAAATATGATCTCTCTCTTGAGGTCTTTTTGATATTTAAGGTCATATTTGTAATTTGAAGAAAAGTTCATGGTGAGAGCTCCAAAATCAATCTTTTCATTCATATTGAGCTCCAAAATTTCAGTGAGAGCCATCCAAGCACACTCATCATCAAAATTGCACTCTCAAAAGAATTTTTCCTCTCTCACGCTGCATTTTTCAAGATCACACTGCGTTTTCATTGGCCACGTTGTGCTTTCATTTTTTGAGGGAAAAGGATGATTTTCAAGGGTTTCCTTCAACAATCAATATTTCCAGCATATTATTTTCAGGTAAGCAATACCCAACAAACTATTCTTTTCCTCGGCTTCTTTAGCATTTCAGTGGTGAAGTCTCTCCTAGCCTCCATGCTGCGTTTTCATGGTTTGGCACTTGTGGTTGAATTCTAGCAGAAAAAAATAGTTTCCCTACTCATAACACCCCTAAATACACCCTACACACCTTCCCAAAGCTTTCCCTATCCCTTCTCCCTCATTTCCATAATCCCTATACCTAACCCTAACTCTTACGTTGTGTTTTTGGTAGTTTTAGGGTTAGGACTGTGTTTTAATTCCTACACTCTTTTTCTTATACTCCAATTCCCTAAGATTCCAAATACCCCAATATACCTCCCAAAACTTTCCCTACCTACATATCTCGCCCCTAACCCCTACATTCCATCACCTAAAGCAAGTAACCCTAATTCCTTGTTTTCTTAGAAAAAAATTGTTTTTCCCTTTCATCCCACTAGGGTTTGCTATGAAATATAAAACATGGAGAGAGAAAATAAGCCATAAAAAAAAGGAGGTAATATCAGTAGCTATGAGCCCACCAAATTCCAAGAAATCATAGCTTCACCTTTCCAAGATGTGGGCTACCTAAGGTTTACATTGCACATAGGGACAATTTTGGTTAAAAATGTGTTTATGACCAAATAGAGATGAATTTTAAAAAAGTGAAAGATTTTGTTTTTCATCGTATACCAAGGAACAAAAAACTCCTACAGTTTATACACAAGTATTATGATTTGAGAGAAATGGAAAAAATACAATTGCTACAGGAGGTTTTCTGCACTTCTGGACAACTTGACCTCAAGGCAGTTTTTCAGGGGTTTGGAGAAGGTTTTTGCAGTACTTAAGGACTCTATTGTGTAGAAGAGATCCTAATATTTCCAATGGTACTTTCAGATATTTATTTTGAGCTCAGGAAGGCAGTCCAAAGTCCCCTGCAAGATGGCACTGTGCTTTTCCAATTTTTAAGTGATCAACTTTAAACCTGAATTTTGACAAAATTGAAACGTATGTTTGAAAACTGGAGGATGTTTGTATTTATAACATGCCAAAGAACAAAAAACTCTCTCATTTTTTCAAAAAGCATTATGGTTAAAGATATATTTACCTACCTTTGAGCCCTATTGTTGTAAAAAATTTCAAATATTTAGGCAATGCACAGTCTTTGGTCCAAAACAATAACATGCCTCACACTACGCTTTTTTTGGGGGCATCCAAATGAAAAAATATATATATTTTTAATTTCTTATGACTTGTACATCACTTTCAACCCTTGGGAGTGCCATGTCAGCAAATTATAGTGGGTGAAAAGGCCAAAAAGCCACGTAAAAAACAACTTTCTGCCCGATTTTTCAAACATTTGCTGCATTTTTGGATTATTTGTGGGAGAATTGATTTCTGGAGGGATTGGAGCAGTATTTTTCAGTTCTTGAGGGTTCTATCATGTAGCAGATAGGTGTATCTTTCTCTAGCATCTTTCAGATCAGGATTTGGACCTTAGGAAGGCCTCCAAAATCCTCTTTCACTAAATTCACTGCATTTTCACCTGGCACACTTGGCTTTGCTGATATTTCATTGTGTTTTTGCTTGGAAGCTCATTTTCTCAGTTGACTCAGTCCATCTCGACTTCTACTGATGCAATTTGTCATTTATTATGATGTAATGATGCATTAAGGTGTAAATAGGTTGGCTAGAGTGAAAAATAGGTTGATACATGCTTGTAAATATCTTTCATGTTCAAATGTATCATTTTCTCTATCTTGAGGAGAGTTTTGTTAGCCTCCCAAGTATTTAGGTTTTGGGTGAGGGAGTCATGTGAACTACTCCTCCACTCTAGGATTTGACCCCTGAGAGAGGGGAAATGGTTTTTTTGTCTATATGTATGCATTTCTTAGTCATTTTGATGGTTGGACATCAGAGGGTGAGACTATTATAGCTTTTACTTTAGCTTTTATTAAGAAAATCAAAGGACCAGTTGGAGCTATTATTATAGAATTCATATGCAATGATTTTTTGATGTTGTATTTTATCTGTTACAGTTTCATATAAATGATATACATGTTTCCTTTCTATATATTTCTTTCTTTAGTGATTTTCCTAAAAGATTGATAAACATAATTCTTTCATGAAAGCTTTGTTTTGTTTGGGAATGTCATTTGTGTAATATTCCTTTTGTTTTAATGAATTCATGACACATGCTCATTAATATCCTCCTTCATTTTCAAACCCTAATTTACACCGAAAAAAGCCTAAGCCAATCACAAAAGCATTGTTTTTTATCTCCTCCATATATTTGCAGTTGTAACCCTTTGATAATTTGACCTAGCTACCTGGTTTTCATCCTTGATCCAACAGAAATACCATCAAATTTTCAAACCCTAGAGCTGACCTAACTAGCCTAAAATCCACTCTTCATCCAGTCAAACCCTTTAGCTGTGATTTCATAGAGAGAGCCCTCTCTAGTTTGGTAGGGCTAGCTACCAAACTAAAATCCTGGTTTGAGGTTACCTCTGTCGATATTTTTTCTCAGCCTTGGGACATTGTGGAGGCTAAAATTTCTGGCGTCATTTCCAAGGAACGAAGTGACAGATCTTCCCCGGGAAAGAAAGAAAAGGATCAGATATGATTATTGAAGGTAGACAATGATAAAAGATAAGAAGGCTGAAATCATCCACCTGAAAACTCCAAATTAGTTTTGAAATCAAATCCAAAGGCTCCATTGGAGGATGAACCTTACCAATAGAAACATGAAAGGTCAACATGGGAGAATTAGGTATTGAAATTGGACTTTCATCCAAGGCATCATGTTCTTTTTCGTGAATTATTTTTTCTCTTTTCCTGAGAATGTAAGGAAGGTTTTTCAAAGTATATTGTATTTGAGAAAATATCTCAGACCTGCATTTGATTCATTTCCTTTAAAAATTGTGATTACAAACTCTCCATATGCCTTTGATCTTGGTCAAGACCCTTCTGTCAAATCTCATGATGATCATTTTCAACTTGATGAGCCTCAAGTGATCAAGACTAATCTTACAGCTCTTGTACATACTCTTATACCTTGTAAAATTCAAGATAGATATAAGCCACATATTACCTCATATACTCCACTAATTCCCTGAAAACTATTACAAATATCCTTCGAGGTTTGATGGATTTTTGAGGTTGAATAAGATGATGTCAGTATCAAGATTTTTACTCTATCTTTGCAAGGCAAAGCTAAGAAATGGTTCAAAATCTTGCCAGCTGCAAGAATTTTTTATTCTCATAAGTTTGTGAAAGTCTTCCTTGATAAATGGGTGATCAAGAGGAATCATTTTCTATTTTTGGAAGAATATAATTGTTTGAAAAGACACCCAGGAGAAATAGTGCAACACTTTTCAGCCAAATTCAATCAAGTATATCATTCAATGCAAGCTGATATAAATTCACCTCCCGGTTCAGATCTCTTACACTACCTAGATACCTTTGATCCAAAAATGGAGTTTCAATTGAGAGAAGTGAACACTAAAACACTCGAAAAAATACAGGACAATGTGATAGCTATGGAAGCTAATTTGATGGTCAAAAGGTCAAAGTTGGAAGTAGAAGAGAGGGAGAACATAGAGAAGGAGCACTTGACATCTTCAGAAGAGAAGCTCAAAATTTTGGTAAGTAAAATGGAAGAAATGATGTAAAATATCATCATTAGGGATGAATTTTTTGTTCAGAAACACCATGTCCCACTTATTGTAGAATAAGAAGAGGTTGTCAGCCCTAACTATTTTCTTGCTAATTCCAGCTACCATATATCATAAAATTATTGTTGTTTGTATTCATTAATAGACAATCATGAAAATGGATTTGTAGATCAATTCGAGGAGAAGAAATAAACTGATCTAATGTTTATGTTCAATGACATTACTTAGATTGATGATTTACCCAAGTATAATCAATATGATGATGACTATGTTGTCGAAATCGAGCTTGAAATTTCAAGGAAATCAACGGCTTGTATTTGGGAGGAGGAAGTTCAACTATAGCAACTCAAATATAGAATTCAGCCTATACATATCAATCATGATAGCAATGAAGAGAATTCATAAAATTTCAAAGTAAGTGAAATTTCTTTGCCATTGTGTTTCGCTTCATTTCAATTACTGAGAGAAAACTTTCCTTCGATTAGCAATCAACAGTCTTTCAGTTTTGACATGGAGCATGGTGAAGACAATGAACAACTTTATCAGGACTCCTTACCCTTGTGTCTCTCCTCATGAATTGGTTGAGGATGTCATTTGTGATATTGAAACTTATTTCACTCCAGAATCGCAGCCACTTAGTTACAATGAGTTTTATACCACAGATCAAATCTTATAACTTGAAACATATTATGAATTGGTGTAGGATAATTCTGTACAACTAAGTTTTGATGCATTTTAGTTTTTGAGTAAATTTTTTGATAATATCTCTCAAGAAAAGGATGGAAAGCCTATATAAAATCATGTAGTCTCATTGGAACCAATGTAGAACAAGTTGCAATAGTCTTCTCAGGTTTTCCATGATCCAATAGTTGTTGTTTTGGATGATTTTTGTAGTAAAATTTTTTCTCCATTAGCTAGCTATGAGCTTCAAAATAGAGATGATAAAAATTTGATCAGGAAAACAAATTCATTTTTTTATTCGGCAAGAGTCTCATTAAAAAGTGCATCCAAGAATTTTTAGTCATTTCAGGATAGCAGCGATAAGACGAGGTTGTTTTAGAGCCTCTTGCACATGATGATCTTCCTCCAGGATCGGAAAATGAAAGGAGTGATTTTATTTCTACTGAGTTTCAAGACAAGGTAACATTTCATATTTGTGAGGATTCTTTTACTAATTTGTTACAGTCAACAGGGGAGATAAATTTTCTTGTATTAATGGACCAGAAGCACATTTTCACTGGATATTTGGAGTTGTCTAGTTTTTGTATTTTCTCCCTGCTCAAGGAACGTGTGAGTGGAATTCAAGTAAGTAGCCATTTTCTAGATTGGATGCACTAGAAGGATAATTTCACATGATTGTACATATATATTTAACATGTGGGTGGTTTTCATTAGGATTTGAATCCCTCAAGTCTCGATGCTATGTTTCCATCAATAAGTTTCGTAAGTGTGGTTTCAGTGAATAGTCAATTTTTTTAAAGTCAAAGTCATTTTAGTTTGTATGTCAGTTTTCGATATTGAGTTTGGTATCTTGTTTTTTACTCCATTCCCAATGGATAAGGCTACTTGGTCTATGGTTTTCTTGACACCTCCAAGTAGCTTCCATCCCAAGCAGGAGCTAATGTTAGTTTCAGTCAGTTCTGCTTGTCACCAATGATCAAATATGCTCTTACAAGGTTTTTGTTAGGGTCTTTAAGTCAAATTTTTATGGTTTCAGTAGGTATTCAATTAAAAATTTGGTCATTGGATAGTGTGTCTAGGTCAGTGCTACTCCCTTTAGTATTCATGGTTATCATTATTCATCATGGTCATGTTATTTTTCAAGTGTAGAGGTCATGGATCAGTCAAATTATCATATAGGTCTTGGTCTAGGTCATCACTTGTAATTGTTATCATCATGTTAGTTTCAAGTTAAAAATCCATGTTTATGGTCTTGAGTCCACATATAAATGGAGTAATCATTTTAGGAAAGAAAATATAGGGAAAGATACTACTTCATTTCATAGCGCTATTGTTGCAAAACACATCACTTTGGTTTTTGGTTTGAAATGAAGGATGATGTCATGCCATGACATATGCCAAAAAGTGATTTAGAGTTTTAAAATACCATTCAAACAATCCAATCACAACTTTTCATTCATATTGAGCTCCAAACTATCAGTGAGAGCCATCCAAGCACACTCATCATTGAAATTGCACTCTCAAAAGCATTTTTCCTCTCTCATGCTGTGTTTTTTAAGAGCACATTGTGTTTTCATTGTCCACGCTGCGCTTTCACTTTTTGAGGGAAAAGGATCATTTCAAGGGTTTCCTTCTAAAACCAAGGGTTCCAACATATTCTTTGCAAGTATGTAATACCCTACAGACTCTTCTTTTCCTCGGCTTCTTTAGCATTTCAGTGGTGAAGTCTCTCCTAGCCTCCACGCTGCGTTTTCATGGTTTTCAATTGTGGTTTAATTCTAGCAGCAAAAACTAGTTTCCCTACTCATATATCCTTACCTACACCCTACACACCTCCAAAAAAATTTCCCTATCCCTTCTCCCTCATTTCCCTAATCTCTATACCTAACCCTAGATTATGTTGTGTTTTTGGCAGTTTTAGGGTTATGACTGTGTTTTAATTCCTACAATCTATCCCTACACTATTTTTTTCATCCCCCACTTCCCTAAGCTTCCCAATACCCCAATATACCACCCAAAATTTTCCCTACCTACATATCTCCTCCCTAACCCCTACATTCCATCACCTAAAGCAAGTAACCCTAATTACCTGTTTTCCAAGTAAAACCATGTTTTTCCCTTTCATCCCACTAGGGTTTGATGTGAAATCTCAAACATGGAGGGAGAAAAGAAGCCATAAAAAAAGGAGGCAAGATCAGTAGGTATGAGCCCACCAAATTCCAAGAAATCATAGCTTCACCTTTCCAAGATGTGGGTTGCCAATGATTTACATTGCACATAGGGACATTTTTTCTTAAAAATGTGTTTCTGACAAAATAGAGATGAATTTTACAAAAGTGAAAGAGTTTTTTGTCCATCATAAACCAAGGAACAAAAAATTCCTTCAGTTTATACACAAGTATTATTATTTGGGAGAAATTCCAAAAAATACAATTTCTATCGGAGGTTTTTTGCACTTATGGACAACTTGACTTCAAGACAGGTTTTCAGGGGTTTGAAGAGGGTGTTTGCAGTGCTTGATAACTCTATTGTTTAGAAAAAATCATAATATTTCCAATTGTACCTTCATATATGGATTTGGAGCTCAGGAAGGCAGTCAAAACTGCCTTGCAAGATGGTGTTTCACTTTCGTTGTGCTTTTCCAAGTTTTGAGTGATCAACTTTAAACCTGGATTCTGACCAAATGGGAACATATTTTTGAAAATGGGAGGAGATTTTTATTAATAACATGCCAAAGAATAAAATATCTTTCCTTTTTTCAAACAAAGTTATGGCTGAAGATATATGGACCTACCTTTGAGACCTATTTTTGTAGAAAATTTCAAATTTTTGGGCATTTTTGCACAGTCTTTGGTCCAAAAACGTAGCGTGCCTCACGCTGCGCTTTTGCTGGGGGCATCCAAGTGCCAAAATTTTTATATTTTTGGATTTATCATGACTTTTAAATCACTTTCAACCCTTGGGAGAGCCCTGTCAACAAATTCTAGTGGGTGAAGAGGCCAAAAAACCACCTAAAAAAACCTTTATCCCATGTTTTTCAAAAGTTCGCTGCATTTTTGGAGTACTTGTTGGAGAATTTATTTTTGGAGGTACAGGAGATTTATTTTTCACTTCTTGAGGGTTATATCATGTATAAGAGAGACATATCTTTCTCCAGCATCTTTCAGATCAGGATTTGGACATCGGGAAGGCCTAAAAAAGCCTCTTGCACCAAATTTGTTGTATTTTCTCCTAGCACGCTGTGTTTTGCTGATATTTCGCTGCATTTTTGCCTGGAAGCTAATTTTCTCAATTGAATCAGTCCATCTCGACTTCTACTAATGTAATTTGTCATTTATGATGTTTTAATTGTGCATTGAGTGGTAAATAGGCTAGTTATAATGAAAAATAGGTGGATATATGCTTGTAAATATCTTTCGTGGTCAAATGTATCAGTTTCTCTATCTTGAGGAGAGTTTTGTTAACCTTCCTAGTCTTTACATTTTATGTGAGGGAATCATATGAAATGCTCCTCCACTCTAGTATTCAACCCCTGAGAGAGGGGAAATTGTTTTTTGTCTATATGTAGGCATTTCTAAGTCATTTTGATGGTTGGACATTAGAGGGTGAGACCTTTGTAACTTGTACTTCATCTTTTATTCAAAAAATTGAAGGACCAGTTGCAAATATTATCTCAGAATTCATGTGAAGTGATTTTTTGATGTTGTATTTTATCTGTTATAATTTCATATAAATGATATACATGTTTCCTTTCCATATATTTATTTCTTTAGTGATTTTCCTAAAATATTGATAAGCATAATTCTTTCATGAATTTTTTTTTTTTTTGGGAATGTCATTTATGTAATATTCCTTCTATTTTAATGAATTCACGACACATTCTCATTAATATCCTCTTTCATTTTCAAACCCTACACTACATCGAAAAAATCCTAAGCCCATCACAAAAGCATTTCTATGTTGCTCCTCCATATATTTGCAGCAGTAACCCATTGATAATTTGACCTTGCTACCTAGTTTTCATCCCTGATCCAGCAAAAAAACCATCAATTTTTCAAAATCCTAGAGATGACCTAACTAGCCTAAAATCCACTCTTCATCTAGTCAAACTCTTTGGCTATGATTTCATAGAGAGAGCTCTCTCTGGTTTGGTAGGGCTAGCTACCAAAATAAAATCTTGGTTTGAGGTTACCTCCATCGATATCCTTTCTCAGACTTGGGACATTATGGAGGCTAATAGAAAAGATCCATTATAATAACCATGTGAGTCACAGAAGGAAATATCCACAGCTGAAGAGAATCATCATAGAGAGTGAGCCTCATAGATATTTCAGGTAAATAAAATGGTTCCACAGGAAGCGTTGTCATGCATAGGTATACATGAAGTGTTTCCATGCAAAAATGTGATACCATTCTAGAGAATGTGATCCATGTCACAGAAATAATGATATGAACCATATATAACAAGCCACATAAATTTGTATTATTTCTCAAATCTAAAAATTTCACTTGGGATGATATCTAGTATTTTATACAATTCTTTTGATTCAGATCATAGTTAATCCTTCTAACGGAAATTGGTCAAGCGACCTAAGGAGAACAAATGAATCCATTTTCTCAACTACTTATTGAACGGTTGACTCTGATACCATGTTGATTTTTACAAGATTTTTCATACCGGTAATTATCTTTGATCCTTTTAATTATTATTTACATTTCATCATTCAATAATTACACATAAATACATCAACCACATAACACATTAGAGCAATGAGAACATAAAGAGAAAAATGCATAGGAACACAAGAAACTTACTATGGGAAAACCTTTGTGGGGGAAAACTTAGCAACCCTTTCTATAGAGAATTCTTTAATACAACAGAGACACACCTAAGCCTAAAAATAGGTCAAACCTAGTCTATGGTTGTTACCAGGATTAATCCCTCTTGTGGACAAGAGAGTTCTCCCTAGTACTCCAACGAGAAACTATAAACAAAGGTCCATTTGAATATCTCTTTCTCTAAATTATTTGTATTTTAAGATCATTACAGTCAGGAAAGTAGAGAGGACATGCTCCTACCTTTCAATCCAGATGTCTGGTGTAGTCCTTTGTCTTTTGCTCCAAAGTAGTTCTTCAATGATGAGTAGAACCTGCAATCACAGACAAGTCAAATGATCAAAGCATCTGCAATATATAATAATCATAAATACTAATCTAACTTAGTGATCAAGGAATCTAAGTATTGACATCATTTCCATAAATTCGGAAACAAGACAATGAGAAAAAGAGATCCATATGTATTATCATAAATTAGAAAGAGAAATATTACAACTTTATGCCTTGATGTTGTACAGATTCCTCCCGGGTGTCTGAGAAATAGTTTTCCTTTAGTCTGATAATACTTCCTTTCTAGAATGACTAGTATGAATTCATGGGCACAAAGGTGTGATCTTCAATGTGTCAAAAAAAACTCACTAGCATAGAAAGTATGAACTCTATGAATTCTCTCCATATTAGAACCATACAAATCAATCTCTATTCACATTGGTATCTACCCTTCAACCTAAAACTTGAGCTCAATATATAAGGAGATTGAATTAGTTGCAGTTCCATTAAGAGAGGGATGGAATCCTCCCATGAAGGGATTTGAGTTCCTTGGACCAAGGGATAAGCTCCATGAGTGTGTTGGAAATGTTTTCATTGATGGCAAAGGAAGCAGCAGAGGCAAAGATAAGAAAAGGAGAAGACAACAGAAAAGAACAGAGTGAGAGTACATTTACAGAGACAAGGAAGCAAGCATCACAAAGGAGACAGGGAGCATAAGAATAACAGAGATAGGGCAGTAAAAAGAGAGGCGGAGACAGCGAATACAGAGGCAAAAATAAAATGGTCAAGTAGTGGAGGCAGACGAAGAGATGAAACGGTCGAGCAGTGGAGGCAGAGGTCGAATAGCAGAGACAGTGAATACAGCGAATTATGAATCGAAATGGTAATAAACTCGTGCATTATAATATGTGGAAGTACAGTGCAGAAGGCGCTACAATGGTTTGCAGTGAATCGGGGTTTAAGTGACAATTTGAGATCACGGTTTATAGAGCATTCGAAAGAGTAGATTACACATTCTAACGTGTAATTTCATTCAGTATTCATTGAGAGGTGAAGTACATAGCTGGGGATTGTTACATCTCAATGGAACCATGCAAGGACCTTGCATAAACAAGAGCGATGGTGAAGAAGGTGAAACTTCGGTGGCAGAAGCGATGGAGTAAGTATAGCTATGGAATAGTAGAAAAAAATCGAAATCGAAGTTATAAAGAATGAAACGGAACCTGGAGTGGGGAGTAACCGGAACCATGAAGGAACAGTAATGACGGTTTGGAACACCCGACAGTTTTTATGGCACTGCTTTTGTGTGGTCAGTGGTTTTCGTGAAATCAGTGCAGTCACAACCATCGGCTGACACGTGGCCTTAAGAGGTTTGGAGAAACTTCCCTTATCGCATGCCATCGCGCGTTAACTGTCGACTGTGGACTCCGCGCGATATCGACGTACGCCCGATCTGGAGGCGGGTCCATCGAATGGTAGTCACACGTCAACTAGCATAAAAGATAACTCAAGGGACGTCGCGATAAGCGGCTGGGCCCCAGTTCATTGCACAGAGTCTGAAGTTTAAAACTCGTGCATTTAATCTATGCGACACTCGTTGATTGCCGTCGGATCAGTGTTGGTTGCGTGATATGTTATTAACCGTCGATTGAAGAAATGCATTAACAAGTGGGCTCCACGGAACGTGTATGTATTATAATATGCATCGGGGTTGATATATATATTGCAATATTTGATATATTAAAGTGGAATGCGCGCATAATAATGGCCTGGAGCTAATTATATGTTTAATGCATATGGATACATTTTGAAATGCCTAAGGTTTAAAAACAAAGTCGAGGGTTAATTCAAATATTAATATATTTGATAATAAGGTTTCATTAGGAGGTAAAAAGGGAATATATGGGCTATCCAAAGCTTAATAAATGAAACATTGATTCGATTGATATGAAGGTCTAATATGGTGGGACCCTCACCCAATCGCATCAGAGAAATCTGGTAATGGAACATATAAACAAAAGGTTGCGACTACGATTGAGTTCTAGACCCGATACAGTTTAAATGATGACTTTCATATTGTGTTTGAATTCCAGCCTAATCGCATCGGAGTGATTCACCGCATCGGCACATCCAAATGAATAGTGTTACATTGCATCAGAGAAATGTGTGGCAGCGGAGCATGACAATAGAAGTTGCAATTGCGATGAAGATGCGGACCCGACGAGCCTGTGAACTATGATTCATAATTGCTTGATTTCTGGAAAAATAGTGTTTCATCGCATCGAAATTTCAACGTAAATAGTGTGTCATAGCATCAGCATTTGATCGCAATCGGAAGCTACATAAATTTTATAATATGGCAGTCTATATGTTAAAAACAATTCTTATCATGCCGAGAGTTAAATTGTGATATATAAAAAGGGCAGTTACATATGTATGGCAGTTACACCGCGACAGTAAGCAAGAAATCAATCAAAGTCGAAAAGGACAAACATAGCCACAGAAAAGGCAAACACAGTCAAAGAAAAGACAAATGTGTAGCGAGCCAAGAGGCTGAATGAGTGAGCGGGTGTTTTCATTGTAATTGAATGTAAATGGTTTTAATTTATTTATATTGTTGTGATGCATTGGAAAGTCTCCGGAAGAGAAAAAATATCCCACTGTAATGTTAAATTAGTACCTATAGTTATATTTTTGAGTGAGCTGGAAAAGAAATGAGAAGGCAGAAGACTAAGGGGTATGGCCATCCACTTCAAAATTCCCTGAGGAATACAGACAGTCGTAAGAAAATATCTATAAGTAATATCATCTTGATATGTATAGAGAGGTTAGAGAAAGTAAGGATAGAGAATGCAGAGTATAGAAGATTGAGGCAGAGAAGATAAGGAAGAGAGGAGCAGAAAGAGATGCTACAGAACAGAGCTGATATCTGAGGTAAATCAGAAAACATTTATTTAGATAAACTGAGGAAGTTGGAGCTTCCCTATCAAGTTGAAGCTTGATAGCTGTCAGTTGTAGCTGATTGAGGTTGGAGCCTCCTGTAGGTTGGTTCCTGCAGAAAAGCAGTGGTGAGAGGGAGTTTGAGCTTGCCTTTGCATCACAACAATAATAAGATGTGTTTTTATCCCTTTATGGGTTTCCACTTACATCTACTGTCTCTATGTTTGTTTCTTACATGTTGATATGATCCACTCAATCTGTTTATTTTTTTTTTGCTCTCACAATAAGGTTGATGTCACATTAATTTAATACTTGCTGCTACATTGTAAGACTGTTCACATATTAAGCTGTAAATAAGTTTGATGAAAATTTAAAAAGCCAAAGCTTGTGTTAAACTGATTCACCCCAACGCTCTCAGTTTAACCAAAGATTCAACAATTGGTATCAGAGCGGTTTCCTTTGTACCAGTTTAACAACTGAAAGGAGATCCTAGGTTCCCAGGATGGCTAGTAAAGAAGGATGCTCAACCAATAAAGCCCCTTTTTTCACTGGTGCAAATTATGCCTTATGGAAAATCAGAATGAGGACATACATAATGTCTCTAGGAATAGAAGTTTGGGCTACTGTGGAATTAGGATATGCCCCAAAGGCAACTGACTCAGAGAAAGAAACCAAAAAATATTTTGTAGCTAACACAAAAGCCATGAATGCCATCTTAAATGGATTGTGTGAAGCAGAGTTTATCAAAGTAATGCACAAAGACACTGCCAAAGAGATGTGGGATACTCTAGAGAACATCCATGAGGGAGACAAGAAGGTAAAGACTGCCAAACTTCAAATCTATAGAGCCCAGTTTGAGAACTTAAAATGAATGATGATGAAGACATTGCTAGCTTCTTTCTAAGGGTTGCAGAAATAGTAAATAACATGAAGGCTCTAAGTGAAACCATAAAAGAAGTTGTAATTGTACAAAAGATTCTAAGATCTCTTCCACCTAGTTTTAACCTCAAGGTGTCTGCAATATAAGAAAAAACTGATTGGGAAACCTTGACCATGAACCAGCTACTAGGAAATATAACAGCATATGAGATGAGACTCCCACAAAAGAAGCCAAGTACGAGGGAGGTAGCCTTTAAAACAGAAAATAAGAAAGAATAAAAGGAAGAAATATGCTCGTGCTCAGATGAAGAAGAGGCTAAATTTGTCAAGAAGCTGGATAGAGGCTCAGGTAAATACAAAGGCAAATTTCCTTTCAAATGCTTTAACTGTGAAAGAGTTGGACACTATGCTGCTAAGTGTCCCCACAAGAAAGTAAAGAATCAGGCTCAAGAATTAGGGAAAAATACATCAAAGAAATGGCAGAAAGGAAAGAAATTTAGTAGAAAATACTTCTATGCTCAACAAGATAGCAGTGCATCCGAAGACTCTGATGAACCCTCAAGTGAAGAAGGAACCTTTGAATTTTCATTGATGGCCATAGAAGAACTTGAAGGACTCCTGCTAGAAGATGAAGAAGAATAAGGTGAAGTCGACCTTGAGGGGCACCTAAGAAGTGCCCTTTAGGAGATTGATAGACTCAAACTGAAGTGCAAAAAACAAAAGGACATTCTCCTCAAGCATGTACGAGAAGAATAGAATTCAAAAATCCTCATGCAGCTAAAGATAGAGCTTGAAGAAGCCAAGAAGATAGAAGACATGTTACTTAAGCAAATCAAGGAGAAAACTGAGGAACAAGAGAAGTTGGAAGAAGAAGTAGTATGTCTCAGGAAGAAATTAGAAAATTTTCAAAGGAAAGTGGCTATAAATTCTTCTCAAACAACAAGCTCTAGTAAGCTGAATGAGATTCTGGATGCTCAAAGATCTCCTATGATAAAAACTGGAATAGGATATGAAGGAGAATCAAGTAAAAGCAAAGAAAAAGAAAACAGAGATATTATTTTTGTAAAAGCAAAGAAGGCTGATGAAGCAGCTCAAATAATTACTACAAAAGAAGAAACATGTAAGGAGGGAGACAAAACCAAGAAGAAACCTCTAGTAACAAATAATGAAAGAAACACTCAGACAATAGAAAAAGAATCATATACTTCTGATTATGTCAAATTTGGAAGCCATCAAAGAAGACTCTTCCCTCCTATGAAAAATGCCACCTGTTATGTCTGTCACAATCTAGGACACATTGTTGCATACTGTAATGCAAGGAGGAGTAATCCAAACCAGCAAAAGATGCAAACAGTGAAAAGACTATCTCAAGCAAACAAATGGAGAAGACAACCTTACATCAGGTATGCAAATAGTTTCTATGGTTACTGTTTTTATTGTAAGGAATTTGGCCATAAAATAATTGAGTGTAGAAAATATGGACAAATATTGATGATCAATACCTCAAGGAGGTTTATGAATCAAAGAAATTTTTCCCATACTCACAATTCTGCAAAATTATGATCAAATGCTGTGTATGCAACAAAATTGGACATATGCCTTCCAAATGTCCTCTGAGAGGATGCGATTCATCATCTCACAAAATATACCAAACAAAAGGATGCTTCTAGTGGATAAAGAAGGTGAATAAATGTGACTTAGATCTAACTGCTCAAGAACTGAAAAGCCAGTGGTATTTGGATAGTGGTTGCTCAAAACACATGACTGGAGATAGAAGTAAGTTTATAAATCTTGATGAAAAGAAATATGGAAATAAGGTAGTAAAGCTGGAGTATGTACCAAAAAAATAATAGACAGCAGATATATTTACCAAACCTCTTGCTAGAGAACCATTTGAATATCTTAGAGATAGACTAGGGATAGTATCTGTAGATACTACTCTCTAATATGAAGAGGAAACACAGTTTCAGGGGGAGAACATAAATGAAAATATCATTCCAGGGGGAGATCAGCTAGCAAAAGAAGCATGAGACAGGTCATAGGCGAGAGTTGAAAGTACACTGAAAATGAGCAACCCCTTGCCATTGATGTCAAAGGGGGAGGAAGAGCAAGCAATGAGAAACCCCTTGCCATTGATGTCAAAAGGGGAGGAAAAGCAAGCAACAGGAGAAAGGGTCCTAAAAGGAAAACAGAGAAAGTTTATTGCCATCAATGCCAAAGGGGGAGAATGTTGGAAATGTTGTCATTGATGGCAAAGGAGGCAGCAGAGGCAGAGACAGGAAAAGGAGGAAGCAGAAGCAAAGGAGAAGACAACAGAGAAGAACAGAGGGAGAGTACATTTACAGAGACAAGGAAGCAAGAAGCGCAAAGGAGACAGGGAGCATAAGAAGAACAGAGACAGGGCAGTAAAAAGAGAGGTGGAGACAGCGAATACAGAGGCAGAAATGAAACGGTCAAGCAGTGGAGGCAGAGGAAGAGATGAAACAGTCGAGCAGTGGAGGCAGAGGTCGAGCAGCAGAGGCAGAGGCAGAGATAGAAAATACAACGAATTATGAATTGAAATGGTAATAAACCTGTGCGTTATAATATTTGGAAGTGCAGTGCAGAAGGCACTTCAATGGTTTGCAGTGAATTGGGGTTTAAGCGACAATTTGAGATCACGGTTTATAGAGCATTCAAAAGAGGAGATTGCACATTCTGTCGTGTAATTTTGTTCAGTATTCATTGAGAGGTGAAGTACACAGCTGGGGATTGTTACATCTCAACGGAACCATGCAAGGACCTTGCATAAAAAAGAGCGATGGTGAAGAAGGTGAAACTTCGGTGGCAGAAGCGATGGAGTAAGTATAGCCATGGCATAGTAGAAAAAAATCGAAATCGAAGTTATAAAGAATGAAACGGAACCTGGAGTGGGGATTAACCGGAACCATGAAGGAACAGTAACGACTGTTTGGAACAGCCGACGGTTTTTATCGCACCGCTTTTGTGCAGTCAGTGGTTTTCGTGAAATCAGCGCGATCACAACCATCGGCTGACACGTGGCCTTAAGCAGTTTGGAGAAACCACCCTTATTGCATGCCATTGCGCGTTAACTATCAACTGTGGACTGCGCACGATATCGACGTATGCCGTCCGATTTGGAGGCGGGTCCATCGAACGGTAGTTGCATGTCAACTAGCACGGAAGATAACTCAAGGGACGCCGCGATAAGCGGCTGGGCCCCAGTTCATTACACAGAGTCTGAAGTTTAGAACTCGTGCATTTAATCTATGCGACACTCGTTGATTGCCATCGGATCAGTGTTGGCTGCGCGATATGTTATTAACCATCGATTGAAGAAATGCATTAACAAGTGGGCTCCACGGAACATGTATGTATTATAATATGCATTGGGGTTGATATATATATTGCAATATTTGATATATTAAAGTGGAATGCATGCATAAGAATGGCCTGGAGCTGATTATATGTTTAATGCATATGGATACATTTTGAAATGCCTAAGGTTTAAAAACAAAGTTGAGGTTTAATTCAGATATTAATATATTTGATAATAAGGTTTCATTAGGAGGTAAAAAGGGAATATATGGGCTATCCAAAGCTCGATAAATGAAACATTGATCCGATTGATATGAAGGTCTAATATGGTGGGACCCTCACCCAATCGCATCAGAGAAATCTGGCAGCGGAACATATAAACAAAAGGTTGTGACTACGATTGAGTTCCAGACTCGATACAGTTTAAACAATGACTTTCATATTGTGTTTGAATTCCAGCCTAATCGCATTGGAGCAATTCATCGCATCGGCACATCCAAATGAATAGTGTTACATCACATCAAAGAAATGTGTGGCAGCAGAGCATGACAATAGAAGTTGCGATTGTGATGAAGATGCGGACCCGACGGGTCTCTGAACTATGATTCATAAGTTCTTGAGTTCTGGCCAAACAGTGTTTCATCACATCGACATTTCAACGTAAACAGTGTGTCATAGCATCGGCATTTGATCGCAATCGAAAGCTACATAAATTTGATAATATGACAGTCTATATGTTAAAAACAATTCTTATCATGCCGAGAGTTAAATTTTGATATATAAAAAGGGCAGTTACATATGTATGGCAGTTACACCGCGACAGTAAGCAGGAAATCAATCAAAGCCGAAAAGGACAAACACAGTCACAGAAAAGACAAACACAGTCAAAGAAAAGACAAATGCACAACGATCCAAGAGGCTGAATGAGTGAGCGGGAGTTTTCATTGTAATTGAATTTAAATGGTTTTAATTTATTTATATTGTTGTGATGCATTGGCAAGTCTCCGGAAGAGAACAAATATCCCACTTTCATGTTAAATTAGTACATATAGTTATATTTTTGAGTGAGCTAGAAAAGAAATGAGAAGGCAGAAGACTAAGGGGTATGGCCATCCACTTCAAAATTCCCTGAGGAATACAGACAGTCATAAGAAAATCTCTATAATTAATATCATCTTGATATGTATAGAGAGCTTAGAGAAAGTAAGGATAGAGAATGCAGAGTATAGAAGATTGAGGTAGAGAAGATAAGGAAGAGAGGAGCAGAAAGAGATGCTACAGAACAGAGATGATATCTGAGGTAAATCAGCAAACATTTATTTATATAAATTGAGGAAGTTGGAGCTTCCCTATCAAGTTGAAGCTTGATAGCTGTCAGTTGTAGCTGACTGAGGTTGGAGCCTTTTGTAGGTTGGTACCTACAGAAAAACAGTGGTGAGAGGGAGTTGGAGCTTGCCTTTGCATCAGAACAATAATAATATGTGGTTTTCTCCCTTTATGGGTTTCCACTATCATCTACTGTCTCTATGTGTGTTGCTTACATGTTGATATGATCCACTCAATCTGTTTATTTTTTTGCTGCTCTCACAATAAGGTTGATGTCACATTAATTTAATACTTGCTGCTACATTGTAAGACTGTTCACATATTAAGCTATAACTAAGTTTGATGAAAATTTAAAAAGCCAAAGTTTGTGTTAAACTGATTCACCCCCCCTCTCAGTTTAACCAAAGATTCAACAGAGTGGATTGATAAAGATCGAACTGACACGACTCTAAAGGCTTCTAGTTGGGAGAATATTCGACCAACTAGGCTTCTAGAAGTTACTTTTTATTTTTACTTTCTTTTCACGAGGGTGAACAGGTTTTAGTGGTGGACAGAGTGGTGATAACAACGGATAATGGAAGAATAATCAGCGCATGTGCGGGAAAAGGCTAGAAAATTTGCACAGGAAATATTTTAAGGGTTTTACACAACTTTTCTCCAATTTCCAAGACTTGATTCAGGAACATGAGTATTTTTTAACTCTAAGGGAACATGATATGGATGGTGATAGAACCATATGAACAATCAAATGTCATGGTGACAAAATGACGTGTAACAGATTTCCCCCTAAAGTGCGAATTATGAGAAATTTTTTTTGAAGAGTGAAGTTCTTTATGATTCCAAGGATTGGATTGGAGACACCGGTCAAAAATCTGTAAAAAAAATCAATGCAAATATATATCATCGCTAAGGTAGGCATTCTCATACTCAGAGCAAAACTAACTAAGTGTTCTAGTACATATATGATTTCAGTATTACATCAAAAGTAGACACAGTATGGGCGCAACCATATGTCATAAGAAGTATACTATATAATGAATAATAAAACTCCTCACAGCTTGGATGGTCCAAACTAGATCCAGGGTCTTGATTTCCGCTTCTCGAACTAGTATGAATCGATCCATGTGATTGATTATGTCAAGAGTCGAACATGGTAGAAACCACTTGATTACCGGTCAATGATGAGAACCGTTAACAAGTGTGAGAAAAACCATCAATAATGAAAATGGCCCTAAAAGTACTTCAATACAATCTACGAAGTTTGAATGAATGATTTGCAGTTGAAAACCCATAGAATCATTCGATCGAAGGTCGATGATGAAAACCTATTATCGAAGGAGAGAAACCTACCATTAGGCCATGCATCTTTCAAGGTACTGATAGGATTCTAGATTAACTTTCTAGAATGAGTTGATGTCGATAAAAAGTGATCCGTCACAGGAAAGCCTACAACATGGAACCATTAGATCAAGTTTTCAACAAATTTTTTGCAAGGATTGACTCAAGCATGGTCAACGCGAATGGAGACAAATGTTTGCAATGAATGGTAAATTTAAATTTCTCTTGAACACATAACGACACTGTAAATAGATGCCGCAACATTTGGCCTAAATATAATACCTAGAAACCGGCTGAAGACTTTCAATATGGTTTGATTAAATGTTAGACAAAGGATTTCCCAACCTAGGTACAAGTGTAACAAAGTGTCATGTTCAAGAGCGACATGCTCCTTTCTAAAACAAGGACAACAAATGGATTCTTTTTCTCTCTTTTCCCCCCAACATTATTGGCAAGGACCTCTTTATTTTTGTCAATCTTGAGGAGGATAAAATTTTCTTGTTGTGTAAGCTCATCCTTCGGATGAGTCCATCTTAGTATTAAAAACAAACCCTAAGAAGGAGTGGTTTTGCCCTATTGTGATTGACAGGTCTTGTACTGTTTAGTTTTAACGAGTCCAGTATAGGGTTAAATTAGTGTTTTTCGGTTTTAGGGAGTCAGAAGAAAAAAATAAGTAAACTTCATGGTTGTTCTTTTTCGTAAATTTAGTCCCTCAAGCTCGAAAAAGGATAAAATAAAGCAGGAGAGAACTCTATTTACCATGATTAGTCAACGTATACCTTTTACGTAACTAGTCCAATTCAGTCCGAAAAAGGGGTAAAATTATATTGAATAGATGACTGTTCATTTATTTTAACGATTTTGAATAGTCAAGTTCTTGAAGATATTTTATTTTTTAGAGAGTTTCAAAAGGGCTTAAAAGAGGACTCCAGGGTTTCTCTTTTCCATATTTTTTATAGAGCCCGAAAAAGTGATAAAATTCTACACAATGTCAAAATTATTCTTTTCACAAAAATCCTATTTCCTGCACAAAAACTCGGACAATTACGAACATATTCTCTCAAAAAGGAAAAATATTTTGATTTTCAGAATATAACAGAAAGAGTTTTTTCCCAAAATATTCTGGGGCTAATATCAAGAGATCCGACCAACCATTTCGAGAACCGTCCACACCAGGTAATCCACATCATCATTATCTTTGTTTTCATCCATTTAATTTTTTATTTTAAGCTTTCAGGGCATTTCTAGAGGGAAAATATGTTTTAACATCTGCCCTCAGGAGTGCATAGGTTTTGTGTATAACGTGTGTTTGGTCTCAATCTATCCTCCTAAACTGAGCTCATTTAATTGTCAACCAGGATTTGTAAACTGCTGAAGTGAAGTGTACCATATGTACCTAGGTGCTTGTTTCTTAATGCGTTGTGTGTAGTGTTTTGTGATGTTTTTGGTCTTTTGTGATGATTTATGATGTTTTTGGTCTTTTGGTGATTTTTATGTTCACAATGGAAATGTCTAGAAAACTAATAGAAAGGGGTTGGTGGTCAAAACAGAGTTAAGCCTAATGTATGGAATGGCAAATGCAATTGGAAACACTGAAGCAGAATCTGAACTATGACTAAATAAAAGCAAAAGCTTGATAATGACTTTTTAGGCAAATGACACAAACTAAACTTGAGAAATGATCATTAAATATGCAAATCCTCTAACTAAACAGTTAAACACTAATCTTACCATGATGCAACATTTTGTTCTAAGCTCTTCTATTCTATGACTAATTCCTAGTTCTATTTTGCAATTTAATTGAATATCACAGAACCTTTACTCAAAGAGTTATTGGTTTCTTTTTCAAAGTAGTTCTTTTGAGGAAGAGCTCTGTTTATAAAATGATGAGGAGATTGCAGAAATACTTCAGACCTTATAGTGATGTTATCTTTTGTTCATGTGGTTATAGATCAATTATGGATTTCAGAACAAGAAGAAGTTTGTGAATAATGAAGGCTGTCTTGTTAATCCTAACAACTGAAGTAATTTATTGTGCAATGGAAGACAATTTGAATATGAAGTGCAAGTGCAATGAGTTAATTTAAGAATGAACCTAAGATGCCACTAATCTAGAACAATGCTGAACTATAAGTCATCATCAAAATTGAAACAAAGTAACTGAACATGAATTAAATGCAATGAAACTCCGGAGCATTCTAACTATACTAACATGCATTATTCTATGAAGTTACACAATCTGTTTGTTCATAATTAGTGATATTTTGGAAGAGTTCCTTCTTTTGGAAGGGGTAGAACAATTCTGACTGTGTAATTAAGTGCAATTGTAAGCAAATGGACTGAAAGAAAATGAAAAACTAAGTTATCACATCCATACCCTACTCGTCATTATGATGTCTTGGGAAAGCGTTTAAGAGCAAGAACAGAGATGATACGTAGTACAAACACACAACTAAATCATTCATTATCACGGTCATGTCTTGAACTTCTTAAGAATTTCTTGGAAGAGTTTCTTCTTGTGGAAGAGTGATTAGAACAAGTGTAACTGTGATAGTGAATAGTAAAAACTACAACTAAATCCTACAGTACCATAGCTATTCATCATTCATCATTATAATCTGTTGGGAGAGTGTCTTCTTGTGGAAGAGCTAGAATGAATATAACTACAGTAGCTAGTTAAAACAACTATAAATTCAACTCCTAATCCTACAATACTATAGTCATTCAACATTCATCATTATAGTCTTTTGGAAGAGCATCTTCTTGTGGAAGAGTTAGAATGAGTACGACTACAGTAGCTAATTAAAACAACTATTAATTCAAATGCAAAACGTAAAAGGCAGCTAAGAAACTTATCTAATTTACGCAAAATAAATCCGTGCAAGAGGCAGGGGCCCTCTACCACTTGACGGCATTCAACTCCAAATTAAATCACACCTTCAAAATAACTTTGTCTGCTCCATTAACGATGCAATAGTTTGAACATAACACTCTGCGTTTTCAGGAATGTAACACAGAGTTTAAACAAAATCTAGCAGCAAATCTAATATAATATTTCTAACCTAGCTCTCGGTCTCCCAAGAGTTTATAAAGCAAATGCACATAACAATAATTGCAATAATTCAGGAACACTGTCTTTCCTTATCAGAATCACGTTAGGACTCTTTGAAGTGGCTGCGTGAAGAAGAAAAGACATCTGGACTGAGACAGTCCTAATAGAAGTCTTCCTTCCTAAATGTGTTCCCCACGTTCAAAATCATACCCAGAATTCGTTTCTTCCTCCATGATGAGCAACGAACCATGTAGACATGATGTGGATCATGCCCATATGCGGTTTTTCTCAAGAGGCCACCTGGAACATACTCAAACATGAAGGCAGCTGCAGAATCGCCGGTTAGCTACGGAATGTCTGCATTCTGCAGCTAGTTCCAGTCAAAATGCTTAACAATGGCAAAAATCACAAAATTTAACAAGTCAGTCATGTAAATCATTCTAGAAGTAATTTTAACTATATTTATTGATCAATTGGGTCTAAGATAGAAATGGACAAGGGAAAATGAGGTAAAATGAGGTGAAGGAAAGCACAATTTTGAGGCTCAACAACGCGTGCACAAAAACTCACTGTGTAAACTCAGCACCTGCACAGGCACCGTGGGGTTTTGAAAAATATA
This sequence comes from Pinus albicaulis, assembly GCA_034641835.2. Lineage (NCBI taxonomy): Eukaryota > Viridiplantae > Streptophyta > Pinopsida > Pinales > Pinaceae > Pinus > Pinus albicaulis. The sequence goes on along the minus strand of CM076569.1, from coordinate 993,058,530 downwards.
AATCTCTCCATAAAAATGGTTCAAATCTCTCCCAACTGATTTTTAATGAGTAATTTACTGATGTGTGGGTTGACAATCATGTTGGAATGGCGAGAAAGAGAGCATGAACTCGTGGACAATGAATCCATGGATGATCCAGAAATAATGAACTCATTAAAAAATTGTTGCTTGCATAAGTTTTGGGTGATTCAAGGTATGAAAGCACAGGTTGATCTAATGACTTGGCTAGTGAATGCATGGGATGTATGAGAGCAATATTTCATTATCAGAGACTGTCGACTTGTGATCGAGCTGGAGGACATATATTTCCTCACTGGATTTCCTCGTAGAGGGAGGGAAATTCCTTATTTGGGACCAGACCAGGAGGTCTTCCCACTGCTACTTACAAGGCTCAATATTGTAGCCGAGATTCAGAGTTAAAGGACGGTTACATTGATATCAAAACTATTGTGTGATTGGAGCTCAAGACCATAGAACTCACGATTAACATGTTATGTGGGAGTGTAGCTCCGCATGTGGCTACCAAAGCACAAATGCAGACCGCAGTTGAATGTTTTGAGGGAACAACTTTCAATTGGAGTGAAGGAGTTTTGGCTAATATGAAGGGACAACTCATGAGAGCTAAGAATATGTGGAATCTGTGGTTTTTGTCCCAGAGTGGGTTTCCACCTTAAAAATTGTGTGCATTTGTGTTCCTTTTGTTTGTCGCTATCATTGTACAAACACTGATAATAATTGAAGATTAACTAATGCTCTAATTGAAATAAATACCGATTCACCCCTCCTCTCGGTATTTCCAACAATTCTAAGTGTTGAAAAGAAGTCAAAAGAATTTGTGTTGAATGAAGGTGAATTAGAACAAGTATTGGCTATTGCACCTTTTCTTGATAGAGATATTTTGACTGAAGAAGACTTCAAGACTATTTTAAATTTTATTCAGACTCATCCTGAATACCAGTCTCTTGTTACTCCTCAGCAAGAATATATTCCTTTCTCTCCAAATCTATTTGTTGGGTCATCTTCCTCTCATCCACTTGAAGAGACTGTACCTGAAGGTCTTACTTTTAATTTATCTGTTTTCCTTTCTTAGCAAAATAAATATGAATTAACTCCATCCCCTCAAGAGACAACTTTACATTCTGATTCTTCTACTGAAGGAGAAGTCAAGACATCCTCTATTCATATTTTTGAAAGCTCACTCTTCTCAGTTCCAAAGCCTGAAAAATAAGCTCAAGACCCACAATTTTCTATTATCCTAAATCAAAATCAGAATTCACCAATTGTAATTCCTATTTCTCAAATAGCTACATCAATTGTACATCAAAAAAATATGGCTCAGCCTACCCTTACAAGGATGCAACAGATAGTGGCTGTGAGATATTCACCACTTTTTCTCCCTTAACACATGCATGCACTTCCCCAAGGAGATTACTTGAAATATCTTCCAAAATACACTAGAGAGGGAGAAGGAGTTTCTGTTGAAGAAAATTTAGTGGCTTTCTATAGTTATGATGACAATCAAAATATTGAACATGAAGATGTATAGTCAAGAATATTTGTTCAGAGCTTGGATGGTGAAGCTTGAAAATGGTTTAGAAGTTTGGCTCCAAATTTAATTGCATGAATTGATGAATTAGAAGAAATATTTGTGAAGCATTGGGGTGATTCGAAAATACTATGTTTATTATCTTACATAATTTGGAACTCTAAAGAAAAAGGCAGATGAGTCTTTAGCTGATTTTACTTAGAGGTTTAATAATATTTATCATAAAATTCCTAAAGAAATTAAACCTACTGAAACCACAACTATGATAAATTTTGCAATTGCTTTAGATTATGAGTTTGCTTTATGGTTGAGGGTTGAAAAAGTATAGACATTGACAACTATGCAAGACTTTGAAATTGGAGTGCATTCTAATCTGATGGCTTCTAATAAATTAAAAATGGAGGAAGAAAAGGCGGAAAAAGATAAAAAGAAGATGAAAGAATAAAATCCTTCTTCTTCCAAGTCTCTTTCAGTAGAAGAAAAGATCGATCAAATTCCAATTTGATCAAGGAACTTGCCTCTAAGATGTTAAAATTAGAGGTAGAAAATAAACCAGCTGCTAGAGCCAATCAAAATGAAGCTAATAGAAATGAAGCTCCCTTTAGGAGTCCTTTTCAACCTCAAAAAATCCTACAACGCCCAAGGAGGAATGTTGATGATCAAAATGTTCAGCCTCCTTTGAATAATTTTGTTGAAGAATAACAACAAGGAAATGAGGAAGAAAATGAAGAAATAAACCATGTGGGAGGAACTTCATATTCAATATGTTTGACATTGCAGAAATATGAAGATAAATCAAGAATTTGTTTGTTTTCTGATGATATGAATGCTCAAATTTATGCACAGAATGATAAAAAACAACAAGAAGTTCAAAATAGAAATTACCCTTTGAGGTCAAAAGGTCTTGTTCAGCCGCCTAAAAAAAATCAGATTCAGATAAACAAGTTGCTAAACAGAATGCCAAGGTAAATGAGGTTCCTCCACCTCAAAATTCTGCCCCAATTGTTGAAATTACTACAGAAAATAAGGAATTAGGTCCAATTTATTTTAGTTTCAAATATGAATTGAATAAAATCAAAATTCCAATCCCACTATTGGAATTATTGAAAAATCTAGCATATAAAGAGTCTTTTAAGAGTCTGTTGCAGCCTCCTCTCACTACTGATGCAGTCAACCTTGAGGATGAGCATCCCACTATTTATCTAGGTTGTCATGTCCAAGACCAAAATGATGATAACTCGCCATATGTTTACCTATCACTTAACATACATGACAAATTGCTGCATAATTGTCTGTTAGATCCTGGATCTTCCCACAATCTTGGGCCAAATAAAGTGATGGATGAATTGGGATTAGAAATCACCAAGAAATACCATGACCTTTACACCTTTGAATCCAAAAAATTCAACTGTCTAGGAGTGATTAAGGATTTGGTGGTTTCCCTTACCCAGCTGCTTATGAAGATTTTGGTGATGGACATTGTGGTTGTTAACATTCCTTCTAGATTTGGGATGTTACTTTCCAGATCTTGGTCTAAGAAATTGGGAGGTACCCTTCAGATGGACATGTCGTATGCTACCATCCCAGTATTTGGAGGGTAATTCATAAGGTTGTATAGGGAAACTCAAATGGCCTACATCATTAGTGATCAGGACAATACATTAAACCATCCCATATATGCTGAAGAAAAAGAACTGGGGTCATCAATTTTTCACCTTTCTGCTGACGAAAATGATTTCCAGCCTGAATTAAGTGAAAAACAACACTTTCAAAGTGAAAATGAGCAGAATTAAGAAGGAGGACATATCTGGAAATTGTACTTTTATGGAGCCTCTTCAAGAGAAGGATCAGAAGCCAGTGTAGTCCTCATTTCTCGTACTCATCATAAGGTGACCATATCATACAAACTGCAATTTAATACCACTAACAACACTGCTGAGTATGAAGCACTTGTGCTGGGTATGGAAGCATCGAAATATTTGGGAGCAAAACAACTAATTTCCTTTGGTGATTTAGAGTTGGTGATTAAGCATGTGAGAAATAATTACCAAGTGAAAAATTCCAAATTGAAGAATTAAATGAATGAAGTCTGGGATTTGATTGAACATTACTTTTCAGCATTTAATATAAATTTTGTTACTAGTGAAGAAAATAAAATTGTTGATTCACTAGATATTGCTGCTAGTAATTTCAAAGTTCCTCTAGATGTCAAGGCAGTCTATGATGTTCAAATAAAAAATAGATCTTTAATTCCTAATAACATCAAGCACTCACAAGTATTTAAAGATGACAGGGAGATTCAGAAATTTTTGGAGTGTGTAGAAGAGTTTGTAGACATACAAATTGATGATGAGCATGAAATTGTTGAAAACCAAAATAGCATCCCTTATAAGAAAACTATGGCTGGGAAAAACAATATAGATTTGAAAAATAACTTTATTCCTAAGGGTTTAGTTCCTTTAGAAAGGCTGTTTGATAATAATGATGTTTTTCTCAAGATTGAAAGCAAGGTTGATGGAGAGAGTACAATAGAATGTAATATTGGTACAGAAAATTAGCCAAAATTAGTTAAAGTGTCCAAATTCCTTCCTCTGGAAACCATAACAAAATATATCAAACTGATGAAGGAATTTGCTGATATTTTTGCATGGTCTTATAGTTAGTTGAAAACTTATGATAAGATCATAATGGAGCACAATATCCTTTTGAAAACAAATGCAAAGCATGTAGCACAAAAAATCAGAAATATAAATCCCATGCTACTCCCAATCATTGAGAAATAAATAAAAAAATTATGGGAAGCAAAGATTATTCTTCCTTTGAGATTTTCTAACTTGGTAGCTAATGTAGGCCCAGTCCAGAAAAAGAATGGAGAAATAAGAATTTGTGTTGATTTTCTCAGCCTAAACCGATGCTCCTTGAAAGATAACTATCCACTACCCAAGATGGATTTTATCTTGCAAAAGGTTGTAGGATCCAAAATAATGTCAATGATTGATGGATTTTCAGGCTATAATCAGATTTTAGTTGATAAGAAAGATAGAGAAAAGAAAACATTTACCACACCTTGGGGCACATTCACGTACAATAAAATGCCATTTGTTTTGTTGAATGCAGGTGCAACCTTTCAAAGGGAAATGGATATTTCCTTTGTGGGATAAAAGGACATATTTGTGGTCATCTGTTTGGAAGACATCACAGTATATTCAAAATCTAATGAAGACCACTTAAAACATCTGAGGCAATTTTTTGACAAATGCAGAAATTTCGGTTTGTCCTTAAACCCAAAAAATTCATCTTTTGTTGTCCAAAAAGGTAAATTATTGGGACATATTGTAACATAAAGCGGCATCTGTATTGATCCGGTAAGAGTAGAAGCTATTCAGAATATTGGTTTTCCAAGAAATAAGAAGGAATTGCAGTCATTTTTAGGGAAAATCAATTTTTTGAGGTGTTTTGTTCCTAATTTTGCAGATCTGATCAAACATATAAATGTTTTGCTGAAAAAAATGCAGAATTTAAGTGGCGATATGAAGCAAAGAATTCTTTTTCAGCAATTAAGTCCTCCTTGAATAAAGCACCAGTTTTGATTAGTCCTGATTTTGAAAAGGATTTTCTAATTTTTTCATATGCTTAAGAAGAAACAATTGCAACTGTCTTATTACAGAATAATAAGGAGGGTTTGGAGCATCCAATTTCATTTTTCAGTCGTGCTTTAAGGGATGCTGAATTAAAGCACATCTTGACTGAAAAACAAGCATATACACTAGTTAAGGCTTTGAAGTATTTTCGAGTTTATGTGCTGCATTAAAAAAAAATTGCTTGTATGACTGGTATCACTGTTAAAGATGTGTTGTTGCAGCTATATGTAGATGGAAGGAGAGGACGATGACTGACCAAGATTCTGGAATTTGATGTTGAAATCAAACCAACTAAATTGATAAAGGTTCAGGGCTTGGATCGCTTGATCGCTGAATCTAACTGCAAAGCTTTAAATTTGAATGTAGAGGCAGCTGAAGGAGAAGATGGAGAAGGTATTGCTAATTATCCTGAAATATTTAATTTAGATTGGTACAAGGATACAGTTTACTTCTTGTTAAATTTCAATTGTCCACCTAATGGAGAAATCTAAAAGAAGAGCTTTTAAATTGAGAGTTGTGAATTATTTCATTTGGAAGACCATATTTACTGGAAAGATCTTGTTGGAGTATTTTTAAGATGTGTAGATGAAGCAGAATCCTAGGAGATTATGATAGAAATACATGCAGGAGTGTGTGGAGGGCATTTATTTTGGAGAGCCACTGCAAACAAAATATTAAGAGCTCGCTATTATTGGCCAACTCTTTTCTCTGGTGTCTTTTCCAAAGTCAGGAGCTATGTTGAATGTGAGAAATTAGTTGGTAAACATAAATTGCTACCATTGCCTCTCATTCCTATTTCAGTAGATGTTCCTTTCCAGTAGTGGGGGCTAGACTTCATCGGTGAAATTCATCCACCTTCATCAGGAAAACATAGATGGATTCTTACAACTACAGACTATTTCACTAAATGGATTGAAGTTGTACCAACCATAAATGCTACTAATACAATAATTATTAAATTTCTGTTGGAAAATATTATGTCAAGGTTTGGTTGTCCACAGAAATTAGTAACTGAGAATGCATTGGCCTTTAAGTCCACCAAAATGTACAACTTTTTTCAGCAATATGGTATTGAATTGAATCATTCCACACCTTATTACCCTCAAGGTAATGGTTTGGATGATTCATTAATAAAATTTTGTTAAGGATTATTAAGAAAATGCTGCCTGAAAATAAGAGGAATTGGGACACTCAGCTGATACATGCTCTGTGGGCAGATAGAGTAAGTGGTAAAAAATCAATTGGAATATCTCCAATTCATCTTGTATATGGTATAGAAGCTGTAATGCCTTTGAAATTAGCTCTTCCTGTGATAAAATTCCTAGAAGATGAAGTTGATCATGAAAACCTAGTCCAAAGGAGAATGCTGCAGTTGATAGAGGCACACCAAATCAAAGAATCAATGCTGGAAAAAGTTTAGAAGTATTAGGCTAAAGTCAAATATTTTTTTGATAAAAGGTAAAATCAGTAGTTGTTTCAGGAGAATGATTTGGTGTTGCGTTGGGATGCAAGGAGAGAAGACCATGGAAAACATGGTAAGTTCAACAATCTGTGGTTTGAGCCATATAGAATTTCCAAAGTTTTGGAGAATAATACTTTTCTGCTCAAACATCTAGATGATGATCAACTGACTGGAGGCCCAGCCAATTGTAATTTTCTTAAAAATGTATTTATTTAGTAAAGTTATTTGAGTCACTCCATTGTAAATATCTTGTGTGATGTGTCAATAAAATCCATGCCCAATGGTACTTATTTCTATATATATGGTGAATCTTGAGTCCAGTATGTCAATGGTCAATCCTAGTCACTATTTTTACGAAGTCTTCTAAGTTTCAAGAGTTTTTGAGGCACTGAGTCTACAGTCCTTGAAGTCTCACAGGGAGGACTTCATCCCCAATAGGAGCCACTATTAGCACTGAAAATGTTAATGGTTTAATCACCATTGTGTTACTGTTCTCAAATTTTTATTGTGTCTCAGTCCATGTCCAAAGTTTGAGTCTTTTCCAATAAAAGTTAAAAAAGAGTCCCAACATCAAGGTATTTTTAAGTGAATAGGTCTCATAATGTTTTAGAGTCATAAAATAAGTTAAAATATTTGTTTTGGATTATTTTAGTGTTGAAGGTTAGTCGATGTTTGGGTAATAAAATTGCAGTCATCTAGTCTGGAATAATAGCTACTTTTGTTGCAATTGTTTTTTCAAAACAGTAAAGGGTAGCTATTTCTCAGAAATTGAAGTCATATATTCCACACAGTGAAAAGCGCAGATATTTCACTGAGACTTTGGTTATCTCATAAAAGAGGCAATGGGTAAATAGGTAATTAGTTTTCGAAGCAGGAAAATTAAGGCTTCGTGGCAACCAGAGTTCTATAAAATCAAAGTGTAGCTAGAAGAAAACAGCTTAACCAATAGAGTGGGAGATCCAGAGAAGAGTAGCAGACAATATTTAAAGGAAGTTGGCCGATAAATAGACTAAGGAATGAAGCAACAGAGAAGAACCGTGTGCAAAAGTAACGGATGGCCATGATCTAATCGCAAATCCAAAGGGGAGCAGACCAACGGCTGAGATTAAATCACACATGGAGCGACTTCGCATAACGCAGTTTTTAAAGTTTATTGTTAAGTCAAATCGCATGGTATGTTAAGTGATTTTCGATGCGATGAGGTGAAGAGAGAGAAAGGAAGACCTTCATATCTAGGCGCAGATCAACGATGGAGATTAAAGCACAAATGAAGCGATTTCGCAAATCGCAATTTTTAAAGTTCATTGTTAAAGCGATAGCATGGTATGTTAAGTGATTTGCGATGCGATGAGGCGAGGGGCACGTGTCAGCGTAGCGCACTAGCGCGATTTCGCAAATCACAGAGTTTAAGGTTTAACTGTTATCAGTGTAGAGTTAAAATTGTGGGCGGTCGATTTGCAATTGATTCCTATTGGTCAACTAGTTGTGGGGCCCTAGAACCGCAATTCCGCGTGTATGCATATTGTTTGGGAGTAATTGCGATTTTTTCTTAAGTTCCTATAAAGTGATTGTTGTTTATTGCATGCATATGTATGTTTATAAAACTCCTGATGCATGATCTGTGATCGGTCCCATTTCTCTGCCATGTCACCTCCACTCCCATCGCACATCACGCTTCGCCATTTTCAACATTTAACTCCCACATTTCACAATAAAAATTTTGATGTGTGATCTACGATCGGTCCCACTTCTTCACCACGTCACCACCCCCCCCTCGCTTATCATTCATTCCACTCCATGTCTCCTCTATTAATTAAACCTATTTCAAAGGATTTTCTTTGTAATTTCTCATAAAATGAAACTTCATCATTCTATCCAAAAGTTTGCAGTTTCTTCCATTACAAAGGGTTTTCAACCAAAAAAAGAGAAAGAAATAGTGGAACAACATCAGAATTTGTCTCAAACAGGTTTCTACCACTACTCTCAGTACCAGCACGTTTTTACCAGACACCTGACAACATTCAAGGAACACCCACACACCATTTTCACTGTTGTTTGCACTTTTTATGGAGTTGGTTGCACCAGAATGGAAGAGGAGTCTTCCCATAAAACTGTCACATGATAAAAACCACTTCAAATTGTTAGCCTTAATGTTGTTATTTTCATTATGTCATATCACTATGTATTAAAGTTTTAGATAAGCCTCACCTCTTACACGAGGTTGTAATGAATTTTGAAATATATTTACCTTTTTTTGTGGAAGATGACAGTATCATATTTTGTATATATATGACAAACCGATATGAAGTCAGGGTTGGTTGGTGTTTATTGAATTTTGACTTATATGAACTGTAATTTTTTTGTGAATGAAATGGAATGATACTACTGAGGAATTATTACCAATTTGTTGTGTGTATTGTCTACTTTATTTGTGTTTCCATATCTCCTTTCTTCTAGTTCCAGTTTGCAAATCATCATACTATTATGTGTTTTTATTAGTCTCTTACGCATGTTATGTGTTTTATCAGGTTTTGTTAGTCTCACACAGTGAACATTCCTGATAAAATATATGTTACAACAGTGGAAGAGCATCACTCATGATAGTTATTCTTCATGATATTTCAGTGAGAGTCTTGTCAGACTAAAAATAACTTTCTCTCAATGGAATATTTTCAAACTGCTACTTTTGTCAATTTCTACTAAATCACTATATTTCTGTTTTACAGGCCTAATGATTCCCCTCTCATCTTTCAATTTCCTCTCATCATAGACTACAAACTTGCACCTTGCTACCACATCAATTTACAATACCCTCTTTAGTAGAACTATGGATTTGACCGAAATATCTCTTTAGTGAATCAAATTTTATACCATCTTCCAATCCCATAAAAAAAAACATTAAACATTAGGGGAATTTTGAGGTCTAAAATGGGCCTCCTAAGGAAATAATAAAATAATAACTAAACCAATAAAATAATATTTATGAATTTTCAATTCACTTTTTCTACCACAATCCATGTAACCATAGTTAAATTCAATTCAAAAGTTGTACCAAAATAAAATTAATAAAAAAATTGTATTGATGTGACTATAAATAAGAATGAGTTTTTCAAGAAAAAGTCATTATCATTAAACAACTAATGCATTTGTCCTTTGTACTTAAATAACTTAAAATAAAATATAAATATAAATTTATAAATTCTTAATTATATTATATGCTATTAATTAAAATTTATATTATTTAAATTGTATAATAACATGTAATTAATATACCATATAAAAATAATATAATATAATATAATACAATAAATGTATAGGGATATGCATTGTTTCTTTCAAGAAATATGAAATGAAAATAATATATTTTTATTCAAAAAGTGTGAAATGACATTTATTATGAGTACTTTACTTGACTTTAAAAGTACTTAGAACACTACCATGATTAACCATGAGTTTTTATCCACCATTGAGAATGTGACAAGTAAGTACCTTTAACTCAAGAAATGCCACCTCAACCATTAGGGATAATGTCATCTCCTAAAATATGATTGGTTCTCATAAAGTGAATTTTGATTGTACATTTTCCTTAGGAGGCCCATTTTAGACCTCAAAATTCCCCTAATGATTGCCTTAGAGTTTAAGATGTGTCTAGTCAGGCACTTGCGGCAGTCCAAGTGCTTATTCCAGTGCCAACACAATGATTAGAAGAATGGGAGAAAGATAGTGGGTCTGTAGGACATAAATCCACTGCTGGGAGGAAAAAATGACACAAATTCCATATCTAAAATGTATATTGAAAGAATGCTTTTAAAAGACTTACAAGAGTCTCACTTTACATTTAAATAATCCCATTACAAGGAATTATTCTAACTAACATGACCTCATGAATCAGGAATTATTGGTGAGTCAAGACTGACAAAGACATTAACATGCATGCTAGATCAAAAGACTTATAAAAACATGAAACGAGGTTTAATTCCACCTCAAGGAATTCTTATGAACAATCTTCAATTCATACTGCATCAGGAAAGCTTGGAACAAGACTTACAAAAACAGATCCATATGACTCGGAGGTTCACAAGACTTATAAAACATAAGATAGAAATTTTATGATAAATCTGGCAAGACAGATAAAGTATGTAAAAACAGAAGGGAAAACAATACACACACCATATGATTTTGTGAATCCTCAAGAATGTAACTGGAATATATTATGTGTTAAAAAATAAATAGCTTCACGAATAGCATGAAGATCAACAACAAGGCTATGGCACTAAGCCTTGTGCCACCAACCATCTCCTCCCCCCCTCTATTACATAGAAATCAACTCTTAAATAGAGTTGCACAAAACAAACTGCTGCTAAATTTTAGGAATGAAAGTAAATAAAAAAAACTAAAAATAGTAAACAAATTAAACTATTTCATGAATTTAGAACTGCTGAATGGTTCGAGGCTTAAAAATATAAAGCATGAAACTGTTTGACTGCCACATAAGCTTATTTCTACCACCTGCCCTAATTGTCTTCACTATTGCAAGAAACGTGAAACTGATTGCCACCTACACCAATTATTCCCTTAAAATCTAGAAAGTATTCCATGAAATGCTACTTATGCTCTTCCTCGGAATCTAGGTCAAAGTTTCCACCTAACCAACCCCTAAATCTGTTGCATTCAAATTTCTGGGAAAATAGCTACTTGCTGGGTTTGCTGATAAAACTAGATTTTCTGTAAAAGGCAGTTATTTCCTACTAATGACTAAAAATATTCCGAAATAGTAAACTATGAGGCTCAATCTCTACAGAAAAACTAAGCATGATAATAAAATTTTGCTAGCAGAATGGTCTTCAAAAATTAAAACCAAAACATGAGACATAAAAAAAACCCTTTAGGTAATTCTTGTTATAGCTTCTCTTCTTCTTTGTAGTCCGGTACTACTGCCATATCATCAGAGTTCCGTAGAAACGCCCTTTTCCAACTCAGCCTCTTATGCTCGGGCTCTTTGCATGAATCTTCAGTCCTGGTAGCTTTAGCGAATTTTAAAGCATAAAGCCCTTTATTCCTTTAATAATTGGCAGAAATTCCCTTTCTTTGATAAATGATGGAAAACCTTTGACTTGGTGGCTATCCAAGTCCTTCTGCCACACTTAGCCCTTTTCCTCATAAAACAACGAAAAAACCTCATGCACCCAGACTTGAAAACTTTTAGGCTTCAACATTGACCCACATTGCGCCCGCACCAATATCGCAAATTGCAATATTTAAAGTTTATCTCACATCGCAAGGTTTGGGTTCAGGGAAATGAGGTAAGTGCTAAAACTTGCAAAGTGCGATGAGCGGGGAATGACATGATGCAGCAAAGAGGTGGGCCCGCCCATAGCCCACAGATCAATGCTTTTGTTGTGAGCGGCGAGGAGGTAAATGTTAAAATCTACAAAGTGCGAAGCACGATGGGCGGAAATGACGTGGCAAGGAAATGTGGGTCCCTTTGATATCACATCGCAACATAGAAACCTTAACTTGCGACAACTTAGCAATAAACATAAAAATTTCCAATTTGATGTGCAATCAGTGGTGGGGAAAGGGTGACATGGCGAGAAGGGTCCCACTATATGGAAATTGGGGAAAAGGAAAGGAAGAGGTGAATGGAAAAGGTAAGTAATGTCGCAAACTTGCGATGCGAAAAGGTGATGGACCCCATTGCAGGCTTTTAAAAGCGGACAAGCGAAAATTTAGTTAAGTAATGGTAATATGGTAAAGGTCGCCCAAACAATAATATAAATGATTTCAAAGAATTTGAGGCGTAAAAAAGGGCAATATGGGTCCCACTAATCATGCAAATCACACTTCGGAGGGTTTTTTAGGAGATGACAATTGTGATATGTATGTAGTTTGGATCTGTGAAACGCCGATTGTGATGAAAGGTAAGGGTTTCCATATGTTTGAGTGCGGAAAGTGACATATACAATAAAATATATGTAACATATGATATGTATCAAAGGCTGGATGTGGGGGTCGGAGCTGCGGTAAATGACATAAGTGGTAAGTTTTAAGGGATATATGATACAACTATTAGTGGGTGGGTAGAGCTACTTTTTCTAACTAGAAAATTTGAAATTTAATAGTTAAAAAGGGGTTTCGAAAGAATTGAACCATAAGGATCTAGAGGCAAAAAAATTATGGAGAGGGCAGCTTTGAAAGGAATCAAAACCAGTGCTAATAGAATGGTTGACTCTGCAAAAATTAACCTACAAAAGGTTGGCTTGTTTGAACTATAGCTGCACTAGGTTGTCCTACAGAGGTTTGAATAGTAGATTGAAATGCAGGTCCAGTTTGATGAGAATTAACTTGAGGGATTGCATGTGTAATAGTTGATGCAGTCTGTTAGCACTGAAAATGTTAATGGTGTAATCGCCACTGTGTCAATGTTTTCAATTTTTTTTTATGTCCTAGTCCATGTCCAAAGTTTGATTAATTTCCAATAAAGGTTAAAAAGAGTCCCAACATCAAGGTATTTTTAAGTGAATAGGTGTCATAGTGTTTTAGAGTCCTAAAATAAGTTAAAATCTCTATTTTGACTTATGTTAGTGTTGAAGGTTAGTCGTTGTTTGGGTAATAAATTTGCAATCATATGGTCTTGAATAATAGCTACCTTTGTTGCAATTTCATTGTCAAAACAGTAACGCATTAAAAGGGCAGCTATTTCTCAGAAATGAAATTCATATATTCCACATAGTGAAAAGCATAGTTATTTCACTGATATTTTGGTTATCTCAATAAAGAGGCTACAGGTAAACAAAGACCACTCCTCCAACAAGCAGTTTCAGTTTTCAAAGCAGACAAATCAAGGCTTCATGGACAATGTTGCAACCAGAGTTCTTTAAAATAAAAGCATTGCCTGAAGAAAATAGATTGACCAGCAAAGTGGGAGATCCGGAGAAGAGCGAGCAGTGAAGACCGTTAGATCTAGGTGCAGATGAATGATGGAGGTTAAATCGCAAACAGAGTTATTTCACAAATCGACAATTATTATATTTATGTTTTAATACTTCATAAGTTAAATGATATATCCTACGATGCAGGGATGAGGGTGGCCACGTGTCGGCACAACGCTCCAGTGCATATCACATATGACACAAGATAACATTAACGGAGGAGAGGTAATTCCTTAAAACTTTCGATGTAAGATTTGCGGGTGACCACACTGTTTGTTATGCCACATAACCCCCGTTCTCATCGCACATGACACTTCACCAGTTTTAACATTTAACTCCTGCATTTCATAATAAAACTTTCGATGCGTGATCTGTGATCGGTCCCCCTTATTTGCGATGACATCACCACACTGAAAAATCACATTTTTTCCCATTTGTGTCTAAATTTTAAATGCTCCAATCTCGATTTGCGATTTTGATATATGTCTAAAAATTTTTCTCTCCCCCCCCCCCCTTTTTCATTCATTCCGCTCCATGTCTCCCTTATCAATTAAAACTTTTTCAAAGGGTTTCTTTGTAATTTCTCATAAAATGAACCTCCGCCATTCTATCCAAAAAGTTTCAGGTTTTCCCCCATTACAAATGGTTTTCCACCAAAAAAGGAGGGGAACAATGGAAAAGCAGTAGAGTTTCTCTTAAACAATTTTCTACCACTACTCTCAATATCAGCACGTTTCTACCAGGCACCAGGCAACATTCAAGGAATATCCACACACCATTTTCACTGTTGTTTACACTTTTTATGGAGTTGGTTGTGCCAGAATAGAAGATGAGTCTTCCCATAAACTTCCACATCATAAAAACCACTTCGAATTGTTGGCCTTGATGTTGCTATTTTCATTATGTCATGGAACTTTGTATTAAAGTTTTAGGATAAGCCTCATCTCTTGCACAAGATCGTAATAACTTTTGGGAACATGTTTCCTCCTTTTGTGGAGATGACAGTTTATTATTTTTGTATATATATGATAAACTGTTAAGTAAAAAGGGTTGGTTGGTGGTTTTAGAATTTTGACTCATGTGATTTGTAATCTTTTTTGTGAATGAAATGGAATGATACTATTGAGGACTTATTACCAATTTTTTGTTTGTATTTTCTACTTTACTTGTGTTTCCATATATCCTTTCTTTCAATTCCAGTTTGCAAACCATTATATTGTTATGTGTTTTTATTATCCTATTAAAAATTTTACATGTTTTATCAGTTTTTATTAGTCTCACATTGTGAGAATTCCTAGTAAAATATATGTTATAACAATGGAAGAGCATCACTCATGATAGTTATTCTTCATGTTATTTAAGTGAGAATATTGTCAGACTAGAAATAAATTTCTCTCAATGGATTATTTTCAAATTTCTGCTGTTGTGATTTTCTACCAAATGCAGTAGAGTTTTGTTTTACAGACCTACTGTTTCCTCTCTCATATTATAGTTTCCTCTCCTCATAGGCTACAAACTTGCACCCTGCTACCACATCAAGTTACAATACCCTTATTAGTAGAAATGTGGATTTGAATGAAATCTCTTTTCAGTGAATCAGAATTTATACCACCTACCAATCCCATAAAACAAATAATTTAATTGGCCTTAGATTTTAAGATGTGTCTGGTCATGCGCTTTCTGCAGTCCAAGTGCTGAATCTAGTGGCAACATCTTTTGGTGCATCTGCCGGGAGACGAAGGCCTTGTAACGAAGTATTCTCCCGAGTGTATTGTTATGAATTTCTAATAATCAGTTCTTGATGGTGAACAATAATTGGTGACCTGAAGAAGACTGCAAAGTTGTTCACCTGGCGACTCCATAAAGAGGAAGAGGGGTTTCAAGCCCTCCTTATACAAGGAGGAATCAAAGATCTCTAATTGTGACTCCAGTTGATGACCTAGAGAAAATCATCAAAGATGCTAAAGGAAAACAGAGATCAGTTGAAGCCACATCTCAGTCAGTGAAGAAGGTACAAAAAAATTACGTTCCAAAGAAAAAGGTACCTTCATATGCTTTAGAATCAAAAGAGGTTTTAGTTTCAAAAGATTATGTTGAAAAATCTCAAGTTGAAGTTACTCCCCTAGAAAATAAAGTGGATGTTGTTAACCTAGGCTCAGCTGAAAGTTTTTCTTACTCATCGCCTAGTAAATCTGAAATAAGTATTGTTCTAGTCAAAGAGGAAGAAACTGAATTTATAAGTGTTGAAAATAAATCAAAAGAGTTTGTGTTGATTGAAGGGGATTTAGAACAAGTATTGGCTACTGCACCTTTTCTTGATAGGGATATTTTGACCGAAGAAGACTTCAAGGCTGTTTTAAATTTCCTTCAGACTCATCCTGAATACCAGTCTCTTATCACCACTCATCAATAGTATTTTCCTTTTTCTCCAAATCCAATTGTTGGGTCATCTTCCTCTCATCCTTTGAAGAGTCTGTACCTGAAAGTATTACTTTTAACTTATCTGATTCCCTTGCTCAGAAAAATAAATATGAATTAACTCCATCCCCACAAGAGACAAATTTATATTTTGATTCTTCTTTTGGAGGAGAAGTCAACACATATTTTGTTCATATTTTTGAAAACCCACTCTTTTCAGTTCCAAAGCTTGAAAAATCAGCTCAAGATCCCCAATTTTTTGTTGTCCTAAATCAGAATCAGAATTCACCCATTGTAATTCCTATTTCTCAAACAGCTACATCAACTGCACATCATCAAAATATGGCTCAGCCTGCCCTTACAAGGATGCAACAGATAGTGGCTGCCATATATGCACCACTTGTTCTCCCTCAACCCTTACATCCACTTCCCCAGGGAGATTACTTGAAATATCTTCCAAAATACACTAGGGAGGGAGAAAGAGTTTCTGCTAAGGAACATTTAGTGGCTTTCTATAGTTATGCTGAAAATCAAAATATTGAACACGAAGATGTATGGTCAAGACTCTTCGTTCAGAAATTGGACAGTGAAGCTCTAAAGTGGTTTATAAGTTTGGCTCCAAATTCAATAACAGGAATTGATGAATTAGAAGAGATATTTGTGAAGCGTTGGGGTGATAGGAAAGACTATGTCTATTATCTTACATAATTTGGAACTCTAAAGAAGAAGGCAAATGAATCATTAGTTGATTTTAATAAGAGGTTTAATAAGTTTTATCAGAAAATTCCTGAAGAAATTAAACCCACTGATACTACAACTATGATAAATTTTGCAAATGATTTAGATTCTGAGTTTTCCTTATGGTTAAGGGCTAAAAAAGCACAAACACTGACAAGTATGTAGGAGGTTGCAATTGGAGTGCAGTCTAATCTTATGGATTCTAATAAATTAAAAATGGGGGAAGAAAAGGAAACAAAAGACAAAAAGAAGATGAAAGAAGAAAATCCTTCTTCTTCTAAGTCTCTTTCAGCAGAAGAAAAAATCGATCAAATGTCCAATTTGATCAAGGAACTTGCCTCTAATATTTCAAAATTAGAGGTAGAAAATAAACCAGCTGCTAAAGCCAATCAAACTGAAGCTAATATAAATCAGGCTCCCTTCAGGAGGCATTTTCAGTCTCAACAAATCCTACAGCACTCAAGGAGGAATGTTGATGATCAAAATGTTTAGCCTTCTTTTAAATAACTTTGCTGAAGAAGAACAACAAGTAAATGAGGAAGAAAATGGAGAAATAAACCTTGTGGGAGAAACTTCATAGTCAACATGTTTTACAATGCAGGAATATGAAGATAGACCAAGGTTTTGTTTGTATTCTGATTATATGAATGCTCAAATTTATGAACAAAATGATAAAAAACAACATGAAGTTCAAAACAAAAAGTACCCTTTGAGGTCTAAAGGTCCTCTTCAACAGCCTCAACAAAAATCAGATTCAGATAAACAAGATGCTAAATAGAAGGCCAAGGTAAATGAGGTTCCTCTACCTCAAAATTATGCTCCAATTATCAAAATTACTACAGAAAATAAGGAATTAGTTCCAATTTATTTCAGTTTCAAATCTAAATTGAATAAAATCAAAATTCCAGTCCCACTACTGGAATTATTGAAAAATCTAGCATATAAAGAGTTTCAAAAGTCTGCTACAACCTCCTCTCACTCCTGATTCAGTCAACCTTGAGGATGAGCATCCCACTATTTATCTAGGTTGTCATGCCCAAGACCAAAATGATGATAACTCACCACGTTTCTACCTATCACTTAACATTCATGTTAAATTGCTGCATAATTTTCTGTTAGATTCTGGAGCTTCCCACAATCTCATGCCAAAGAAAGTGATGGATGAATTGGGATTATAGATCACCAATAAATACCATGAGATCTACACTTTTGACTTCAAAAAAGTCAAGTGTCTAGGAGTGATTAAAGACTTGTTTGTTTCCCTTACCTAACTACTTATGAAGAGATTAGTGATGGACATTAGGGTTGCTGACATTCCTTCCAGATTTGGGATGTTACTTTCCAGATATTGGTCTAAGAAAATGGGAGGTACCCTTCAGATGGACATGACATCTGTTACCATCCTGGTGTTTGGAAGGGAATTCAGAAGAATGTATAGAGAAACCCAAATGGCCTACATCATTAGTGATCAGCACAATCCATCTAACCATCCCATATATGCCGTCAATTCTACACCTTGTTGTTGAAGATAATGATTTCCAGTCTAAAATAAGTGAAAAACAACACTTTCAAGGTGAAAATTAGCACCATTAAGAAGAAGGAAAGATCTAGAAATTGTACTTTGATGGAGGCTCATCAAGAGAAGGATCGGGAGCCGGTGTAGTCCTCATTTCACCTACTCAGCAGAAGGTGACCATTTCATACAAATTGCAATTTGATACCACTAATAATACTACTGAGTATGAATCACTTGTGTTGGGTATGAAGGCAGTGAAATATTTGGTAGCAGAATAGCTAATTGCCTTTGGTGGTTCAAAGTTGGTGATTAAGCAGGTGAGAAACAATTACCAAGTGAAAAATTCCAAATTGAATAATTATAGGAATGAAGTCTGAGATTTGATTAAGCATTACTTTTCAACATTTAATATAATTTTTTTCACTAGAGAAGAACATCAAATTGCTGACTCACTAGCTATTGTTGCTAGTAATTTCAAAGTTCCTCTAGATGTCAAGGAATCCTATGATGTTCAAATAAAAAACATACCTTCAATTCCTGATAACATCAAGCACTGGAAAGTATTTGAGGATGACAGGGAGATTCAAAAAATTTTAGAGTGTGTAGAAGAGTTTGTAGACTTACAAATTGATGATGAGCAGGAGACTGTTGAAAACCAAAATAGCAGCCCTTGTAAGAAAACTATGGCTGGGAAAAACATTATAGATCTAAAAACTAAATTTATTCCTAAGGGTTTAGTTCCTTTAGAAAGCATGTTTGATTATAATTATGTTTTTCTCAAACCTGAAAGTAAAGTTGATGGAGAGAGTATAATAGAATGTAACATTGGTACAGAAGATCAACCAATATTATTCAAGGTGTCAAAATTCCTTTCTCTTGAAACCAGAACTAAATATATCAAACTAATGAAAGAATTTACTGATATTTTTGCATGGTATTATAGTGAGCTGAAAAATTATGATAGGAACATAATGGAGCAAAATATCCCTTTGAAAATAGGTGCAAAGCCTATAGCACAAAAAATCAGACACATCAATCCCATGCTGCTCCCAATCACTGAGAAAGAAATCAGAAAATTATGGGAAGCAAAGATCATTTTTCCTTTGATATTTTCTAACTAGGTTGCTAATATAGTTCTAGTCTGGAAAAATAATGGAGAGATAAGGATTTGTGTCGATTTTCGCAACCTGAACTGGTGTTCAATGAAAGATAACTATCCACTACCCAAGATGGATTATATCTTGCAGAAGGTTGCAGGATCGAAAATACTATCAATGATTGATGGCTTTTCAGGCTATAATAAGATTTCAGTCGACAGGCAAGACAGAGAAAAGACAAAATTTACCACACTGTGGGGCACATTCATGTACAACAAAATGCCATTTGTTTTGATGAATGCAGGCTCAAAATTTTAGCGGGCAATGGATATTGTCTTTGAGGGAGAAAAGGACAAATTTTTGGTTATCTATCTAGATGACATCAGAGTCTATTCAAAATCTGATGAAGACCACTTGAAACATTTGAAACAAGTTTTTGACAAATGAAGAAATTTTGGTTTATCCTTAAACCCAAAAAAGACATCTTTTTTTGTCCAAGAAGGTAATTTATTGGGAAATATTATAACAGAAAGTGGCATCTGTATTGATCCAAGAAGAGTAGAGGTTATTCAAAAGATTGGTTTTCCAAGGAATAAAAAATAATTTCACTCATTTTTAGGGAAAATCAATTTTCTCAGGTGTTTGTTCCTAACTTTGCAGATCTTATCAAACATATAAATGTCTTGTTGAAAAAATGTGCAGAATTTAAATGGTGAGATGAAGCAAAGAATTATTTTTCAGCAATTAAGTTTTCCTTGATTGAAGCTCTAGTTTTGATTAGTCCTGATTTTGAAAAGGATTTTCTGATTTTTTCATATGCTTCAGAAGAAAAAATTGCAGTTGTCTTACAAAAGAATAATAAGGAGGGTTTGGAGCATCCAATTTCATTTTTCAGTCGTTCTTTAAGGGATGTTGAATTAAAGTACAGCTTGACTGAAAAAACAAGCATATGCACTAGTTAAGGCTTTGAAGTATTTTCGAGTTTATGTGTTGCATTCAAAAATAATTTCTTTTGTGCCCAATATCACTGTTAAAGATGTATTGCTGCAGCTAGATACAGATGGAAGGAGGGGATGATGGCTGACCAAAATTCTCGAATTTGATGTTGAAATCAAACCAAATAAATTGATAAAAGGTCGAGACTTGGCTCGCTTGATGGCTGAATCTAACTGCAAAGCTCTAAATCTGAATATAGAGGCAGCTGAAGGAGAAGATGGAGAAGGTATTGCTAGTTATCCTGAAATATTTAATTCAGATTGGTACAAGGATATAGTTTACTTTTTGTTAAATTTCAATTGTCCACCTGAAATGGAGAAGTCTAAAAGAAGAGCTTTTAAATTGAGAGTTGTAAATTATGTTGAACCCTTATTTAAACTGAGAGGGGGGGAGGTGGTGAATCAGTTTAACACATTCATGGACTTTTAAAAATTTTTCATTAACACTTGTTTACACCTTCATTTCATGTTCAACTTAACATGTGAGCAATCTTAGAATATGAGAGCAGCAAGCATTAATATAATGTAACAATAGACTTAATATGAGAGCAGCAAGTATTAAACAGATGATATAAACCAGATCAACACATAAACATCATGCACAAAGACACCAAATATAAGTGGAAACCCATAAAGGGAGAAAACCACATCTTATTAATGTTGTGATGCAAAGGCAAGCTCCAACTCCCTCTCACCACTAATTTTCTGTAGGCACCAACCTACAGGAGGCTCCTACCTCAATTCTGCAAGCTACAACTTGCAAGGAAGCTCCAACTCCCATCAATTTTCTGCAAGCACCAACCTACAAGAGGCTCCAACCTCAGTCAGCTACAACTGACATTTTATCAAGCTACAACTTGATGTGGAAGCACCAACTCCCATCTATTTTCTGCAGGCACCAACCTACAGGAGGCTCCAACCTCAGTCAGCTACAACTGACATTTATCAAGCTACAACTTGATAGGGAAGCTCCAACTTCCTTACTCTTTCAAAAGGAAAACACTTGATGATTTACCTTGGATATCAGCTCTGTTATGTATCATCTTCAATGTTGTGCATCAGTCTTCATATCTGCATTATATCATTTCTGCATCTTCTCAGATTCACTATCAACTCCTCCTTCTCTTCTCAGCTCCTCCTTCTTCTCTGCCTCACTGCTTCATTTCTGCATTCTCTAACTTTTCACAACATCTTGTTCTGCTCCTCCTTCTTCTTATCTTCTTTGCCTCAATTCCATACTCTGCATTCTCTATATTCACTCTCTCTAACCTCTTGCAGCTTTCTTATTTTCTTCAACTCTCTTCAATTCTGCTGCACACTCTCTTCTTCTCTCACTCTGTTTTCGCCATCCTTCTCGCCTTGGATATTACCCTGTTTTATACAAAATAGCTTCATGGTTGTTTGTATTCTACTGGGAATTCGAAATGGACAGCCATGTCTCTTTGCCTTCTCCCTTCTCATCTCTTTTATCTGCTCATTCAGAAAATATAACTGTAGGTACCAATTTAACATTACAGTGGGATATTTTTTCTCTTCCGGAGACTTTCCAATGCATCACAACAATATAAATTAATTACAACATTCACATTTTTGGTTACATAAAAACAATTTTACTTAGCCCATTTTCTGGCTTTTGGCTTTGCTAGCTTTGTCTTTTTTGCTGCTGTTAGGTAACTGTCCTGCCTTCTTCTACTCACTGACTTCTGCACATTTTCCAGTTTTCTGTGCTCGTACACCTGTCAAATTCGTTCTTGTGCATATTCCTGTTCACTGTGATTGTGTGTCTGTTGTATGTATATAACTGCTGATCAGGAAATTTAATTAAATACCCCAAATAAAATTAGAGTCTGGCAAACATAAAAATGCCTCTCCATTTGCTTTCCCTGCGCTGGCATGTATGCGGTAGCTTATCCATCCACGGTTAACAGCTCTGCTTTCAAAAACTCACAATATGCCTTATGTGCCGAAGTTAAATTCCTATGTTTTATCACTATGGTAAGAACCCACATATTACAAGCATACATGGGTGCTTTTCTTTTCCTTAACATCTTGCAGTTATAATTCATAAAATGACAACTAATTGTGGAAGTTTTTATTTTAGAATCTATGGTTATGAAACCATATTTTAAGACCCATCAGAATCTATTCTCACGCCGGCTCACTTTAATTTCGCCCTTGGCTTTTATCACAACTTAATATAATAATGCTCCCATCTTGTCTTTCTCACATATATTCACAGCTTTATTGTTACATGCCAACCATAATATATATCAACATATATCGACATTTCCTCAAATCAAATGTTTTAAACCCTTAATCTATTTGTCGATGCAGTTAATCGCAACTGAACACTTCCGATTGCGATTGATGTATTTGTTCCGATGCGATTGTTGCCCTTGTGAAAGACCCGATGCAATAATCACAATTGTATTCTTCCGATTGCGATTGATCGCAATCACAGCTTGCATTTGCATGTTCCGATGTCCTGCTCCTTCTCCGATGCGATGAAACACTGTTAATTTGAATGTGCCGATGCGATGGGTGCGATGCGATTAATCCGATGCGATGCGATGCGATTACTCCGATTGCGATTAATCGCAATCGCAACTTTTATTTGCATGTTCCGATGTCCTGCTTTTATTCTGATGCGATTGACCACTGTTCATTTAAATGTGCCGATGCGATTAGACCGGAACTCAAACCTATAAAGTCACAGTTTATATGCCCATCAGGTCCGGAACTCAATCGCAATCGCAATTTTCATTTGCATGTTCCGATATTCTTATGCTCCGATGCTCCGATGCGATTGGCTGAGGGTCCCACTAGCTATCAAATCTCCGGAACTCAAACATATATGAATCGTTGTTTAAACCATATCGAGTCCGGAACTTCAATCGCAATCGCAACTTCTATTGTCATGCTTTGCTGCCACACTTTTCTCCAATGCGATGTAACACTGTTATGCCGGAACTCAAACATATATTAATCATGATTTATAGACCCATCGGGTCCGGGCTTCAATCGCAATCGCAAATTTCTTTTCATATGATCCGCTGTCACCTTTTTTGATGCGATTGATAAGGGTCCCACCATATTGTACTTTTCCTTTGATAGAACCTTTGGTTCTCTGTTTAAAAGGCACTACACTTATATAAAGCGCTACATATATATATGCTTCCACTTCCGCCTTTAGTGTAACCTCCGGCTGGGTAATGATTCTCGGAATAATTTTTATATATATACTTTGCCGCTTGGGTTAATATTCTCGGAATATTATGTATTCTCCCACCTGGGTTACGATTCCCAGAATGAGGTTTATATATATACTTTGCCGCTTGGGTTAAGATTCCCGGAATTGTGTTTATGTATCCTCCGACTGGGGTAATGATTCTCGGAATTTTATGTAGGGGTTCACACTACATATAATGCTCTCCGTCAATATTATATTAAGTCTTTGGATCAGACTTAAGCCCAGCACTAATATATGTAGTAAAATGACCTTTGTTAATATTGTGGCTTTATCTCTGTTCCATTGATTTCTAGTTCCGCCCTCGTTATATACAAACGATTTCTGCCTCTACCTCTGCTGCTCAACCATTTTATCTCAACCATTTCATCTCTGCCTCTTCCTTCGCTGTGCCTCTGCTTCTACTACTCAACCTCTGCCTCCACTATTCGACCTCTGCCTTCGCTGTGAAATTCCTCAACATAGTTTAATTAAAAAACACCACTTCCACTGTTTCTTTATATGATTCTGCTTACCCCTGACTGTTCGACATTACAATTAATGCACAACATATTCAATCTTGTTCGACATTTGCTTCCTCTGCTCCTTGACTGATGCTGCTCCTTAGCTTTTTACTGCCTCTGCTACCTCTTTGCTGCCTCTGTTCCCTGTCTTCTACTTTGCCTTATTGTTGGTTCAGGTGCTGCTCCTTTGTGCTCCTTTACCATCAATGACAACATTTCCAACAGTCTCCCCCTTTGGCATTGATGGCAACACATCCACCAATAATCCAATGCTTCCTCTGTCTATCTTCTTTTCCTCCCCCTTTGACATCAATGGCAAAGGGTTGCACATATTCTCAATGTAAATTCTATCTATGCATTTCCTCTCTTTGAGATGTGTTTAGGCCTTCTTCTTCTGAATTTGTACCTTGCTGCTCCAAACTAGTGTAAAAGAGTTGTTGAGAGAACACTTTTGAGGATTATTGATCTTGAATGTACACTACAAGTTGATACAATCCCAAGGCATTGACTCCTTTCACTTGTATAAAGCTGAAAGTGAGGATAATGACACTTCATAGAACACATTGTACCAGCTTTATCTAATCCGAGATGCATCATTGGATTAAACCTAAAATACTGAGAATGCTTCAAATATACTTCAGTCTCTATCTGATGTAGTGCGCCAATACATTTCTGGTGAGGAAGATTGTGGATGGAATATGTCTTCTTCTGCAATACTCATCTGTAGTACAGCATTTGTTCAATTGTGATGAAGCCAATATGTCTTTTATAGTTGTGGTTCACTTTTCTTGCCTGTTGGTGATGATTTGAGCTAGGATGATGATAATAATATTACACTTAATAGTTGCAGGTCCTTGTTACTGATATGATCAATGAATCAACTAGAATTTTATCTAAGAGATCAAATGCTTTTACTGCTTGCATAATGTACTTTCAAAACAAAACCTTGAGGTAGGATGCATTCAATGTATTTGTCAATCTCACTTATCAACCATGCAATTCATTTATGACATAAGGAGGTATGTATGTCAGTAATCAATCTCTCTTTAAAGGTTGATTACCAGCAAATCCTTTGTGCTGAAGTAGTATTTAGATGAAAAAAAACTTTTGAGCTTCAAATGGTAATCACAGCTAGTCCTTTATTCTTCAGATAATTTGACTGTTCTATGAGGATGAACTTCCACACGAGCATATTCAAAATGTTTAATTGAAAACTTAGCAAACAGACTTCACACTGTTTTGTAATTGATCTTAAGAAAGAGGCCTTGAAGATATACATGTACCAAATTCAGGAAGGCATGCAATTATATATATAGAAGAAGATATTGCTTCAATGCTCAATATACTACTTCAAGTGTAAGCAAGATAATGTTATTTTTGCTCTGTTACTGACCTTTTCATGCTGAATGCAGATAATACTAGGAATATTACCTTGAGGTTCTTTTGCCATAGTTCTTTGATCCTGTGGACCTGTATCATACTGCTGCTCCACTGATAATGCTTGGTAATCTGTTGATAAGCATTCTACTTGTACCTAAACACCAATTGATATTACTTTGATAAACCATGCGGAGGTTTCACTTCAGCTTGCACATTTACCCATAATTAAGACATCCTTCATAAATTCTATTATTGAGCTCTCCACTGTTTTCAACAAAAATCATCAATATACTGAATCTGATCTTGGCCTCATTAATCTTTTTCTTTTCTATCATTTTTTTTAGAGGAAGTCACATCATTTTCTTTTCTAGGACTGCTCCAGAACCATTGCTTCTTTACATACAATTCAATTGTTCTAACATAGTGATCTTAGGGAAGACATCTTCAATTTCTTTCCTAGGACTCTTCATGGCCAGATCACTCAGAAATTTATCACTTACTTGACTGTACTCCTCCAAGGGGACTTTTCATAGATGAGTGATGTAATGATATTGATGATGGCAGGCACTTTTCTTACTCATTCTTCTTAATGTGATTCATTGTCAATTCTAGCAATATGATGCACAATGTGATCATCATTTAAGGTGCTGATGTTTTCTTTCTATACCATGGCTTCTTGTTGCCTTCTCTTATTCCAACATTCTGTCAGCTAATTAAAACATCAGATAATCTTCTTCCTCTATAGTTCTTTGTTAGAGTAATTTCCTTTCACTTCCTGATCTCATAGCTGTTCTCATTTCATGGAGCTCTTCTTAGACTAATTTTTGTGGGGACTACATATGAAATGCTCTCCCCCTGGGATGTTGCTTCATATTTATCACTGGTTGGATATTTTCTTTGTTTCCTAGAGAAGCTCCCCTTGATACTAGGATGTATTCATTATGTTATGGATATAATAGGCTCCCCCTTTCTCTTTTCCTTCCATACTCTATTGGGGTTCATCATAATGTCTGCACTCCTTTCCGATTCATAGTTTTGTTTGATTGGATTGGACTTCATCATCTGTCTGGAGTTCTTTAATATATATGGCAGTTTACAGTCTTTTGCTTTGTGACCATGCTTAAGGCATACATAACATCTTATTTGACCAAGGTGCATTTGAGCTGATGTATAATATTTTGTTCCTCTTCTTGAATACATTTTACAATCAACAATTTTATGTCCAAAATTATTGCATGCATAAAAATAGCCATGGAAATGATTTGTGTACCTGGTGAAAGATTGTCTTGTACATTTGCTTGCTTGAGGGGTTCCTCTCTTTTGCTGCATCCTTTGCTGGTTGGACTGGATTGGCTTTGTCTTACAATATGCTGCATTATGTCCTGGTTTATGACAAGAGAAACATGTGCTATTTTTCATAGGAGGGAGGAACCTCCTTTGACATCTTCTGAATTTGTTCAATTCATCCTTAGGAGCATATGAGCCTTTAGCAGTTGATTGTTTCATCTTCTCATTCTCTATTCTTTCATGTTGCTGCTTGATTCTATTTGTTTATCTGAAACTCATGTTTTTGTTGGCTTCTGCTTCTATAGGAATTTGCTGAGCTGTTTCACTGTTCTTTATAGCTTTTAAAAAAATGATTTTCTTGTTATCTTTTGCCTTGGACGTACTGGTTTCTCCTTCATATTCTATCCCAACCTTTATGAGAGGAGACCTTTGAGCATTTAGAATTTGGTCCAACTGTCCAGAGCCTTTCATTAGAGGTGTATTCATTAATAGTTCTCTTTGGGCCTTTTCTAAATTCTTTCTTAGACTCACTACTTCCTCTACCAATCTTTCACATTCCTGACTTTTCTCTCTCATTTGTTGCAGCAGAGTGTCTTCTAATTTCTTTGCCTCTTCAAGCTGTGTCTTCAGGCCAATAATTTCTTTCCTATCTTCATATTATTTCTCATCACATATTTGTACCAATCTCTTAAGGTCTTTGTTTTCATTCTTCAATTTTTCTATTTCAGTCAGAGCTGTGTCAAGTTTGGATTTTTCTTCAGCTACAATTTCTTCATGGCTCTTACTACCATTCACACTAGCAGGTACCTCATTTGATTGAACATCTTATTTTTGACATGAATTTATATTTTTCTTAATTCTCTTCTCCTTCTTGACAATGCAATCCTTAGTGTCTACTCCATGCATGAAATGCAGTCTGTCCCAGATTTCTTTTGCTGAAGTTAAATCCATTATTAACTCAAGATCCTTGTTATGAATATTGTTATATATCACACATTTTTCCTTGGCATTCCTCTGTTTTTCTTTCACCGTGGGTGAGTCTTTGCAGTAACCATCACATACAAGCTTCCATACCTCAGGTTCATAGGCCATTAAACCTGTTTTAACCTTATCTCTCCATTCAGGAAAGTTTGTTGTATTTAACACAGGTGCATTTTGATAGTCCATGACTCAACTAGATCTCCTTCAAGATATTAAGCTTACACCAAAGGAACCGGCTCTGATACCAATTGTTGAACCCTTAGTTAAACTGAGAGGGGGGGGGTGAATCAGTTTAACACATTCATGGAATTTTAAAACTTTTTCATTAACACTTGTTTACACCTTCATTTCATGTTCAACTTAACATGTGAGTAATCTTAGAATGTGAGCAACAAGCATTAATATAATGTAACAGTAGACTTAATATGAGAGCAGCAAGTATTAAGCAGATGATATAAACCAGATCAACACATAAACATCATGCACAAAGACACCAGATATAAGTGGAAACCCATAAAGGGAGAAAACCACATCTTATTATTGTTGTGATGCAAAGGCAAGCTCCAACTCCCTCTCACCACTGATTTTCCGTAGGCACCAACCTACAGGAGGCTCCTACCTCAATTCTGCAAGCTACAACTTGCAAGGAAGCTCCAACTCCCATCAATTTTCTGCAGGCACCAACCTACAGGAGGCTCCAACCTCAGTCAGCTACAACTGACATTTTATCAAGCTACAAATTGATGTGGAAGCACCAACTCCCATCTATTTTCTGCAGGCACCAACCTACAGGAGGCTCCAACCTCAGTCAGCTACAACTGACATTTATCAAGCTACAACTTGATAGGGAAGCTCCAAATTCCTTACTCTTTCAAAAGGAAAACACTTTCTGATTTACCTTAGATATCAGCTCTGTTTTGTATCATCTTCACTGCTATGCATCAGTCTTCATATCTGCCTTATATCATTTCTGCATCTTCTCATATTCACTATCAGCTCCTCCTTCTCTTCTCAGCTCCTCCTTCTTCTTTGCCTCACTGCTTCATTTCTGCATTCTCTAACTTTTCACAACATCTTGTTCTGCTCCTCCTTCTTCTTATCTTCTCTGCCTCAATTCCATACTCTGCATTCTCTATATTCACTCTCTCAGCTTTCTTATTTTCTTCAACTCTCTTCAATTCTGCTACACACTCTCTTCTTCTCTCACTCTGTTTTCGCCATCCTTCTCCCCTTGGATATTACCCTGTTTTATACAAAATAGCTTCATGGATGTTTGTATTCTACTAGGAATTAGAAATGGACAACCATGTCTCTTTTCCTTCTGCCTTCTCATCTCTTTTATCTTCTCATTCAGAAAATATAACTGTAGGTACCAATTTAACATTACAGTGGGATATTTGTTCTCTTCCGGAGACTTGCCAATGCATCTCAACAATATAAATTAATTACAACATTCACATTTTCGGTTACATAAAAACAATTTTACTTAGCCCATTTTCTGGCTTTTGGCTTTGCTAGCTTTGTCTTTTCTGCTGCTGTTAGGTAATTGTCCTGCCTTCTTCTGCTCACTGTCTTTTGCACATTTTCCAGTTTTTGTGCTTGTACACCTGTCAAATTCATTCCTATGCATATTCTTGTTCACTGTGATTGTGTTTCTGCTGTATATATATAACTGCTGATCCGGAAATTTAATTAAATACCCCAAATAAAATCAGAGTCTAGAAAACATAAAAATGCCTCTCCATTTGCTTTCCCTGCGCTGGAATGTATGCGGTAGCTTATCCATCCACGGTTAACAGCTCTGCTTTTAAAAACTCACAACACGCCTTATGTGTGGAAGTTAAATTCCTATGTTTTATCACTATGGTAAGAACCCACATATTACAAGCATACATGGGTGCTTTTCTTTTCCTTAACATCCTGCAGTTATAATTCATAAAATGGAAACTAATTGTGGAAGTTTTTATTTCAGAATCTATGGTTATGAAACCATATTTTAAGACCCATCAGAATCTATTCTCACGCCGGCTCACTTTAATTTCGCCCTTGGCTTTTATCGCAGCTTAATATAATAATGCTCCCAGCTTATCGTTCTCACATATATTCACGGCTTTATTGTTACATGCCAACCATAATATATATCAACATATATCGACATTTCCTCAAATCAAATGTTTTAAACCCTTAATCTATTTGCCGATGCAGTTAATTGCAACTGAACACTTCTGATTGTGATTGATGTATTTGTTCTGATGCGATTGTTGCCCTTGTGAAAGACCCGATGCAATAATCGCAACTGTATTCTTCCGATTGCGATTGATCGCAATCGCAACTTGCATTTTCATGTTCCGATGCCCTGCTCCTTCTTCGATGCGATGAAACACTGTTAATTTGAATGTGCCGAGCGATGGGTCCGATGCGATTAATTCGATCCGATGCGATGCGATTACTTCGATTGCGATTAATCGCAATCGCAACTTTTAGTTGCATGTTCTGATGTCCTGCTTTTATTCTGATGCGATTGACCACTATTCATTTAAATGTGTCGATGCGATTAGACCGGAACTCAAACCTATAAATTCACAGTTTATATGCCCATCGGGTTTGGAACTCAATCGCAATCGCAATTTTCATTTGCATGTTCCGATATTCTTATGCTCCGATGCTTTGATGCGATTGGGTGAGGGTCCCACTAGCTATCAAATCTCCGGAACTCAAACATATATGAATCGTTGTTTAAACCATATCGGTTCTGGAACTTCAATCGCAATCGCAACTTCTATTGTCATGCTTTATTGCCACACTTTTCTCCGATGTGATGTAACACTGTTATGCCAGAACTCAAACATATATTAATCATGATTTATAGACCCATCGGGTCCGGGCTTCAATTGCAATCGCAACTTTCTGTTCATATGATCCGCTGTCACCTTTTTCGATGCGATTGATAAGGGTCCCACCATATGGTACTTTGCCTTTGATAGAACCTTTGGTTCTCTGTTTAAAAGGCGCTACACTTATATAAAGCGTTGCATATATATATGCTTCCGCTTCCGCCTTTAGTGTAACCTCCGGCTGGGTAATGATTCTTGGAATAAGGTTTATATATATACTTTTCCGCTTGGGTTAAGATTCTCGGAATATTATGTATCCTCCCGCCTGGGTTACGATTCCCGAAATGAGATTTATATATATACTTTGTCGCCTGGGTTAAGATTCCCGAAATTGTGTTTATGTATCCTCCGGCTGGGGTAATGATTCTCAGAATTTTATGTAGGGGTTCACACTACATATAATGCTCTCTGTCAATATTATATTAAGTCTTTGGATTAGACTTAAGCCCAGCACTAATATATGTAGTAAAATGACCTTTGTTAATATTGTGGCTTTATCTCTATTCCACTGATTTCTGGTTCCGCCCTCATTATATACAAACAATTTTTGCCTCTACCTATGTTGCTCGACCATTTCATCTCTGCCTCTGCCTTCGCTGTGCCTCTGCCTCTACTGCTCAACCTATACCTCTACTGCTCGACCTCTGCCTTCGCTGTGCAATTCCTCAACATAGTTTAATTAACAAACACCACTTCCACTGTTTCTTTATATGATTCCGCTTACCCCTGACTATTCGACATTAAAATTAACGCACAACATATTCAATCTTGTTCGAAATTTTCTTCCTCTGCTCCTTGACTGATGCTGCTCCTTACTTAGCTTTTTGCTGCCTCTGCTACCTCTCTGCTGCCTCTGTTCTCTGTCTTCTACTTTTCCTTATTGTTGGTTCAGGTGCTGCTCCTTTGTGCTCCTTTGCCATCAATGACAACATTTCCAACAAATTATTGCATTTTTGAATACCATATTTACTTGAAAGATCATGTTGGAGTCTTGTTAATATGTGTAGATGAAGCAAAATCCCAGGAGATTATTACATAGATACATGCAGGAGTGTGTGGAGGGAATTTGTATTGGAGAGCCATTGCAACCAAAATCTTAAGAGTTGGATATTATTGGCCAACTCTTTTCTTTGATTTTTTTGACAAAGTCAAGAGCTATGTCGAATGTCAGAAATTTTTTGGTAAACAGAAATTGCTACCATTACCTCTCATTCCTATTTCAACAGATGTTTCTTTCCAGAAGTGGGGGCTAGACTTCACTGGCGAAAATCATCCACCTTCATCAGGACAACATAGATGGATTCTCACAGCTACAGACCATTTCACTAAATGGATCGAAGCCGTACCAACTAGGAATGCTAATGATACTGTAATTATCAAATTTTTGTTGGAAAAAATTATGTCAAGATTTGGTTGTCCACAAAAATTAGTAGTTGATAACGAAATGGCCTTTAAGTCCACCAAGATGTACAACTCTTGTCACCAATATGGGATTGAATTGAGTCATTCTACGCCTTATTACCCTCAAGGTAATGGATTGGCTGAGTCATCCTATAAAATTTTGGTGAGGATCATTAAGAAAATGTTGACTGAAAATAAGAGAAATTGGGACACTCAGCTGATACATGCTCTATGGGCAGATATAGTAAGTGGTAAAAAATCAATTGGAATGTCTCCATTTCAGCTTGTATATGGTACTGATGTTGTAATTCCTTTGAAATTAGCTCTTCTTGTGATGAAGTCCCTACAAGATTAAGTTGATAATGAAAATCTAGTCCAAAGGAGAATGCTATTGTTGATAGAGGCACACCAAATCAGAGAATCATTGCTGGAAAAAGTACAAAAGTATCAAGCTAAATTCAAATATGTTTTTGATAAAATAGAAAATCAGAAATTGTTTCAGGAGAATGATTTGGTGCTGCGTTGGGATGTTAGGAGAGAATACCTTGGAAAGCATGGTAAGTTCGAAAATCTGTGGTTTGGGCCATTTAGAATTGATGAAGTTTTGGAGAATAATACTTTGCTGCTCAAACATCTGGATGATGATCAGCTGACTGGAGGCCCAGTCAATGGTCATTTTCTTAAGAATTTCTTTAATTAGTAAGTGAGTCGATTCATTCCATTGTAAATATCCAGTGTGATTTGTTAGTAAACTCCATGCCCAATGGTCAGTGCTAAGTCCAGTCTATTAATGGTCAATCCTAGTCTTTATTTTTTCAAGAAGTTTTCTGAGTTTCAAGATTTTTTGAGGCACTGATTCTACAGTCCTTGAAGCATCACAAGGAGGACTTCATCCCCAATAGGAGCCATTGTTAGCACTGAAAATGTTAATGGTGTAATTTCCATTGTGTCACTATTTTCAATTTTTTTTATGTCCTAGTTCATGTCCAAAGTTTGATTCATTTCCAATAAAGGTTAAAAAGATTCCCAACATCAAGGTATTTTTAAGGAAATAGGTGTCATATTGTTTTAGAGTCTTAAAATAAGATAAAATCTCTCTTTTGACTTATGTTAGTGTTTAATTTTAGTCGTTGTTGGGGTAATAAATTTGTGATCATATGGTTTGGAATAATAGCTACCTTTGTTTCAATTTCATTGTCAAAACAGTAATGCAGTAAAAGGGAAGCTATTTCTCTGAAATGAAAGTCATATATTCCACATAGTAAAAAGCGCAACTATTTCATTGATATTTTGGTTATCTCAATAAAGAGGCTAGAGGTAAACAAAGACCACTCCTCCAGCGAGCAGTTTCAGTTTTCAAATTAGGAAAATCAAGGCTTCATGGACAATATTGCGACCAGAGTTCTTTAAAAGCAAAGTGCTACCTAAAGAAAACAGATAGACCAGTAGAGTGGGAGATCGGGAGAAGAGCGAGCAGTGAATATCGTTAGGTCTAGGCACAGATCAACGATGGAGGTTAAATCGTAAACAGAGGGATTTCGCACATCGGTAATTATTATATTTATGTTTTAAGACTTTGCAAGTTAAACGATATATCTTGCGATGCAGGGATGAGGGTGGCCATGTGTCGGCACAGTGCTCCAGCGCATATCACATATGATACAAGATAATGTTAATGGAGGAGAGGTAATTCCTTAAAACATCCGATGTGCGATATGTGGGTGACCTCACTGTTTTTTATGCCAAGTCACCTATGATCTCATCGCACATCGCACATCGCACATCGCACTTCGCCATTTTTAACATTTAACTCCTACATTTCATAATAAAACTTCTGATGCATGATCTGTGATCGGTCCTTTTCCATGACATCATCCCATCGCAAAATCACATTTTTTCCCATTTTTGTCTAAATTTTAAACGCTCCAATCCCGATTTTCGATTGCAATATATGTCTAAAAGGTTTTCTCCCCCCGCTTATCATTCATTCTGCTCCATTTCTGCCCTATCAATTAAACCTTTTTCAAAGGGTTTCTTTGTAATTTCTCATAAAATGAACCTTTGCCATTCTATCCAAAAAGTTTCAGGTTTTTCGTCATTACAAAGGGTTTTCCACCAAAAAAGGAGAGGAACAACGGAACAACAACAGAGTTTCTCTGAAACAATTTTCTGCCACTACTCTTAGTACCAGCATGTTTCTACTAGGCACCAGGCAACATTCAAGGAATAGACACACGTCATTTTCACTGTTGTTTACACCTTTCATAGAGTTGGTTGCACCATAATAGAAGAGGATTCTTCCCATAAAATGCCACATCAGACAAACCACTTCGAATTGTTGGCCTTGATGCTATTATTTTCATTATGTCATGGAACTTTGTATTAAAGTTTTAGGATACTCCTCATCTCTTTCATGAGATCATAATAACTTTTGGGAACATGTTTACTCCTTTTGTGGAGATGATAATTTATAATATTTGTATATGTATGATAAAATGATATGTAAAAAGGGTTGGTTGGTGGTTTTAGAATTTTGACTCATATGGTCTGTAATATTTTTTGTGAATGAAATGGAATAATACTACTGAGGAATTATTAGCAATTTTTTGTGTGTATTTTTTCTACTTTAATTGTGTTTCCATATCTCCTTTATTTTAGTTCTAGTTTGCAAACCATCATATTGTTATTTGTTTTTATTAGCCTATTAAACATGTTACGTGTTTTATCATTTTTTATTAGTCTCACACAGTGAGCATTCCTGGTAAAATATATGTTATAATAGTGGAAGAGCATCACTCATGATAGTTGTTCTTCATGTTATTTCAGTGAGAATATTGTCAGACTAGAAATAGCTTTCTCTTAATGGAATATTGTCAAGCTGCTACTTTGTGAATTTCTACCAAATGCAGTAGATTTCTGTTTTATAGACCTATTTTTTCCTCTCTCATCTTACAGTTTCCTCTCCTCATAGGCTAAAAACTTGCACCCTGCTACCACATCAAGTTACAACCCTCATTAGTAGAACTGTGGATTTGGCTAAAATCTCTTTTCAATGATATAGATTTTATACCACCTACCAATCCCATAAAACAAATCATTAAGTTTTCCTTAGATTTTAAGATGTGTCTAGTCAGGCGATTGCTGCAGTCTAAGTGTTGATTCTAGTGCCAACATAGTCGTTTGAGGGGTTGTAGCAACAAGGGTTTGAGAAACTCCAGGGATAGGTATACTTGGTTGTTGAACTGAAGTTTGCATAACATATTGGATAGGAGTACTTGGAGTACTAGGACCAGCTTGTTGACTACTAGGTACAGATACCTGAGGGTTAATTTAAAGTGCAGCTTGAATAGGCTATTGGACTTGGGTATAACCAAATTGTCCAGCTGGCTGACCAGGTTGATTATAAGGTACTTATAAAGTAGGTTGCAAATATTTTTGATTCAACAACAGATTCCACACAATATTAATTCCTGGGTAAGGAGCTCCCATTAAATTTTTCGATGCATAAGGTTGACCATAACTAGTTTGAGGTATTGGAACATAAGTTTGATAATTTTCCGGATACGTTTCAATAAAAGGCTGATCTCCTTGAAAGGATAGTTTCTCTTGATAAAATTTTTTTCCCTTGAAGAGGTTGTTGTCCTTGAATAGGTTGTTTCCCTTGAATAGGGTACTGCCCTTGAAGACGTTGTCCTTGAGAAGTATGCTGCCCCCCAGGCGGTATATAGCCACCTTGAGAACTAGTTTGAGGAATATTTCTGAAAATCATATAGACTTCTTCCATTGTCAAAGATTCGGTGGTAGATTCATGAAGACCAATTGATTGTGTAAGATTTTCAGAAGAGGGAGATTATCCTGAGAAAGTACCAGAGAGCGACTGGTATCCAGCAGGAACTGATGGACCACCATACAAAAATGTTTCCGGTGATGAATAAAAAATGGATGACTCGGTATACATGCTTGATGAAGCCATGTAGCTACCTCTGGGTGTAGAGTAAAAAGGAATGCGGTGTGGTGAGTAATTGAGACCAGTGTTATGTAGAAAGTTGGTAATTTGTTGATACCAAGGATCTGGTCTAAAAGGAATGTAAGGGTAAATCGGTTCACTATACCTTAGATCTAATTATTCTTGACGCGAAGGAATTGAGATTGCTTCTTCCATTTCAGTAATCTCTTCAATACTAATTAGGCCAAGAGGAATATTATTAGTAATGCGAAGTTTCACTCAAGGTGAACGAGGACAACCTGGAGTTTGGGCTATGAATAACGAAGTGAATCAGACGAAGTAGATTCATATTCAGGTTCAGATATTTCTGGTTCAATGAATTGAGTATTTGATAATTCACCGGTAACAGATTCAACTGTGATTGCTTCAGAAATTTTTGGTTGTTCTTG
This sequence comes from Pinus albicaulis, assembly GCA_034641835.2. Taxonomy (NCBI): domain Eukaryota; kingdom Viridiplantae; phylum Streptophyta; class Pinopsida; order Pinales; family Pinaceae; genus Pinus; species Pinus albicaulis. Next base: position 993,022,097 of record CM076569.1, on the reverse strand, counting down.
ATTTCTTTCTATTGTCTGAGGTTGATTAACTTCCAAATCAGGATGTATTACTATAGATGTTTCTCCTTGTTCAATAGACCTGATTCCTGATTTTTGAAATCTTTCAGATTTAATCTTTTCCAATTGACTGGGTTTATATTTACGGGGTTTCCCCTACATTCTACGTGATTTTCTCTGTAATTCAGCCACAGTTAATTTTTAACACATGAAATCAAAAAATATGTCAACAAAATACACCTAAGGTTGCTAAAAATCAAGAAATTTGAACATGCACCTACAAAATCTAAGAGACAAACCACACATAAATGGTATGTTTCCACAATAAAAATACTAGTTGGCGATGAAATCCAACATCGCAGAAGTTTATGTGAAAATTTGGCAGTTGGAGCAGTTACCCTGATAACCTACTTAATGAAACAGTTGAGTGCAAGTCCATCCACTATGCCATCTCGAAATGAAGAGTACCCTCTAGAAATTCCAAGTGATTCTAGCCATGTCTGTTCCAGGTACAGTGGGACCTTCCCTCCACCATCACCTTGGGAAAAATCCTAAATATTATGGCCACTAAGGTCACCAATGGAGAAAAATTCACTTGGGGGAAAATTCTACTATCTGATATACACGCAAGGGTAGAGTATCAAGCTTTATCCCCTTAAAAGCTCCTCGACATGGTAAATCCGAGTTTTTCTAGAAAGTGACCCCAGGCTCCTCGAAAATGGTTAATATGAGATCTATCGTTTGTATTACATGCACATCTTCTATCTTCACCAATGAGATAGGTATGATTACCTCACTGGGTCCGACATGACCTCATACTTGACTCTTTTAAGAAGAGCTTCCCATCATACAAATGCAACAATTGTATTTCCCTACTGCAAGATACTACTTTTTTGTTTTGACTTCTTTGGAACATTTATTACAACTTATTCCAAAACACTAGCCTAAGCTATATCGGTGGAATGAACCCTAGAAAATGTAAAAATTTCTAGATTGATTTTATTAGGCGCTGTATTGATTTGGCTGTTATTTAGCGCAAAGGGTATGGACTTGAAACTTTGATGATGTTGTGGCCCGACACAAAATACTCTAAATGAATCAATATGAAAAATGCAACTATTTATTTTCAATGAATTCTTTCTAAGAGAAAGTTGAGAGATTTATTTGAATTTAAAAACCAAACTTTCTCACACATTAAAAAAAATTCCTTCTAAAAATAAAACAATTTCATTAAGAACATAATTTCCAAATATGATCAATTTATCTTTTTGAATAAAATTCCATTGATAACCAAGTCAAAAAATACAATTTCGACAAACAAACAATTCCCAAAAGAAAGCAATTTCTAAAAAACCCTAAAAGTATAAACTTCAAAATCAAATCAAAGTTCTAAATATGAATCCTAACTAAGATATCTATGAATTTTTTGTAAAATGAATTCTCTTATTTGTAATCTGACTAAGAATTTTTCTACTTATCCCAGCATAAATGAAATCCCGAAGGAGTACTTTGTGCCAAATCAGGCTTCAATGATCTAGAAGCCTTTTCCATTTTGAAAATGAATAAAAAACAAATATTCATAAAAATTAAGGTTGGCTATAATCCTGATGGCTCAGGGAGACAAAATCATAAAACCGTTGATCTTTGGTAAACGAATGTATTTTCCATATAGAGCAACAGTAAACCACGGAAAATCCTAACTTGTAAAATGCAATAAGGATGATTGATCACATAAGACTCAAAATTTCTGAAGAGGATTTTTCACACAGGTTCTGACAACTGGAGTAGATCAGGTCAAACTTAAAGAATTTTGTTATCTGGCTCTGAAAGATAAAATTCAATTTTTTCAAAATTTTCCAGGGGGTGCGCAGCCTCTCAATTAAAAACAGTGCACATGTGCACTGGATTGAACTAAAAAGCTGCGCAGGTTGTCACTTTGTTTTCCACAGAAAATCGCGCAAGCATAGAAAAAGTTGGAAAAAATAAAATATAAGTTTTCTTTCTCGAAGATTCTAAAAATTCATCTACCCAACCACACCCAGAGAAGTCAAAATCATAAAGCTAGAATTTCAAACAGAATACAAACAAAGAAAAATAATCCCTAGTCCCCAGTATGGTCGCTAATTTGTTACCAGGATTAATCCCTCTTGCGGACAAGAGTGATCTCCCTAGTACTCCAATGAGTAACTAGAAACAAAGGTCCATTTGAATATCTCTTTCTCTAGATTATTTGTATTTTAAGATCATTGCAACCAGGAAAGTAAATAGGACATGCTCCTACCTTTCAATCTAGATGTCTAATGTAGTCCTTTGTCTTTCGCTCCAAAGTAGTTCTTCAATGATGAGAAGAACCTGCAATCATAGACAAGACAAATGATCAAATCATCTGCAATATATAATAATCATAAATGGTAATACAAATTAGTGATCAAGGAATCTAAGTATTGACATCATTTCCATGAATTCAAAAAAAAGACAATGAGAAAAAGAGATCCATATGTATTATCCTAAATTAGAAAGAGCAATCTTACAACTGGATGCCTTGACGTTGTACAGATTCCTCCTAGGTGTCTGAGCAATCGTTTTCCTTCAGTCTGATAAGCCTTCCCCTCTAGAATGACCAATATGAAGTCATGGGCACAAAGGTGTGATCTTCAATGTGTTAACAACATCTCACTAGTATGGAAAGTATGAACTCTATGAACTCTCTCCAGCATAGAAACTATACAAATCAGTCTTTATTCACATTGGTATCTACCCTTCAACCTGCAAATTGAGCTCAATATATAGGGAGATTGAAGTAGTTTCAAATCCATTAAGTGAGGGATGGATTCCTCCCATTAATGGATTTGAGTTCCTTGGACCAAGGGATAAGCTCCATGAGTGGAGGGATAAAGCTCGAACTGGTGCAACTCTAGAGTCTTCTAGTTGGGAGAATATTCGACCAACTAGGCTTCTAGAAGTTACTTTTTATTTTTACTTGCTTTTGACGGGGGTGAGTAGGTTTCAGTGGCAAACAGATAAATGATCATCACGGCTAATGGAATAATCATCAACGCATGCATAGTAAAATACTAGAAAAACTGCGCAGACAATATTTTAAGGGTTTTACAGAGCTTTTCTCCAATTTCCAAGACTTGATTCGAGAACATGAGTATTTTTTACCTCTAAGGGAACATGATATGGATGGTGATAGACCCATATGAACAGTCAAATGTCATGGTGACAAAATGACGTATAACAATGGCACATCCTCCTAGTCAATTCAATCAGGCTCGAAATCATACTATATCACTACCTCTTCATTGCATCACCTTAAATTAGGTCCTCTAGACGAATCCTTTTCTGCTTCAGAACTTTTTATACATGCCTCAAAATAACCATGAACGGGTATGATTCAAAATTTCACATAGATATCCCATTTGTTGTATCGGAGAGCCTCACTATTGACCTCATATCAGGTCCTATCTACCTCAGATATATTTTTTTCTCCTTCGGATAATGAAAGTTCTTTCACATAGTTACAAAAATCAATAGTAGATTTCTAGGTGAATTTTGGTTACCATTTTCAAATGTTTTACCTCGCACATATCAAGATTTACGTGCATTATGAAAGATATTGGAATGGAGTATCAAGCTATTCACGCATGTCTTGATGATCATACTCTGTATTATGGATAACGTGCATTGAAAGAATAGTACCCAAAATGTCAAATTCGTATACATCAAATCAATCAAGGAAAAAAAATGTGTCTCACAAGGTTCTTCGTTATATTCCATGTTTACAACGATTCTTTAGGTGCTAAAGCATAGCATAGTTTATGGATTACCATGCAAAGGAAAAAGGTAAAGATGACATTATTTGAATGCTTGTAGATGGATTTTCATTTAAGAATATAGAGAAAATATGGCCACATTTTAAGGATGAATCTCGTAATTTTACGCTTTCATTGGTAGTTGATAATGTCAATCCATTTGGAGATCTCACATCTAATTACTAGGATGTGGCCTATTTTTTATATCAACAATAATATTACTCCATGAATGTCAATAAATAAGGAGCGCATAATGTTGGAAATTATTGTTCCAAGTAAGGAATAATTCAAATATAGGAATGTATAAATCGAGCCTCTTATCGATGTGTTACTATAGTTATGGAAGGGCATCACTATGTATGATATCTCTAGACCAGTAGGTGCACAAAGGGAATTTTAATTCCAGGAAATGCTTGTAAGGAAAATTCATGATGTCCCGAGAAAATTCCTGTCATGCATAGTTTTTAAATAAAATTACTTCAAATAATTGGTATATAATTTAATCCATATTTTGCAGTTCTTCAAAGAAAGGGTAAATTTTCATGTCTAGTTTGTGGTCCTAAGATGAAATCTCATCGTCCTAGAATTTTAGGAAAGGATATTTTTGATGAACAAACAAGCATATCCACCCATACTGTTTAGTTGTTTTTAATATATATTGATGTATATGGATTTTTTATTTTTTATTTTTTATTTTTGCGTAATTTCGAAGTATAAATATGTTTATGAATTGGCAATGCATTTTTTACATTCCTGGCATATATTGCAGTTGAAACACTACAAGGCTATGTGGTGCAATGGTCAAAAACTTCACATCAAAAAGTTGGATGAAGAGGTGAAAACATTTGATAGTGGGACATTGTAGTATTTTAGGTTACTAATATTTCCTCTAGAAGTGACAAACATTTAAAAGTCATTGAAAATAAATACTATGGGTATTTGGAAGATATACTTGAGTGTGACTTTAAATCCATAAAAATAGTTCTATTTGATATCAAATAGTAAAGGCTATGAATTAATGAACGTGAGCCTAGTATAACTACTATTGAAAATGCTAATGGATTCACCATGGTTATTACAAGGAATATTGAGCTAGGATCATAGCTTTATGTTCTTCCAAGCCAATGTGAACATGTATTTTAATTAGAGGTTCCAATTAGATGGGGTTGGTCATATTTTGTTATATATCATCCAAGAGGAAGACTGATAATGTATAATTCATTAGAAGAAGATAATGTAGAGGAGAAGTTAGTTGGTGTGTTAGATGAAGACATTAATAAATTTAAAAAAAAATGTTATTCAAGGCAATGTTTTGGATGAAGATGATATCGACAATGTATTGTCATACGAAGGACTTGAAGAAGTTGAAACAAACATAGGATACAATGTTCATCATGATGATATAGACAGTGATATGATTGAAAATGAAGATTTTGATATGGAAAATCCTTTCAATATCAATTTTGAACTGGATGATACAAATGTTGAATTGGATGAAGAATAATATTAATGATATTGAAATGTTGAAATTTATGAGGTATGTGTATATATGTTTCAGTTGATTTTTCCTCTTTCATTTACCTTTAATTTTTGTTTTCTTAGTTTGTAGCTATGCTTGATTCTTACTATGTTGCTTTCAAATATTTTATAATAGATAAATGGGGTATTTGGGAATATAGAGTGATGTCAAGTTGGGGGTGGTGGAGAGGCAATATGAGCTTCCACCTTCATGTGTTGGCCTTGTTCATTAGACCATATATTATTCTTGAAACGAAGAGAAGAAAATTCAAGTTTCATTAGAGGTCTAAAATGGGCCTCCTAAGAAAAATGTACAACCAAAATAAACTTTATAATAACCAATACGATTCAAGATGATGATGTCAACCATGCGGGATGATTCACCATTTTTGGAGCAAAAAAGTTAAAAAAATAATAAAATAATAAAAATACTTTTTAGACTTGTATTTTCAACTTATCTCCTTAAGGTTTTACTCAAATTTCGAGTGGGATTACTCTTTGGATGTAAAATTTAACTCCTTATCCAAGGAATACCCATGTTGCATACTTTTGATGGACCTTGCTATACGAAAAATGAGAAATAAATGAAAAAATGTGATTGCAATCATGTTTTTTCATGTATTTCTCATTTTTATGTATCAGGGTCCATAGAAAGTATGAAATATGGGTATTAATTGGATTAGGAATCAAATTTTGCATCCAACGAGTGTTCCCACCTGAAATTTGAGTAAACCCATAGGGAGATAAGTTGAAAATATGAGTTGAAAAAATAGTTTTTTTCCCTCTAAAATTTGATGATGTAATCTAATATTATTTTATTATTCCCACTATTATTTTATAATTTCCTTAGGCAACCCATTTTATACCTCAAAATTCATCTAATGATACCATCAAATCTAATTGGTTGAGTACCTATTGTTAAAGCACCTTAATTTTCTATTAAGAGGTCACGAGTTGAATTCTCTCCACAATATCGAGGTTAGGTAAATGTTCAATTCACTTAAAATTTACCAGTAAGTGGAAAATACGTTTTCATTAGTTGACCCGCATAGAGGGGGTTATGAATAGGGCCAACGTTTTTTTTAATCAGTTTGTGCTTATATGCACTGAAATTTCACATGGTTATAGTATATCCACGTGTTAATGGTAAGGAAAGGTTTCGAGATTCAAATATGACTTACATGAAGAATTCCACAATCAAATGAAAAAATATAAAATAAATTTCAAGGATATAAAATTATTTATTACTTTTTAGTGTCCTTATCGTGGTATGTATTTAGCCCCGAGGATTAGCTCAATTGGTCAAGTACCCATCGTTAAAGCGCCTTAATTTAATATTTAGATGTCATTGTTTGAATTCTCTCCACACTCTTGGGGTTAGGTAAATGTTAAATTCACTTAAAATTTACCAAACATTGGATAATATACTTTTGTTAATTAACCCCGCACAAAAGGGGTTGTCAATGGGGCCAACATTGATTTTCTTTAAATTTGTTTTTTTATGCACTAAAATTTGACATGGTTATAATAGATGCACACATTAACGATATGGGAGGGTTTTGAGACTCAAATACAACTCACATTAAGAATTCAACAATCAAAAATAAAAATATAACATAAATGTCAAGGACATGAAATTTTTTATTATTTTTTAGTGTCCTTATCATGGTATGTATTTAGCCCTGAGGGTTAGCTCAATTGGTAGAATACCCATCCTTAAAGAACCTTAATTTTCTATTGACAGGTCACGAGTTGAATTCTCTCCACACTTTTGGGGTTGTGTAAATGTTCAATTCACTTAACATTTACCAATTAATGGAAATTATGCTTTCATCAATTGACCCCACACAGAGGGGGTTGAGAATGGAGCCAACGTTGAATTTTTTTTGTAGATGCACGTGTTGACAGTGTGGGAGGGTTTCAAGAGTCAAATATGACTCACGTGAATAATTCAACAATAAAATGACAAGTTTATAACATAAATTTCAAGGATATGAAATTATTTATTATTTGTTAGTGTCCTTATAATGGTATGTATTTAGCGTTGAGGGTTAGCTCAATTAGTCGAGTACCCATCATCCAATTTAAGGTGCAATCCCATTATTGCGTCCATTGTTACTTGGGACTCTTCTTTACAGGAACCCAAAGACCCATATTCATATATTTTTATTGTTTATGGGGGCAAATAATTCAAACTTTTCTTAGTCTCAAAGTGATAATTAGTGAACCATGTCCTTCCTAGAAGTACCATAATTATGTATTGATGCACATAAAATAGAGAGCCTGTATTTTGGGGATTTTTTAATGGTATGGCCTCACATAATTGATTTTATGGTTAAATCACACAATTTTACCTTTTTTCTATGAATAATTCTCTCTAATGGTTACTTTAATTTTCACTTATTCCTTGTGGTCGTTCCCTTACCTATTTTCCCCACTCCATTCCTCTTTGTGATTTCTCTCCTCAACTCTTTAAATATTATATATTTTAGAACTTTTATTATATTTACACTCAAATGGGTGTAAAAAATTGATCTATATTTCTATCTATTATTCCATGATATTTAATTGTAACTTGTTAACTATCTTCTCCAACATGGTCTCTATAGGGATCTCTTACAATTATGCTAGTCCTAACTTTGAAGGCTTGTTTCTTCACACTAAGGTAGACTCATAATATTCCCCCTTTAATACCTTGAATGATTCGACTCCTCCAAATCTTGAGAGGTTCCATAATATATAGTGTGAGGGATATAGCAACCCTTCTAAGGGAACTTTCCATCACCATTGAAAACTTTATTGTGACATTATTTGTGCAATAGATCTACTGTTATACAATACATTGGGTTGGAGATCAAGCACAGGTATATTTTATGGGGATATTGAGATATATTGGAGGTTCATTTGAGAGGTTGAACAATATCCTAGAGGCCTAACATGAATATCATCCTTATACCAAGAGGATGCAACACCTACATCAAGCCTCATCAAGGTGAGTTCTTTCCTTTTTCTCTATAATTCATTACAACGCTTGGTTGATTATATCATAAAAGGAATTGTGTCTAATCGACCCCATCTTATTTATTTTCCTCTGGTAACTTGTTTTTATCACTTGATTTTTGTTGACACCTAAAAAAATTTCCCTAATTACAATATTTCCATATAATAATACAATCAACTCTAAATCCTAATGAATCTAGTGTTCTTCATCTCTTCATTTTATCTATCTCTCTTCTCACCCTATTATTTCTCAAATTTTCCCAAAAATTGATTGATAACTCCACTCTCTACTTGATAATTACAATATCATGCATCCCTTTGCATGCTACATCCAATGAATCTATTGGGAAATTCCCTTTTATCCCTCCTTCTCCTAAGTGAAGATTCCCCTCTCTCTTATTTTTATTCCCTTATTATTCAGACTATGGAGTCCTTTCCCACCTCCTCTAGTATTTTTTTTCGCTAGTTCTATGTATCTTAGCATCAAATAAATAAATATATAATACATATAATATATAATATATATATAGTCTACATTAACCTGCATGTGGGAGCCAAAATCACCTCTACACGAACCCCGTGATACCCCCAGCTAGTGACTTAGATATATATATATATATATATATATATATATATATATATATATATATATATAATATGCATTAACCCATGTGCATGTGATTTAGATTTATGAAGGAACGAAATGAAATAAAAATTTAAACAAAAAACACAGAGATACAAAAAAAAAACTTCATTTAATAAACAACAACTGTTGAAAACTGTTTACTTGAAGAAAGGAAACAAATTAGCTCGGGTGATCGTAGCTTATCAGCAGTTGTTATTTATTCATGGCCTTTTTATCATCAATAAATAATGGAAAAACCTAAACATATAAAAAACCAATCCTAGGAGATTAAGCACAAAAAGTTTGTGGGCCTTGTTGGGGTTAGTTGGAACATCAGCTTCCCAGGGTTGTAACTTTGGCATATGATCTTCGTTTGGCACACACGATGGCCTGTTAGAAAGTTATATCCGAGGAAAAAAAAATTTGATAGAAAATTTGGTCATTGGCATTTTTTTTCCCATTTCCCAAAAAAAACGTCGTTCCAGAAGTTTAGGACCTGAAAAGCTACAAAAAATAGAAAACTGTCGAAATAGGAAACTATCTAGAAATTAAGAAACTAAAATAAAATAGTGTTAGGGTTCAAAGTGGAATAGGAAGGTGGCCACCAATATCCACTTGGATTAGTCCTACCCCGTTAGTTTGTAATGGTCCTCATTGCATTTAGTGCCTTCATGAGATGGGGAAACTTTTATTGAATTTGGTCCCTCATGAGCCACTTTCCTTGGTGTAGGAGTTGGCCAAATTTGAAAACCTGATACATCTAGATCTTTTATTGGCGAGCGTTTTTAATATGTGTGCCCATGATCTGATCAATTGTGGCATGTTCAATGCAATATGGATTGAGATTTATTGGTGTCATATTCTTAGCAATGTCTAATTTGTCCAACAATGGTGCAAAGTATGTTCGAAGGTGGTCCACATTGAATATGGGGTGCAAGACAAGGAATGGAGGGACACTTAGCTTTAAATCATTGTCAACCACAACATTGGTGATGGTTTAAGACCTGTATCGAAGTGGTTGAAGCTTTCAATGCACTCCAACAAGGCATTCCTTCTGTAGATGCAACCACACCTTGTTTCCCACTTGAAACTTATGTGGCACCCGACGCGGACTTACGGTACCTTTGTCACGACCTCAATCCAATTGATCATGATGTTGTTTATACTTGGAATTGAATTTATCCAGGATATCATGAACTGACTAAAAGATGTTTTGGATGCTTCAATAAACATGGTGGCTTTATCATTTTTAGACTGTACATGTGCAAATTCTTCGTATGTAGTCGCAAGAGGCATGGCAACATCAATCATGCATATTGGTTGAAATATCAGGCCCACTTGAAAGGGTTTGTGGCCAGTAAAGCTATGAAGAGCTCTACTATAGGTTTGTTTCACATAGGAAATACTCGCATCCCATGTATGTGGATTCTTGGAGTTGTAGATGTGTAGTATGTGCACTATAATCCTATTTAAAACCTCTATCTGGACATCACTATGGGATTGGAATGCAGAAAACTTGGTGAGATTGGTGTCCAAAAATGACCAGAGGATCGAACAGTATGCCCTAAGGAACCTATTGTCCTGATTTGATACAATGGTCCATAGGATCCAAAAATGTACCCACACTCATTCGAAGAAGAGTTTGGTAGTGTCTTCCACTATGCTACTCTTCTTATAAGCATCCAATATAGCCATCTTAGAAAATATATCAATGACCACAAATACACAATAATTACCATGCTTGGTATAAGGAAGGCCATATATATAATCCATGGATATGGATTCCCAAGGCTCGCTAGGAGTAGATAAAGGAGTTTATAGGCCTTTATTCTTAATGGTTGGCTTGGATATGGAAAAGGAAGTTCAAGATTTGATATATTTTCCAACATCCTATCAGATTTTTTTTCTAATAAAAATACTTCTACAGTACTGCCACTATTTTTTCCAAACCAAAATGTCTAGTGACCCAGCTGTAGTGTGCCTCCTAAATCAGCTTGGCATGCTTGCTTAAGGGAACACAAAGGTTCCCATGAAGCACAATAGTGTGTCCTGGAGGTGGAACTTTAGTACTTTCTTTCCATCCATCAACATTTGGTATGTAGTGGTGAATTCTAGATCACTTTTGTACAATTGTGGCCATTCAGAAGTCTCGTTCCCACAAGAGTTGAGAAAAATCATCATTTACACAACGAGGGGTCAATTGAGGCAATTTTAAACATTATTAGTGATGCCCTTCTTGTATTTAATGTTCAAATTAATTTTTTCCATATATGTGGACCCTTTCTAATGGAAATCATTCTGCAACCTACACGATGGAATACATATAATTATCATATGTGGGGTATTTTTGAATCAAATTGAAGGGTTTCTCACTTTGACAGGTCACCATATGCCCTTGTTGTGTGAGAAATGCACCGATAGCATAATCAGAGGAATTTGTATCAATTTAAAATGGTTGTTGCAGGTCTGGAAATGTGAGTACAGGTGAAATGAAAATATGATGTTTTAGCTCAAAAAATTCCTTTTGTTGGGACTCGGATAAGAAAAAAAATTCTTTCTCTGCTCTTGGTAACTTGACTCAAAGGCCAACTGATATGAGAGAACCCCAACATGAACCTTCGATATAAATTGTCAAGACCCAAAAATTTGTGAAGCGTTGTTAGAGTTGCCAGGGTTATCCAATCTTGAATGACTTGAATCTTATCCAGATCCACATGCACACCTTACTCATCAATGATGTAACCTAGATATTGGACCTGATTCATGCCAAAGGATAATTTCTCCAAGTTGGCACATAGTTTGTGTTTCTGCGGGGTTTGAAGAACCTGCAGAATATGTTGCAAGTGATATGAATGAACCTTGATGAAGATGAGGATGTCCCCATATATACAACTACAAATGAGTTGGTGAAAAGCCACAAAATTTCATCCATCATTCGCATAAAATTTGCAAGGGACATTTTCAACCCGAAGGGCATGACCAACCACTAAAAAAAGCCCTCCTTGGATTTTAAGGCATTCCTCCATACATTTGTGGATTCTATTAGAACTTGGTGATTGTCAGACTTAAAATCAATCTTGTTGAAGTACTTGGTCTGATTGAGCTGGTCAAGAAGGTCATCAATCTGTGGGATCTCACACCTATTCCTGAAAGTGATTTTATTCAGTGCCTGATAATCAATGCATAGTATCTAGGTCCCATCCTTCTTATGTACGAGTAAAATTGGCCTCCCACAAGGTGAGGTGCTTGGTCGGTGTTACAGGAAAAATTACCTCCTCATTAGCTCAGAGGAGAAGGAAACATGGAAGGAAGAAAATGACCTAGATAAGACCCATTTTTGCCAAGGTAACGCACCCTGGGAACAGCTAGGCAGAGTTATAACGCATCCTAGCCATGAAAAGGGAGCTTTAATGCCTAGGGTAATGCTCTGTCTTGCCCAAGGGGCAGCATTATCCATGTTTGAATGTGAAAAGGGAAATATCTTATGGAAAACTGACTGCCATTTCTAGCTTTTCCTCCGAAAAAAGTCAGTTCAAAATTAGAAACTAATGGCGCAAACCTTTTATTAGAAATTTCCAAACACAATTGAACTCCTATGGAAGGAAAAAGCAAAGAAAAGAGAGGACACATCTAGATATTTCCCGATTTGAACTGGTTGAAAGAGTTGGCAAGGTTTGTCCTCTCCATTTCCTATAAATTGGAGGTGTGGGCTCTTGGTCTATGGTCAAAGGTTTGATTACATGTGGTGCAGAATTTCATTTTTGTAGTGTGAGGCTTGAAGATCAATGAGTTTCATTGAGGACTCTCTCCCTTGAGCATCATCACACTCAGAGATAGAGAAAGAGAGAGAGGAATTGGAAGGTTGAGGAGGGCTTGGTGCAACTGATGGTTGTAATCCTCCATTTTATAAATAATAGTACTATATCTGTTTTGTCCATTCGATGCATCAGTGTCACATTTTTTGTTCATTTTTCTATGTAGCATGATATGAATGGCTTAGATCTACATAGTTTAACGTTATTTATATACTAGTTTAATTTTTAGGAAGTTATACTGTTGTGAAGATTACACGGGTGCTTTGATTGGTTGCAGGATCTGGATTTGGAACCGGTGAGGAAGGACTCCTACCCCGCCACTTAGTGTTCTCCATTGGATTTGTCATCCACAAAGAGGTAATCATTCCACATCTTGCTTTGTCAATTATATATTAGTATGAACATGCATGTAGTACCTTTGGAACTTTACAGCTAATCTTACAGTCTACCTCGAGCACCAGAAAGCCCTGAGAGGGATACCCCATAACCACCACCCAAGCATATTACTCTATAACAGAAATAGAAACTCTGCTGGGGAGTAAACCCCAAGTTTCTGGATTGATCCTATGACTTTACCTCTTTTCCTTTGTTCACATATCCTTTTAATTAGTTTATATGCTTGGAAATCATCTCAGTAGCTCACAGAGTTCAGAATATACCATGCCTATCCATCTGTACAACTTTACCTTGAGTAACGCTCCCATTGAGAGTGTTTAAGTGCATTATAACGCCGCTTATGCTCAGATACAATGTGTTAGTCTCATCATTAATGCTCTGTAGCCTCTGCTTGCCAGCATTACCCAGCCAAAATCTGTTTTTTACACCCCTGTTGTGTTTCCCTTTGGCTATGGATTTATTGGCTACCTGATTAGCTTCTTTCACTGGATCCCTATGCTTGATTACTAGTTAACCTTTTTTAGTTCTTGTTTAAAAAAGTTAATGTTAGTAGCATCTAATTTTCGAAGAAGATTTTTTTTTTTTTACTTTCTGAATTTAGCTGAATTCATTCTGAAAATTTTGGTTAAAAAGATGTTAGATAATATAGATAGATGTCTAAATATTTAAGGTTGAACTGTGTTATTTGAATGTTTGGTGCATGGATGTTGGAAAATCTCTCCCTGTAGAATAAACTCTTTATTGAATTGAATATGTAGAGCATGTTTCTGCATGGTTTTTGAGTCAGAGTATCATCACATTTCATACGTCCACTCCCCCTCCGCAAGGCTAATAATCAAGTACATTAAGAATCAAGAGATAATAAAATTAATCATATACCTTTTTCTGAGCTCACACCAACAATATTTCAGGCTAGGATCTTGGGGTAGGAGAAGAGAGAAAATCACCCAAGATCTCAAAACTTGAAAAATAGAGTCATTAAAAAGAGAAATCCTACTGCACCCATATTGTCAGGACCACTCCACTACCACCGGAGTTAAGCACAAGACAACACCAGGGTGCATGAGAAGGTAGCCCACCTTCTAGTGCATTCAGTGGGCATGCTATATATTGGGGTTCCCTTTGGGGATGTTGAAACTATATTGGGGATCTAGGTGTTATACCCATATAGTGTGATGTCTACGACTGTGACCCCCCTGACAATGTCTATGATTTGAGGTATCTTTAGTTTCCAGAACTTTAAGGACTTACACAAGGTGACTGGGGCAGACTGCCCTGGTACCTAAAACAGACGAACCTACTCTGTCTTGGGTCTTTGGGAGGGTACTCATCTTCACGAGAGTGCTTACACCTATTTTCTAAGGTTCAGGCGAAGCTCTAGAGTAACCGTAACTGTATTTTTTATCAACCCTCTCTGTATGCTATTGTGATATTGGGTTTCATCACCAGCGAATGATAGTACTTAGATGGGGCCATACCTGTTTTGGTTGCTTGCTGATTGATTTTAGAAGTCCTTTTTTATTTTTTCTTTTTTAGGTGTGTGGTTAATATCACCGAGACTTTATAATACATCACAAATAATTAAAATTTGATCAAAGTAAATGGGTCACTGTGGCATCCTTCGACCCTCGTCATCTGTCTCGACGATAGCGAGGTCTCCCTCCGTTAACACTGGGGGAGGAGTCAAGTCTCAGTGAGCCAGTTCCTTCTCCGGAAGAGAAGTCTCCAGTGACAAACCCTGACTTTCATATAGCTCCATATCATACGGAGTTTCCAGAGGATCCTTTTACGGAAGGAGTCGTACCTCCTTACAATCCTCCTCTCATTGACCCGTTCGGGCCATTGTTAGTTCAGGTTACACCAGGCCAAGATATGTCTTCGGTTGCACCAACATCTGTTTCACAACCGGCACCCATGGGGTCGATGTCATTGGTAACCAACTATGATCCACCACCATCTTCCTTTCCAGTTTTTAGGTCTACACCAATGATTGGAAACCCCAGTAGCCAGGCTATACCCAGTCACCACAACTGTTAGTGGACCTATGAACCCTTTGGGATCTGCTCCTATGGTGACTGCGTCGGGACCCACAGTTCCCACTCTCGCTAGCGGGGCTACTTCAGTTCCTTTTAGAAATCATTTTGGTTGGAACCCTTTGCTGAGTTCAAACCCCTTGGCTACCATGCCAGGGGGAAGTGTCACCAATACATATATGCCAGGGGGCACTTCGGTACCCCTACAGTGATTAGGAAAAACAAGACAACCTATTGTGAACGTTGTTCCTTTGAGTGGTAAAACTTCCGGTGTATGGTCTATGTTGATGCTTAACTATGTGAATAGAAATATGACTTTGGCTAACTCTAGCGCGTCCATATGGGCAAACCAACCCCAAATTCAATTTGGGCAAGGGGGTAAATTTTACACTGGGGGCAACCAACAGTTCGCCCCCCAGTACAACATACCCTATGGACAACAACCATATGCCCCTACACCCCCACTCATAGGGAAATTTTATCAACAAAGTCCTACTTATCCTCTTGGTAACACATTGATGGGCGGACCCTATGGTCTGAATGGTCAGCCAATACTTCCTTTGCTAGATCCAGGGGCAAACACACAATTGCCATTTTTGGCAGCGCTAGACATCCATGACCTCTATAAACTGACCAATGATCCCATCAACCATGACCCACTCTGGCCTCCAGTACCACACAATATTCTTTCTGAAATCCCTAAATTCGATGGGAAACAAGTGGACGATCCGGCTACACACGTCACCACCTTTCATCTATGGTTTGTTTCTAACTCCATGGTGGATAATAGTATCCGACTTAGACTTTTCCCCGTAATTTCATAGAAAACGCTGCCAAATGGTACATTGAGTTACCACGTGGGGCCTTCAACACTTTTGGCGGCTTAGCTACATAATTTATTAAGAACTTCCAACAACCTATTCAATACGAAACTGGCACAGAACTCTTAACCTTGCTACGCCAAACTACCACCACCCACATCTTTGATCACATTCATGAATGGAGACGTAGGCAGAGGCTCGTCAAAGTGCCAATCCTGGATCATCACTTATCCAACTAGTTTTTTAAGTCACTCTTACCACCCCTCACTAAGGACGTTTTCTTTTCTGGTGCGGTCATAGAAGACCAATCCATCCGTCGTGCTCAGCATTTATATCTTATCTATTCGCAATCTAGCATGCTATATGACTTACTCCCCCATGCCCCTGGAAATCTGAATCCTCTCACTACTCAATTACCTAGAGCGCACACCGACGAAATTGTTGGTACAACCTCCAGCGTAGCCATAAAATAGCTTAGTGGGAAAGCCTCCCAGCCATCTTCGGTTGCCACTGCCCCTAACCAATCGACTACTCTTCCTACCGTTGAGGTAAAATCTGTGCAGTCTACACAAAAACGTAGTGGCAAGAACAAAAAGAACAATAAAAATACCTCTCCTTCTGAAGAGTAGTCTAGTACTTAGAATAATCCCAATCAGAAAAACTCTACTAAGAACGACAAAGGAAAGGAGAAACCCATGATATTTCCTTGCAGAATCTGTACAAAGGACCACTTGACATACAAATTTCCTCGGCTGCAGGAATGCATAGATTTTATCACAAACAAGGACTCTGGGAGGACATCTGATGTGCTTCATAATCCCTTCCCTAATCCACAGCAAAAATAGCAACACATGGTTGCAAACCCACCACAACCCCCGCAAAGGAGCAACGGGGGTACTCATCCTTCCGGTGAAGGATCATCCACCATTTATGGAATACAGAGTATTGAACTCAAAACTTGAGCTAAACTCTATGGAAATCTCGTCATTGATGCTCAGGAACCTGGTACTAGTTCGAATCCACCAAGCCCAACAATTTGCATATCGAAAGGCATGTTGCTGACCCCACGATTCATCCTCCCAAAGGGACACTTTGACGCACGACTCATATCACCTCTGCACATGTTGCCCAAAACTACAATATTGTAGAAGATTTGGCACAAGCACCATCAGCCATATCTGCACTCGAAGTATTGCAAACCTGCCCAGTGCAAAGGAAAGCTCTGCTTTCAGCCATTAGTGGAATCGACCCCCAAGATTCTATGCTAGCCATCTTCGACATGGAGGAATCTAAACCTCGCCCCTCACACCAAATTTCTTTCCAAGTACAAGTGGTGTCAAAAGGGAGACCAATCCATCGCTCTATCATAGACGAAGGTGCTTTGACCTACGTTATGTCAACTACATGCTGGCTCGCTTTGGGTTCTCCCACTTTGTCTCCGTCATTGAATTATGGCCACACTTTCCTCCCAAAAGGCTATCTTGCTAGTTTTCCCATTTCGCTTAGTTGGAAAACGATAATGGTGGACATAGAAGTCGTAGATCGTCATCTCGACTATAATATGTTGTTGGGTCGCAGTTGGTCTTACACAATGACTACCATTTTTTTTTTGGTTTTCTGACTCATTCTCTTTCCATTGGATGGGAAAATAGTCACAGTGGATCAGTTATCCTTTTGCACCCCCGATTATTCCACATTACCAAGTAGCACTATACCCCTAGTAGGAGGCGTTCCTGACTCATATGTCAACATTGGTACCAGTCTTCTGAAGGCATCTTCCCTGATGGGTTGTTTTCCTCTCCCGCCGCCTGAGGTTCCACACATTATTGAAATGATATCCACCATTTCGGATGGCTCTATCAATCCATGGATCCTACCGATGCCTTCAGACATTGATTCCTATGGAGATCGGAAGTCTCTATCACTGGCCGAGTTGGCTTATCAAGCCATCAAAATAGCATATGAACCCTCCACTTCTTTGGTTTCAACCAATGGTACCACCCTCTCGCCCATCACGGTTCCTTCTAATTATCTCCTCAATAAAGTCCTTCCTACGGACGAAGCTATTCGAGAGATCACGTCTCTAAAAGAATGACCTTGGGGAGAGTTCCATCATCGCGCTTTGATGTTTGATTCAGACGCGATCACTACTAAAATCCCATATTTCGACCCACATGAGATCATTCCCTCCGCTTACACGACTGTTCAAACTATCAATACGGAAGGAAACATGGGAAATATTTCCAAGACTATGCTCATAGATATCTCGGTCAAAACGAGTATCGTGGAAAATATTTAGATTGGAGCCAATTGCAATCCAGAGGAAATTGCACGCTTCACATCCCTTTTTAAGGAATTTCGCGATGTTTTTGCTTGGTCTTATGATGAAATGCCCGAGATAGATCCATCTATTGTTGAGCATGAAATCAAGATTTATGACAATGTCAAGTCTGTCCGACAAAGAATCCAACCTGTCCACCCTCACAAAGCAGCTGCCATCAAGACTGAAGTTGAAAACATCTTACATGCTTGTTTCATCTATCCCATTCCTTTAAAGGAATGGGTTTCCAATTTGGTTCCTGTAGATAAAAAAAGGCACCATCCGAGTCTGTGTTGATTATCATGATCTAAACGCCACTTTTCCAAAATAAAATTACCCTACGCCATTTATAGATCATATTCTCGACAATTGCATCAAATGTGAATCTTTCTCCTTTATGGATGGCTTCTCGGGCTATAAATAGATAGAAATTAAAAAATATGACGAGCATAAAATCGACTTCATCTGTCCTTGGGAAAAATTTGTGTATCGTAAACTCCCATTCAATCTGAAGAATGCAGGAGAAAATTTTCAAAGGGCTATGGACTATGCCTTTCATAATATCTGACACATTTTACAAGCTTACTTGGACAACCTTCCAATTCACTCCAAGAAGCGAACCCATCACCTTGCACATATTAAACAAATATTTTCTCGGTGTAGGTTCTACAATATACGTCTAAATCCACATACGTGCTTATTTTTTATCGAGTCTGGACGACTTCTTGGCTTTATTGTTTCCAAGGACGGGATTAGGGTTGATCCCAATAAGGTTAAGGCAATCATTGAATTACCTGCACCACGATCCATTCTGCAACTCCAGCATTTGCAAGGGAAGGAAAAATTCTTACGTCGTTTCATAGTAAACTATGTCGAGATGACGAAAGGATTTATGCGCTTGATTAAGAAAGGGATACCATATCTGTGGGATGACCAAGATCAATTGTCGTTTGATGCCTTGAAATGAGCACTCATTTCCGTCCCACTTCTTAGTGCCCCTAATTATTCACGCAACTTTCTCCTCTACCTAGTAGCCTCACCATCCTCGTTAGGAATGGTCTTGGTCCAAGTTCACAATGACGATAGTGAGCATGTGATATATTATTTATCAAAAGGTCTCATTGGACCAGAACTACGATATTCACATGTGGAGAAACTATCTCTCGCGGTGGTATTTGCTGTCATGCGCCTCCGACACTATATATTATTGCAGCAGACTACCATAATTTCTTTGGAGAATCCCATGCGACACATCTTGTCTCGACAAATTATTGGAGGAAAATATTCCAAATGGATTGTAATCCTCCAACAGTTCGATTTGGTTTTCACTGCTGCCAAAGCAAAGAAATCTCCAGTCTTTGTCAAATTACTGTCGGACCTTCCCAGAATTGACCCAGAAGATGTAGCTCATGATCCTTTTCCTTATAAATCTGTCTACCTAGTCGATTCATATGATCCTTGGAATGGATACATTTTGGTCTACCTCCAAACTCAATGATTCCTCCCAACTCTCACATCAGACAACCATCATTGTATTCATCACCAAGCAAAACACTACCTCGTGCTAAACAATACTCTATATCATCGTGGTGTTGATACTATTCTTCGGTGTTTTATCACTCTTAAGGAGACGGAACACATTTTAAATGATTGTCACGCGGGGGCGTGCGGTAGTCATCTTTCTAGCATAGCTACTGCCTAGAAAATATTGCGTGCAAGATACTACTGGCCCACTTTGTTTAAACACTACATCACAACGATCTAGAAGTGCCATCCGTGTCATATTTTCATGAATAAAATGTGTGCCCATCCTGCCCCTCTTCATCGGGTTGTCTCCATTGCTCCTTTCGCTAAATGGGGAATCGAATTTGTCACATGAAATCCCACTTTTGTGGATGGACACAACTAAATTATAATTCAGTCTACTAATTCACAAAATGGGTAGAATCCATTCTCACTTTTAAGGCCGATGGAGAAACTGTCGATCTGTTCCTATTAAATCAGGTCATCTGCCATTATGGTGTACCCCTCTCAATCGTCAAAGATCATGGGTCACATTTTCAGAACCATATGATGACAGAATTAACTTCCATGCTAGGTTTTCGACATGATCAGTCTTCGTCCTACTATCCACAAGGTAATGGTCAAATCGAAGCACTAAATGGCATCTTAAAAAACATGATTCGTTGGGTATTCGACAACCATAAAACCACATGGCATCGGAAGTTATATTCCACATTATGGGCATACCGAACATCAATAAAAACTGCTACAAGCTTCACTCCATTCCAACTAGCATTTGGCTTGGAAGTAGTACTTCCAATTGAGTGTGAGATTCCATCACTCAAGCTTGTCGTTGAAATCCTACCCGGCACCACTGCCAAAGAAGAGCGCTTGCTCTCACTCGATCAATTGGACGAAACTCGTCGAGATGCCACACTGGCACTCGAAGCTCACAAGCACTGAGTAAAGGCTCAATGCAAAAAATCTATCAAGCCTCGTTCTTTCCAAAAGGGTGATCTCGCTCTACTCTATGATCAGAGACACGACCTCTGAGGGGCAGGAACGCTTCAACCATTATGGCTTGGTCCTTATGTCATCACGAAATTCCTTTCAAAAGGAGCTTATGAATTTTAGTACTGTAATGGAATTCCACTCGTGGAGCCCTGCAATGGGCTCTATCTGAAGAATTATTTCACTTAGTGTTCCACTAGCCATATGCTTTGTAATTTTATGTATATCAGTTTTGTCTTTGTTTGGTGTGTTTAGATATTTTGGTTTTTTTTAGTGTTTTTCTCATGAAATATCTCTTATTTTACATAGATGCCTTCATCATCCTTATCATACATTGGATACGTGGATGGTGCCAGTCGTCATACTCGGCACATTGCATCAGTTTCTTGGGTCCTCTACACACCTGAGTCAGAGCTCCTTGGTTCATGCTCTCTTTCACGCCAAATACTCATGGTAAATTGCTTCACACTTGCACAAGAAACATTTCCAGTGGATTATTTTTAGGCTGAAACACTTTGGGATTAAGAAAAACAAGTTTAAAAAACATTTCTGTCGGCTAATGCGGGCCCTAGTGCAAATCAGTGCGTTTAATGTTGCCCAGACACTGGGCACCTGCGTTAGCTGCTCAAAAATTTTAGGACCTACTAAAAATCACATTTTCAGCCAGTAAAAAGAACTAAAATGACAATAGAAAGCTATATTAAGGTTCAAGCTCTTACCTGGATCTCGCAGAATCAAAAACCGTTGCTCGATTCATCCATAATCAACAATAGAAGTTTCACCTCTTTTTCACTCCAGAGCTCTATCACAGCACTCAAACCAGTGAAAATGAAGGTCTATTGCCTTCTTATAGCCATTCTAGAGGTATGAATCACTCAGTTAGTCTGTTAAAATTGGTAAATGTTATTGCGACTATTGATTTTTAAAATGTTTTCGACGCTCTGATGAGTTGTTAATGTTCATGTGCAGGTTTGAGCGTGTTCAACCTGGTGGCGAGATTTCTTTTTAGGGAATTTTTCTAGCTCGTAAAAATGAAAAAACCTCGAGTTTCCTTCGTCGAGCTCGTTAAACTACTATGACGAAGAAATATGAGCCATTATTTTCCTTCTTTTTCTAGCTCATTAAAAAACCAAAAAAGTAACCAAGTTTTTCTCTGTTGGACTCATTAAAAAATTCACAGAGAGCATCGAGGTTTTCTTCATCAGACTCGTTAAAATTTCACAAATAATATTGATTTTACTCTGTCTCCTTGTAATCATAAAAAAATGAGGTAGATGTCCATTGAACATAGGTTTCTCACTTTATTCGGATTCAATGGACTAACTCACGAAAAATGAACTATTTTGGGGTTACTATTCTCCCTTCGTTGTGCCCAGTTATCAAACATGACAGAGGTACCCCTTGGAGTTGTCTTTTACGATGTTTTTCACTCTCTAAATATGAAAATATCATCGATTTTACCCATCTGGAATTGTTAAACTTAATCAGACAGGGAAAATTTGGACAAAGTGGATACTTATTCTATTATATTTTAAAGGTCGATTTGGCAGCACAAAATATTGAACATGGAACTTCCCAAAAAACTCACTCATAATTAGCCGAACCCTACCATCTATGATTTTAGCCTTCGTATGCCAATTTTCCTGCATTGGTGGATCCTGACACTCTTTGGTGTTCATTAAGCCTAAAGCTTCTTGGTACCATGTTACAGTGCCTTCTATTGTTCAAGAGGATCTCGCTATCTACTGCTCCTTGTATCAGCCAAGCCATCATATACCAGAAATTATTTGTCATCAGTTACTCCCACTTGCTCTTGACTATTTCCAAAAAAAAATAATCTTTTCCCATTTCATGTCAACTGATGGAGGACGCCTCAGTGCCTACCTTTCGACAGATCTTTTCCTATCGACTTCAACATATTATCTAGGAAGTTGATCCAAAAACACATCAATACCTAGGTACTTGTAGACATTAGTGGCAAGTCACCTTGTGTTTGGTTGGGGGTTCTCATTATTGGCTCCCAATTGAATGATTCTACGAGTGTTCGACATCAACTCCTTTTATTCACACTCTCTAGATTGTATTGTGCATATTGGGGAGTATCATCCTTATTAGTGGCCACCCTCGCGTATGTTAAACAGTTGTTGTTATTGACTATTAATCAGACAATTTCCTGCATGTTAGACTACAACTCCTTCATTCACATGTGCGAAAATATACAGTTTAGTGATGCGGCGACCAGGACCTTGGGTTGAGGCTTACATCATTTCAATTGTGTTTCCTCTCCCAAGCTGCGATATTGTTTTCAGATACAGCTTATCAGTTTGATCTTGTCATGATAGAAGCTTCCACATTGTGCTTATCGGTGGACACATTGGTCATATCTCTGTTTTAGAGAAATCATTTGGATATAACTACTGAGCATGGGAATGCCCGTATCAAGACAAATACTATATTTTCTAACATATGTTGTTGTTTCAGGTTTTCCTCAGTCCTCCAATTCCTCTCATTCTACTACACTTGTTATAAATTATTTTGGAAATCGCCTTTGCCTCTAACCTCACACTTTAGGGGGCATCTATTATAGGAAAAATGACCTCCTCATTAACTCAGAGGAGAAGGTAACATGGAAGCAAGAAAATGACCTATACAAGACCCATTTTTTCCAAGGTAATGCACCCAAGGAATAGCTAGGCAGAGTTATAACGCATCCTAGCCATGAAAAGGGATCATTAATGCCTAGGGTAACACTTTGTCTTGGCCAAGGGGCAGCATTATCTGTGTTTGAATGTGAAAAGGGAAATATCTTGCGGAAAATTGACTGCCATTTCCAGCTTTTCCTCCAAAAGAGTCAGTTCAAAATTAGAAACTAATGGCACAAACATTTTATAAGAAATTGCCAAACACAACTGAAATCCTATGGAAGGAAAAATAAAATAAAAGCGAGGACACATCTATATATTTCCTGATTTGAACTGGTTGAAAGAGTTGGCAAGGTTTGTCCTCTCCATTTCCTATAAATTGGAGGTGTGGGCTCTTGGTCTGTTGTCGAAGGTTTGATAATATGTGGAGCATAATTTCATTGTTGCAGTGTGAGGCTTGAAGATCGGCGAGGTTCATTGAGGACTATCTGCCTTGATAATCGTCACACTTGGAGATAGAGAAAGAGAGAGAGGAATTGGAAGGCTGAGGAGGGCTTGGTGCAACTAAAAATTGTAATGCTCCTTTTTATAAATCAATAGAACTGTATCAGTTTTATCCATTCGATGCATCAGTGTCACATTTTTTGTTCATTTGTCTATGTAGCATGATATGACTGGCTTAGATCTGCATATTTTAATGTTATTTATATACTATTTTAATTTTTAGTAAGATATACTGTTGTGAAGATTACATGAGTGCTTTGATTGGTTGCAGGATCTGGATTTGGAGACGGTGAGGAAGGACTCATACCCTGCCACTTAGTGCTCTCCATAGAATCTGTTGTCCACAAAGAGGTAATAATTCCACATCTTGCTTTGTCAATTATATATTAGTATGAACATGTATGCAGTACCTTTGGAACTTTATAGCTAATCTTACAGTCTACCTCGGGCACCAGAAAGCCCTCAGAGGGATACCCAATAACCACCACCCAAGCATATTACCCTATAGCAGTCGGATGTGCCCTATTTGTAGAAATTTCTGTATTTTTCACTTTCTTTCCTCATTTTCCATAAGAGAGTGACAATATATTGGCCCATTGAATAGAAGTGATCTTGGATTTATATCGATTGAATGAATGACCTGATAGTGCAAGGGTACCCTTGTGGGTGAGAATAAGATGACCCAATACTCTTCTATGGCCTTATCAACTTGATTTTACTGCATGGAGGAACCCCTTATGGGGGCCATGGATGTGGCCATAATCTCCCCCTTACTTTGAGAGTGAATCAGAAAGAAAAAAAAATTTCTAGTTTGGGATATTATCTTACTACATTGCTTAGCGTAGATCAAAGAAATGGTGGTAGGTAGGGCTACCTTCAATATCTTGTATAGTTTTTTCCCAAAGTAATAATAACATTGTGAGGTATGGAATCATACACAACATAACACCTCCACAAGTATGGTTGGCATAATTAAACACCACAAACTTCAAGAGGAGAAACATCACATAATACTTCGTCTTTGAAGGGCTTAATGCTGTAGGGAAGGCAACATTGTTGGATGACATGGAGATCTCATCCTTGGTGGAGCCACTCGATGGTGTATAAATGAAGGTGTGGTGTGGCTAGTAGGAAGAACCACTTAATGAACTCTGCTGAGATAGGTTTTTTTTCCTCCCACTGTCAATAATGAACTAAAACATAGAACCCTTCACCCACTAATGTGAGTAGAAGAGACACTCCCCCTCCTCTGGATATTTGGGATCAATATTCTCGACCTTGGTGGTGGAAATGGTGACACTGTCTTCTGCATCAATAATATGCTTCCCCTTTAATTCCCATTTTCAGGTTTCAACTTATATTCAGAACATGTATCTTACTCTAAATATTTTAGCTTGACCACCAATGACTGCTTGGTGCGACACTCATTTTTGTTGTGGGTGGGGATATTTTGGAAATCACACAACTTTCCTATGTCCTTCTTCATATTTTTTTTGTTATTCTTTTCCTTTGGCTTCAATGGGTTGTTATAGGTAACTCCACCTTGGCTCTATCCTTTTTTTTGTGGTTTGGAGGTGCCTTTTCCTTGCTTTTGATTTGCAAATCCAAAGTCTCTCCTATTCTATTTAAATTTTTGCTCGCTCTTGACAACATATTAATACATTGCACCAAGAGAGGAGATGTCTAGGAACTCCATTTTTTCTTGGATGTATTTGTGTAGACATCCATGGTACTTGAGTACCATATTCCACTCAGAATCCTTGATACCCAACATCATGCATAGGGTATGAAAAATATTCGTGAACTCCGAGACATCTTGGTCCCTTTCCTATTTTAGTTTAGTCCATTTTATATAGTTATATTCATAGCTCTTGATAGGGTAATATTGTTCCTTGACACAAGGGTAGCATTGAGGAGTGCAAAAGTAATCTTTTCCCTATTAGAAAAATTATGGACCAAAAAATATCCTTCCAACAGATATGACCATATATCTAGAGCATCTAAATCTACATATATATAACCTTCAAATATAGGAATTTCAAATTTAACTTGTACCTTACAGGGGGAGGCGCCTTCGAAGTGACTTTTGGATGAAGATGCTTCACTCGCTGAAGGATTTGGGAAAAATTATCCATCATCTTGTTCCTTTTTCACTCAAGGGCTTCTTCGAGAAACAATTTGAAATGATATCCTACTCCATCACCTTTCTTTTATTCCGCCATGGGATGCCTCTAGGGTTGACGAGGTTGGTCTTTCAAGGGTTCAATCAGTTCAAGTATGAACTCCTTATACCCCGACCTCATTGGGGACATGCATAGAAAAATAGAGAAAGAGAAAATCGCTCTGATACCATTGATTCATATTTATGAAAGAATGAAATGAAATATAGACTTAAACAAAAACATATATATACAACAAAACAAAACTTCAATTAATAAATAAGAACTGCTGAAAATTGTTTACATGTAGAAAGGAAACAAACTAGTTCGAGTGATGGTAGCTTATCTCTAAGAAGGGATGTGACAACTAAATGCCTTTTGAAATGAGTTATAATGAGGCTCTCATGCCTTTTTATCATCAAGAAACAATGTAATACCCTAAATATCCAAAAATATAACCCTAGGAGATGAAGTACCAAAAGCTTGTGTGCCCCACTAGAGTTAGTTGGAATGTCAACTTCTAGGGTCATAACTTTGGAATATGATTTCTATTTGGAATGTATGATAGCACATTAGAAATGTCTATCCAAGGAAAAAAAATTCCACTACAAATGTAGACCACAAGCTTGAAATTTTCCCATTTCCCAAAAAATACACCGTTTAAGGTTGTTATACAATATTTTATCACACTCCAAGTCTCGTATTCTGAAATGTCACGCTTTGTGTCATCGATGCCACAAGTCTCACAAAGTGATGAAAGTTGTCACAAACAATGCGTTCACCATGAAACATGTTTAGAACATACCTAAAGAAAAGGAATAAAATTTACTTTGAAATATTATGGAGAACTTGTCAAAATCCCTTATTTGCAAGCCCAACGCAATTTTCATGCTAGTTTCTCGCGTTGATAACTTGGGCCATTTTATATGGATCGCACTGCCAGCAAGAATTTTAGAAGGAAAATTTGTGTTGGTCCTCTTCAGGAAGTTTTTCCCAAAATGAAGGAGAAGATTCTCTTACTAGAAGGCTAGAGAATGGCGACGTGGTTTCATGTAGTTGATGATTGGAATGAGATCTTCCATTCTTGGCCCTAGATCCTCCTTCCATGGATCTCTCCCTTGAGATGTGGAACTCCTCCCTCTTTTCATGGATCCTCAACTCCCTCTCCTTCCTTATAAATCATTTACCCACTATCCACTAATGGTGAGTGAGGTTGGCCTATAGGTTGTCGGTTGGCTGGTTGGTTTCCATCCTAGTACTAAATTGTGCCCAAATGCTTCCCATTTGCAAAGGAGAAAAGGTGGTTGAAGGCTAAGGCTTGGACTTGGATTCTCAAATGAAGGAAGCCTCCAACATCAAGGCTTCATTGGTTGTACCGATCCCTTTTCATTTTTATTAATAGTACAATATATGTTTGATTTCCATAAATATGTCAATTATTGTCCATTTATTGTAATGCTCCTTTATCTGTTACATAATTTGCATTAGAAAATGTTATGCTTTGAATAGTTTTGTTCTCTCCACTTGATATTTCTTGAAGGCACTCATATACACCAGCAAAGAGGAGATCATGAGCTTTGAATCCAAATATTCAAGGTCAACATCAAGGGTATTAGCATCATAGAGAGGTAGGAGATCTATCCTCCCTTTCATTTTATAATATGAATTAGGAAAGATTGCATGTAGTTGTCTTTTGTAGTTGTTGTATCATCCCATAGGACTAAAGGTATCATTTATGTCTTCAAAACAAAATGACGACTCCACTGGGGAGCACATAACCCTTCAAACCTCCTTTTGTTTTTGGTCTCTTTTGCTAAGTTTTTTCGACCTCCTATTGATCTGTAACTTTGATTGATTGTGGGTCTGCATTTTGAGTTGTGTGTTGTTTAGAGTGTCAAGTCTCGATCTCTTTTAAATTTTCTTTATCTTTTCCTATTTGTTTCTTTCCCAATGCGTTTTCTCTAAAAAAAGAGTGTTGTCAATGCAGATTTTGCTGAGTACAATGGTGATTAAGACCTTGTCTTTCATTGTCTACCTGTTTTGGTCCAAAAAAATGAGTATTTGAGATTTATTAGGGCTTTTGTCAGAGGATCTAGAATTTATATATCTCTAAAGTTTTTCTCCTACTCTTTTTTCATAAAAAATTTTCATTTGCGTCTAGGGTTTTGTGTGTGAAAATCGGAATTCCCTAGTGTGAAATTGCATGTTTTTGCTTGTATTTTTCTTGAATTTTGTATGAGTGTTAATCGCCTTTGAGTGACATCTCTTTTGTTTTTTGAAATTTTCACCCAATTTCAGTTTGAGTCCTCTGTACATGAAATTTTAGATTACATTTGATTTCATTGGAATCCTCTCTTTTTTTATTCACAGAATTCTCTTGCATAGATTACTTATGCATAGTTATAATTCTAATTTTAACAGCAGGAAAGGAAATTGTGCATAGATTACATTTGCACAGTTTTCAGAGGAATCATGCATAAATTACATTGCATTGTTTGGCATCTTTTAATGATTTGAATTGAATTGGAATAGTGAAATTGAAAGATCTAGTTAGGAAGCTCTTGTTTGTTGCATATTTGATTGTTGTATCAATTTTTTTACTTCTTCACTACACTAGATAGCTTTCATTGAAAATGAAAAGAGTCATTTTTTCATATTAGTTGCATCGTAGGTGTGTTCAGGTGACATCGAGTTTTGAGCCTTGAAATCGAAACATAATTCAAGATAAAATTTAACATTGATCTCAATTAACCTAAAGATCATTTGGAACATTAACGCAAACATCTAGAGATCTAGGCTAGAGATGTGTTCCAACATCGTTAAACGTAGGATTTTTCATTGTTTTCCAGTGTTGCATACCAAGGGTGAAATCCATTCCACGTATGGAAGTGTATTAATTAATTTGAACGAAATGAGAAAAAATATTGAATATATTGTTCTTTATCCACTGAATAATTATAATATTCATTATATTTCCTAACAAAAAATATCAATTTAACATTTGTTTCTTGTTTCATATAATGATCCACCCCTCTTGCAATAGCCTTGATTATGTCGTGAGTACACAACTAGGTCGTCAATGAGAGCTATAGAGGCCATAAGAACAAAAGTGAAAGAAGCAACTATTGAAGTCATCTATGAATTCTTTTCAAAAATAAATAAAATTAAAAATAAATGAGTGTACTAGTTATATAGTTAGAAACTTCCCGTATGTGGCATCCCCTTTGGGTGAATTCCCCTCCTATAAACATTGTAATAAGGTTGTAAATAAAATACACAAGGCTAAGATGGGACACATATTTCAGAGCTTGGGGAGGGAGACTGCTTGGGATTAAAAAAAAGTATAATTGATCAAGTTTTGGTTGTTGGGTGGATATTTGTGAATCTCTGGACTCCCATTGGTGTTAAGTGGGAATCCTTTGAGCACTCTCCCCAAGCTTTAAAATTTGGTTTGTGGGTAAAAGCTACAAGAAATATGGTTGCAACTTGTATATGGTTGGGTGGAAAATCAAAGTCCCAATCTCAGTTGCTAAGTCCTTAAAAAATGAGATAAGTATTCCTTACACATTATGAATGTTATAAGATTTTATACTTTGGCGTTTAAATGCCTTTTTAATGCATGGATTGATAACGATAAAGGTTTATGGTCTTGTGATTTTTAGGAGCGGTTTATCTTTGGTTCGTTGACACAATAGTACTCAATATTATTTATATTCCAGTGAAATTTATATACATAGTGTCGTGTTAGATAAATTCCATATAGCATATAAGATATGTTTGATCCATGTGTAGGTAGGAATACGACTCCTTGTACTATTGATTAATGTGAATTCTTTGGGGTATGGTGTAGGAGACCTATGATTGAGATGAGCATAAACAAATTTGATAAGTGTGTATATACATGCACAACTATGCTATTTCTATAGGATTTTGGTATATACATGAAATATGTGATACCATTGTTATTTATATAGTTTATGTAACTTATGACTGAAGGAGGTTACCAGTAAATGGCCTCATGGATAATTAAAATTACATTCTATGTATATACATATGAACCTTCGTTTGTTGTAATTTTTTTTTTTTTTTTTTTTTTTTTTTTTTTTTTTTTTTTTTTTTTTTTTTTTTTGTCAGTTAGCCATGAAATGGCTATTCCACTTTATCTAATTTGAGGATTGAGTGTAGATAATCCTAAGCCCTTTTGTTCAGTTATATGGGTGTAATTTCTTGTAGAATGATCTATAGGCTAGTATATAAATATGTATGGTGCAATGGAAGAAGCATTGGATTATGTGTCCAAATTTTAGTATCTAGTTTTGTATACAACCATGTGTGTGTGTGTGTGTGTGTCTATATATATATATATATATGTATATGTATATGTATATGTATATGTATATGTATATGTATATGTATATGTATATGTATATGTATATGTATATGTAGATATATATGTATATGTAGATATATATGTATACATATATATATACATATATATACATAGATATACATATATATACACATATATATGTATATGTATACATATATATATATATATATACATATATATACATATATATACATATATATACATATCCCTAAGGATTAGCATGTATCCCTATATATAATCAATTATATGTATAGACATATAAATAGGTCAGGCCTTGGCGAGGCCAATGCGAATATATTTATATGTATATAACAATAATAAGTTATCGTGTCATAGGTTGAAGGATGTTTCCAGGACTAGCCTCAGTCACATAAAGGGGAAGGTGACATAGTAGAAGGGGCTAGGAGCTAGGGCGCTTATGCATAATAATTTCCTTCGCCTCAATTCAGATTCATATGGGCCTACTACATAATACTGATTTGGATGCCAAGTCAGAATATGGTGAGACCTGTTAGCCCAGGTATGTCAGTGATCAAATGACTCTTTCAGTTGTTTTCCATTAGGTCATAGGTCAAATTTTTACTTTTTTCGAACCAGTTCTCAGAAATAATTTTGGTCACTGAAGAAGGCTAAACCATGTATGTTGCTCCTTCATTTCATTTATCATCACCATTATCAAGGTCATCGCTATCACCAATTTCAAGGTCACCATCTCCATCATAATCATTCAAGAGGTCTATGATTATATCATTTCATTTCATTTAAGTCAAGTCTAGGTTCAGCCCTACCTTTGGAAAATATTCAAATTTTCACTGAACATAAGGCAGTAATCCTCCATCTCATCCATGAAACCCTAATGAAGGAGCATGCATGTTTATGAAGTTCAAATAAAGCCATATTTCTTGTTTCATATGGCTCAAATTTCAAGAAAAAGTTTCAAACATCTCATCTTTGTCTCATTGTTTCATGAAAATTAAAGAACTCTATCTCACTGTCTCTTTTAAAGGATAAAAATGTCATCATCCAATGTCAGAGCTCCAAGGGAGGTCATTTTGACCTACTTTCCTAGTCAAATGTAAAAGAATGTCATTTCAAGCTTCAAAGACATCTTATCTACTTTGAGGAGTCACTATCCAATGTGAAAGTTCAAAAGTGTTCAAAGGCAGTCTCGTTGTTTCATGAAAGGAAAGGTGTTGTCTCATAAACAGGGAAAACTATGTCCTCATATTTCATTAAAAAATCCCATCAAGTCACTCCAAATGTCATAAAAACACCTTAAGTGTCAAAGCTTTAAAGGAGGTCAATCTACCTTCTCATCTCATTTGAAGGGGTAATAGTCATTGTTCAAGTTCCAAAGGGTTAAAAGTGACCTTTCATGTTAAAGGGTTCAAAAAGTGTTATTTTATCTTAACTAATTTGAAAAAGGCCAGCATGTCACCTTCCAAGTTGCAAAACAGTTAAAAGTCAATGTAAATGTCAAAGGAAAAGGTAAGAGTCATTAATATTTATAAAGGGTGAGTGAACTTCATGTTTATTCATTATTGCCCTTTCCACATATAAGAGAGCAACCCTTCACTCTTTAAACTCCAAATCCAAGCATTAAAAATTCCTTTGTTTCCTTTCTGGGCTTGTTTTCTCACTAATCAGACTCCTTTGTTACGTTTCTGGCATCAAAATTCCTTGGAGAAGTAGCATCGCTACGCTTCTGTGGAGTTAAAATTTCTTTTGTTACACTCCTGGATAGTGTATAATCCTTTGTTATGCTCCTATTAGTTGTAAAAATCAAAGTGTTACTTTTTTGTGGAGTGAAAACCTCTTGTTATGCTCCTGTCAGTGTGAAGAAAAACCTTTTGTTACACTTTTGGGTGTTGTATCGGGCAGTGTTACGCTTCTGTAGAGGTTGTAAAAACTCTTGTTACACTCCTGTGGGTGAGAAGAAGAGTGTTTTTATGCTCCTGTTAGTTGTAAAAACTCTTGTTACGCTCCTGTAGGTAGCCTCCGGTGTTGATTGAAGCCCGAAACCCTACAAATTTCAAAGGAATCCGACCTCCATTCATTCCTCTAGCTACTTCACAAGGTAAGTTTGATCTTTTACTTGTTTTGGATTAGATTTACATTGCTTATGTGTATTTTACGCTTTCTCCATCTCTCCACTATCCACAAAAAAAAGAACTTTTGTCAAAAACCCTACCCTCTTAAACCCAAACCCTAACCTATCACACAAACTACAAACCTACATCCTCCATGCCCATATACATATACTTATTCCCATACATCATCCATGACATCAAATCAAACTAATAAAATCCTAATCTGGGGCATTTTACACAATGAGAGGAGTGAAAACATTGAAAAGATAAAATTCTATGTTTTAGGATTTTGAGGGACTTATAATTATTTGTTTTCATCCATTCCACTTGCATTGTGGAGCTAAGGTGTCAGCATATCCTCTCAAATTTTATCAATTTTTTTTCCCAACTCCATGACCCTCAAAAATAA
Organism: Pinus albicaulis; assembly: GCA_034641835.2. Classification (NCBI taxonomy): domain Eukaryota; kingdom Viridiplantae; phylum Streptophyta; class Pinopsida; order Pinales; family Pinaceae; genus Pinus; species Pinus albicaulis. The sequence continues at coordinate 992,989,049 of CM076569.1, read as the reverse complement.
AAATAAAAAACACTTCTTCACTATTTGTTTCCCACAACCAAAATTGGGAAATGACTATGTTTTGAGGATTTGAATGACTTCCACTCATCCATTTGCATTCATTTCACCTTCATTATGGAGACAAGACACCATCATACTCATTTATTTATTTTATTTTATTTTATTTTATTTATTTTATTTTCATAATTTTTACTCAACCTAGTCACCCCTTTTCAACCTCAAAAACTTGTCCTACTGTTGTACAAGCCATTCTCACAGTTAAAATTGGGAATTTCTTGTGTTTTAGACACTTTGAACCCTTCCACTCATCCATTTTCTCTAATTAAACCTTCAACTTGAAGCTAACACACAACACTACCCACTCAGATTTTTCTAGAATTTTTCTCAGCTTCAAGTCCCTCCATTTCATCCACTAAACTCACACCTTCATACACTCCGTTTTCCAGATTTCCATTCTCATCCACTCATTTCATTGACATCCTAGGGTTTCATCATTCCAGTGACCAACACCATGGAAAGTGACAAGAAGAGCTTCAAAGGAGGGCGCCATATCAAACTTGAGCCATTCACCATGCATGAGATTAATGCTTCGCCATTGGCTAGAATATGCTTTCAAAGAACTCAGTGATTAACATTTTGAGAAAGGCTTATGGAAGGAGGGTATCATCTTCAGTTTTCCAGCCTTTCTGAAACCAGCTACAATATGGGTAAGGTCACTCTTGTAGTTATGGAGATCAGCCTATCATTTGAACTAATTTCTTCAGCTACAATTATCCCTTCTCAGGGAGAGTAGTGGTTCACGGGTATGGATCTTGACATTGAAAACTACAAGCGGTTTCTAAAGCCTCATTCTAGAGATGATCCAGGTTTATTTTTCCTTTTAGAAACCTCAGAAAAAATTATGCTCCTATGATGATGTTCATAATGAAGTAATTTACATGAAAAGGAATATTATCCATGCTATATAGTTATCACATAAGGCTTTTGATGCATTTTACCAAAGTCAAAACACTTTATTTTCCTCATTATTTATACAGGAGCTTGATTAAGATGACTGAGAAGGTTTCAGAGCAGAAGGGAAGATCAACATACTAGTCTCTTTCTTCATGGCCTTATCAAGCTCATTGTGATGCATCACTTGTCCTCCATAAACATGACATGGGAAGACTTCTTGGAGAGGTTGTCAGCAACATTTTCTGTCTTACCTATTACATCATCACCAAAAACAATGGAGATTGGATTTTCTAGCATGTCTATTTAGCTTTCATATGTCCCTAGGTTTGTGATATTTTCTCACACATATGAAAGAGGGAGGAGACGAGTTTTGTGCCTAAGTCTACTAGGATATTTCTTACACTTGGCACCCATGATGAGAAATGTTAGATAAAGGAGCGGCCTCTTTTGCATCAACATGATGAGTCAATACCAGTGGAGCCTAAGGTATCAGAACAGGAGGTCATATCAGTTGAAGAAATAATGAAATAGAAGGATAAAGAGATTGCGGAGTTGAAAGATTCCTTCTCCATTGCCCAATCCCAAATTAATTTTCTTGAGAGGAAAAATCTTCAATTGCAAATGAATCAGATCCTCCAAATTAAATATAAATCAGACATGGAGGAAAACAGAGGTAAAAGAAAGAATATTGTTTTTTTTGAATAAGTGCAGGAGATGCATGCTAAATCACATGTAAAAAGACCAAGAACAAGTGGCCTAAAAAGGGCTTTGGAGCAAGAGAGACAACAAATTCATCAATATGAAGAATTGACATTTAATGAGCTCATTACCATGGAGATAAATGAGGATAAAGAGATTTGGATATCAAGATTTAATGAGCATCTAGAGAATTTATTGAAGAAGGCTAAAAGGGATAACAAGCTGAAAAGGCACATGACAAGTCATTATCGTACCAGGGATACGATTTCTCATGTAAGGTTGAAACAAGTCAAAAAGAGGCTTAAGGAGGTGCAAATGAAGCTCAAGGAGAAGGACAACTTGGATTTATTGGTTGACGCTTCATGAGTTGTGTAGCCTATCTCTTTTAGGTGTCAAAGAACCAATTTTGAAGGCGTTGGAGCAATTTTGGCATTTTACATTATTTTTGGCAGAATTTTGGAAATTTCTCATTGCAGAAGGGTAATGGACACTTATGAATTTTTGTTTTGGAGGCATCCAAATGGTGATTTATTTACATGTATGGATGTATTTTGATTGGGAAATCATAGATCAATAACCCTCCTAGCATGAAAAGTTGCAATTTGGGAGAAAAAGATAAAAAACCACCTATTTTTCATGTTTCTGCCTCCTTTTTGGACCCTATGTTACTCTTTTGAGTGACCCTAGGAGAATGGATGTTTGAAGGCCTTCCCATGGTCCATTTGTTGGGAAAGATACTGAGAGGGGGGGGGGGGGGGCGGGTGAATCAGTATCTAGATCTGTCAATCAACTTTTTACCTTTGCTTTTCTCAAAAACCCATACGCTACTTTACAGAACAAAACTCGCGTATATACGCGAATATCCTTAAGGAAACTCGTGTATGCTCAGATCTCTTATTATGCAGATAATTCTTATCTTAGATTATTGCATCATTCACTTATTGGATGTTAGTGAGTAGTAAACATGTACAGTAAGAATAGAATAAATCAACACACATAAGCATCACACATGAACACCAGGATTTTAGGTGGAAACCCAATTCGGGAGAAAACCACCGCTGTCGTCGTCTCAGTCTTCAATATTTATTATAAAACAGGCGTATCTTACAATCACAGTGTACTAGCGTAGACTCATACCAAAGACAAGACCCACCGCAAGGCCACAACTTTCTCGCCACTGCCCTCCCGGAAGGGAGCCACGGAGCCACTACCCCCTGCTCTCGTTTACCAGCCTCTCCTGGAAGGGAGCCACTACCCCCTGCATATTGATATCCTTGTTGAACAATGGCCCATACATCTGCTCCCATAAATTGAAGATAGGATCTCATCCTTGTTTTCCGGAAGATTAAATTGCTTCCATTAAAGAGGGGAGGCTTGATAGATGTTGTTCCATCTTGATTGCTCATCTTCGCTGATCTTCGTCTAGCTACCAAGCTTTTCTAAGGACCTGCCCGATACCAATTGTTGGGAAAGATACTGAGAGGGGGGGGTGAATCAGTATCTAGATCCGTCAATCAACTTTTTACTTTTATTTTCTCAAAAACCCATACGCTACTTTACAGACCAAAAACTTGCGTATATACGCGGATATCCTTAAGGAAACTCGCGTATTCTCAAATCTCTTATTATGCAAATAATTCTTATCTTATATTATTGCATCATTCACTTATTGGATGTTAGTAAGCAGTAAAAATGTACAGTAAGAACAGAATAAATCAACACACATAAGCATCACACATGAACACCAGGATTTTAGGTGGAAACTCAATTTGGGAGAAAACCACCACTGCCGTCGTCTCAGTCTTCAATATTTATTATAAAGAAAACATCTTACAACTATGTACTGGCGCAGACTCATACCAGCACGCAAGCACCCACCTGCAGAAGGCTACAACCTTCTCTCGTTTACCAGCCTCTCCTGGAAGGGAGCCACTACCCCCTGCTCTCATTTACCAGCCTCTCCTGGAAGGGAGCCACTACCCCCTGCACTCATTTACCAGCTACCACTGGATGGGAGCTACTACACCCTTACTGAAGGCTTCGACCCTCAGCACCACTGCAGACCACGTTTCATCAATTTTCAAACTGGATCAAGCAGCCTCAACTCAACCCTTCATTTTTCAACAAACATGCTTTGCCCAATGCTTCAAACAGAACAGTGAAACCACTTCAGCAGACTTTGCTCCAAATCTTCATCAGTTCTTCTTCTGCAGATCATCTTAGAGATTCATCATCATCAGATCTAAGGATCCATGGGTGCATCATAGATTCAGATTTGTCAATCAAGAACAAAGTTCAATCATGTAGATATACTTCAAAGTGAAGTATTGATTCAATACCCAGACACATGCCCCCTTTGCACAATGATCTTCTTCTCCTTATATAGTTTTAGCCTTTATCAATACCATGAGTCAAAACCACACCACTTCCGATGGTATTCCTGGAGGGGACCAAATAGATAATCAAGCGCTCAATACAATGGGTCAATACCATGGTAACACCCCTTGGTATTCTAAATTTGGAGCGCAAAAGGGCATACACGACTTGGCACGTACTTTTCCGCATGCATACGCTACTTCACCTTAACAAACCCGCGTATGCTTTGTGACACATCATATTTATCATTTTTCTGGCACTTCCTTTCTTCTGTTCCTTCTGAGCTAATCAGTAGATACATCATCCTTCCTTTTAACACACAGATACATCATCCTTACATATTTAACACACAGGTTGCTTATCAAGAACAACTTCATCAAATAGGTTGCCATCAAGGACAACACATTGCATCATATCGCCGAAAGTCTTATTTCATCAAGTAGGTTGCCATCAAGGACAACACATTGCATCATATCGCCGACAGTCTTATTTCATCAAGTAGGTTGCCATCAAGGACAACACATGCCAAAAATATCCCCCTTTGGACTTGATGGCAACCATGATGGTGTTTGATCACCACAACAACAGATAGATACATTGATTATAACCATTATGCAAACATCATGATATTCTCCCCCTATTCAAACACCATGCTACTCTCCCCCTTTGACATCAAGGGAAAAGGGCGGATCAAAGCCAAGACAATGTTTTTCTCCACATGTAGAAAGAAGAGCTCTGTAGATCTGATGTGCATTGAATTTACCATGCTCCCCCTGAGTTCATGCTGAGTCTTCAACATAATATTCAATGAAGTACATGACTCTATGACCTTTCCTATCACCAAGGACTCATAATTACATCAATGATCCAACCAAGTGGATTTACATATGTGACACAAGTACCCAACCAAGTGGGTTTACACATTTTGACTCAACTACCCAACCAAGTGGGTTTACAAATTTGAACAAGCCCTTTACAAGACTGAATATTACAATTTACATCATAGGTCTCAACATAACCTTTTCATCAAATTACAAATACGACTTTTTATAGCCAAGACCAAAAAGACCTCAAGAGAGATCATATTTCAGAACCATCATAATGCCAACAATGCATTACATTCAGAAATGCTAATTCTCCCCCTGAAACTGTGCATCCAATGCATTCTTTCCACATGACCAGTGCTCCCCCTTTGCTTGTGCATCCTGAACACTTTCAACAACAATTCATCAAGGCATCTTTATCAAGAGACATCAGAGAAATTAAACAGAATTATGAAAATTGGAACACCACCAGAGATACCAAACAACATCAGAGATACCAAACAGCACTGCAGCTATGCTGAAGAATGCTGACCCCAAGTAAAATTTTGTCAGCAACAAACCATACGCGGTTTTCTTTGCATAAACGCGTGTATATACGCGACTTTCGTTCAGGAAACCCGCGTATCCAATTTAATCTTCTGAATTTAAGCAGTTCTGATTTTCTGCAAGGCAGAGACTACTCCCAGCTTCTGTCTGAGATATTCGAACTCTTCCCTGGGCAGAGGTTTGGTAAATATATCAGCAACTTGTTCTTTGGAGGGAACATACTCCAACTTCACCTTTTGTTCAAGCACTTGTTCACGTAAGAAGTGATACTTGATGGGAATGTGCTTGGTCTTGGAATGCATAACAGGATTCTTTGAAATACTGATGGCACTTGTATTATCACACATAATGGAGACAAGAGGTGTGCACTTGATTTGAAAGTCTTGTAAGGTTTGCATCATCCAAAGAAGTTGTGTGCAACATGATGCGGCAGCCACATATTCTGCTTCTGTTGTAGATAAGGCAATAGAGTTTTGCTTCTTGCTGAACCAAGATACTAACCGGGGCCCCATATAGAATGCTCCACCACTAGTGCTTTTCCGATCATCAACATTTCTAGCCCAATCTGCATCAGTGTAAGCATGAAGAGTAAGATCAGCATTCTTTGGATACCATAGTCCAAAGTCTTGAGTTCCTTGTAGATATTTGAATATTCTTTTGACAGCCTGAAGGTGAGACTCTTTTGGATTAGCTTGGAATCGTCCAACAATCCCAACTGCATGCATAATGTCTGGTCTAGTCCCAGTGAGATAAAGTATACTTCCTATCATAGATCTGTATTCTGGTTGATTCACCGTGGGAGAATCATCATGAGAACTGAGATTACATCCGATTATCATTGGTGTACTTACAGGTTTGCACTCTTCCATGCCATACTTCTTCAGAATTTGCTTAAGGTATTTTTCTTGTGATAAGAATATACCATCTGTAGTTTGATGCACTTGCAAACCAAGAAAGAATGTTAGTTCCCCAAGTAAAGACATTTCAAATTCTTGCTGCATGATAGAAGAAAATTTCTGACTCATAGATTCTTCATTACTTCCAAAAATGATATCATCAACATATACAACCACAATCAAAAGTTTATCATTTTCAATTTTTGTGTATAAGTTGCTATCAGCAGACCCCTTTGAAAATCCTTGTTGGTGAAGATATTTGTCAAGACGATAATACCATGCCCTTGGAGCTTGTTTGAGACCATACAGAGCCTTTTTAAATCTACAAACAAGATTTTCATCATTTCCAAAAATGAATCCTTCTGGTTGTTCTATATACACTTCTTCTTCTAGATCACCATTGAGAAATGCAGATTTAACATCCATTTGATAAACTTTGATTTGTTGAAAGCTTGAAAAGGCAAGAAACATTCTTTTGGCTTCAAGTCAGGCTACAGGAGAAAAAGTTTCTTCAAAGTCTATACCTTCTTGTTGAGTATACCCCTTGCAAACAAGTCTAGCCTTGTTTCTTACAACATCCCCATTCTCATTTAACTTGTTTTTGAATATCCATTTAATTCCAATGACATTTTTGTTATGAGGTCTTGGTACTAATTCCCAAGTGTGATTCTTTTCAATTTGATCAAGCTCTTCATTCATGGCTTGAACCCAACATTAATCTTTGCTAGCTTGATTGACATTTTGAGGTTCAATAGTAGAAAGAAATGCCAGATAGCTAGAAGATCCCATAAGAGTCCTCCTTGTTTGTACACTTGATCCCTTATCTCCCAAAATTTGAGATTCTGGATGATTCTTTTGAACATATCTGGATGGAGCCTTTTCAGATAAATCATCTTCAGGTTCTTCATTGGGTTCACTGTCTATATCATTTCTATTTGATGTAGAAGGACATAAGTCACCATCGTCTTCATTTGTTGTTTGTTTTTATTCCTTTGGGGCTGCAGGAGACTCATCAATAACAACATCAATACATTCAACAATCTTCCAAAGTTTTTTATTGTAACATTTATATGCTCTACTCGTAGAGGAGTAACCAAGAAGTATTCCTTCATCTGCTCTAGGTTCAAACTTGCCAAGTTTTTCATCATTATTTTTGATAAAGCATTTACTTCCAAAAACTCTAAAATGCTTCACATATGGAGAATTACCATACCAGAGTTCATATGGAGTTTTGTCACTATTTACACGAACATGTGCCTTGTTGAGAATGTTTACCGCTGTATGTGCTGCTTCTCCCCAAAATGTGTCAGGTGTTCCAGAATCATCAAGCATAGCTCTAGCCATTTTTTGAAATGTTCTATTCATTCTTTCTACTACGCCATTTTGTTGTGGAGTTCCAGCTACAGAAAATTGTCTTTTTATGCCATGTTGTTCACAAAATTCAAGAAATTCATTTGAAGTATATTCTCCTCCTCGATCAGATCTAAGACATTTGAGTTTTAGATCTACTTCATTTTCAACCAGCGCCTTGAAGATTTGAAATTTCTCAAATGCTTCATCTTTGTGCTTCAGCAAACCAATCCAACACATTCTAGAGAAATCATTAATAAATAGGATATAGTATTGTTCACCACGAGGTGAATTTTTCCTCATAGGTCCACATATGTCAGTATGAATGAGTTCAAGAGGCCTACTTGATGACCCTTCCTTGGCATTAAATTGCACTCTGGTCTGCTTTCCGAATTGGCAAGATTTGCATATGATACTTTCAGGCAGAGTAATATTGGGAAGACCACGAACAACATTAATTCTACTTGATTTGTTGATTTGAGAGAAGCTTAGATGTCCCAACCTTCTATGCCATAGCCATTTTTCTGAAGATTTACTCAAGTAACATTGTTCTTTGCAGTTCTTCAATACATATAGGTTACTTGGAGTTCTTTTTCCTTTTATGATTTTTTTACCTGTATCAAGATCTTGAACCACACATTCTATTGAACTAAAGACAACTTCAGTTCCTTGATCACACATTTGACTTACACTTAACAAGTTATGCCTTAATCCATTCACATACATGACATCATTAGCTTTCACTTTGTCTTTTAGAAACACATACCCTTTTCCTTTAATTACAACAGGAGTATCATTTCCAAAAGTAACTTTCTTTTCCTTTTCTAATGTACTATATGCACGAAGTTTGGTTTTGTCACCTGTCATGTGTCTTGAGCATCCGCTATCAATGTACCATTGATTTTCTTCTCCTTCTGCAAATAACGCTATGCCACAATTTTCAACCTGTAAATCCTTCTTTTTCCATACCTTGGAACTTGAAGAAAAATGCTCTTTTGGCTGAACTTTGCTCCTGCATTCAAATTCTTCATGCCCAAATTTATTGCAATAAGCACATTCAACTTCATTTAGAAGAGGAGAAAAATTGTTATAGGTATTCTTATTTGTTTCGATATCAATCCTTTTCTTTCTCGCTTATCTTTTCATGATGGTTTTATATGCAACACATTGAACAACTTTGTGACCAAAATTGTGACATGAGAAACATTGTCCGTTGAAGAAGAAATTTCTGCGATCATGAAATATTCTACTTGAATTTACCTGTTGATTGGTGTTTCTTTGAAAGATATTCCTGTGAGTGTTCTTTGAATTGAGATGATCATGATTTACCTGTAAAGATTCTTTATTCCCTTGCTGAGTGGCAGAATTTTGTAAACCAGCTGTAACTGCTTTTAGATAATTTGGTGCTGAAGCCTGAGAAGATTCCCCGGTATATCCAAGACCTGTCTTTACAAGAGGAGAGCGTTGTACCTTGATAATCTCATTTAAGGTTTCTGATCCTTTAGTAAATCTAAGATTCAGATTATTTTCTTTCTCAAAATATTTTCTTAGACTTACCACTTCACATTCTAATTTCTCAATGTGTTTCTTTGCTTCTTCAAACTGCCTTTTCATAGTCTCTATGGTTATTTTCCTTTCTTCTAAGAGTATTTTACATTCTTCTAAGTGTATTTTGAGTTGATTGTTTTCTTCAAGAAAATCATTGTCCTCTAGAGCATCCACAAAAGTATCATTTTCTTCTCTAGATTCAAATTCCATGAGATGTCTAAGATCTTGTTCACATTCTTCCTCACTATCAGATAACCCATCACTATCTTCATGAGTATAGTAACTTTTTCTAGTGCTAGACCAGTTCTTATTCCTTCTTGCTACTTCTTTACCTTTTGCAGATATTTATTTATAAGGACACTTAGTAGCATAATGACCAACTCTTCCACAATCAAAACATTTGAAAGGAAGCTTACCTCTGAACCGTCCTCTTCCAAGTTGAAGTTTCTTTACAAAATTTACCTCATCTTCTTCTGAGATATATCCTGATCTTTCTGCTTCTTGCACTTCTTTCCCTTTTGTAGAAGCTCTAAAGATGGCTTCTTTGACTTCAGATGGTCCTCCTCTTCTCATTTCATATGCAATTAGTATCCCATGAAGTTGCACCACGGTAAGATTTTGAAGATCCTGTTTTTCTTCAAGAGAAAAAACTTTTGACTCAAATTTTGTCGTCAAAGATCTTAAAATTTTCTCAACCAAAGTAGATTCGGTTATTATTTCTCCCAGATTTCTCATACGATTTACAACATCATCAAGACATAAAAATAAACTGGCAATACTCTCATCACTATGCATTTTTAAATTTTCATATTCAATTCTGAGAGTTTGGAGTTTTGCACTTTTTACCATTGCATCACCTTCATAACTTAGAATGATTTTGTCCCACATTTCCTTTGTTGTATTTAGCTGCATAACTTTGACAAATTCAGATTCAGACAGACTTCCCGTTATAGCATTGAACACCTTTGCATTTGATTCATAATTCTTCTTTTCAGTCGGATCTGTTGGTATTGTAGCTGGATATTGATATCCTTGTTGAACAATGGCCCATACATCTGTTCCCATAGACTGAAGATAGGATCTCATCCTTGTTTTCCAGAAGATTAAATTGCTTCCATTAAAGAGGGGAGGCTTGATAGATGTTGTTCCATCTTGATTGCTCATCTTGCTTGATCTTCCTTCTAGTGGCTAAGCTTTTTCAGAAGGACCTGCTCTGATACCAATTGTTGGGAAAGATACTGAGAGGAGCGGGGGGGGTGAATCAGTATCTTGATCTATCAATCAAATTTTTACTTTTCTTTTCTCAAAAACCCATACGCTACTTTACAGAACAAAACTAGCGTATATACGCGGTTATCCTTAAGGAAACTCACGTATGCTCAGATCTCTTATTATGCAGATAATTTTTATCTCTGATTATTGCATCATTCATTCATTAGATGTTTAGTAAGCAGTAGATATGTGCAGTAAGAACAGAATAAATCAACACACATAAGCATCACATATGAACACCAGGATTTTAGGTGGAAACCCAATTCGGGAGAATCACCGCCGCTATCTTATTTCAAGGTTATTTATTACAAAGAAAACATCTTACAACTATGTATCAAGCGCATCATACCAAGATGCGGTGCACCCAATCGCGGCAGTAAGGCTACAACCTTCTGCCACGCCCTCTCTCCGCGAAGCGAGCCACTACCGCTTCTCGCTACCAAATTTTCTCCGGAAGGAGCCGTCACTTCCCCCGCATCATTTACCGCCTACCACTAGATGGAGCTAGCTACACCATCGGTTGTCAATTTCAAATACCACCCATAATTACCAAGCCATCAATTAAACTCGGATCACACCAAATCAACCCTTTCTTCATTTTTCAAATCTAACATGCTTTTCCCAATGCTCAAACAAGGACACCTAAACCACTTCAGCATTTTTATCGTGATCTTCACCAGTTCTTCTTTTTTAGATCATCTTAGAGATTCATCATCATCAGATCTAAGGATTTAGAAACCTCCATGGGTGCATCATAGATTCAGATTTATCAATCAAGAACAAAGTTCAATCATGCAGATATACTTCAAAATGAAGTATTCATTCAATACCCAGACACATGCACACCTTTGCACAATGATCTTCTTCTCCTTATATAGGTTTAGCCTTTATCAATACCATGAGTCAAAACCACACCACTTTCGATGGTATTCCTGGACGGGACCAAATATATAATCAAGCGCTCAATACAATGGGTCAATACCATGGTAACACCCCTTGGTATTCTAAATTTTGAGCACAAAAGGGCATACACAACTTGGCACGTACTTTTCCGCGTGCATACGCAACTTCGCCTTAACAAACCTGCGTATGCTTTGTGACACATCATATTTACCATTTTTCTGGCACTTCCTTTCTTCTGTTCCTTCTGAGCTGATTTGTAGATACATCATCCTTCCTTTTAACACACAGATACATCAACCTTACATATTTAACACACAAGTTTCTTATCAATAACAACTTCATCAAATAGGTTGCCATCAAGGACAACACATTGCATCATATCGCCGACAGTCTTATTTCATCAAGTAGGTTGCCATCAAGGACAACACATGCCAACAATCTCCCCCTTTGGACTTGATGGCAACCATGATGGTGTTTGATCACCACAACAACAGATAGATACATTGATTATAACCATTATGCAAACATCATGATATTCTCCCCCTATTCAAACACCATGCTACTCTCCCCCTTTGACATCAAGGGAAAAGGGCGGATCAAAGCCAAGACAATGTTTTTCTCCACATGTAGAAAGAAGAGCTCTGTAGATCTGATGTGCATTGAATTTACCATGCTCCCCCTGAGTTCATGCTGAGTCTTCAACATAATATTCAATGAAGTACATGACTCTATGACCTTTCCTATCACCAAGGACTCATAATTACATCAATGATCCAACCAAGTGGATTTACATATGTGACACAAGTACCCAACCAAGTGGGTTTACATATTTTGACTCAACTACCCAACCAAGTGGGTTTACAAATTTGAACAAGCCCTTTACAAGACTGAATATTACAATTTACATCATAGGTCTCAACATAACCTTTTCATCAAATTACAAATATGAATTTTTATAACCAAGACCAAAAAGACCTCAAGAGAGATCATATTTCAGAACCATCATAATGCCAACAATGCATTACATTCAGCAATGCTAATGCTCCCCCTGAAACTGTGCATCCAATGCATCCTTTCCACATGACCAGTGCTCCCCCTTTGCTTGTGCATCCTGAACACTTTCAACAGCAATTCATCAAGGCATCTTTATCAAGAGACATCAGAGAATGAAACAGAATTATGAAAACTGGAACACCACCAGAGATACCAAACAACACTGCAGCTGTGCTGAAGAATGCTGACCCCAAGTAAAATTTGTCAGCAACTAACCATACGCGGTTTTCTTTGCATAAAATCACGTATATACGCGACTTTCGTTCACGAAACCCGCATATCCAATTTAATCTTCTGAATTTAATCTGTTCTAATTTTCTGCAAGGCAGAGACTACTCCCAGCTTCTGTCTAAAATATTCGAACGCTTCTCTGGGCAGAGGTTTGGTAAATAAATCAGCAACTTGTTCTTTGGAGGGAACATACTCCAACTTCACCTTTTGTTCAAGCACTTGTTCACGTAAGAAGTGATACTTGATGGGAATGTGCTTGGTCTTGGAATGCATAACAGGATTCTTTGAAATACTGATGGCACTTGTATTATCACACATAATGGAGACAGGAGGTGAGAACTTGATTTGAAAGTCTTGTAAGGTTTGCATCATCCAAAGAAGTTGCGTGCAACATGATGCGACAGCCACATATTCTGCTTCTGTTGTAGATAAGGCAATAGAGTTTTGCTTCTTGCTGAACCAAGATACTAACCGGGGCCCCATATAGAATGCTCCACCACTAGTGCTTTTTCGATCATCAACATTTCCAGCCCAATCTGCATCAGTGTATGCATGAAGAGTAAGATCAGCATTCTTTGGATACCATAGTCCAAAGTCTTGAGTTCCTTGTAGATATTTGAATATTCTTTTGACAGCCTGAAGGTGAGACTCTTTTGGATTAGCTTGGAATCGTCCAACAATCCCAACAACATGCATAATGTCCGGTCTAGTCCCAGTGAGATAAAGTAGACTTCCTATCATAGATCTGTATTCCGGTTGATTCACCATGGGGGAATCATAATGAGAACTGAGATTACATCCGGTTATCATTGGTGTACTTACAGGTTTGCATTCTTCCATGCCATACTTCTTCAGAATTTGCTTAAGGTATTTTTCTTGTGATAAGAATATACCATCAGTAGTTTGATGCACTTGCAAACCAAGAAAGAATGTTAGTTCCCCAAGTAAAGAAATTTCAAATTCTTGCTGCATGACAGAAGCAAATTTCTGACTCATAGATTCTTCATTACTTCCAAAAATGATATCATCAACATATACAACCACAATCAAAAGTTTATCATTTTCAATTTTTGTGTATAAGTTGCTATCAGCAGACCCCTTTGAAAATCCTTGTTGGTGAAGATATTTGTCAAGACGATAATAACATGCCCTTGGAGCTTGTTTGAGACCATACAAAGCCTTTTTAAGTCTACAAACAAGATTTTCATCATTTCCCAAACTGAATCCTTCTGGTTGTTCTATATACACTTCTTCTTCTAGATCACCATTGAGAAATGCAGATTTAACATCCATTTGATAAAATTTGATTTGTTGAAAGCTTGAAAAGGCAAGAAACATTCTTATGGCTTCAAGTCTAGCTACAGGAGCAAAAGTTTCTTCAAAGTCTATACCTTCTTGTTGAGTATACCCCTTGCAAACAAGTCTAGCCTTGCTTCTTACAACATCCCCATTCTCATTTAACTTGTTTTTGAATATCCATTTAGTTCCAATGACATTTTTGTTATGAGGTCTTGGTACTAATTCCCAAGTGTGATTCTTTTCAATTTGATCAAGCTCTTCATTCATGGCTTGAACCCAACATTCATCTTTGCTAGCTTGGTTGGCATTGTGAGGTTCAATAGTAGAAAGAAATGCCAGATAGCTAGAAGATCCCACAAGAGTCCTCCTTGTTTGTACACCTGATCCCTTATCTCCCAAAATTTGAGATTCTGGATGATTCTTTTGAACATATCTGGATGGAGCCTTTTCAGATAAATCATCTTCAGGTTCTTCATTGGGTTCACTGTCTATATCATTGCTATTTGATGTAGAAGGACATAAGTCACCATCGTCTTCATTTGTTATTTGTTGTTCTTCCTTTGGGGCTGCAGGAGACTCATCAATAACAACATCAATACATTCAACAATCTTCCGAAGTCTTTTATTGTAACATTTATATGCTCTACTCGTAGAGGAGTATCCAAGAAGTATTCCTTCATCTGCTCTAGGTTCAAACTTGCCAAGTTTTTCATCATTATTTTTGATAAAGCATTTACTTCCAAAAACTCTAAAATGCTTCACAGATGGAGAATTACCATACCAGAGTTCATATGGAGTTTTGTCACTATTTACACGAACATGTGCCTTGTTGAGAATGTTTACCGCTGTATGTGCTGCTTCTCCCCAAAATGTGTCAGGTGTTCTAGAATCATCAAGCATAGCTCGAGCCATTTGTTGAACTGTTCTATTCATTCTTTCTGCTACGCCATTTTGTTGTGGAGTTCCAGCTACAGAAAATTGTCTTTTTATGCCATGTTGTTCACAAAATTCAAGAAATTCATTTGAAGTATATTCTCCTCCTCGATCAGATCCAAGACATTTGAGTTTTATATCTACTTCATTTTCAACCAGCGCCTTGAAGATTTGAAATTTCTCAAATGCTTCATCTTTGTGCTTCAGCAACCCAATCCAACACATTCTAGAGAAATCATCAATAAATAAGATATAGTATTGTTCACCACGAGGTGACTTTTTCCTCATAGGTCCACATATGTCAGTATGAATGAGTTCAAGAGGCCTACTTGATGATCCTTCCATGGCATTAAATTGCACTCTAGTCTGCTTGCTGAATCGGCAAGATTTGCATATGATACTTTCAGGCAGAGTAATATTGGGAAGAGCACGAACAACATTAAGACTACTTGATTTATTGATTTGAGAGAAGCTTAGATGTCCCAACCTTCTATGCCATAGCCAGTTTTCTGAAGATTTACTCAAGCAACATTGTTCTTTGCTTTTCTTCAATACATATAGGTTGCTTGGAGTTCTTTTTCCTTTTATGATTGTTTTACCTGTATCAAGATCACGAACCACACATTCTTTTGAACTAAAGACAACTTCAGTTCCTTGATCACACATTTGACTTACACTTAACAAGTTATGCCTTAATCCATCCACATACATGACATCATTAGCCTTCACCTTATCTTTTAGAAAGACAGACCCTTTTCCTTTAATTACAGCAGGATTATCATTTCCAAAAGTAACTTTCTTTTCCTTTTCTAATGTACTATATGCACGAAGTTTGGTTTTGTCACCTGTCATGTGTCTTGAGCATCCGCTATCAATGTACCATTTATTTTCTTCTCCTTCTGCAAATAACGCTATGCCACAATTTTCAACCTATAAATCCTTCTTTTTCCGTACTTTGGAACTTGAAGGAAAATGTTCTTTTGGCTGAACTTTGCTCCTACATTCAGATTCTTCATGCCCAAAGTTATTGCAATAAGCACATTCAACTTCATTTAGAAGAGGAGAAAAGTTGTTATAGGTATTCTTCTTTGTTTCAATATCAATCATTTTCTTTCTCGCTTCTCTTGTCATGATGGTTTTATATGCAACACATTGAACAACTTTGTGACCAAAATTGTGACATGAGAAACATTGTCCATTGAAGAAGAAATTTCTGCGATCATGAAATCTTCTACTTGAATTTACCTGTTGATTGGTGTTTCTTTGAAATATATTCCTGTTAGTGTTCTTTGAATTGAGATGATCATGCTTTACCTGTAAAGATTCTTTATTCCCTTGTTGAGTGGCAGAATTTTGTAAACCTGCTGTAACTGCTTTTAGATAATTTGGTGCTGAAGCCTGACAAGATTCCCCAGTATATCCAAGACCTGTCTTTACAAGAGGAGAGCGTTGTACCTTGATAATCTCATTTAAGGTCTCTGATCCTTTAGTAAATCTAAGATTCAGAGTCTTTTCTTTCTCAAAATCTTTTCTTAGACTTACCACTTCACATTCTAATTTCTCAATGTGTTTCTTTTCTTCTTCAAACTGCCTTTTCATAGTCTCTATGGTTATTTTCCTTTCTTCTAAGAGTATTTTACATTCTTCTAAGTGTATTTTGAGTTGATTGTTTTCTTCAAGAAAATCATTGTCCTCTAGAGAATCCACAAAAGTATCATTTTCTTCTCTAGATTCAAATGCCATGAGAAGTCTAAGATCTTGTTCACATTCTTCCTCACTATCAGATAACCCATCACTATCTTCATGAGTATAGTAAATTTTTCTAGTGCTAGACCGGTTCTTATTCCTTCTTGATACTTCTTTCCCTTTCGCAGATATTTCTTTATAAGTACACTTAGCAGCATAATGACCAACTCTTCCACAATCAAAACATTTTAAAGGAAACTTACCTCTGAACCGTCCTGTGCCAAGTTGAAGTTTCTTTACAAAATTTACCTCATCTTCTTCTGAGATATATCCTGATCCTTCTGCTTCTTGCACTTCTTTCCCTTTTGTAGAATCTCTAAAGATGGCTTCTTTGACTTCAGATGGTCATCCTCTTCTCATTTCATATGCAGTTAGTATCCCATGAAGTTGCACCACGGTAAGATTTTGAAGATCCTGTTTTTCTTCAAGAGCAGAAACTTTTGACTCAAATTTTGTCGTCAGAGATCTTAAAATTTTCTCAACCAAAGTAGATTCGGTTATTGTTTCTCCCAGATTTCTCATACGATTTACAACATCATCAAGATGTAAAGAAACCTGCAATACTTTCATCACTATGTATTTCTTAAATTTTCATATCTAATTCCGCAGAGTTTGGAGTTTTGCACTTTTTACCTTTGCATCACCTTCATAACTTAGAATGATTTTGTCCCACATTTCCTTTGCTGTATTTAGCTGCATAACTTTGACAAATTCAGATTCAATCAGACTTCCCGTTATAGCATTGACCGCCTTTGCATTTGATTCACAATTCTTCTTTTCAGTCGTTGGTATTGTAGCTGGATATTGATATCCTTGTTGAACAATGGCCCATACATCTGTTCCCATAGACTGAAGATAGGATCTCATCCTTGTTTTCCAGAAGATTAAATTGCTTCCATTAAAGAGGGGAGGCTTGATAGATGTTGTTCCATCTTGATTTCTCATCTTGCTTGATCTTCCTTCTAGCGGCTAAGCTTTTTCAGAAGTACCTGCTCTGATACCAATTGTTGGGAAAGATACTGAGAGGGGGGGGGGGGTGAATCAGTATCTAGATCTGTCAATCAAATTTTTACCTTTTCTTTTCTCAAAAACCCATATGCTACTTTACAGAACAAAACTCGCGTATATACGCGGATATCCTTAAGGAAACTCACGTATGCTCAGATCTCTTATTATGAAGATAATTCTTATCTTAGATTATTGCATCATTCACTTTTTGGATGTTAGTAAGTAGTAAACATGTACAGTAAGAACAGAATAAATCAACACACATAAGCATCACACATGAACACCAGGATTTTAGGTGGAAACGCAATTCGGGAGAAAACCACCGTTGTCGTCGTCTCAGTCTTCAATATTTATTATAAAGAAAACATCTTACAACTATGTACTAGCGCAGACTCATACCAGCATGCAAGCACCCACCTGCAGAAGGCTACAACATTCTCTCGTTTACCAGCCTCTCCTGGAAGGGAGCCACTACCCCCTGCTCTCATTTACCAGCGTCTCCTGGAAGGGAGCCACTACCCCCTGCACTCATTTACCAGCTACCACTGGATGGGAGCTACTACCCCCTTACTGAAGGCTTCGACCCTCAGCACCACTGCAGACCACGTTTCATCAATTTTCAAACTGGATCAAGCAGCCTCAACTCAGCCCTTCATTTTTCAACAAACATGCTTTGCCCAATGCTTCAAACAGAATAGTGAAACCACTTCAGCAGACTTTGCTCCAGATCTTCATCAGTTCTTCTTCTGCAGATCATCTTAGAGATTCATCATCATTAGATCTAAGGATCCATGGGTGCATCATAGATTCAGATTTATCAATCAAGAACAAAGTTCAATCATGTAGATATACTTCAAAGTGAAGTATTCATTCAATGCCCAGACACATGCCCCCTTTGCACAATGATTTTCTTCTCCTTATATAGGTTTAGCCTTTATAAATACCATGAGTCAAAACCACACCTTTTCCGATGGTATTCCTAGACAGGACCAAATAGATAATCAAGCGCTCAATACAATGGGTCAATACCATGGTAACACCCCTTGGTATTCTAAATTTGGAGCGCAAAAGGGGATACGCGACTTGGCACGTACTTTTCCGCGTGCATATGCTACTTCGCCTTAACAAACCCGTGTATGCTTTGTGACACATCATATTTATCATTTTTTTGGCACTTCCTTTGTTCTGTTCCTTCTGAGCTGATCTGTAGATACATCATCCTTCCTTTTAACACACAGATACATCATCCTTACATATTTAACACACAGGTTGCTTATCAAGAACAACTTCATCAAATAGGTTGCCATCAAGGACAACACATTGCATCATATCGCCGACAGTCTTATTTCATCAAGTAGGTTGCCATCAAGGACAACACATGCCAACACCATTTTGAAAAATTCAAGATTTTCTGAAAACTAGACACATAGGTCTAGTTGACTGTTCTTTTCGAAGTGGATTTGGACTTCTCAAATTTTCTCAAAAGTGCCTCCAAAGTTCTATTACGCTTATGTAATTTGTTTTTAAAATCTTCAATCAGAATTGTCACATATGAGCATTGGATTCCCTCAGGACACTTGTCAAGCTCATAAATGGTCAAAAATTAGAGGCTATGAGTTGTCATTAGAGTTATTGCATTTTTTTATGCTTCCTATTATGATGGAATTTGTAATTAATGCAAGGGGCAAACACTCTTAGTTTGTAGCTAAAAATCAGGGAATGGCTTCTAACTTCCCTAGAAACTAGGAAATGACTCATATTTTGAATTTATGATCCATTTTGGATGGGATTTCGATTTGGTGAGGTGTCATGGTATATATTTTCTATAAGTAGACTCTATTTTTTCTTTTTTGGGGTTGGATAGTCTCATATTTTGCAGTGGAGCTCTTGTAATCAGTTTGTGGAATGAAATCGGAGACAGATTTGTAGGAAATATTGTGAGATACTTTTAGTATTCTTTGGAACATCTGTGTTTCTCATGCTTTCTTATTATATAATGCTTAATGTTATGTCTACTTCTTCATATATGTCTATCTTGTGATTTTCATAGCAGAATTCATGTTATGCATGCTCTGTTTTATACAAGATTCACCATATTGTGTTTATTTGCTTCTTAAATCGAATGAATTCACTTAATTTATAATTCAATATTTACTACATCTTCATCATATACTCAATGACTGAATAATATGTTTCCAAACTACCTACCTTTCCTCACACACTCTCTATAGTTTCACTTCGAAGTTTAGACATAAAAACCTCATTTACAATCCATTCACTGACTTTCCTATCCAACATTCAAAATATCAAACAAATTTTACTCATTTAAACTTACATATCTAGCCTAAAATCTTATGATACTCAGCCATTCATTTGACTATTTTAAGTGACAAATAGAGAGACCTGTCTCATTCGGGTAGGGCTAGCTACCTGACCTAAAGTTTGGTCTATGGTTACCTTTCTCCAATCCTACTATCAGCCTGAGGAATTTGGGGAGAGTGATAACATTCTTAGCGTCGTTGTCGAGGAATGATTTCTAAACATTCCTTGGGAGTATTTATTTAATCCTTTGAAACTTAGACTTGTAGGTGACAAGCTCTAGCTTTCAAAATAGGTTGAAGTCTAAATTTTGAGCCAAAGTCTAAAATTCATACCTTAAGCTTGCTCCTAAAAGACATACCAGGTCAAATTTAGACCCAAATTCCTCACCAATTATGTATGATCCTGAGAGTGTTTTTAGAAAAAAAAAAAACCAAGTCTTGGAAGGTTGGAAGATTTGTTCCTCCACTGGTCAAATCAAATTCTCTCCCTACGAGTTTTGTTCCAAAATATTTGGTCTATAGTTCAGAATCTAAAAAATATTTATTTAGAACCAAGTCTGAAACTTTTCTTTTAGAAGCCACCTTTGATCCTTTCAATTTCAAGTCCTTTTCACCATCTTAATGAATCTTATGAGTCTGAAATCGATAGTGTAGTCTGGTCTAATTTTCATAAACTCAAGGGTTTGGTAAACAAATTTCAAGAAACTTCATAGAAGGCCTATTTTCAGTATCAACAACAGAATTTTGCTCCACCTGTTGTCTCGGCTTCTTATACAACTGCATCATTAATCCCTCCTTTCATTCCATCATTACCTCTGCAAGTTTTCACTCCATCAACACCTCCACCACCTCCTTCATTAGTCATGGCCATATTTTATCCATTGTTTCTACTACTTCAGCTCACTCCACTACCCCATAATTATGGTCAAAGGCTTCCTCTTTTCAATGGAACATCAAAGGTTACAGCCTATCAGCATGTTTCCAAAGTGATTAACTTCATATATCTTGAAGAAATCGACAATGATAATGAAAAAATGTGCATGATTGCACAGAGTTTCTTCGGAGAGGTAAAGAAATAGTTTCTCTCACTCAAAAGTGGTTCAATAGGTACCTCACATCAGCTGATTTATTTTTTTATGGCGAAATGTGAAGAGAAGTAAAATCCATTATAGATCCTAGCAGTATAATGCCTCAAAAAGGAATCCCAATGAGTCTGTCCAAGACTTTACAGCTAGATTCAACAAAATATATGATTCAATTCTAGAGAATATTAAGCCTCCTCCAGGCCTTGATTTACTTCATTATCCTGATGGTTTCAATCCTGACATGGCCTATCAGTTGAGGGAAAGAAACCCATCAAACCTTGAAGAAATGCAGAGAAACACAGTGAGCGTGGAAGCCAATTTGATCATCAATAAGTCTAAAATTAAGGTGGAAAAAAGAGTCACTATCAAAGAAGAAACATCCACTTCATCTGAAGGAAAATTAGATACCTTGATCAAGACATGGAGAAGATGATGGATAAAATGTCCATCACTAATCCACAAGCTAAACCCTCCATTAGAAGTCCCAATTTCAGGGGTCAAAATCAGCAACCCTAATACAAGATCAAGCAAAGGGAACAAAGGGGTCAGGATCCATAAAGTCAAAAAAATATTCGCACTCCATTTTAGCATAATTATATTGAAGGCCCTGATGAAGATGATGAGGAAGAAATTTTTGGCGAGAACCATTTATTTGAGGAAAATCAATAGCCTATTTTCCTCACTGAAGAAGATTAAATTTCTGTAGAAATTTTTGCACCTGATGATCAGCAATTTGCCTTGTCAAATGATGACATATTATTAGTGCACACTAAATATTATCAGAGAGGATATCAGAATTCTCTTTCTCAATCACAAATACAGTATGGATTGATGAATAGGAGTGTTCTATAACCTCTAATAAAAAAAAAAATAGAACGCTCAAGTAGATTATCACCCCAAAGAAGTTGTTGCCCCGAATCAAAGTAAAGACAAGGGACCTGTTATTCCTAATCATGTTAAAGGAAATGAAGATTATTATAACAGTCAAAGGAAAGATAAAGAATTCCAAGAAGGAGGACAAAAGAGAGAGTCTTCACACAAAGATCAGCCCAAGAACAAATATGCATCATTGAAAGAGGTAGAAAAACATTCTGCTCTTTTTTCTCTTGAAAATCAATTTGCCAAGTTGAAAGTCTCCATTCCTTTAACTGAAATAGTTAAGAATGATTAGTACAAAGTCCAATTTTCTAAGTTGCTTCGAGTTGATAAAATGTCTGATATGGTTAATGTGAGTGATGATCACCCTGAGCTTCTTTTTGGTCTTGTTGTTGATGGCGATTTATATGATAGTGAAGTCTTTCCATTTTACCTAAACCTCAAAATCCATGACTTCATTCTTCATAACACCATGCTTGATTTTTGAGCCTCTCACAACCCCATGCATAAGGCCATTATGGACAGATTAGGACTGGACCTCACAAGACCTTATCATGACCTTTATTCATTTGATTTAGGGAGGGTGAAATGTCTTGTCCTTATCAAGGACGTAGTGGTTTCATTAGAGAAAATCCCAGCCAAGAATGTCCTCATGGATGTTGTTTGGCTGATATCCCACCCAGATATGGAATGCTACTTTCTTGGTCATGGGGAGCGAAGCTTAGAGGTACCTTACAACTTGATTTTTCTTATGCTACCATTCCCGTCTTTGGACAACTTAGGAAACTATACTGGGAAAGTAAGATGAAGTACATGATCAGTAGCCAAGAAAAGCCAAATAACCATCCTGTACATGTTTTTCATACAGATTTAGAGTCCTCTATCTTGTTCAATGATTAATTTTCAACGTCTTCCGAAGATTTGATTGAAGAAATTGTAGAAATTTCTGAATTTTCAAATTCTGTTTTAGAATTGGAAAATGCAAAAATTTGTAAAAAGGTGCAAAATTATGTGGAACCAAGCATATCACCTCAAAAAAGTGAAGAAACAATGAAAGAATCAAAATTTTTTGGTACAACAAAGGTCTCTCAAACATCAAGCAAATTTCAGCCATCCAATTTGCAGTTTCTGGATGAGGAAAGTAGTTTGTGGACTATGGACTTTGATGGAGCTTTTGGCAAAGAAGGGGCTAGAATTGGAGTTTGGATTCAAAGCCCTGTATATAAGTCATTAAACATCCCTCCCAATGTTAGAATTTCCTCCTACAATCTGGCCTTTGAATGTTCAAACAATGAAGTTGAGTATGAGGCTTTGATAGCCGGTTTGAAAATTCTCAAGAGGCTAAGTGCAAAGAATATTTTTGTATATGGTGACTCCAAGTTAGTGATAAAGCAAGTCAAAGGGGAATACCAGGGCAAGCATCCAAGGATGTGAGCTTACCGAAGCACATTTCTAGACATCCTCAAGACATTTTATGAGTACACTTTATCTTTGATTCCAAGAGACAACAATTTAATTGTTGATTCTCTAGCTACTTCGGCCAACATGTTAAAAATTCCATTGTATCCTAATAAGAAGTATGAGATAAATGTGAAACACTGCCCTGTTGTCCCAGATAATGTTTAGTATTAGAAATTATTTCAAGATGATAAACAAATCAACAACTTCTTGCAGACGAAAAAAGAATTTGTAAATTCTCAAATGGATAACCAGTGCTATGAAGATGACCAAGAAATCCATGCAGCAGAGATGCAAGTGCTTCAGCTGAAAGATAACTTCATTCCAAGAGGATTGGTACCTTTGGAAGATCTTTTTGATCAAGACATTAGGGGAATTTTGAGGTCTAAAATGGGCCTCCTAAGAAAAATGTACAACCAAAATAAACTTTATAAGAACCAATAGGATTCAAGATTATGATGTCAACCATGGGGGATGATTCACCATTTTTAAGTAAAAGGGTAAAAAGATTAAAAATAATAATAAAATAATAAAACTTCTTTTTCAACTCGTATTTTCAACTTATCTCCCAAATTACTAAAATTTCGAGCGAGAGTACTCGTTGGATGCAAAATTTAATTCCTCTTCCAAGGAGTACCCATGTTGCATACTTTTGATGGACCCTGTTACACGAAAAATGAGAAATACATGAAAAACATGATTGCAATCACGTTTTTTCATGTATTTCTTATTTTTTGTGTAGCAGGGTCCATCGAAAATATGAAACATGGGTATTCCTTAGACTAGGAATTACATTTTTCATCCAATGAGTACTCTTGCTCGAAATTTGAGTAAAAAATTTGGGAGATAAGTTGAAAATACGAGTTGAAAAAGTCATTTTTTTTCCCTCTAAAATTTGATGATGTCATCAAATCTTATTTTTTTATTTCCACTATTATTTTATAATTTCCTTAGGAGGCCCATTTTAGACCTAAAAATTCCCCTAATGTGATGTTGCACGCAAATTTACCATGTTACCGACATAAGTGGGGGTGGAAGATCTCAATCTTGGCACTCCGAAAAATTAAAAAAATGGTGAAATTTTCTAAATCTTTGAGTGCAAAAATGAAAGGTAAATATGAAGTGCTTATGTATCAATTTGCTGATGTATTTTCTTGGGAATATTCTGATCTAAAAGTCTATGATAAGAGCATAATTCAACATACCATTCCCTTTAAGCCGGATCAAAAACCTTTCTGTCAGAAGCTAAGAAGAATGAATCCCAAGTTGTTACCCTCTATCCAGAAGGAGGTAAATAGATTATCCATTGTTGATATCATTATGCCTCTTCACTTTCAAATTGGATGTCTAATATTGTGCCAGTAAGGAAGAAGAAAAGAGAGATTCACATGTGCATTGATTTTAGAAATCTAAACAAAGTGTCATTGAAGGACAATTACCCACTACCGAAGATGGACCATATTCTACAAAGGGTAGTTAGATCTTCTAGACTTTGATTTTTGGACAGATACTCTGGTTATAATCAGATTCTTACTCACCCAGATGATCAAGAGAAGATGGCCTTCACAACACCTTAGGGTACTTTCATGTATGCCAAAATGCCTTTCGGATTGAAGAATGCAGGGGCTACTTTTCAGCGAGAAATGGACATTTCTTTCGCCAATGAAAAGAATGTATTTTTGGTCATTTATCTTGATGAGATAACTTTTTTTTCCAAAAAATGTGAGAAACATTTGTATCACTTGAAAACAGTCTTCCAAAGATGTAGAAAGTTTGGCATATCGCTAAACCCAAAGAAGATTCTTTTCGCTATGGAGGAAGGTAAATTGTTGGGCCATATATATCATATCAAAAGATGGAATTAGGATACATCCTTCAAGGGTTGAAGCAATTCATACTTTGGATTATCATAGGAGAAAAAAGGAAATTCATTCATTCAATGGAAAATTCAATCTTTTGAGAAGGTTTGTTCCCAATCTTGCTAAACACTTAAGGCAGATTACTAATATGTTGAAGAAAGATAGTGAATTAAAGTGGTTTGAAGAGGCGAAAAATCATTCAATCAAGTCAAGTTGGCTTTGTCTCATGCTCCTATCCTCATTAGTCCAGATTATAAACTTGATTTTATCATTTTTTCATTTGCCTCGGAGCATACTATTGTTGTTGTCCTCATGCAAAAGAAAAATTAGAACACAGAGTATTCCATTGCCTTCTTCAGTAGAACCATAAGAGATGTAGCCTTGAAGTATAACATCATTGAGAAACAGGCCTTGGAATTAGTTAGAGAATTGAAGGTATTCTGGGTCTACATTTTACATTCTCATGTCATTGCATATGTTCCAAACGCTGTTGTCAAAGATGTTCTTACAAAAATTGATCCTGAAGGGTGGCGAGATAAATGGATTGTTGCCATGTCATAATATGACTTGGGGATAAAGCCCACAAAGTTGATCAAAGGATAGGGCCTGGTGAAGCTCATGGCGGATTCAAATATTCATGCCTTGGAAATCAATTTCATTGTTGCATTATCTGAAGAACAAGATGCTGAAACATTACCTGAGGTAACTGAAAAATTCTCTTTAATGCCTTGGTATGCTGATATAGTACATGTTTTGCAACATTTGAATCCTCCTCCCAGATTTCCAAGTAGTAATTCTAGATCTTTAAGTTAAGAGCTCTTAAGTATTGCATTCTTAATGGTGTCTTATATTGGAAAGATCTGGGTGGAGTATTTTTGAATTGTTTGGTCGAAGGAGAAGTTGAAAAGGTCATGACATATTTTCACAAAGTTGACTGTGGCGGTCATATTTATTGGAAGACTACAACTAATAAGATATTGAGGGCAGGATTCTATTGGTGAATCTTATTTTCTAATGTTTACAAAACCAATTGAAGTGCAAGTGCCATTCCAATAGTGGGGACTTGACTTCATTGGTGAGATTCATCCTCCATCGTCATATCAACACAAATGGATACTCACAGCCATAGATTATTTCACTAAATGTATTGAAGCCATCCCCACAAGGCAAGCTACCGACATTGTTATCATTCAATTTCTTTAGGACAATATTCTGTCTCGTTTTGGCTTTCCACACAAGATCATCACTAACAATGCAACTGCCTTAAAGTCTAAGAATATGATTTAATTTTTTGACAAGTATCACATTAGGCGTGGCCATTCAACATCAGACTATCCTCAAGGAAATGGGCTTTCTGAATCTTCAAATAAATCTTTGGTGAACATAATAAAAAATATGTTGCAACAAAACAAGAGGAATTGTCACAAGAAACTCACCAATTCTCTATGGGCGGATAGATTTAGCACCAAGATATAAATAAACATGTCACCTTTCCAGCTCATCTATGGTGTTGACACGGTGTTCCCTTCTTCTCTAGGTGTACCAGTGATGAAAATTTTGCAAGAGATCAATAGTGAGCCTAATGACATTCAACGAATAATCAACCAAATGATCCATCTACAATAGTCAAGAGACAAAGTTTTCAGAAATACTTCAAAGCTTCATGAGAAAATAAAAATATTTATGATAGGAAGACCAAAGCGGATGATTTCAAGCTTGGGGATGTTGTTCTTCACTGGGATTCCTGAAATGAAGACAAGAGTAAGCATGGAAAGTTTGAAAATCTATGGAAAGGACCTTACAAGATCATTGCATTAAGAGGAAACAAAGCATTTCCACTAGAGGATCCTGAGGGTCAAAAAGTGTTGGGAGTACCAATCAATGGTAGGTTCCTCAAACACGATCTAACTTGATCATTGAAGAATAAGTTCAGTGTCATTATACATATCATTTTAAATTTGATGTCATAGCAAATAAGGAATTTGTTGCAGAATTTTGAAGCCTCAGGAGAAGGCCATGAGACTTCTTTAAACATCTCATGTTTTCTTCCAAAACTTTAAAAATTTTCAATTAGTTATCAAGTCAGAGTCAAGTCAGTTTTTTTTTAGACAAAGTTTCTGGTTTGTCAAGTTTTTCAAAGTCCAGTTTGACTCCATAACCCAATGGTAAGGCTACCTGATCTACAGTGTTCTTTACACCTCCTGAAGGATCTGCCATTCCCAGTTGGATCCAATGTTAGCTTAGGTATTTTAGTGATCATATGAATCTTTCAATTGTCTCCCATTAGGTCATAGGTCAAAATTTTTACTTTTTCGAACTAGTTCTCAGAAATAATTTTGGTCACTGAATAATTCTAAACCATGTATGTTGCTCCTTCATTTA
This sequence comes from Pinus albicaulis, assembly GCA_034641835.2. NCBI lineage: Eukaryota > Viridiplantae > Streptophyta > Pinopsida > Pinales > Pinaceae > Pinus > Pinus albicaulis. The sequence continues at coordinate 992,961,430 of CM076569.1, read as the reverse complement.
ATTTATCATCACCATTGTCAAGGTAATTTCCATCATCATTTTCAAGGTCACCATCTCCATCATCATCATTCAAGAGGTCTAGGGTTATATCATTTCATTTCATTTAGGTCAAGTCTAGGTTCAACCCCACCTTTGGAAAAATCTTCAAATTTTCACTGAACATAAGGCATTAATCCTCAATCTCATCCATGAAACCCTTATTAAGGAGAAGGAATGTTTGTGAAGTTCAAATAAAGCCATATTTCTTGTTTCATATGGCTCAAATTTCAAGAAAAAGTTTCAAACATCTCATCTTTGTCTCATTGTTTCATGAAAATTGAAGAACTCTGTCTCACTGTCTCTTTTAAAGGATCAAAAATTCATTATCCAGTGTCAGAGCTCCAAGGGAGGTAATTTTGACCTAATTTCCTAGTCAAATGAAAAAGAATGTCATTTCAAGCTTCAAAGACATCTTATCTGTTTTGAGGAGTCACTATCCAATGTGAAAGTTCAAAAGTGTTTAAAGGCAATCTCACTGTTTCATGGAAGGAAAAGTTCTGTCTCATAAAAAGGGCAAACTGTGTGCTCATATTTCATTCAAAAATCCCATCAAGTCACTTAAAATGTCATAAAAACACCTTAAGTGTTAGAGCTTTAAAGGATTTCAATCTGCCTTCTCATCTCATTTGAAGGGGTAATAGTCATTTTTCAAGTTCCATAGGGTTAAAAGTCACCTTTCATGTTAAAGGGTTCAAAAAGTGTTATTTTGTCTCTTACCTCAATTGAAAAAGGCCAGCATGTCATCTTCCAAGTTGCAAAAGGGTTAAAAGTCAATGTAAATGTCAAAGGAAAAGCTAAGAGTCATTAATGTTTATAAAGGGTGAGTGAAATTCATGTTATTCATTGTTACCCTTTCTACATATAAGAGAGTAACCCTTCACTCTTTTAAACTCCAAATCCAAGCATTAAAAATTACTTTGTTACCTTTTGGGCTTGTTTTCTCACTAATCAGACTCCTTTGTTACGTTTCTGGCATCGAAATTCCTTAGAGAAGTAGCACTATTACGCTTCTGTGGAGCTAAAATTCCTTTTGTTACGCTCCTATATAGTGAAAAAGTCCTTGTGTTATGCTTCTGGGTAGTGTACAATCCTTTTTTACGCTCATGTTAGTTGTAAAAATAAAAGTATTACGTTTTTATGGAGTGAAAACCTCTTGTTACGCTCCTGTCAGTGTGAATACAAACCTTTTGTTACACTTCTGCGCGGTGTATCAGGTAGTGTTACGCTTCTGTAGAGGTTGTAAAAACTCTTGTTACAATCCTGTGGCTGAGAAGAAGAGCGTTGTTACGCTCCTGTCAGATGTAAAAAAACTTGTTACACTCCTGTAGGTAGCCTCCGGTGTTGATTGAAGCCTGAAACCCTACAAATTTCAAAGGAATCCTACCTCCATTCATTGCTCTAGCTACTTCACAAGGTAAATCTGCATATTTTGCTTGTTTTGGATCAGATTTACATTGTTTTTATGTGTCTTTTATGCTTTCTCCATCTGTCCATCGTCCACATAAAAAAATAAAAAGTCTTTTTTCAAAAACCCTACCCTATTCAACCCAAACCCTAACATATCACACAAAATAAAACCCTAAATCCTCCATGTCCATCTACATATACCTATTCCCACACATCATCCATGACATCAAATCAAACTAATAAAATCCTAATCTAAGTCATTTTACACAGTGAGAGGAGTGAAAATAGTGAAAACATAGAAGATTGTGTTTTAGGGTTTTGAGGGACTTAAAATTATCCATTTTCATCCATTCCACTTGTATTGTGGAGCTAAGATGTTAGCATATCCTCTCAAATTTTATCAAAAATTTTGTCCAGCTCCATGACCATCAAAAATCAAAAAACACTTCTTCACTAGTTTTTTTCTCACAACCAAAATTGGGAAGTGGCCATGTTTTGAGTATTTGAATGACTTCCACTCATCCATTTGCCTTCATTTCACCTTAATTATGGAGACAAGACACCATCCTACTCACTGGATTTTTGTCAGAATTTTTACTCAACCCCATCACCCCTTTTTCACCTCACAAACTTGTTGTATTGTTGCACAGGCCATTCTCACAGTAAAAATTGGGAATTTCTTGTGTTTTAGACATTTTGACACCTTCCACTCATCCATTTTCTCTCATTAAACCTTCAAATTAAATTTGACACACAGCACTACCCAGTCAATTTTTTCTAGAATTTTTCTCAGCTTCAAGGCCCTCCATCTCATCCGCCAAACTCACACCTTCATACACTTTGTTTTCCATATTTCCATTCTCATCCACTCATTTCATTGACATCCTAGGGTTTCATCATCCCAGTGATCAACACCATGGAAAGTGACAAGAATAGCTTCAAATGAGGGCTCCATATCATACTTGAGTGATTCACCATGCACGAGACTAATGCTTCGCCATTGGCCACAAGATGATTTCAAAGAAATCAGTTCTTAACCTTTTGTGAAAGGCTTATGGAAGGAGGGTATAATCTTCAGTTATCCAAATTTTTTACAAATAGCTACAATATGGGAAAGGTCACTCTTATAGGTATGTAGATTAGCTTATCATCTGACCTAATTACTTCAGCTACATGTATCCATTCTCAGGAAGAGCAGTGGTTCAAGGGTATGGATCTTGACATTGAAAACTACAAGCAGTTTCTAAAGCCTCATGCTAGAGATGATCCATAATTTATTTTTCCTTTTAGAAATCTCATAAAAAAGTATGATCCTATGATTATTTTTATAATTAAGTACTTTACATGCGAAGGAAGATTCTTCAGGCTATACAGGTATCACATCAAGCTTTTGATGCATTTAACCAGAGTCAAAACACTTGATTTGCCTCATTATTTATACAGGAGATTGATTAAGATGGTTGAGAAGGTTCAGAGAAAAAGAGAAAATCATCATACTAGTATCTTTCATCATGGCCTTATCAAGCTCATTGTTCTGCATCACTTGTACTCCATAAACATGACATGGGAAGACTTCTTGGAGAGGTTTTCAACAACGCTTATGTCTTACATCATCACCACAACCAATGGAGATTGGCTCTTCTAGCATGACTATTCAAATTTCAGATGTCCCTAGGGTTGTGGGATTTTCTCACACATATGAAAGAGGGAGGAGACAAGTTTTTGTTCATAATTATACCAGGATATTTCTTACACTTGGCACCCATGATGAGAAATGTCAGATAGAGGAGCAACCTCTTTTGCATCAGCATGATGAGTTAGTACCAGTTGAGCCTGAGGTATCAGAAAATGAAGAGGTTAGATCAGTTCAATACATCATCAAAGAGAAGGATAAAGATATTTTTGAGTTGAAAGAGGCCTTCTCCATTTCCCAATCTTGAATTACTTTCCTTGAGTGGGAAAATCTTCTATTGCAAATGAATTAGCTCCTCCAAAGTAAATTCAAATCAGACATGGAGGCAAAAAGAGGTAAAGGAAAGAATATTTTTGTTGTTTACCAAGTTCAGGAGATGGAGGTTGAAGCACATGCAAAAATACCAAGAACAAGAGGCCTAAAAAGAGCATTGGAGCAAGAGAGACAACAAATTCATCAATCTGAAGAATTGACATTTGATGAGCTCATTGCCATGGAGATCAATGAGGATAGAGAGCTTTGGCTATCAAGAGTTAATGAGAATTTGGAGAAGTTATAGAATAAGTCTAAAATGGATAACAAGATTCAAAGGCACATGACAATTCATTATCGTACTAGGGATACCATTTCTCAAGTAAGGTTGAAACAAGACAAAAAGAGGCTTAAAGAGACACAAATGAAGCTCAAGGAGAAGGAAAGTTTAGATTTATTGGTTGAAGCTTCATTATATGTGTAGCCTATCTATTTCAGGTTTCAAAGAACCAATTTTGAAGGATTTGGAGCAATTTTGGTATTTTACATGATTTTTGGCAGAATTCTAGAAATTTCTCGTTGCAGAAGGGTAACAGACACTTATAAATTTTTTTTTTGGAGGCAGCCAAATGGTGATTTATTTACATGTATGGATGTATTTTGATTGTTAAATCATAGAAAAGTAACCCTCCTGGCATGAAAATCTGCAATTTGGGAGAAAAAGCTAAAAAACCACCTATTTTTCATGTTTCTGCATCCTTTTTTGACCCTTTGTTACACTTTTGAGTGACCTTGGGAGAATGGATTTTTAAAGGTCTTCTCGTGGTCCATTTTGAAAAATTGAAGATGTTATGGAAACTAAACACACAGGGCTAGTTGACCATTCTTTCAGAAGTGGATTTGGACTTCTCAAAGTTCCTCCAAATTTTTGTTACGCTTTTACAATTTGTTTTTAAAATCTTCAGTCGGAATTGTCAAAGATCAACATTGGATTCCCTCAGGACACTTCTAAAGCTCATAAATGGTCACGAATTTGAGGCTATGAGTTGTCATTAGAGTTATCAGGTTGGTTTTTTATTCCTATTATGATGGAATTTGTAATGAATGTAAGGGACAAATAGTCCTAGTTTGTAGCTAAAATTCAGGGAATGGTTTCTAACTTCCCTAAAAACAAGGAAATGACTCATATTTTGAATTTATGATCCATTTTGGATGGGATTTCGACCTGATGAAGTTTAATGGTCTATATTTTATATAATTAGACTCTCTTTTGTCTGTTTTTTGGTTGGATAGTCTCATATTTTGCATTGGAGCTCTTGTAACCAGTTTGTGGAATGAAATTAGAGACATATTTGCAGAAAATATTGTGAGATACTTGTGGTATGCTTTGGAACATATGTGTTTCTCATGTTTTCTTATTATCTTATGCTTAATTCTATTTCTACTTCATATATGTCTATCTTGTGAGCTTGATAGCAGAATTCATGTTATGCATGCTCTGTTTTATACAAGATTCACCATATTATGTTTTTTTTCTTCTTAAATTGAATGAATTCACCTCAGTGCTCATTCAATATTTACTCAATATTCATCTTATACTCAATAATGATTAATATGTTTCCAAAATGCCTACCTTTCCTCACGAACTCTCTGCAAGTTCACTTTGAAGTTCAAACCTAAAAACCTCATTTACAACCCATTCACTGACTTTCCTATCCAACATTCAAAATACCAAACAAATTTTACTCATTTAAACTTACATATCTAGCCTAAAATATTATGATACTTAGCCATTCATTTGACTGTTTAAAGTGAAAAATAGATAGCCCTCTTTGGTCCGGGTAGGGATAGCTACCTGACCTAAAGTTTGGTATGTGATTACCTTTCTCCAATCCTACTATCAGCCTTAGGAATTTGAGGAGAGTGATAACAAGACCCATTGAGACGTTTTGAAAGGGACCAAGCCATATGGCTAGGTAATAGGCCCTGGGTGATAACCCTTAAAATTGGCATATATCAATGGTGATAATGGTTTGTTAATAAAATGAATAGTATGAAATTTGGACTACACCCATGTGACGTCAACGGGGAAAGGGGGGTCCCGCATTTAACTTTTGTTGTCAAATTTTCACTAGGAACAAGGGCCCTAAGATGAAAGGGGTTGAACCGTACTCTAAAACTAGGATCGCAAACACCCCCACCCCCTATGACGTGATCAGCCATTGATCTCCCAGTGAATCAATATTCGTCAGATAGACAGGGTGGAACCCTATTTTAGAACATGGAAAATACATTTTGCAAGGACCAAGGACCTATTGGGGCCTATGTCCAACATTAAAGATGACATGGCCAAGGAGTAAAATGTAAATATGATGGAAAAACACATTTCAACTAGAATGGGAGTCTTGGTGGGGCCAAGAAACTTGTAATAAATTGACCTGTGGCACTCCCAGAGGAGGCCACATGTAAGAAATGACATCACCTCAGTGATTTTGTAAAGGGGTAGGCTAAAGGAGCTCCAAGAAAAATGACCTAGGTGGAGAGTGTCATCGCGATGTCACCCTAATGGTATTAGTTGATGATGCCACCATTGATGAAATTCAAAGGAAGAAAAAAGGGAACACTAGAGCAATACCTGTAGCGTTGCAACAAAATTTCCTTTATTCCCTTCTTCATTAGTTGGAACTTTAGGTATTGGAACCTCTTCTCCTATCAGTTCTTCCTATAAAACTCTAACATCCCATTCCATGAAGAAATTCCAGCATCCATAGTAATTACTGTGTCTGAAAATAAGAAAGTGTTTGAGTTATTATTTTTCATTTCATCAAGAATTGGGCCTAACGGGTTCTGCACGTGTTCTTTTTTTTGTTGCCTCCCCATTTTAATTATTTGTGTAGTATTCATAGAGTTTGAAGGTTGTAAACAATCAGCCATAGTGAGAATTAGAAATTCAAGTAGAATAAGAGTGCAAAGTACAAAAATAAATCACCATAATGTTCATTAACTACCGAATCATAAATTCACACACGCAAACTACTAATGCATCAAATGCAGATACGAAGAAAAGATATGAAATTAAATTAATTGAATGGGAGTGATGACATGGAGGATTTGACAAGAGTTGGGATGATATTCAGTGACCTATGTGACCTAGGAATTTGATGTTCCTCCCATGTCATTTAGGGGATAAAATCCCAGGAGAAATGAGAGGAGTTCCTCTTACAATCTTCAGGATTCAGTCCTATGGGGTGATGTGGAGAGCAGAGGATGTGATGTCTTAATGTGAATGGAAAAGAGGATAACATGAAGGGAGGACCTGTATATCTTTATATATAGTCCTCAGCCAAATAATTGTACCGAAGCATCAATTGTGTGGGTTTTTTATGAAATGGATGACCCAAATATGAAAATACTTGTTTTATGCCTATAAATATTATTCCTTTAGATCAATCAAAGTGTCAGTGTTCCATTATGAAAACATACAATAATTATAATTTATTTGAAGTAAGATTGAAGAATAACTCAGAAGACTAAATATCCTTCCCTAACATCTAATCATTTGAGTTGAGAGGAAACATATATATGTATCTCTATTGTGAACAAAATATGATTAAGTATAGCATAGAAGAAATAATATGTTAATTTTTGAGTATCCAATTAAACATATTGTTTAATTAATACACAATACAAAAAATAACCTTGCTAGGGATGTCAGAGAGACTAATATTCATCCCTGCCCTTCCCAATGTCCTACACTATCTCAAAAATATGTAGAAATAAATTACGAAAATCACTATAAAAAACTCACAAGTACACAAATTATGCATATATGGAAACCATAATCCTTTTGATTATCTTGAAGATGAAATATTACAACAATATCACCCAAAATTATGCTCCAGGTGTCAACCCTTCTTACTTCAAATTATCAAGTATATATAGAGTTCTTACAAAATATCTAATCTATTACAGATTTTACATGAAAATAAATATTTATCCAAGATAATTTCGATAATCCTAATAAAATGACTCCAAAATAGAGATCCTCTAACTTATTTAGTGAAACAACACACTATTTAAGGCTTTAGTTTGCAACTTCTTTCTCAAAATCAACATCCTTCTAATTGTTCTCTTGAAATACTTGTCTTCTGCTGAAATGGTCCCTAAAAAACTTGTTTCAACCAATAAGTTCGACAAACCTCTCTCATTTCTCTTCATATGGACATGAAAATTTGATTACTCTTCTATAGTCCTCATTAACTTCAGTGCATTTTTAAAATGTTGGTTTACTGATGAAAAGGTAATGGAATTCGTGAGAAATAAACAAGTCATCAGCTATACCTTGAAGAAAACTTTGACCATTAATAGCTCCTTTAACCTTAGAAAATTGTGTATTGTTATATCATTTAATAATATCTGATAATCTTCATCCTAAACAAATTCACCATGAGAATATTTCAATGAGGGAATTCCTTTTTATTCAAGAACACAAAAATTCATATGAAACTTTTTGATTTGTATCTCCACATTTTCATATTTGATTTCTAACTGCAACATTAGATTTTTCTTGGTAAATACCTTTCTTACTTGAATAAATGCATATGTCATGTCATTAATTCCCATTTCCTCTAGTTCTTCTCTCGTTTTTTAATTCAAGACCTTGATAATTTTGCTAGCTTCTCCAGGTATATTGTGTAGCTCTTCTTTAGTGTCTTCAATAGCTCAGTTAATTTTTTTTAGCAAATGCTCCTGCTCAAAAATGATTTCTATTGATGGCCATAAGTCAGAAATTGCAGAATTTATATCTCCCCAAATTTGTTGTTTTTCTTTTGCTAAAATTTGTGCATAAATAGATTAACTTGAATATTTCTCTAGCTACTTTATAAGCTTGAAATTATTTTGTAGCTCTCACATGTGAGCATTATCTTCTTTGATATTCTTGATTTCTTCTACTCTATGTAGGGATTTCTCAAGCTTATCTATTTCATCATTCTTCAAAGATAACTCAGATATTTCCTTTCCTATTTTTTATGTTGAATCATTACCTCTTGACTTTGTCTCTATTGCCGGAGTTATAGTACTAACAATATGTTATTTTTCTCTTACTATTTTTTCCATTTCTGCCATCATATTCTGTATCTGTAGATTTTTTTCAAGAATCATGCACAACATGGCTTATTTTTATTCTACAAACTTTCCCACCTCTTGAGTTTTAGGATGCTCTGTTTTTGGTAACTTAAGTCCTCTGCACAAAGCTCAAATGTCAAAATTTCTACTTTTGATAATTTCATGTGTGGCATCAACATCATTAGGATCTAATAATAAATTAATGATGATATTCTCTAAATATTTAAGCCTTGTGTCATTGGCGAGAGATGACATCCTTTCCATCTTGAGTTGAATATACATATTGTTCAAATAAATTTGTAATTCTGAAAGATTCATCGCAGAATAAATTAATTCACCCACTTGTTTATGTAAATCTATTTGGTCTATAGGGTGAATTTGATTTGTATTAGAAGAGAATAGAGAGGTCTTATAATCATCAGTAGACTTTGGAACTATAAATTTTGGATCTAATAATTCCAACTAAAATTGATTGATTTCGGGATCCAATGTAGACACAAATTTGTTTTGAGTAGATAAGGTTTTCTTCCAAAATTGTGAATAAGTAGCATATTTCAAAGACTCATTCTTCTTATTTATCTCTATGAATCTAGTAAATATATGTTGACTACTAGAAGAAGGGGGATAAATAAATGGGTCAGATACTATCAATTCCATTTGTTTTAAAGTAGATACAGGCTCACTTGATACCATCATTGTTGTTGTTGAAACTCCTATAATTTTGGCCTCATATGACTCTTCCTCTATTTCCTTGGTTTTCCTTCTCTCGAAAACTTTGAATTCTACTGAATTTGACCCTAAAGTAGTAGTATAAACACTTTCAATTGTTCTTTTGGGCTCTTTTTCTTTTGGGTGAGGTGTTTTAATTATTTGATTTGGTTCCTATTCTTCTTAAATCTCTTGCAAAATATTCTCGTCCCTAATTTCCCTATTGGAAAATTACTCGATTTCTAGCTTTGAAGTATGAATATATGGAGAAAAATTTTGTTCAAGTATGATGGTTGATATTTTTCAATTAGGATCATAATGTCAACTAAAACTCAATTTAAACTTGAATTGGGATAGTAAAATTTCTACTTCTTTATTAGTAGCCTTGGTATTGATGATGAAAGGACCAATTAGAGCCTTCAGTTTAATTTGACCTTTTTGTTTCCTTGACACAAAATGAACTTCATCCACATTTAAATTCTTCCTTATGAATTCCAAAGAAAAAATCCACAAAGGAAGAAACATTGGTATCTTATATTGTGGTAACTCACAACCATAAACTCAGATTTTTGTGAAAGTATTATACAAGTATCAATCCCCAATTTTTGTTTGTTCGCTTAGCTGTAAAATCATTTTAATTTCAATTGAAATCCTTAGTACTGAATCATTACTGAGGATACAAAGTGTTATATACAAAAATTGATCTACAAAATCACTGAAGGAAAATTCTTCTGATTTTTTCCTTACTACTGAGGTATAGAGGATAATAGACTTTGGTTTGCCTTATGAATCTTGCTTTCGTAGTAGCATCTTGAAGCTTTCATATTGATGGTATATGAACAGGTAGACTAATACATACTAATATCTAAAGTCTATTTCAACACTAAACTTTAAAAACTGCTCATGAATGTTACACCAATTTTTGGTCATCTAACCTATTACTATTATATGGACCAAAGTACACCATGTAAGACCAATTTTACCCAAAGTAAAATTTCTTTCACTATGAAAAATAACTTAGTAATCCTTATTTATTAAGTTGTTTATGGTCTAAACAGGAAACCCTAAGAGGAAATATTAAATAAATCCACATTTTTTTTATTTTCCTCAAGAAATAATTAGTTAAACAATAGTTTAATTAATATTCCTAGTCATATTTAACCCAAAACAGGAAAATTAAATAGATAAATCATTATTTATCTTATTATTTTCTAGGAATAATTATTTAAACCTTATTTAAATAATATTCCTTGTTAAATTTGACTAAATCATTTATAAATAATTGAATAAATCATTATTTATTTGATTATTACTCAACCACGTCCTTAAAATAATAAATAAATCATTTATTTATTTATTATTTACAAATAAAGGGATTTGACCAAATTCAAATTCTTTTTCCCTCCAACAAATATAATAAATTATTCCATAAAAGTTGGATCTTGATTTGGTTAATAATATTTTAATTATGCACCAATATCTAGACTAACTCAATATTTTGTTATAAATAGAAGGGTTTTTCCATTCATTCACTACCCTTTGTTGCCTAAATATCACTCTGGATCTATATTTTTGGCCTGACTTCGATCCACCATAGTTGTCATATTTTATTTTGCTACCATTTTTCTTATGAGCTCCCCTTGAGTTCCATTTTTTTCTGGGTTTTCTACACCATCAAGAGAGAGATATTTTAGATCTGAAGTGCTGAGGAATTATAAGAACCCATCCCATTGAGGGGGATTGGTAACATCTTTCTATGTTCCCTTCCCAGGTGTCAAAAAATACAAAAAATCTTTAAAACATTCTTGTCTTTTCTATTGGATGCATGGATCAACTCTTGCTTTTATTTACTGCTTAATGTCTTTTTCTGCATAGATCTACATTTTGCAGCATTTATCTTGGTCAACTAATTGTAGATCTAAAGAAATTGGCAGCCATCTTTGTTGTTAGGGTTGTTTTTTATGCACGGCTAAAGTGAGCCTTTTTTGTATGCTTGCAATTAAGATTCATACTAACAATGAATATTATCAAAAATGAACTAGCTAAAGTTAAATAAAGCAGATGATTTCTTTCCAAGTGCAAAAATTGAAAAGAATGCCAAAATAACCTCATCAACCCATTCATCACTCTGATAACCTAATACATAAAAAAACATTGAAATATTTTTTCTAGATGTTTAAAGGAACATGGTTGAGGGGTAAGGTGGATTTCGATGAGGAAATTCAAATCATTCTAGTAAAAAATTCTCGAAAATAAAGGCTCTTTGCTAGAAAGTGAGTTTTTGATAGATTTCCAGTAAGGACTAAGTTGAGAAAACATGCAGGGAACTGGGAAAAATTATCTGTAGTGCTTGAAGATAGACTCTAGGTTATGTAAAATAGGGGATTCACCATTCCAGGCTACAACTGATTTTTGACTGGGTAAGTACCAATTTCACACCAAGAGACGAATTCAGGAAAATTATGAGTTTTGGGAAAATTAAACAATAGTAGCATGGATTCCCAAAAATTAAATCCATCGCTACCATATTCAAATTTTTGGAAAGCCCAATTTTGTAGTTCATAAAGGTCAAACTCACACTAGTTCACTAGAAAATTTGGCGGAATTTCTGACGGCCAATTCGTCACTATTCCAACACATAGTCGTCGCAAGAGTGACAGTTCGAGGGTGGGCAAAACGTGGTTTTCCATACCGTCACAGTTCCGACGCACTTAAAAAGTGTCGCATTATCGACACTTTTTCCGTCGCTTCCAAACAAGTGTCGCTCTTCCGACGTTTCCCGAACCGTCGCGCTTCCGACATTTGTAAATTGTCGCACTTCCGACGAAATGTGGTCCAACGTTTTTAACGTCGCTCTTCCGACGTTTGTAAACGGTCGCAATTCTGACGCAATGTGGTCCGACGTTTTGGACGTCGCTCTTTCGACGTTTGTAAACTGTCGCAATTCCGACGAAATGTCGTTTGACGTTTTGAACGTCGCTCTTCCAACGTTTGTAAACTGTCGCAATTCCGACGAAATGTGGTCTGACGTTTTGAATGTCACTCGTCCGACGTTTTTATACTGTCGCTCTTCCGACATTTTTAAGCTGTCACAATTTCGACGCTTACAAGGCGTCGGTATACCGACGACGGGTTCAATTTTAAAAAAAAATGAAACTTTAAAAGAGGAAAAACGTTGTTTTGAATATATTATATGAAGTAAAACAGTCCATGAAGTCATTACATTTTCACATCTGAAGATTGGAACCCAAATATCCATCCAGAAAAGTGGAAGTCCCACCCCAGACAGTGATAGAAAAATACCCCATGTCACATACAGGTACTTGATATAAAACCCATTAACGGTCCACATGGAGATTATCGACAATCTGAGAAAGCATCCAAATATGCCCAAGGCATCTATAAGAAAGTGAAATAGCAGTATGTAGAATAGTAAAGCAACAGATAGAGTACGTACCGACGTCCATTGTTCCAAATACAAATTAAAGTACCCAAAATCCTTGAACAGAGAAAAACGCTAATCATGTGAGAGTGTGATATGTCCAAAATATAAAAAGACCATCAGACCATATCAATAAACCAGCAACATAGACCAGCATCGCTAGTTTTGAAGGCAGAGTGATAAACATTAATCATTTTTTTTTTCACAAGAGAAAAAACGATGTTTTGAATATATTATATGGAGTAAAACAGTCCATGAAATCATTACATTTTCACATCTGAAGATTGGAACCCAAATATACATCCAGAAAAGTGGAAGTCCCACCCCAGACAGTGATAGAAAAATACCCCATGTCACATACAGGGACTTGATATAAAACCCAGTGACGGTCCACATGGAGATTATCGACAATCTGAGAAAGCATCCAAATATGCCCGAGGCATCTATAAGAAAGTGAAATAGCAGTATGTAGAATAGTAAAGCAACAGATAGAGTACCGACGTCCATTGTTCCAAATAAAAATTAAAGTACCAAAAATCCTTGAACAGAGAAAAACGCTAATCATGTGAGGAGTGTGATATGTCCAAAATATAAAAATACCATCAGACCATATCAATAAACCAACATCGCTGGTTTTGAAGGCAGAGTGATAACCTGTCAACACATAAAATAGTATCATAAAGCGGATACAAGAAATGTGCAGAGACATGTACTGTTGATATACACCTCACACAAAAAGCATCCATGATAGAGCAAAAATATGTATAAACCCAGGGTCGATTGTATGTTCTGGCTCGCTTGTTCCCAAAAATAAAAACCATCTGCAGAAACCCAGGCTCGCTTGTAAGATCAGGCTCGCTTGATTCCAAAATTGGTAACCATCTTTTGCATTCGAGATGTAAGGTTTAGGCTCGCTTTTTTCCATTAGTAGCCCGCTACATCATCCACCCTATTCATAGCAAAAAGGTTCCTGTAGATATACAGAGAAAGAGTATAATACGTAGACCATATAAACATGGCTCTGTATTTCAAAAAACAGGTTTAAAATAGTAACAGGGCAACATTTTTTTTTCTAAGTTAATCCATTAACAGTGGGAATAAAATTACACCGAAGTCAAAATCATTGCCCAGACTCTTGGCAAATTTGTCATCAAAAAATCAAAAAATTAAGAAGACTGCCCTCATATGAGGAAACCAGTATTGAACGTTTAATTCACATAATTAAAAAATATTACAAAGGTCCAGCATAGTAAAATAATCTAAAATCAGCCCAATTAAGTGGGCTGCAAAGCAAGAAAAACAAATTAATCAAACTACTCCTCCGGCTCCTCGACGATTCGGCACCATCCTTTAGAAGGTCCAGGATCGCTAGGTGCTACCTCCACATTCATGCCATGGCTCCCCTCCTGAAGGCCCGAATGCTGGTCGGATTTTTCCGAGCTCAGACCCACCAGACAGGTGCATTCTTCCTCCGTTTGGGCCTCCTCGCAGAAAACCACAGTGACTGAAGCTGTGATTCGTGGGCGGTTAAGAGAGAAATTAAAGGAAAATTGCACAGTGCGCGTCGTGGGAGAAGGTGAACTAGCGGTGGGGAAACAAGGAGAAGGGGAATCCATACGGTGGCCAGATCCTACAACCCGACCCCGCCCACTCCTAGTATTTGGATAGCGACCTGCGTAATAATCACTGGACTGGCCGGAAGACGACTCGATTGAGGGGCTGGAGGGAGCGCGCAGGGGTTGACCTCTAGTGCTCCCCCTGCGGCAACGCATCCTTTGACACTGGCAAGGCATGGGTGCAGTCTCAATAGCAGTGGGCACAAGAGGAGACGGAGAAGCATAATTCCAAGAAACAAAGGAAGACAGACACGGACGAGACCGAGAGAAATGCAGATATGCAGCAAGGTCTAAGCAGTAGTTCAGCTGGCCACTTCTCCTTCTTGTCACAGTGAGCAGGTAGTGTAACCCAGCAACTGGCTCATCTGAAAAACCATAGCGAAACGCCATTTTATCGACCCGACTGCAATGCAATCGAAGGACGCCCGTCATAATTAATCTCTGATCATTAATGAGAGTCGAAGGTCGGATCATATTGGAGCATGCGGAATCGCTAACAGGAGTGGAGGTCCGATCTTGAACAGTGTTAAAACTTAATTAATGCGGATTTGATGTGAAAACCTTGGAACTTAATTGAGCAGTGTTAAAACTTAATGCGATTGATATGAAATCGCCACATCCATGTCCCATCACCTTAAACGCCATCGAATGCACCCGCAGCCAGGAGCAGGGCAAGTTTTGATTGAGGACACGTGGCAAAAATTGATTGGAGCAGATATTTTTTTGGGTCGCTCGCGCAGTGGAAATCCGGACCCGAAAAAGATTAGGGTGAATTTGATAAGAAATTCGTGTCACAACTCTCCCTCCATACGCCAGCCCAACTTCGGACCCGAAAAAGATTAGGGCGGAATTCATTTGGTTTTCGCGTCACAAAATTTGCCGACGTCAGTAGGCTATTTTGGAACGCGAATTTGGTTTGAATTATAGTTTATCGCCGTTTGAAGTCCGGCGGGCTCGACTTAAGAACAATTTTGTTTGATCCCATCTTATAAAATTTGTGTTGGTTTTCTTTGATAATACACATATTTATAATAAATCATAGGAATACCACACTAAACATGTGGAAAAGTTATATAAATTATTGAGAACAATCATTTTTATGTAAAAATATCCAAATGTGCTTTTGGGAAATAAGAATTCGAGTATTTGGTTCCTATTGTTTTAAAGGAAGGAGTGAAGTTGGAGCCTCAAAAGATGCAAGCTATTAAAAAATGACCTATTCCTAAGAAAATCAAGGTTCTTAGAAGATTTTTTAGACTTACATGATATTATTGATCATTTATTAAGAATTATGCATGCATTTCAAGTCCACTCACATATCTCTTGAAGAAAATATCATTTATATGGAATGATGAGGCTACTTTGGCATTCTCTCTTTTAATGGATGCCATTTCTTCTTCACCAACATCGGTTGCACCTACTTTTGGTAAAACATTCATAGTAGAGTGTGAGGCACTAGTACAAGGAATTTACGTAACATTAACACAATAAGGGATATCATTGGCTTTTAAAAGCAAGGAATTCAAAGAAAATATTTGGTGAAATCTACGAATGAAAAATAAATGGAAGCAATATTACATGCAATAAAAAATGGGGATAGTATATCATTGGGAGGCACTTTAAAGTCAAGATATACCATGATAGCATAAAGTATTTTTTGAAGCTATGGATTTCATTGGAAGATTAACAAAAATGAGGAGAAAAAATGCAAAGTTTTAATTTTGAGATAATCTGCAAAAAGGGTAAGGAAAATTTAGTATATGATGCTCTTTCTAAAATAGAAGAGGCCTCAAATTTATATCCAATTACATTTTCTATTCCTAGGTGGCTAGAAGAAGCTTGCCATAATGGAAAAATGACAATAGTACTAAACAAAAACTAAAATTTATAAAGGATGGGATGAATTCTATGGAGCATTGGGAGTGAAAGAGAGATATACTTTGGTGCAAATGTAGAATATTTTTATGCACGCAAGCATATTTTAATAAACAAATATTAAGGGAGTCCCATGTCTCTCTGATGGTAGGACACAGGGTTCCTTAAAACATCTCAAAGGATCAAAAAATATATTTTTGGAAGGAATGAAGAAAGATATTCAAAATTTTGTAAGAGAAGGTCAGGTTTGCATAATAAATAAAAGAGAGATAGTAAAATCTCTAAGGTTACTTAACCATTCCACATACATATTCAAAGACTAGAAGATATATCAATAGACTTTATTACAGGGTTACTGAAATATAAAGGTAAGTATTACATTTTTTTGGTCATTTATATAGACAAATTTTGTAGATTTTTTTGTAGAGCTCAAAGTACATAAACAACAAGCCAAGTGGCAGAAGTGTCCGTGAAAGAAATTCATAGTCTTCATGGTTTTCCTAAAGTAATAGTAACAAGAAAATTTTGGAAATAATTATTTAATATGAGTGGAGAAACACTAGCTGCCATGAGTTCTACATTTCAAACACAATCAAATGGTCAAACAAAAATAGTTAACAAATGTTTTTAAGGTTATCTACAATGTTACTCTTTAGAAAAGCAATCTTAATGGATGAAGTGGGTTCGTCAAGGAATAATGGTAATATGATACTACCTATCAGACATCTACTAAAATTTCCCCATTTAAGGCCCTTTATGGATATCCAACTCCTAGTATCTCATACTTTTTTCAAGATAAGTCCAAAGTATAGGAAACAGAGTCACATATGGAAAATACTAAAGAAACTTTGAAAATTATTATGGAAAACCTTCAAATGACATGAAACATGATAAAACAACAAGGGGAGCAACATTGAAGTGAAAGATAATTTGAGGAGGGTAATTGGGTATTTTTTAGATTATAGCATTATAAGCAATATTCATTCAAGAAAAAGAAGAATAAAGAATTAGCTCAAAAATGTTATGGCCCTAAATAATTATTCATAGGATTGCACAAGTGGTATAGAAGTTATATTTTCCTTCTTCTTGCATTCATAAGGTTTTTCATGTATCTTGCCTAAAAAAGGTTTTGGGAAAAAATATGCCAATGTAAATAGAACTTCCAATATTAGATGAAGAATGAAAGTTGATTCTTGAACCACAAAAAGTTATAGATAAACATTATGTATCTCTTTGACATATAACCATTATGAAGTACCTAATCAAGTGGAAGAATATTCCTCTAGAAGAAGGTACATGGTAAAATGATCAATTTGTGATGAAATACCCACAGCTAAAGGGTTCGTTTGAAGTTTTGACAAAGGGTTTGTTATATGTTTTATATAACGCGTGGCGGAATAGTTTTATTGTTTGTTAAGGTTCCACACAGTGATCAAATTTGAAGGGCAGGTCCGAATTTCAATTAGAATGGCATATATCTATGTCGCCCTTCCATAATGAAAAGCTTTAAAAAAAAAACTTTTCAATTGACCACAATAAATTATTTTTACATTTCATTTTCAGAAAGACAAAACCACCAATCTTTATATTAATAAAAGACTGTTACATATACAACAATGAAGAAGGCTCCATCTTTCATTGCTTAAATATCTCATTGGCAATGTCAACATAAGTCTTTAAGACACTATTATAAGAGTTTGGATACATACCACCGGGATATAGGAGATTCTTATGTGTCAGATTGTGTAATGCAATTTTGACTTTGTCTCACAAGGAGCAGCAGCATGGAGGTCTGGATTTTTCTTATAGAACTTTATTATTATTATTTTAAACGTTGTTTATAGATATGAAGACAACAATGAAATTATGAGCATGGTGGACAATTAGTCAAGCTCATGATGCCAAACCATGATGATGTAAGTTTGGAATTTAACATTTTTACATGTTAAAGACAAATAGTCAAAATCACTGACAACTTAGTATGCCATAATTAATAATCATTCCCTGTTCACTTTTGTTAACAGGTTTATGTCACACGATGATCTCTCTTCTCTGGCATTTACTTGTATTGAAGATCACTATTCTAGGAATAAGGAGTTATTTTCTCCAAAATAACCCTAGCCAAACATTGACAATGCATCAAGGATATCTTTCTATGCTTCATAAGTACATATGTTCTACTTCTAAATCATGTCTTGGAAGTGGTTGTTTTGCTTGAAATTATTCACCAGTTGGTTTCATACCAAAGTCTTTTTCACATTTTCAGCATCCAATACATGAAAAAGATAATGGTTTAAAACAACATAAATATTTGAAATTTTGCAAGAATTGTCTGGCACACTTTGAATATTAATTTTGAAGTCAAGTGCATGATGCTGTATAGGATCAAGTGTCATTTTGAATGCCAAATGTTTCACAAGAAACTTCTCAACATGCTACCTTGCAGTAAGGATTAAATGACAATATTGCATCAACTATTTCCATAATAAAAGTGCACCTCGGCCATAAGACTAAACAACTACAAATGTTGTAGATCTAATAAGACCACACAATCAAATGTATTCCACAAGGCCAATACTGTATGAAAAATGAAAATGAGTTTGCAACCAAAAATACCTTAGGCAACTAATTCAATTAGATACACCAAACCATCAGCAAAAAGGAAAACCAGCCTACTCAAAAGGCAAGTGTTTACCTCCTTTGACAAAATTTTGAGTTTCGAAACAAGGGCCTTTATTGTCTTGTCAATGCCCCTAGTAATTTGAATGGGGTTTGCACCTGCTGCAACAACCTAAACAAAAAGGTTTCATTTCAAAATTATTTTCCACAAATTTAAGATACAACCATTGTCAGTTTTGTATTTCCTAACAAGCTCATAAATTTTGACAAAAGAACCAAATTTTTTTAATACCTGATAGCACTTTTTTCACTCAAAAACTATCTTAGACTCAATAAGCCCAACCCAAAACTAAAAAACCAAACACCATAAGACCCTACAAAAATGAATAGATGATCTTAATCCAGTACTATCGACAAAAAGTTACCTTTACACCCTCACTTATTAAACTCTGTGCTGTTGAATTTTAACTTCAACTGCTGCAGCAGAAGGACGGATGCAGCAGCAACATTTTTTTTTGGAGGTTGCTTGCATGCCATCCAGAAATTTAATTCAGCATTTAAAATTCCTGCAAGTTTTTTTTGTAGATGGCCGTAGCCATATTTCTGTACAGGATTGTATTTAAACACAACAACCAACATTAACGCAATTCACCAACCAGAAATTAAACAAACAGAAATTTACCCGACAGTTTTGTAAATTCAAAAGGAGGACATGTGGAGCATTAATATTGGATCGCATGAAATTGAAGGGAATCTGAAAACCTGAAAACCGGACCCGAATTTTTTATAGGGCACATTGGATTGAGAATTCACATTACAAATTAGGCAGACGTCAGCATCCCATTTTGGAACGCGAATTTGGTTTGAAATTCAATCTATTCAGACTTTTGAAGTCCGACGGAAAGGGTTCTTTAATGTTTTGATAGTTTAATTTTATGTATGCTTTAATATATACATATGTTTTAAACATATGTTATATATATATCATATGCGAAATGAAAGGTGGGCCACAGAATTTAGTTTTAATTTTATTTTTTTTAAAAGAGGGTTTATTATAATATGTTTTATATGTTACGGCATATAAAAATAAAAAGGAAAAAAAATCTTGGTAGTTTTTTTTATAGACAGTACGTAAATTTTTTATTACACAACAGTGTGTAAAAAGTGAAAGACTGAGTGTAACTTTTTAAGTGTGTATGCATAGCAGTGCGAAAGTGAAAAACACAACAGAGTGTTTTAGAGACAGAGTATGTTTGTTTTGAACAGATAGTGAGTTGGTTTTATGCACTGCATTTTGTAGCAGTCATAATTTTGTAATCCCTCTCAGTGAGGAAGAAGTGTAATAGTTTTTTTTTGAGTTATTGAAGGGAATAGAAGTTTTTTTTCAAAGTATTGAAACTCTGTCTCCTGTCAAAGAAATTTTTATTTTCTCTGTGTTAGAGGAAGGGAGATTTATTCTCCATTCATTGTTCTGGAATTTTTCAATATTCCAACATGTGCAAGAACAACAAATGTTGTGGTTCCATTCCCAGCTAAATCATTTGTCTTTGCCGCAGCTTGCCTTTACCAACTTGGCCCCAATATTTTCAACTGGGTCCTCTAATTCAAGCAATAAAAAGGCCAAAACCATAGCATTGAGATACATTTCATTACACTGTCAATAACAATAAAATTTGACTCAGCCATAACCCTTTCCTTTTATTGTTGTGAAAAGCTTTATGCATTACTCTAATGTGGCTAGTCCATAGGCCAAGTATACCACTGGGTAACAAATATGTTTCCTTTCACCTTTGAGTTTTTAAATTATGCCTACCAAATCTAAGACATTTAAGAGGGGGAACTAATACAACGTTAAAAAGAAAACCAGAGCACACATCTACAAATTACCTCCTTAGCTACTGTCACACTATCATTAACTATTTTCGGAGAACCATGCTTGCTCTCCAAGACAACATTTTTCCCCTCGCCCCAAGGGTGACTCCAACAAGATCAACAAGTTTGTTCACACCGCCTGCAAGACAAATTGACAATGCTTTCAGTAAGTGTGCAATTGAATGCCAGACCCTATGCCAAAACAACCCTCCATGAAAAATTAAATAACACATTAAAATCAAATATAAGTGGACAAGGAAAGATCCACCGCATTGAAGTTTCACGTGCAGGTGACCTTCCTTTAAACATAATTTTTTCTCTGACCTGCAATTTTTTTGTCACTGAGCCATCCTTGTTGAAGTACAACTCCTTTTCCATAGCTCTTGTATTAACTACCTTTCTCTGTCACGTAATCTCAGAGTCCCTCTTCTTCTTGAGCGATTAAAGGAAATGGGTGAAAAAACTGAAAGAGAAGACAATTATCTGCCATAATTATCAAACATTGCACCCAACTTCTTCCCCTTTCCATTGTTACCCAATGAGGTAGATGTGGCAATTGTTGTCATATTGCCCAAAGCAAAGGCCATCTTCTCTTATGCTGAATATAGAATTACAAGATCTTCATATTAGTATGAACCTTAAAAAACATGACTCCCATTGCTAAAAACCACTTTTAAGTTGTAACAGGCAAACTAAACAACTATCGCAACTTTTGGCAACTTCTGGAGCATTAAGAGAGAAACAACCAAAGAGAAATACAACCAAAATCCTCATTTTAATGAGACCGGAATATATATTTGCATTAAGATAATAGAAAGAAATCACGACTATATTAAGGCCAACACAAAACAATCTTTAACCAGTGTCTCTCGCGGCCTTCAGGTTGCCATGCTAGAGGTTGCATATTTTTAATTTAAATTCTTGACCTCTCGTGCCCATTTATGAATGCATCCAATGGAATATCTACATCAGATGCTCCTTTATATCCCCAAAAACGAATTCCCTACTACAAGAGCACCAGTATTGATGGATCACCCCACACCATCCCACCCACTAGAAACGGTGAAAAAGGAAACCCGAGAAAACTTCTGAAATATCTCAAGATGACTATATGGGTGGTTCTTATGAATCAGCCAACCATTCAGAACATGCTAATCAATCCAAACCATGAGTATTATGTGACAATATTCAAGCAGGCACTGAATCGGATTTCTGAAGCTATGTTAGAGAAACCCTAAACTCTCACTGAAAATAGGTGAAATGTGGCACCACTGAGAGATTGACATGTGCCAATTGGTACAAGTGGTATACAATTGGCATGCTCAAACAACGAGGTGATGCAGGAATGACATGAGGGAGAAAATATTAGAAAAGCCCCAAATCTAGAGAACTAAAGCTCATCACCAACCTGAGATTGACAACTTTACATGATGTAACCTATGAAATCGTAAATGGAGAAATCATAGTAACAATAAAGCAACCTATGTAACAATAAAGTCGGATTCATCCTGGGAGTGGTAATGGGAGAAATCATAGTGAACAACAGGAAACATGCAGAGTTGCTTACAATCAAATAGATGAAAAAACACATACAAAAAACCTAGATAATAATCATGAACAAGCTTAATATTGAATTATGAACCGTAAAGGAACTTACAAAATGTGACATTACGAACCTGGTCAAGCGCACAAGAAAAAATATCCTGGACATGACCCTGGTTGACAAGTTGTATTGCTCATGATGCAAGAGGATTTGTATCTGCACTGCCAAGTCAATCAAAATCCATCATTATCTATACAATAAATACAAGTAATTGATGTAGTATTTTTACTCTAAGATGCATTCTTATGATAATGTTAGAACATATGTTGAAAATGTCAAAACATACCTGAATAAGCTCCTCTTCGTTTCAAGAACAATTTATTGGAGTCGCATGAACTTGGAACAAGCCTCCCACGATCTGGAAGAGTAGCAACTAAGTCAACAGTGACTTTTTTGTTGCTACGCTGGATCAAGGGAGGTTTGCTCCAAGATTAAATCGCTCCAATAAATTATTCTCTACTAAACAGGGCCAACCACGTGAAGGTGGAAGCTCTTATGGCCCCTCCCTCACATCACTCTCAATTCCCCAATACCCAATCTATATTTCATTTTTTACTTTCATGAGCATAAAAAAAAATATTCAATAACTAATAAAAAAACAATTCAACAAAAATTACGCAAGGAAACATTGCAATTAATGCTTGACATAAAAATAGTATGATAAATGAGTTCTTTATATAACGCAAAAAACGTTCCAAGTATGGTAACGTTTGTCTTATAATAATACAATATTTTACATTATCAAATTTTCTGTTTCTTCTTCCTATTTCTAAAGCTCCTAATTACATCATCAATATCATCGTGCTCTACTCTTGTTTCGTGCCTTTCGACCCGCACTGCTGACCTCATTGCGTAGTCACGATGTCTGGTCTCATCCAGTGACGGGGCATCGCCTACAAAAACAGATAATATTAAATTTTAATTGTCAGTTTTTAAATATCATTGAACTAGTTCGGTAATATTAATAAAAAATTGCAATGAGATTATTTACCTGGTGCACCATTTGTCGCCGCTGACTTAGTTGCGTAGTCACGATGTCTGGTCTCATCCAGTGATAGGGCATCGCCTACAAAAACAGATAATATTAAATTTTAATTGTCATTTTTTAAATATCATTGAACTAGTTCAGTAATATTAATAAAAGAATTGCAATGAGATTATTTACCTGGTGCACCAGTTGTCGCCGCTGACCTAGTTGCGTAGTCACGATGTCTGGTCTCATCCAGTGACGGGGCATCGCCTACAAAAACAGGTAATATTAAATTTTAATTGTCAGTTTTTAAATATCATTGAACTAGTTCGGTAATATTAATAAAAAAAAATGCAATGAGATTATTTACCTGGTGCACCAGTTGTCGCCGTTGGGACTGTTGCCCTGTCTTCCTCTCTGGTGGTAAGATCCTCAAGGGAAACATTCTCTGTCATTTAAACAAAAAACATTATAAGGACAACCATCAAGGTATAATTAGAAAAAATTATAAGTGGAAATTAATTACCATCACGGCCCTCACTAATAGTAGCATTGTCGCCCTGGTCCCCACTACAATGATCAGGTTGCACGTGAGGATCATCTACATCTGGCTCTAAAAATGGGTTATTTTCCTTGTCGGTAGTGCTGCTCCCCTGATTTAAACAAAGTTGTTAGACATTAAATTTATGGACGAAAACAACTATATTGAAAGGTTAATGTTTTACCTTATCAGGCATTCTGGATCTTGGGACCTGCCCCAAGCTTCTGCGACGTTCAACTACGGCTTGATAGCCGAAATGGAAAGCGATATTTTTATCTTCCTCTTTAGTTTCTGTTCCGAATTCATCACCCTACATTACATATGATTGTGTATTTTTAATCATATTTGATAGGATTACAAAAATGTTGGAAGGCGATACAATTAATTATAAGATGTTTAGCTACTTAATTACAATTCTTGCGGCTAATTTCAAATAGCCGCCCTGGCCTAGCTTGTGATGGCCCTTTTTTTCAATCCTAGATTTGGTTGCCTTTGAGGTGTCAGGCCACCTAGCATCAAAATATTGAAGTCAGATATGACATAGCACACTTTTATTTTAGACATAGAGAAAATTAAAGCTATTGAATTAAAGTTGTAATTCACCTTGTGGGTCTAGTTGCCATTTTTCCTTCTTTCTTTGCCCTTTTCTCTTTTCCGTCATGGATGAGTGCTCTCCACTCACTCTCTGGAACTGTGATAGGACGCTCATATCTAGGGTTAAATTGCAATTGCGTCCTATAGGTGTCCCTAGTATATTTCAAATATTTGCCGGCTACCCGAGCCACCACTGTTCTGTCAAATGTGCCGACCCCAAAAAGGGCTTCTAGATAATCTAGACGTTCTTTTTTCAGGTTGGAATTCTAGGAATTCCACCTTGTGCGTATGGTTGGGCCAAAAATTACCAACGCATGTCTCTATAGAAACCTGTAGAACTCATTGTTTCCTACACAGAAAAAAAGAAGATATTATCATTAATTTAAAAATAAAAATCATGATAAATATGTTTTAGATAAAGTACATGAAATAGTTAAAATATTAAAATTTACCTGGGAGTTGTACATGCTTTATAGGGACACCTTCATCGTTCACCAACAACGTTCCATTAATGGTCCCTGTGGAGCTAACATGTGTAGCTCCAGGAAACACAATAATGTAGTTGGCCATATTAGCCTCATCATTGCCAACACGTTCAGCGGTTGGCTGGGTGTCTGCTTGGGCAGGGTGTGTTTCTTGGCTGGCACCTAAAGGAGTAGAAGGTGTATGAGAGGTTTGTTGGGAAATATCTTTCCCTTGTGTCCCACTACCACCAACACCGGGTTCAGCAAGTGCCAGAAAATGCTACATACAAAAGAACTTTTTGTTAGTTTAGTCAATGTAAAAATTAAAAATCAAACTATCCCAATTCATCTCATGCAGAACAAAAAAAATATCCTTTTGACTTTTTATTATTTCCTGATATGTTTCTAGCTGGCTCATAATTTGTTTTATCCTCTCTTCTGTTTTAGGTGTTTGAGGCGTGTCTATCAAAGTATTAAATTTCGACCTTGCATCTCGTGCCTTTTTTCACAACAAGAACACTGGAGATAGGGATGAAGAAAGCTCTTCCTCAAAGAGGGAATCATCAGGCGTACCATGGCTAGGTGTCTGCATATTTGAACAAAATTAATATTATTTCAATTATGTAAATAACTAAAATACCTGAAGATAGAGAAATGCTGGCACTTTACATGTTCTTCCGTTGGCCTCTTTCCGCAATCATCCCGTCTCGGGGTTGTTCCTGCACTGCTCTGATCAGTCTGCCACATTGCAATAAAATTATAAATGTAAAAACATGAAAACAATATCTAACTTGAAAACACAAAATGAAAAATGAAATAATTTCTAATAAGACACCGGAAGACAGAGTTAGAGTTTCAAATATGCCTTGCATTGAATTCAGTCCTGGAAACATGTCATTGCACATTAAGGCACCCAAACAAGAGACAAGTTGACAATGAAGACCTTATTGAATATATTGTTGGAGAAACTTCTAGTAAACTTGTTGTGAATACCTTGAGGAAATTTTTGGAGAAACATTGTTGAAGCTGATGGCATAGCATTGTTGGAGACGATCTTGAAGGGCCTTGAAGTGAAGATTTTGGAGCAACTATTGAAAAATCCTTAGAGCATTTAAGTAAGGCACTTTCTATCTTCCATCACCTTTTTCCTTTCAATATCCTTTAAACGATTTTGTTGATATTTAATGTTTTAAATCACGTTATAATTCCTTGATTATATGTGTTTGGGGACTTTCCCTTTGAAATTACCCAAAAATACCCTGGAAATTTTATCTTCAGGATGCATGTCTAACCCTATTGTTCAATATTTTGATTGATAGTAGTAAACATAGAGAGTTAGGGGGCTCTTGACTTGGTTTGGTTGGGCCATTAGATCCCTAACATCTACTAGGGATAACCCCCCTTGAGTTGGAGGAGAGCTAGCTCAAAGTGAAAAGAGGTTGGTGAGGTGACAATGGGGCTATTGAATTACACATGGTATCACACTTTAGCTTTAGGACTTTATCTTGAGAAGTGCGAGATTTTGCTATATCAATTCTCAAATTGTTTACAACACTATTGTTAAGAACTAATAAGAAGTGATGTTGAGGGGTTTTTGGGTATAAGAAAAAATACCATTTAAAAACTAGGGTTCTCAGTCCTTGGAATTCCTTCACCTGGGCCTAGGGGCAGACTAGAATAATTTCACACTAAACCATGCAAACTTAAAAGTAATTTGACAGATCCATAAAGTAATAATAATCATAATTCCTAATTTCCTATTGTACGATATGATGCAAATTATTCAAACATGAAGCAATGAAGACATGAAATGTCTGAATTTCAAGATTGATGAACCAATACAAGAAGTTAGAAACTACAACTTTGATTCAATACTCTGTGTCCTAACTCCAGGAAGGAATCTAGTTTTTAGTACAGAACATGCATTGTGTATTATCAATTCTTAATTGACAACAACTAAAGGTCATCTACCTCATCAATTCCTTCCCATTTTGTGTTTTTATGTTATATTCCTCATAAAAGTGTCAAATTTCTCTCAAAGTAAGCAACCACTGAATAAAATAAAAAATAGTTGAGATATGATTGAGAAATGGTCATTTATTTCTTGAAAGGATCTTCACAATTGCTTTGGTTGTTTTTCATCTCAAGAAACAAGAAATGACCTAAGAAAATATCGTGATGTAATATAAGAAACAACACGGTGCAATGGCCATTTTCAAAGCTAAATGATGTCCATTGAGGACATGGCCTTTATTTGGTTCCTGTTTCATAGGAGTTTTGGGTAGAAATGGAACTTTTTTGTACCATTTCCAGTAGTAAAAAGGGAAAACCTTCTTTTTCCATGGGAAATAATTTACCTTTCCTTTTTCAAGATAATTTAAATCACAAAAAATATGAACTATACTGCACACATTCTTGGATAATGTGAAAGTGGAAAAGGAATACCCTACACAAGTGATGCACACATGCACATTTGAACACTAATAGATTTTTGTAGTTGAAATGCAATGCTTGTTTTCATTTAAATGTAGGGTTTTTAAAGCAGGGAGAAATAATGGCTGCCAAATTAATAAGCGTTTCTTTGGGAAAAATTTAAATCTTGTATTGGGTGATGAAGATAATAGAGGGTATTGAATCTTGATTCTTGACACCTAGAGAGAACCCTACAGCCTAACACAATCCAATGGAATTGACCAAAAAAACCCAAATAGAGTCAACCCTACTATAGGAGGAAGGGCCTGCAGTAAGAACTTACCATTTTGAAAGAGCGAGGAAGTAATGTCGTTCTCCGCAAGAGCCGAGGGAAGTACGAGGGCGATATTGCTTCTGCAAGAGCGGAGGGCGAATGCGCGTGTGACATCAGACGTTAATGTAGCACACATGTACATTTGAACACTAATAGATTTTTGTAGTTGAAATGCAATGCTTGTTTTCATTTAAATGTAGGGTTTTTAAAGCAGTGAGAAATAATGGCTGCCAAATTAATAAGCGTTTCTTTGGGAAAAATTTAAATCTTGTATTGGGTGATGAAGATAATAGAGGGTATTGAATCTTGATTCTTGGCATCTAGAGAGAACCCTACAGCCTAACACAATCCAATGGAATTGACCAAAAAAACCCAAATAGAGTCAACCCTACTATAGGAGGAAGGGCCTGCAGTAAGAAATTACCATTTTGCAAGAGCTGAGGGCGAATGCTGTTCTGCAAGAGCTGAGGGCGAACGCTGAGGGCGAATGCTGTTCTGCAAGAGCTGAGGGCGAACGCTGAGGGCGAATGCTGTTCTGCAAGAGCCGAGGGCGAATGTCGTAGGGCGCAATCCTATTCTCCGCAGCGCAGGCTAAATGCGCACGTGTTATCGTACGTTAGCGGTAGCTATCATACTGGGACACGAAACAATAAAATCATTTTTATGTAGCGTGCATATAAGTGTCATATTTTTATGTAGCGCGCATACAAGTGTCGTTATACCGACGGCGGAAAAAGCGTCGCTATTGCGACGGATGCCTCCAAACGTTGCAATTGTGACACTTAGACATTGTGTCGCACTTGCGACGTTTGGAGGCAGCCGTCGCAATAGCGACGCGTTGGGGCATAGTGTCACAATTGCGATGTCTTCCTCCAAACGTCGCAATTGCAACACTTTTCTAAGTGTCGGTATTGCGACACTTTTCTATAAACGTCGGTATAGCGACGGTTTCGGGCGGGATGGAAAAAATTTGGGGAAATTTCCGACATTTGGTCAAAAGCGTCGAAACCAAGTGTCGGAATTTTCGCCAAATGTAGTAGTGGTTTCTACAATCTTGAAATCTAAATCCACTAATGGTAATTCATCTATCTTTGAGAACATAGGAGACAAAGGGTTTTCAATATGAAATTTTCCTTTCCATTTCTAATTACTCATTTTGAAAATTTAACAAATATTAAAGGAATTGGAATACTAGGGAAAGTTGAGGATGCTGAGTGGATTGCTTTTGAAAGTTAAAAATTCCTCTATCGACTGGTTTTCTGAAAGTATTGTAAACTCTGAGAATATTTGGTTGAACAGCTAAAAGCGAATTTTGTTTTTAGGAGAGGATTTAGTATCTGTTGGAAACTTAAATGATTTGGATTTCAAATGGGTATTTGAATGTTGGCGGAAATTTAATGCAAGGATTTAGTGATTAGATAATTGAAAATTGGCGAACGAGATAGTTATGGATAATTTTTCAGGATAATAGTGGTAGAATAGCAGAGGAATAATGACAGACTAATTTGGCAGAACAATGGATATTTGGGAAAGGCGATTTTTTTTTTTTGGGAGGGGGGGGGGGGGGGTGGATCAATACGTGGTTTCAATTTAGGGGGTGCGCAATTGATAAGCATGTGCCAAATCATAGTCAATGGTTTTTCAAGGCCATGTATTGCATACGCCCCCTTATTTAAACGTCGGGAGTGAAGGGGAGTCCCATAATTGTATATTTCCCATTCATCGGAGCAGATACGATTGCCACCGTTGAAAACCAAACGATTTTTATTTTGGTTCAGTTGAACCATTTATTTACATAAATATAAAAATAAAATAAATAAAGGTGCATAAACAGAATTGGCGTGTTTTATTACAAAGTGTATAAATTAAAATATTTTGACCTTTTAAATCAAAACTTCGAAATTTTGATTATAACAAGAAATTTTTACAACATTGACTCCATTTTGGGACTTCTTCCCCCTATGGGATGCAGAGAACATGTAGATCCATGTGCCTTATCCTCAGGCTATGGAGTCATTACTGTAAGAAAATCACACTTTCTTTGGAAATTTGAATCATAACAATTATGTACAATGATCATGAAATAAACTTACTCAATATTGAATGTACTATTTCAAATATTTCCCATTGACTAACAATGAGAAATATTTTCCTTCCAGTTTTTGAATGATGAAAGTTTTATTCTCTTTAACTTCTACAATATTGAAGGGACCCAACTAAATATTGTCAAACTTTCCATGTTTTCCTCTATCTTCTCTTCTTGCATCCCATCTCATTACTAGGTCTCCTTTCCTAAAGTCTCTTTGAAATGGAGATTTACCATTAGCCATTTTGTGTGAAACGTTGTTTTCCTAGACTGCATACTTTATGTGACTATCCCAATTCCTTTTGTGATATTCTAACATATTGTTGATCATCTTTGATTGAGCTTTTATTTGATGACTCTGCTAATCCATTCCCTTATGGATAGTAAGGTGTGGAATGATGTAGAGAAATTTCGTATTTCTAGAAATGTTTATCATTCTTATAGAACTAAAGGCTTGAGAATTATTTGTAATTGTTTCTCTTGGACATCCAAATATAAATAAAACATTTTCTTCAATGAACTTCATAACTACATAATCAGTTGTGTTTATGACAGGGGTAAATTCTACCCATTTTGTGAAATAGTCTATCATTTTTAGGATCCACCTATCTTGATTTTTGGATGTGAAATTTATTTCAACAATAAAATATAAACCCCATTGCAGTAAAGGAGCTTCTAATAATACAGGAATGAGAGGAAAAGAAGATAATTTATTTTTACCTACAAAAATTTGGCAAGGAATGCAACTTTAAACTTTTAATCGAACTTGTGAAAATAACTTAGGTCAATAGAAACATACTCTTAGTATCTTATGTGTAGTTTCCCTCCAAGCATAGTGACCTCCACATACTCCTTCATGAAATTGGCCAATCACTCCTTTTGTTTCACTTTCAGTCAGACATAGCAATAAGATATTCAAAAGATATTTCCAATACAGGTTAACATTAACTATGCAATATTTCATAGACCCAAATCTAAGAGATCTACATTGATTCTTTGTGAATTCGGGAGGACACTTGAAATTTTGCAAAAACTGAACAATATCCTTATACCAGTCTGACAACAAAAACTTTCCATCAATATGACAGAATAATTCTGGAAGTTTCGAACTCGAAGAAGTTTCTTGTGTATTCTTCTTGTCTCCATTAGGAGAAGGCTCTTGTGTAGTATTCTTCTCTCCATTAGGTGAAGGTTCTTGTGGATTCTTCTCTGAATCTATATTATTTTAGAGTTACACAATTGAATTAACACCCAAGAATTTTCAATTTGATTCCGCTAGCAGTTTAGCTAATCCTTTTCCTTTTACCGATTTTGTTGGTTTGATTTCCAAATCAAATTATAAAATCTTAATTATCCATCTTCCCCCTTTTCAATCTGTATTAGGTTGAGTATGGATTGTCTTTACTACATTGTTAGGTAGATATGTTATTATTTCATAATGCATTACATAAGTACATAAGTTTCAAATCCTGAACTAAGGCATAAGTATGTTTCTCAATAATATCATATTTTAGTTCTACATCCCTCATGACTTTACTAAAGAAATAAATTGGTAAATCACAACAATATTCATTATGCTGTGATAAAACAACTGTTATTGTAGTGTATGATGCAAAGGAGAAGATACTAAAAGACTTTGAATAATCAGGATTGGCTAACACTGGTGCTTCTGAAAGTGCCTTTTTAATATGAGCAAATGAAAATCTAGATTGTAAATTCCATTTAAATTCATGATTCTTTTTCAACATATCAGTGATATCTTTTACAATTTCAGCATAATTAGGTATAATTATTATCAATAAATGATATTTCCTAAAAATGCTGGAATCTCCTTATTTGTTCTTGAAAAACTGATCAACTAAATAGCATATACTCTTTTCGAATCTATTTTGAATCCTTCATTTGAAATAATATGTCCTAACAATTTTCCTTCCTTCTTGGAAAACATTGACTTTTTTAGATTAAGAGAAATTCCAAACTTCTTGCACCTCTTGAAAACCTTATTTAAATGTTTAATATGATGGGAAACATATTCAGAAAATAAAGTAAGGTCATCATGGTAAATAACCATGAATTTATTTGTTTCTCCAACAAAATATAGATTTGTAGCTTTTTGGAAGGTTGCTCCTGCATTTATTAAACAAAAAGGAATATTGGCATACATAAATGTACCTCGGGGTGTAATAAAATAAGTTTTACTTATGTCATGTTCATTAACCAATTTCTGGATATATCCTTAAAATCCATCCAACATTGAAATTATGTTTTATCTTATTACTTTTTGCAACAAATAGTTCATTTTAGGTAAAGGGTAATTATCCTTCAAAGGTAATTTGTTTAGTTTACTAAAATCAACACATAGCCTTATTTCTCCATATTTTTTTCCTGGTATGAACGAAATTATCTACCCAATCAGAGTATATTAGAGTTATAATGTTTTTTTCATAAAGTAATTTCTTTACTTATTTCTCAAGTACTGGCAATAAAATTGGATTGATTCTTCTCAACCTCTGTTTAAAGGGTTTGGCGTGCCTCTAGCTTTAAAGGAATCTTATGTTCAATAATAGATGTATCATATGTCTTCAGATCTTCATATCTCCATGCAAAAACGTCTTTGTACTTTTTGAAAAATTAAATGTATTTATCTTTTATCTCTTGTGGCAGTGACCCTGAAATTCTGAGATTTTTAATCTGCTCTGCAGTGCCAATATTATATTCATGTACATCATGTTGTTGGGAATTTAGGAAAGAAGAGTCGGGGACATCATTTTTATCAAATAATATTTCAAGGGGGGATAATCCTTTTGTAATATTTTTATTAGACAAATCAATAATATCATGGTATGTTATCTTTTGCTTCGAATTCTCATCTTGCTAAATTATATTTTCCTGTACTTCCTCATTATTTTCCCAATGAATATGTAAACATGAAAATTGTTCAATTTCCTGTAGAAATGTTTTCAAATATTCATCATCTTCAAATACTTGCTAGTGTTTTACATTTTCTGGGATAGAAGGTCTATATATAACTTTAACCATATATTGTGACTAGAAGAAAACTGGAACTTTGAAGGTGCTTGCTGAAACTACCAGAGCATTTTCTTGTACATTATCTTCCCTTGGTATAACTAGAATATTGAAAGCTTGAAAATAATTTTCTATACATACTCATACCTCATTTATATAAGATTTCAATCTGGTATGTTTATTCTAACAAGAGCTCCTAACTTGTTTTATCACTAACTTGGAATCACCAAACGCTGATAATATTTACACTTTCATTTTCTTAGATAATTACATACCAAGAATTAATGCTTCATATTTTGCTACATTATTGGTGACTTCAAAATCCAATTTGAAATATTGATTAATAATTTCCTTTTTTGGTGAAAAAAAAATAATTCTAGCTCCTATTCCATCTCTAGAAGAAGCTCCATCAAAATAAATTCTCCAAATATCATTTTTTGAAGACCCAGAAATATTTACAGCGTCTTCAATTCTATTTTTTACATTACATTCTTCATTTACATCCAAAATTAAGCACCCTAAATATTGGTTAATGGAATAAATAGGATGTTTCACAACTTATCTAGCATCAGTAATTGTATTTATAAATCTAACTTCTCTATACAATCTTAAATGTTCTCCTCCATAGAATGGAATGGTGGTGTATGACATATCCATTTGTAAACTTCCTCCAAGATTAACACAACAATATCTTGATAAAATCATCCCAAATTTGGGAGGGATATACAGTGACTATTATATGCATTACCACACTTTTTAAATGGATCTGGGCTAAGGTCACTATTAAATCTTTGATTAGTCCCAAACATTGCACCTTCTGAGAATCAAAATTATACAAATAATGATAAGGCCTTGTCATGTGTAACTGAAGTTGATCCATAATGATTTTTGGCATTATATTATGAGATGCACCTGAATCTAACATAGAGTTATAGAGGAGAAAATCATGGACCTTTAGAGTTACATAAAAATGAGTAACACTCTCATCTTGAATATCAAGACTTGGACCAAAAATAACAGAAGGTTTTTCATCTTGAAAAATTATCACATCTCCTTCAGCATCCACACTTGAAGATTGGATCCATTTAGACACTTTTTGTTTATAACAAATATTTATTTTCAATTCAGATAAAGGTATTGGAATTTTAACTTTTTCTAACTCCTTTTCTACGTTAAAAACAAAAGAAACCATTTTTTCCACTTTTGTCTGATCTTGTGACTAGGTTTGTTGTTGTGAGGATGAAGCTTTAGTTGTCTTATCTTGTGATACATCAAAAGTAAATTTCTTTATTTGGATACCTGGATTTTGTCTTGGTCTTAAATCATATCTTTTATTAAATCAACAATTAGAAATTTTGAAAAAGCTTGATATTTGGAAACATCAAAAGATTCCATATTCTGAACTTAAGATTGATTTTGATTTAAGGGAAAAATAGCACTTTAAAGAGGCTAAACAACAAAATAAATGGTATCATCCACAACAAGTGTTATCACTTCAATATCTTGATCATCAATCATTAATGGAGGTTGAATTTGTTGGTCAGTATTGCATATTTCTCTTTATAAAATGTTAGATCCCTATATTACTAGTGTAGTCCCTTATTGTTGTTAGTGTAGCCCCCTTATTATTATTGTTGTACCCTTGTAATCCCCATATTTTTATTATTGTGCCCTTACATTATTATTGTTAGGTCAGCTAGGATTATATTGTGACCCCATGGACTCCTATATATAAAAATGAGGTTTTTTCATTTGTATCATCCAAGAATTGTTCATTTATGCAATATAAAGGATGTTTCCCCCTCGAAGTGGCTTATTTACGAGGTGTTGATCTCTCTTTTCTTCTATTTTTTGAGATGGTTTCATAACATTTGATATCAGAGCTTTGGATTCTAGGGTTTCGTTGCTCCAAATAGGTCATCGTGGAATTTTTTCTATAATTTTTTTTCTACGAAGGTTCAGAAGCTGAAACTTTTACCACCTAAAGCCAAAATCCTAAAGAATGTCTTGTAAAAATCTTAGATCTTGGTTCATAATATTTTTGGAGATATGATCTATGTAAGTTAGGGTTTTTTAAGACTCCCGAATTTCATCTAAAAGAGGTGACCTTGTGAAAATCGTCATAACTCTCTCTCTGAGCATCAGATTGGAATTCTATAAAAAGTGGTTGAAATTAAACGGAATTTAGTTTCCTGTGTATCAATTTCAGAGCTGAAGGAGGAAATAGTGACACGTGGAATGTCGTACAAGTTCGCTCTACTGAACTAATCCATAATTAGGCCAATGTGGGAGATTGGGCATATCTTTTTCGTGAAGCATCCAAATCAGGTCAGACCTGTAGCATTCAAAATATGCTTCAGAGGGCTACTACAGGACCGAATTTCAGATATTGAAGACTCAAAATCACAGATATAATTCAGTTTCAATGTCGAGCTCCTCAAAATCAAGAAAAAGGTGTGTATTTGTTTTTCAAATTGCATAAGTCTTGTTTGAAAAATCAATTTGAAGTAATTCCAAGGGCATATTGAAGCATAGATGTCAGTATTGGGTTCTAAAATGTCTACTAAAAAAAATTCAACGCCCATTAAGCCCTCAGAATACTCTATCATGAATCATGAAGATGAAGAAGTGCAACATCATATATCAAAATTACAAGAGCAAGTGCACCAAATTTTGCTCTCGCAAAGAGCAACAAAAAAAAGAAATGGAAGTTTTGAAGAAAGGTGTGGAAGCTAAGATGGATGGTTTGAAGAAGGGCACGCAAGCTAATATGGATGGTTTGAAGAAAGACATGGAAGCTAAGATGGATGGTTTGAATAATGGTATGGAAGAAAAAATGGAAGTTTTTTAGGAACAATTGGAAGGTTTGAAGGAAGTTTTGACAAAGTTGATAAAAGAAATGATTCCTAATGGTAAAAATATAGTAGAGGAAACTCGTGATGAGAGAAAAATAAATGTTAATCGTGATTTCATAAACTCGAAGTTGGATGGAAGACCCACCATATTCCAAAGATCGATATGAGGAAGTTTGATGGCAAGGATCTTGTAACATGGATATTATAGATGGAGCAATATTTTTATCTCAATAATGTGCAAAACACACAAAAGGTACGCATTAAAACTTTATATTTAGAACAAAATACATTTGTATGGTATCGATGGCTTTTCTCCCGTAAAAAAATTGTCACTTGGTCAATTTTTATGGAGGAAATGATAGCACATGATGAGGATACAAAGAGCAACACCTTCTTTAGCCAATTGATAAATCTCAAACAAAAGGGTTCAGTGGTGGAGCACATTGAGGACTTCCAAAGATTGAATATAAAGGTAACTGATATTCCAGAGAACACAAGATTGATGTATTCATAGGGACTTTAAAGGATAACATCCAACATGAGGTTCGCCTTTTGGAACTTGATTCATTGGAGAAGGCATTCAGGTTGGCAAGAAAAATTGAATGTAAAATTATGGTGACAAGGAAGCCTACCACTCACATCTATAAATATGGAAGTGTTGCTACTACTAGACTTCCACAACCTACAAGATTGACACCACGACAACTGGAATAAAAAAAGATCAAAAGAGATTTGTTACAGTTGTGATATAAAATACACTAAAGGAAATAAGTGTGTTGAGAAGAAATAATTTTACATAGATTGTGAAGAGGAGGAAGAAAATGAACAAGAAACTTCAAAAGAAGAGGATATATACAAGGAACCAACCCTAGAGAAAGAGGAAATGAGTCCAACCATATCGTGTAATGCATTGGAAGGAATTACCACTCCTCAAACTCTCAAGATAGAAGGACATATCAAGAAGAAAAAGGTAATAGTGTTGATTTATTTGGGTAGTACCCATAATTTTATTCATGGTAAGGTAGCCAAGGAATTGAATTGCCTCCTATACCCATCACCAAAATGTCAAGTGATGGTTGCAAATGGAGGAACTATAAATTGCTCCAGAAAATTCCATAATATCAAGCTAACCATGGGGGAATATTTATTGAATAGTACAATGATTTTCATTCCAATGGGAGGTGTTGATGTTGTACAAGGAGTGAAATGGTTACAATATTTGGGGATAGTAGCTTTTAATTTCAAGAACTTTTCTTGGAATTTTTTTCAGAAGGAAAGGAAGTCGAATTATGGGGTATCACAGGGAAGCTATGAAAGATAATAAGCTCTAATGTCATGACAAAGTTTCTGAAGAAATAAAATCAAGGAATAATTGCACAATTATGCTCACTAGAAGTTCCAACATCAAAATCATCTATTTCTCTAGATCTCCAAATATTCTTGGATAATCATTCTAAGGTGTTTGAAACTCCCAAAGGACTCCCACATATTCCTGATCATGATCATGCTATTCATTTGATTCCAGGAAGTGTTCCTCCAAACATCAGGCCTTAAATATATCCTTATTTCCAAAAGAGCGAAATAGAACATATGATTGCAGAAATGTTAGAGGATGGTATAATTAAACCTAGTTAAAGTTCTTTCTTTGCTCGAGTAGTATTGTTGCACAAGAAGGATGGATCATGGCGCATGTGTCTGGATTATAGGGAGCTCAATAAGCTCACTATTAAAGATAAATTTCCCATTCTTGTGATTGATGAATTTTTGTATGAATTGCATGGATCAATTTATTTTACCAAGTTGGATCTTCATTCGGGATATCATCAAATTAGAATGACGATTAAAGACATTTAGAAAACAAAATTTCGAATTCATGAGGTTCATTATGAATTTTTGGTCATTCCTTTTGGCCTTAACAATGCACCTTCTACATTTCAAGCATTGATGAATTCCATTTTCAAACCCTTCCTTAAAAAAATTATGTTAGTATTTTTTGATGATATACTAATCTACAAAAGGTCTTGGAAGGATCATGTTCAACATGTTGAAAAGGTGCTCAAACTATTGGAGGAGAAACAATTATATGAAAAAACCTCCAAATGTTTCTTTGGAGTATAAGAGGTGGAATATTTGGGTCATATTTTATCTCACAAGGGTGTTAAGGTAGACCCTAAAAAAATTAAATCCATTAAGGAATGGAAAGTCCCCACAACCATAAAGCAGTAGTGAGGATTTCTCGGGTTAATAGGGTATTATTGTAATCTTATTAAGAATTATGGGAGAATATAAGCGCCTCTAACAACATTATTGAAGAAAGATTCATTTTCATGGACTCCTGAAGCAACTAAGGCCTTTGAACATCTTGAAGAGGGAATCTTCCTAGCACCGGTCTTAGCTACGCCAAACTTCACAAAAACCTTTATTGTGGAATGTTATGCCTCAGGAAATGGAACTGGTGTCATTTTAATGAAAGAAGGAAGACCCATTGCTTTTGAAAGTCATCCAATAAAAGGAAAGTACTTACAAAAAGCTATTTATGAGAATGAAATGTTAACAATACTACATGCACTAAATAAATGGCGACCTTACCTAATTGGAAGACACTTCAAGGTAAAAATTGATCATGATAGTCTTAAACACTTTTTGGAACAAATACTATCTTCAGAAGAGCAGCAAAAATTGGTCATAAAGATGTTGGGTTATGACTTTGAAATCATCTACAAAAAATGGAAGCTAAATGTTGTTGCAGATGCACTCTCAAGAAAGGTTGAAGAGGTGGAAGCATTGCTTTGTGTCATTTCTATTATCTAGCCACATTGGATAACTAAAGCAAGGGATGAATGGAAGAAGGACAAACGTCGAACAAGTGTGGACACTCATTAAAAAGTTGTAGCAAGATCCTAGTACATTTGATATATTTAGTTGGAAAAATGATTCCTTATGGTACAAAGATCACTTATATCTTTGTAAGTATTCCCAAATAAAACAAAATATTCTTTTGGAATTGCACACTTCTCCTCATGATTTTTAAAAACTAAACATAGAGTGAAGAAAGAATTTTTTTGGGATGGCCTTAAATCTGATATTCAAAATTTTGTGGCAGAATGTTTAGTTTGCTAGAAATATAAAGTTGAGACAATTAAGACCCCCCGAGTCTTCTACGACCTTTATCCATTCCAAGTCAACGTTGGAAGGAGATTTCAATGGATTTTATCATAGGTTTACCTAAGTCTGAAGGAAAGAGTGTCATCATGGTGGTAGTTGATAGACTTACCAAGTATGCACAGTTTTGTGCATTATCTCATCCATTTAAAGCAAGTATAGTTGCTACTGCATTTATGGAAACAATTCAAAAGCTACATGAAAACCAAAAGATTATTGTAAGCAACAGAGATCCCATTTTTACTTGAAATTTTTGGACGAAATTATTTTCTTGTTTGGGTACTCAATTAGCCCATAGCTCATCTTATCATCCTCAATCCAATGGCCAACCTGAGATAGTGAGAAAATGTTTGGAAGGATATCTTCATTTTTTTTAATCTGATAAACAAACACAATGGGTCAAGTGGTTACCTCTGGCTGAATTGTGGTATAACACTTTCTTCCATACTGTAGCAAAAATGACCCCATTTATGGCACTTTATGGATATCATCCATCGTCCATCACATAATCTTTAAGAGAAAATTATAAGGTTCAAGCAGTGAAGATCACATCGATCATCAACAAAAAGTTCTCCAAATCTTAAAGGATAACCTAAATTTGGCACAAAATCGAATGAAACAACAAGCATATCAACATCACAGTGAGAGAAGTTTTGATGTAGGAGACTGGGTATTTTTACGGATACAACCATACAAAAAAATGTCCCTCAAGCAAGCTAAGAAGGATAATAAATTATCACCAAAGTACTATGGTCCTTACAAGGTGTTGCAAAAGATTGGTACTATTGGCGTTGGAATCAACACTTGGAATACTTCAAGCACCTGACCAGACATATCCTAAAATCTAAGGCAATTTAATGATTTAGCTTATGAGATTGGTAGGTGGTTTAAACTCTCTTTCAGTAAAAAGAGATTTTAGTCAAATCCACTTTTCTACTAATGAGGGTATTGGAATCTAATGTGGTAGCAAAGAGTGAGTTCGTAGTCTATGAGGAGAAGAAATTTGAAGTGAGAGAAGAAATAGTAGGTCTGCAAGGCAGAAATCTACTGCATTTGGTAAAAATTAACACAAGTAGTAGTTTAACAATATTTCATCAAGAGAAATCTATTTCTAGTCTTAAAAAATTCTCACTGAAATATTATGAAAGATAATTGTAATAAGTGATGCTCTTTCCATAGTTATTATATATATTGTACCAAGAAGTCTCACTGTGTGAGACTAACAAAAATTGATAAAACATATGAACATGTCAAGAGACTGATAAAAACACATAACAATATGAGGGATTGCAAACTGCAACTGAAGATAATAAGATATGGAAGCATAGGTAAAAATTAACAACACACACCATATTGATAATAAGTCCTCAAAAGTTTCTTACCATTTCATTCACTAAAAAGAGTATTGATCATATGAGTCAAGATTCTAAAACCACGAACCCTTTCTCATTGATGTTCATAATACATATACAAAAATATAGTTTGTTTTAGATCCACAACTTCAACTACTCTGTTGTTGGAAATTTATTACAATATTCTAAAAATAGTAAAGTTTATCTAATATAGAAATGTGGTCAATGTAAAATAATAGGTTTACAAAGATATAAATAACGTGAATGTTGATGATGATCGAACTTTGATAGATGATCTGGATAACTGCTGCAAGATTTTTGGAAAATATCACTCCACAAAAAGTGTAACTGCTATGATCTGTTGATGATGACTGCCACCTCATAAATCCTCTGCCACCTATGATGATTTGTTTCCTTGAAATCTGGAACAAACACTTCACCTGCTTGGCCAAACTCTTGCCTTTAAAATACTTGGGCATTTTGTTGTTCAAGCTCCAATTCTACTTTTTTCAAATTATGAGAAAATTACTACTTTGTAGAAAGGTAGCAATTTTCTGGAAATGCTTATAAATTTCTTGACAGTGATCTATGAGGCTCAATATCTGCAGCTATAAATTAGGCAATAATAACACAATATTACAAATCTAGCTTCACCATGCAAAATAGCATTGGTTCTTTACAGATATGGTGATCAATCATCACCCTGCACTTTCAAAATTATAATGTACCCTCTGCGGCCATGAGACTAAACATTTAAAATTTTAAACTTTATGCGCTTGATACCCAAATCTCCCTATGAGGCTGCTTGCTCCTAAATGACTCAATAACACTACAAAATACTACTATAGTCTTGATAGTTTGCATGTTTGCAAATGAGTGCACAGGTTGTTCAATAATATGCCTGCTTTCAATGCTGAAATCCTTTTCTTGCTTCTTATGAGTGGATGATTTATTTTCCAATGAAACATTATTATTTGATACCTCACAAGAGTTATTCAATCTTGTCAAAATACGAGGCTTGAGCCATTATTTTCTTTTAACAGAAGTTTCATGCGCTCTTGAATAGAAATATTATCCAAACAGATTTTAGTATTAAGAACATTGGAATCTGGCTTTGAAATGTGTTCTCTCATGAAAAGGAGCATCCTCTGTAGCATCACCAGAAGATATGTGAAACGCACATAAAAACTTTAGATATCTTGCTTCTTCATCCTCGACATGTGATTTTCAGGCAAACCCCTCCAACAGCTGCGCACTTTCTAAACAACTACAAACCCTCGGTCTCTTGGTCTCAGACCTTGGTACCTGCAACAAATCCTCAAAAATAACCTCTGCGCATCCTTCGAATAGTGACACTTGATCTTACAGTTCATTGTATCGTATCCTTGACAGCATTGGTGCACACCTCTGGATATGTTGTGCTTTTTGACATTTACAATTATTTTGGAACACCTGCAATTAATATTTCATGATCGACATATCCTCCTTAGGTGAATGCTTCAACAGCTGCAACAAATCTGGGATTTGACCTAGCACTGATCCTTCTCTTGTTGCAACTTCTTTCAACACTTACAAAACCCTCGAATAACTGGAACCATACCTCGTCCATGCATTGACAGCTGCACATTTGAAAACATATTGTTTTTCTGTCGACACCTAGAGATACATTTGCACGCCATTATAAATTTTTGTTTCGGTGGGCACAATCTCACATTCACCAGGTAGTTAGATTAATTGTTGTTTATATATGTTTTGAGGTTTAACATAATTTTACTGTGAGCCCGAGGCTCTGCACACTTGGAAATTCACTTGGGACCTGGCGCATGCACGCTGAGCCCCTCCCCGATGCTTGACTTGGACTTGGCTTGTGCTTCTTGGTCACTTTCCTGTGGTCATTGTGATATCTCGGTGCTAAGCTGGGCTTGGTTGATAGGTTTAATAGCCAAACCAATTTTTTGGATAAATAAAATGCAATATATAATTTTTTTAATAATCATAAAAATGATTATAAAAACACATTTTTTATTTGCATTTTTTTTAAATAAAACTCAAACATAGGTAGCCATCATAGGGTTTTAGCATTTGAAACTCGAATAATGATACAAGGCGAGTAGAATTAGGTATAATTAATCATTTGGACCAAAACGGGAAAATATATGAGAAATCGAGAATTCATGTGTAGATATTGGTGGGAAATAAGCGAGGAAAATGGCGAAGATAGTGGAGGCATAAGGAGCTAGAGGCAAATAAAAATTATGGAGAGGGAAAATTTCAAAGAAGTGAAAACCAGTGCTAACAATGGCTCTAATTGGGGATGATATGCCCCCTGCGGGCTATCAAGAGTCGTAGTTCCAGTGCCTTGTCTAGCCCTTATCTCTTCAACCTACAATATTCTCATGAACTCAAAAAGACTAGTATGCCTAGCCATTGGGTAATGGAGTCAAAAGCATCATTTTGATCTTTTGCAACTTATTCTTCAAAAACTAAATTCAAACTGAAAACTAAAACTGAAAAGAAAATGCTTGAGTGGCGAGCTTATTCATCTACTTCCCTACTTCTAATCAACTGATTTCCATTTCTCATTTGTACACAAACTTCCAATCTAGCCATGCAAGTATTTTTATGATAGAAAGAACCATTCCATTGCAATTACTTAATAAATCACATGAAGAAACCAACAGCTGTCATAAAAAACTTTGTGAAAAACCACGTTCACCAACACACACTGATGTTTTAATGAAGCTTGAAATGTTCAAGGCTTTGGAATAATGTGCCTGATAAAAATGTTTCCATCGGATTTTCAAAACCTAAAACAAACTTTTTCTGCTCCAAGGGACAAAGTTGCTTTGGTAAATCTTCCTTTTTTATCATGGTTATATAATCAAGAAGGATCCCCCTTCTATCTTGAATATCATTGATCTTTTTAGAGAATTCCTTCCCAATATCAGATTTCTTTAAAGACATAAGAGTAATATGACCTTGTTGTTCATAAAGCTTTTCTTGCAAAGAATTTTCAGTAAGATTATTGTTTGATATAGCTAGAGAAATATCATCAAGTTGTTCAAAAACTAAGCATTCATCACCATCATTTGAAATCTTGTCATCATATCCATCTAATACATACTCATTGCCAGAAAACTCTATATGCAGTGTAGAAATATGCTGCAAGTCATCATATCTTATGTTGCTACAAGAAGATGCTTCATCTTCACTGTCCTTATGTGAACAATCACCATCACCTTCCTGTTCATCCTGCTTGAATGATTTCTGAGTGCTTTTTGCTTGCACTATTTCATCTTTTTCCTCTGATTTCAACCTTTGTACTGTCATAATATTATATTCAATTTCAAAGGCTGCCTCTTGCATGGCTGCTAGAGTAGGTTATTTGGTTTCTCTAAGCCATAAAGAAAACTGATAATCAAATGCATTGGTATAGGCT
This sequence comes from Pinus albicaulis, assembly GCA_034641835.2. Taxonomy (NCBI): domain Eukaryota; kingdom Viridiplantae; phylum Streptophyta; class Pinopsida; order Pinales; family Pinaceae; genus Pinus; species Pinus albicaulis. Next base: position 992,917,941 of record CM076569.1, on the reverse strand, counting down.
AACATGGAAGTGACTTCTGGAGGCTTGATATCCTTGGGTATACTGTGATAAAAACTATGAAATCTCCTATTGAATATGCTAAGAGATTAATCCTCCCTTTTATTCATCACATAAAATTTAGAGATATATTGCTCATATGATTTTTTTTTCACCCCAATACCTTAGAAAATCATCATGAAAATCCATCCATGAACCTATTAAATCAACCTCCAAATTTTTGAACCATAATCTAGCATCCCTTTATAACGCCTGACAAAATGTCCTCAAAACCACATCCTCATGAATGATTTAAAGAAGATTTGTAAATATTTCAAAAGCTTCAATATGTTTTTCTACTACTACATGGTCTTCTCCATTAAACTTAGGAAGGTAATCTAGAAAATTGGGAGGATATTCATGAAGGGTTAATGGAAATTTCAAAGGCTTGTAATGCTCTCTAATATTGGACTGAACTTTTGTGAGTTGGATACAAGGTTTAACAGGTTGACCAAAAAGTACAACAAGGATTTCAAGAGGTAAATCAAGTTTATTATCAACAAGTTGAGATGGTTGATCATTTTTAGGAAAAAATGGTATATGTACATCATTTTTATCATAGGGTTCAATTGGAGGAAAAGGATCAAGATCAATGATACTAGAAAATAAAGGATCTTATTTCAATGAGGGATAAACAAAAGAAGGCTTATAGTCATATGAGTATATAAAGCATGAGATAATCATTTTCACATGTGAAGGAAAATACAAGAAAGATCTTATGAAAGTTAATATAAGTTCCTGGAAGAAACTTATGGCTTGATACCTGGTTTTCTTGTACCTTCTCATTTTTTTCAACTGAGTTTGTTCTCCAGCGGAGTCACCATTACATTCTTCTACCAATGGAGTTTCCAAGTGAAAATTTTGCGGTCTTCTTTAGTTTCTAGTATTTTTTCACCATCAAAAACTAGATCTGATCTCTATATAACAAAAACTCAAGATAAAGTTGCGTTCAAGATCTTCGTCTCCCAACAGACGCACCAAAATATGTTGGCACTGGAATCAACACTTGGACTTCTTCAAGCACCTGACTAGATACATCCTAAACTCTAAGGCAATTTAATGAATTGGTTTATGATATTGGTAGGTGGTTTAAACTCTCTTTCATTGAAAAGAGATTTTAGTCAAATCCACTTTTCTACTAATGAGGGTATTGGAATCTGATGTGGTAGAAAAGAGTGAGTTTGTAGTCTACGAGGAGAATAAAATGTGAAATGAGAGAAGAAATAGTAGGTATGAAAGGCATAAATCTACTGCATTTGGTATAAATTAAGACAAGTAACAATTTAACAATATTTCATCAAGAGAAAACTATTTCTAGTCTTACAAAATTCTCATTGAAATATTATGAAAGATAAATTTCATAAGTGATGCTCTTTCCACAGTTATTATATATATTTTACCAAGAAGCCTCACTGTGTGAGACTAACAAAAATTGATAAAACATATGAACATGTCAAGAGACTGATAAAAACACATAACAGTATGAGGGATTGCAAACTACAACTGAAGATAATAAGATATGGAAGCACAAGTGAAAATTAACAATACACACATCAGATTGATAAAAATTCCTCATAATTTTCTTTCCATTTCATTCACTAAAAAGAGTACTAGTCATATGAGTCAAGATTCTAAAACCACGAACCCTTTCTCATTGATGTTCATAATACATATACAAAAATATAGTTTGTTTCAGATCCACAACTTCAGCTCGTCTGTTGTTGGAATTTTATTACAATATTCTAAAAATAGTAAAGTTTATCTAATATAGAAATGTGTTCGATGTACAATAATAGGTTAACAATGATATAAATAACTTGAATGTTGATGATGATCGAACTTTGATAGGTGATGTGACTAACTGTTGCAATATTTCTGGAAAATATCACTCCACAAAAAGTGGAACTGCTATCAGTTGTTGATTATGACTGCCACCTCATAAATCCTCTGCCACCTATGATGATTTGTCTCCTTTAAATCTGGAACAAACACTTCACCTGCTTGTCCAAACTCTTTCCTTTAAAATTCTTGGGCATTTTGTTGTTCAAGCTCAAATTCTGCTTTTTTCAAATTATGGGAAAAATACTACTTTGGAGAAAGGTAGCAATTTTCTGGAAATGCTTATAAATTTCCTGATAGTGATCTATGAGTGTTAGTCTAATTGTCATTCATGTCAATATCCATGACCAACAAGCACAATAAAGGGAATCATAAGGAAGCAAAGTCAAAAGAATCAATGAAGAGGTTCTTCATTCTATTTTTTCTCTCAACACATTAAAAACATTTTTCTAATACCTTTGAGGAAAAATTATTTCATGAGACCTCCACGATCTAAAAGATCATAATTTTATCTTTCCAATGAGCTACTACTCAGCCCAAAACTCCAAGTAGTTTGAGAGTTATTGAATGTTTTAAGTTAAAATATGATTTATGGTCTGTGAGCCGACCTCATCCTTCTAGGACAAGTCGGCATACTTTAAAGGTCACGTCCCTTCATTTTTCACAACATGATGCATTTTAATAAGACCATAAGACCTCATTTTCTACTCAAGCAATTCGGTCAAGAAAATACATAACGATGAAGACAAGTTCACAACTCGTGAACTGAAGGAGGCAGTAGATCAAAATTTGTTTTGGGTTAAAAAGACTATAATTGAAACTGTGCCCTCGGATCAGTAATACCGATGAAAGAATATAGCTATTTTGAAGCATGAGTTAAGGATTGACTGAAATTCCTAACTAGGACCAAATATTTGCAGTTATATATATGCTCAGGACCGAATTATTTTAAGGCTCATATCTCTTGTTAAGGGGCAAAATACACCTACAGGACTTTAAAACAGTAAAATCAAAATATGTTGGTTTGGATAGGAGACTCGAAATTCTAATACAAACCCTTGGATGCGTGAGAAGTATTATTGCTAGAGGACTAATAACTCCAGACACCTACAAGACTTTGGAATTGTAAAAATAGAGTTTCAAACATACATTACAGTCTTAGGAGTTCGGTATATTTGTTTTTGGTAGACTTAGAAGAGACCCATAATTTAGAAACTTTGGATCTGTGTTATAGAAGTGTGGGTACATTGAACTATTGACTTCGTACCTGTGGCATTCCTTCAGAATTCGGACCTATGCCTTGGTAGAAGAAGCTCTAGATAGTGGAGAACTATTTGTGCTGTGTGGTGCAGAAATTTGGTAAAGCTATGGTGCAAAAGAATCATCATAACCTAGAGCAAATACACTCTTGAAGTCTTGGTATAGCTATGATGCAGTAGTCTTGGAACAGTCTGGTGTTGAAATCTTAGTGGGGTGCAGAAGTATTGGTACAATACTTTGGAGCAGATTTGAAAAAGAATTTGATGCAGAATAGCTGGTGTAGTGTGGTGAAAATTGGTTCAATGGAGCATCTTTGAATCAATCATCTAATAAAGAAGCAAACCAGGATTGGTGTCCCTGGAGTAGGAGCTCCTAAACACAAGTTTGGTGCCTTGAGAAGATAGGTTTGAAGCCTTAGTGGTCAGAGCCTCATCAAAGTCTAAGTTGGTGCTTGGAAATAGGTTGGTGCCTCATTCATTGAAGGGTTGGTGCCTTCACACATCTATTGTAATCAATTATTTTAAAAATTATTGAAGTTATTATTAATCCTTAATAATAATATTATTATTATACACCTCTCTATCCTTAATTGTGAATAATCTAACTGGAAAAAGTTAACAATTGTTAGAATTGATTCACCCCCCTCTCAGTATTTTTGACAATTTGTATTAGATCCAGCTTCTTCATTATCAACCTAACAGTTGGAAGAAGGATTCTTAGGCACAATGAAGAACAGAGAAGCAACATGGAAGCTGCCTATCTTTGATGGAACAAATTTTGGTTTTTGGAAAAAGAGGATGTCCTACTATCTAATGTCTCTTGGTCTAGAAGTATGGCACTCTATTTTTGATGGGTACAAAGCTCTCTCCAATCTTCCAACTGATCCATATGAAAGAAAAGCCTACATTTCTAATGCCAAAGCTTTAAATTCCATCACTAGTGGAATTACCAATTCTGAATTCATGAAAGTCATGAATTGTGACTCAACCAAAGAATTATGGGATAAGCTGGTTTCCTTGTATGATGGGGACTCCAAAGTTAAAAAGGAAAAGCTTCAAACCTATAGAAGACAATTCGAGAGTCTCAAAATGGATGATGAAGAAGATATTGCAGCATAATTCCTCCGAGTAGTTGAAGTGGTTAACTATCTTAAAGGGCTAGGAGAAAATATTGAAGAAAGCACTATTGTTCAAAAAATCCTGAGATCGCTTCCTAACAGATTTGACTCCAAAGTAAGTGCCATAGAAGAAATGAAGGACCTAGATACTCTCAACATGGATGAACTTCATAGCATTATCATTGCCTATGAGATGAGGAAAGGAAGTCCAAATTTCAAAGAAGCAACATTCAAAGCCTCAAAATCAATAAAAAAAATGAAAAGGATGGAATTGCAGCAGCGATGAATCTGATACTGAAATCAAATTAGCTCAATTTGTATGAAGACTTAAGAAGGGATCTAAGCTAAAAGGTAAGTACCCTCTTATTTTTTTCAAATGTGGAAGAATAGGTCATTGCATTGCAAAATGTCCTCATAAACATGATAGTGATGATGAAGAGGACTCTAAAAGGATTATGTACAAAAAGAAAGGGTTTAATAAGAATAACTTATTCTCCAAACAAGATGAGTCCGATGAAAATGAATTTGTAGTCATAAAAAATAAATCAACTATAAATATGCGTCATCACAAAGATAGTGATGATGAATCAGATGAGGAAAGTAACTATGTTGGAAGCAAAGAAACATTATTCATGGCATCTACAAATGATGATGATTCAGAACTGGAAGATGAAAGAAACATGGATAGATTGCTAATGAGTGCCATTAAATAAAATTAGAATCTATGAAAGAAGATAATTTCTCTCAAAAAATAAAAATAGGAATAAAAAATAAGGGAATGCTTCTTGAATAATAAGCTAAAAGAGAAGGAGGATATATGTGAAAAATGTGAAGCTGAAATAATATCTCTAAGAAAGGAATTATAGAAAATCAAAAGGAGTTGGCAAAGCTCTCTAGCACTTGAAAATTCTCAACATGACAAATATGGAATTGGTTTCAAAATAGAATCATCAAGCACAAAGAATAATGCAAGGAGTTATGCCGACATACTCTCTTGCCATCCAAAAGAAGAAAAGTCATCTCGTCAGGAACAAAGCCCCATATCAAAACCAAGAATTGAAGAAAGAGAAACTCCAAGGAAGAATGTTGGTTCAAGCTATGGCTATTACAACAGGTACCAAACTATTTTTCTTGGGTATTGTTACTATTGTAAAAACTTTGGGCATCAAGCTAGGCATTGCAAGGCTCATAAGAATGAAGCACCAAGATTGAAAGATCAAACAAACCAACTACACGGTCCTAAAGAGCAAGGACAAATAAAAACTTACAATTCCTTTGATCCTTTGGCTAATTTTGATCCGTCTTGCTCATTATGTAATAATTATGATCATAATGAACAAAATTGACCTCTCAAAGGGGAGGAAGCTAAAAGCATAAATCTCAAAACTGATAAATGTGGCCTAGCTCTATGTGCTCATAGTGAAGACAATAATTTTTTCGTGGATAGTGGATTCTTAAGACATATGATAGGTGACCAAAAGAAGTTTATCTCATTGAACAAGAAAAATGGAAATGTATCCTTTGGAAGTGGATCCGCTAAAATCACTGGAAAAGGAACTGCTACCCTTGTCAATGGACAAGGGAAGGCTCAAATTACCTTGCTGGTAGAAGGGATCAAACACAATCTCTTAAGTGTTAGCCAAATTTATGACCAAGGACATAATTTTTTCTTCAATACTAAAAATTGTGAAATAAGAGACTCATCCTCAGGAGAACTTCTGGCGAAAGGAGTAAGAACACCAATTAATGTCTACATTCTCAGTAAAATCCAAGGAGATAAATGTTACTTAAGCCAAACAAATGAAAGTTGGTTATGGCATAAGCGATTGGGGCATACAAGTTTTGATAACCTAGTCAACATCAGTAAAATTAATGCAGTAAGGGACATTCCAAAAATGTTCAAGCCAAATCAAGTTGTATGTGGCCCATGCCAACATGGAAAGCAAACTAGAACTAGCCACAAAACTAAGGAGTTCTCAACATCAAAACCTCTGGAAATCATTCATGCAGATTTATGTGGGCCAACTAGAACTCCAATTCTTCAAGGTGAAAGGTAATTTTCTCTATTTGTTGATGATTATACTACAATTATGTGGATATATTTCATAAAATATAAATCTGAAGCATTTGAATTTTTTAAGAATCTTAAAGCTCTCATTGAAAATGAGAAAGATTCTAAGATTAAATGTCTTTGAACGAACAGAGGAGGAGAATTCACCTCAAAATAATTTGATGAATTTTGTAAAGAGCATGGAATTGAAAGAGAACTCTCTACTGCTAGGACACCTAAGAAAAATGGAGTAGTTGAAAGAAGACCGGACCATTCAAGAAATGGCAAGGACAATGCTACTAGCAGCTGATTTGAAACCAAAATTTTGGAGAGAAGCAGTTGGGATGGTTGTTTATACCTTAAATCAAACTCAATTAAGACCAAATAATGAAAAGACTCCTTATGAACTATGGAAAGGAAGTCTTGCTTCAGTAAAATATTTTAGGGTTTTTGGAAGCAAATGCTTCATAAAAATAAATGATGACTCACCAGGAAAATTTGATTCTAGGGTTGTCGAAGGAATATTTCTTGGATACTCCACAAGGAGAAAAGGTTACAAATGTTACAAAAATCGTCTACGGAGAATAGTGGAAAGAATTGATGAAGGCCTTCCAGAAAAGAGAATTGAAGATCATGAAGATGAGCCTTTCCTTGAACAAAGTGAAGGAGAAGAACCTGAAAAAGAAGAGGAGAATGGAGAGCCTCAAACTGAACCTTCAAAAACTCCTTCTAAGACCAAATTTATTCAAAAACATCATCCGAAAGAACAGGTTATAGGAAATATAGATGAAGGAATTCAAACTCGAAGAAGAATGACAAACACTCCAAGAAAAGGTGATGTTTCTCTATTATATTTAATAGAACCTGAAAATATTTCTCAAGCAAGTAAAGATCCTTATTAGATAAAGGCCATGGAAGAAGAAATGTCTCAAATCGAAAAGAATGAGACTTGGGAGTTGGTACCTCGCCCAAAAGATAAAAATATAGTTGGAACAAAATGGGTATTCAAAAAAAAGATGAATGAAGATGGAAAAATCATCAGAAATAAAGCCAGACTTGTCTGCAAAGGATACTTGCAAATTGAAGGAATTGAATTCAAAGAAACCTTTGCACCAGTAGCTCAATTGGAAGCCATAAGAATGTTTTTGGCATTTACTTGCTCAAAAGGATTCAAGGTTTATCAAATGGATGTAAAATCAGCATTCCTGAATGGAGATCTCAAGGAAGAAGTTACATGGAGCAACCAGAATAATTTGATCTTACTGAAGGAAAAGACTTTGTATGCAAATTGAAAAAGGCCTTGTATGGATTAAAACAATCCCCTAGAGCATGGTGTTGGCGAGAAGTCAGGTCTCGCGGACAAGACCCAGGTTCAAGAGTTGTGGCCAACAAAGGGGTCCGGTGTAGTCTAGGAACACGCCAGCATTTTCACCCTGCTCTGGGGAGCAGTGCGTCTCACCTGAGGCATGCCGCAACCACATGCAGAAGGGGATGAGATCAATGGCAAGGAACAAACCCGCAACTAATGAAGAATAGCGCATCCATTGCACATACAGAGTTATATATACGCAAGATCATTTAATGAGCATTCAGACATTTGCAAATAAAATTTTAAACCAGCATAAGCACATTACAATCACATAGACATCTTATTGAGATAGCAACCTTCCATTATATTAATCTCTTGGTAGAACACAGGATTACATGGCATTCTCACTGATAGCTTACAAATCTGATACAGACGGATTTCAGGACAGAAAGGTAGAATAGAGAAGATAGAGAGCCATAGGGAGGACATGCATAGTTCCTCTGCAGCTGCTCTGTGCGTCTTTCCCTGTCTCGAGCCTTCGCAACCTCTTCGGCATCCCCCTTGTTTCAGCCGGGTGACTGTTATTTATTCACCCGCTCGTGCGACTATCAGTTCCTCTGTGGCTCTACTTCGGCTTCTCCCAGCTTCTCTCCTGTTATCTACGTGTTCTACCTTCTGTCTTCTGCTGTGTGTTTCCATCATCTGCACTTTTCCCTGTTCTATCTCCAGCTATCGCATGCTTCCGCACCACCTTGATAACTCCGTGACTTCTGGTAGTTGCGGCGCGGTCGCAGTTGCCATGTGTATTCATTCCGCAACTCAAAAAGGGTCAAAATTCAAAATGTCTTAGCCAAGATTTCAAAACTAAACAAAAACAAGGGCCCCAACAGGCCCCGACCACAATTCTTTGACTCGTCCCCGAGTCAATCACAAATAACAGTCTCCACTTCCATTGCCCCGCTGGCACCCGTGCTCTGTTCTGCTGTGCCTTCACCCTGCGCCCTTTCCTGCTGTGCTCCGCCATCTGTTTGTTCAAACAAGGGCCCCAACTCTGGGACCCGGCGGAGCGCTGTATCTCTAAGCTCGGTGAAGTCTGCCACCGCTTGCTGCCACCCCCAGCAAGTCGCTTGAGAGATCCGGTATGGCCAAGCCTGCCGATAATGCTGTGGCAACCCTGAAGGATGTTTGTTTCTGTGCCTGCATCCACTTGGATGGAGTCTCTGACGGCTCGGGATGATGGATGAATTTCCCGGATGACGTGTTTGGTCGCGGCCGAGTCGACCTCAGTCTGTTGAAGTTGAAGTTCGAGCTCGTCCGCCTGGGCGTAGAGCTGATCTAACCGTGCTGGGTCCGCGATCGCCTGAATGTCACGGGAAATTTTTTGCAGCTGGGCAGCGATAGGCTGCGTCTTGACAGTTAGAGCGAGTGAGCACTCCTGTAGACTTCGCAGAAGGGCGGAAGCTGCGGCCGCAGTGGAATGGAGAGTTGCCTGCATACTAACTGCCTGAGTTTGCTTGGCAGTCACCTGTTTTGAATGGACACTCGGTGGATCTGGAAGGGTAGGCCGTGCGGCTAACACCGCTTGGAGTTCATGGTTCTCCTTGCAAACCTCAGTGAAAATAGTCCTGATGTGGTGAGCCTGGATTGCTATACTGTCCTCCGCTATAGTGGCAGGAAGTGGGGCATAACGAGCCCTTGCAGCGGGCCATACGTTGGAGAACGCCTGAGTAGCAATGTTGACCTGCTCCTGTAGGTAGGTCTTCTCCCTAGTCAGCTGATTGCGCTATTCAGTAAGCGCCGTGATCTGATTATGCTGCTCGGTACACCGCTGCTCCAGCTCTGCATGAATCTGTTCGGCCTTGAGGGCCGCCCGCTGAATGAGTAGGTACAACTGTGCTGTACTCCATGGTTCTGCATTGGTCGTGCTGGGTGTGCCCTGCTCCAGCACCTGCTCCTGCAAAGGTTGGCCACTGGCCACTGATCTGTTTGAGGTCTCTGGAGGATGGACCGACATCTTCTGCTGCATTGAGGTGGCCATATCGGACTCCGGCTGGTCCTGCTGCGTGGTCTGGTCTGGGGGAGGGTCAGCCGAATCAGCCCCACCATTCGTTAATCTGGTAGATATAGTAGGGGGAGGATCTTGGGGAGTGGCCACGGGGTCAACCGGCTGTACCACGGCTACAGTACTGGAGGTGACTTCCACCCCGTGGTCACTTTCGAAAAGTTCTCGGATGATAGGATCAGAGACAATGGCCGATGAGTTGGATGGATTGGAGGGCGTGGCAGGTGGATGGCGGTGGAGGGGGCAGTGGATGGGGTGAAAGGGGTATGAGGGAGGCGAATGTTGAGGAACTCTGACGGATCGATCAGAGGTTCCTTCGGAATCAGTGCTCCTGGGAGTGAAGTGGCTGGTGGATCGTCGTCGGTAAGATCCACCACGAGATCGGTGACAGTAATGCGGGCCCTCTTGGATGGAGGGGGGTCTGATGAATCTGGTTCTGGGCCCGTTTCGCCCATCGGTGTGATGATAGGGGTGGCAGAGGTGAACAGGTTGGTGGGAATGGGAGAAATGAGGGGGGTGGTATTGGAGGGAGCACGAGACCGACTGATCTGAAATTCATCAAAAGAGGGAAATAAAGGAGCACCACTTGAAGCAACTTGGGTTGCCACGTTAAGTCGTCGTTCCTGGGCATTAAGGTGTTGTACGATGGGGACCAGCGATTCAGGCAGGTCCGGTGCAGTCTCAGCTGCATCCTGTGGAGGTTCCGCCGCAACCTGTGATGACCCCGCTGTGCCGGTCGCGGCAGGCCGCTGTGCCGGCAGCATCCGCTCAAAGTTATAGCGGGTGATACCGTCGCGGACGTGCTTGACGACTCCCGGCCATGCAGAGACCTCCCGGTGAAAGGTGTTATCATTCAACTGGAATCTGAGGGGTGCCATGTGGAAGGTGGTGTCTGACACGCAAGTTGGCCGGAGAAAGGTGTGTCTGTGGCTGACCCCAAACCACACCTGCTCACTGTACTCATCCAACAAGTGCCTGGGCACCCGTTGCTGGTTGGTCACCACATCTGTCATCATCCCGTACCACGCCCGAAACGCCTATGCGTTCACCTGCTTGGTGCTGGGGTCCAAAGACACCTGCCAGGGGGTGTATTTCATCGCGAGCGGCTGGCTCGCGGTAGTCTCCGCCGGCGTCCGGACGGGAGGAAGGTGCCATTTCCACATGGCGAAAGCTAATATCAAATAACCGTAAATAAAACTGGTGGTTTGCTTGTAGTTCTCTTCACAGGCCGCGAAGAGTTCTTTCAGCACAAACGAACACCAATTCAACCTGATACCCTGGATGCAGTGCTTCGCAATGGAGATTGTGTCCAGAGTGCACTCTCCCTTCGTGTAGTGCCGCATCTTCTTGCTAGCGATCAGGTAGCAAGCGAACCGAATTTCTGGCTTATTGATTAAATCAATTTTTGCACCTTTGCCACCCCGGCGAGTGCCATACTTGGTGTATAGGTCTGAGTCACCCAACTTCCGGGCGCGTTTGGAGGATGTCTGGCCAGCAGCGGAGACATCTGCACCGTTTTGAGACAGCCCGGTAAGCCGATGAATGTCTTCGGCATGAATTGGAATTTCCTCATTGAGCCACAGCGACCCGGTCTGTATCCGACTGAGAAGGAACCGGGTGCATTGCAGGGCCGGTCCCGTAGTTCCGAAAACTGGAAGAGTCCTCAAATGCATCAAGGATGACTGTTGTATGCCCTTGAATTCTGGTCTCATCCGACTGTTGGAGCTGCTGCTTGGCGTATAATGATGCTCCATGTAGGTCTGCCAATGGAGGTGAGGGAATTCAGCTGGGTCGGACAGGTTGGCGTCCATACATGCTGCATTGTCATACTTGCCCACTAGCGACTCTACGCGGTGAATTCGGCTGTCCAACACTGGTTCGGGGACGGAGAGGAGAGCCCTCGGCATCTTGGTGCGGCGCTGGTAGACTTGGAGGATTCTTCTGGAGTTTCCTTCTGAGTGCAGTGTGCTTGGAGGCTGTAATTGCTCTGGAGTCGCTGCAACTTCCAAATTGAACTGGTCCATCATTCTCGGGCTGGTAGCCTTCATGCAAGTTATGTTATCTACTGGCACGCGCGGAGTTGATGAGACTCCATAACGACAATTAATTCTTGCTATCTTTCTTGCTTGCGATAATCGTGCGATTAATCGCATGCCTGTGTGTAATCTGACAGTTGCTGACGACATCATGGGGAGATGGGCGGGCACGATGGCTGAGGGAACTGCGGGTGATGTCAAATGATTACGGTACGATTACTGTCTACTAATGGTAATTTATGACGCAGATATGAGCGATCCTACAGACTGACAAAAGGACTGACGGAAATGACCTGGACTGACACTGGCACGGGGATGGATCCTACGCTGGACTGGTCCGCCCCGACCACAGTCAGTTGCGGTGAGTTACCCGCAACTGACCAGTTATTTGAAAAACTGCCTATGAACGGAAAAGACTTCCTACGCTCATCTCGGTTGCGGGAGAGTTATTCGACTAAGCTACTCTACAGGTTCTCTCGGTTGCGAGAGTTATTGATGAAAATGAAAGGTACCTACTCTTGGTAGGGTTTCAGGTGTGCGCCATTCACCCACCCAGGAAGAACTGTACCGTCCAGCTGTGCCAACCGAACGGCTCCTGAGTCGCGGTTCTCGATGACAAAGTAGGGTCCCAACCAGTGCATCTGGAGCTTGCCTGGAAACTTCTGGAACCGGCTGTCATATAAGAGAACTTTGCCGCCAACTTGGAAGGCTTTGGTTTTGATGTGGCGGTCGTGCCATGCTTTCTGTCTGGCCTTCTGAACCTTCTGGTGGAATTCCGCCAGGAATCGGGCCTCATCCAGCTCCTGTAGTTCCTGGAGGCGTTCCCGAAGTGACTCCTCATCCGAGAATTGAAGGGACGTTGCGATCAAAATACTGGGTATAGTGAACTCGGCGGGAATCACAGCTTCCCGGCCATACACCAACTGGAATGGCGTCTGGTTGGTCAAATGTTTCACTGTGGTCCGGTAGGCCCACAATGCCGCTGGGAGGCGCTCGTCCCAATCGTCGCGCTGAGCATTGCAAATTTTAGTCAAGCCCTTTTCGAGAATCTTGTTGAATGATTCCACAGTACCATTGGCCTGCGGGTGGTATGGGCTGCTTTTATGATGCTGAATCATAAATGTGTCCAGTAGTGACTTGACCGTGGCATTAATGAAATGCGTACCCTGATCGCTGGTTAGGCTCCGTGGGCAGCCAAAACGGCTGATGATGTGTTCAAAGATGAATCGGGCGGCGATCTCTGCCGAGCAGTCGCGTACCGCAGCTGCCTCAGCCCACCAGGTGAGGTAATCCGTGGCGGTAATGATGTACTGGGCCTTGGAGTGTCTGGCGACCGGGGCGATGGGACCTACGAAATCAACAGCCCACTTTTCAAACGGCCGCAACACATGCACTGGGTGTAGCGGAAGCTCGTCCCGGTGCGAAGGCCTTCCCGTCCGCTGGCAAACATCGCAACGCTTCACATAGGCCTTACAGTCAGCATGTACCGTCGGCCACCACAGGCCAGCTTGGAGTACCTTCCTTGCGGTGGGTTTCGCACGCACATGCCCTCCCGCAACACCACTATGACATTCCCACATCACTGCTTCCCGTTCATGGTCGAGAACACACCTGCGCAACACCTCATCAAGGCCCAGTTTGTACAGCTGCCCCGCGATCAATTGGTAGTCGGCCGCCTGGACAACCAGGTGGCGTTTCTGAAGCGGGGTGTAATCCGGAGGGCACTGTCCCGTGGTCAGATAAGTGGCAATGTCAGCTATATAATCTGGTACTGCTTCGACTCAAAAGAGGTCAGCATCCGACAGCTGATCGTCCAACGATCCTTCATTCTCTCCCGTCTCCAAACTGGATAAATGATCGGGACCCACATTCAACCTGCTAAGCTTCACAATCACCTCAAACGTGAACTCCTGGAAAAGTAGTAGCCAACGACAGATTCTTCCTTCCAACACAGGCTTATTCACCAGATACTTCAATGCAGAGTGGTCTGTGAAGAATGTGAATTTTCCCCCCAAAAGATAGTGGCGGAACTTCTGGAGGGAGTACACCATCGCCAACGCCTCCCGCTCGGTCGTGGTGTAATTTTTCTCTGCGTTTGATAACCGACGGCTGGCGAAGTACACCGAGTGGTCAACTGTCGTCTCCCTGGGTTGCGCCAACACAGCTCCAAGGGCAATACTGGACGCATCAATATGCACGTGGAACTGCTTATCCCAGTCGGGGTGAACAAGTATGGGCGCCGTTGCCAACTTCTCCTTCAAGGTGTCGAGTGCCTTCCTGCACTCCGCCGTCCACTGAAACACCTTTGACTTCCGCAACAGTTTCTCCAGTGGGGCCGTAATCCACTAGAGAATTTGGCGGAAATTTTGACAGCCAATTCGTCGCTATTCCGACACATAGTCGTCACAAGAGCGACAGTTCGGGGGCGGACAAACCGTGGTTTGTCATGCCGTCGTCGTTCCGACGCAAGTAAAAAGTGTCGCACTATCGACACTTCTTCCGTCGTTCCGAACAAGCGTCACTCTTCCGACGTCTCACAAACCGTCGCGCCTCCGACGTTTGTAAATTGTCGCACTTCCGGTGAAATGTGGTTCGACGTTTGGAACGTCGCTCTTCCGACACTTATAAACTGTCGCAATTCCGACGTAGCGTGGTCCGACTTTTTGGACGTCGCTCTTCCGACGCTTATAAACCATCGCAGTTCCGACTAAACGTGGTCCGACGTTTTGGCGTCGCTCTTCCGACGCTTGTAAACTATCGCAATTCCGACTAAACGTGGTCCGACGTTTTAGACGTCACTCTTCCGACGTTTGGAACGTCGCTCTTCCGACGTTTTCATACTGTCTCTCTTCTGACGTTTCTGGGTTGTCGCAGTTCCAATGTCTACAAGGCGTCGGTAGACCGACGGAGGGTTCAATTTAAAAAAAAAAAAAAAAAATTTTAAAAGACGAGAAACGTTGTTTTGAAGATATTATATGAAGTAAAACAATCCATGAAAGTGAAATAGCAGTATGTAGAATAATAAAGCAACAGATAGAGTACCGACGTCCATTGTTCCAAATACAAATTAAAGTACCCAAAACCCTACAACAGTGAAGTAAAACAGTCCATGAAAGTGAAGATATTATATGAAGTAAAATAGTCCATGAAAGTGAAATAGCAGTATGTAGAATAGTAAAGCAACAGATAGAGTACTGACGTCCATTGTTCCAAATACAAATTAAAGTACCCAAAACCCTACAACGGTGAAGTAAAACAGTCCATGAAAGTGAAATAGCAGTATGTAGAATAGTAAAGCAACAGATAGAGTACCGACGTCCATTGTTCCAAATACAAATTAAAGTACCCAAAATCCTTGAACAGAGAAAAACGCTAATCATGTGGGGAGTGTGATATGTCCAAAATATAAAAAGACCATCAGACCATATCAATAAACTAGCAACATAGACCAGCATCGCTAGTTTTGAAGGCAGAGTGATAAACATTAATCATTTTTTTTTTTCACAAGAGAAAAAACGATGTTTTGAATATATTATATGAAGTAAAACAGTCCATGAAATCATTACATTTTCACATCTGAAGATTGGAACCCAAATATACATCCAGAAAAGTGGAAGTCCCACCCCAGACAGTGATAGAAAAATACCCCATGTCACATACAGGGACTTGATATAAAACCCAGTAACGGTCCACATGGAGATTATCGACAATCTGAGAAAGCATCCAAATTTGCCCGAGGCATCTATAAGAAAGTGAAATAGCAGTATGTAGAATAGTAAAGCAACAGATAGAGTACCGACGTCCATTGTTCCAAATACAAATTAAAGTACCCAAAATCCTGCAACAGAGAAAAACGCTAATCATGTGAGGAGTGTGATATGTCCAAAATATAAAAAGACAATCAGACCATATCAATAAACCAGCAACATAGACCAGCATCGCTAGTTTTGAAGGCAGAGTGATAAACATTAATCATTTTTTTTTCACAAGAGAAAAAACGATGTTTTCAATATATTGTATGAAGTAAAACAGTCCATGAAGTCATTACATTTTCACATCTTAAGATTGGAACCCAAATATCCATCCAGAAAAGTGGAAGTCCCACCCCAGACAATGATAGAAAAATACCCCATGTCACATACGGCGACTTGATATAAAACCCAGTAACGGTCCACATGGAGATTATCGACAATCTGAGAAAGCATCCAAATATGCCCAAGGCATCTATAAGAAAGTGAAATAGCAGTATGTAGAATAGTAAAGCAACAGATAGAGTACCGACGTCCATTGTTCCAAATACAAATTAAAGTAACCAAAATCCTTGAACAGAGAAAAACGCTAATCATGTGAGGAGTGTGATATGTCCAAAATATAAAAAGACCATCAGACCATATCAATAAACCGGCAACATAGACCAGCATCGCTAGTTTTGAAGGCAGAGTGATAAACATTAATCATTTTTTTTTCACAAGAGAAAAAACGTTGTTTTGAATATATTATATGAGGTAAAACAGTCCATGAAGTCATTACATTTTCACATCTGAAGATTGGAACCCAAATATCCATCCAGAAAAGTGGAAGTCCCACCCCAGACAATGATAGAAAAATACCCCATGTCACATACGGGGACATGATATAAAATCCAGTAACGGTCCACATGGAGATTATCGACAATCTGAGAAAGCATTCAAATATGCCCGAGGCATCTATAAGAAAGTGAAATAGTAGTATGTAGAACGGTAAAGCAACAGATAGAGTACCGACGTCCATTGTTCCAAATACAAATTAAAGTACCCAAAATCCTTGAACAGATCAAGAAAAACGCTAATCATGTGAGAATTCAAAGTAAAGTTAATCTATTAACATTTCGAATAAAATTACACCGAAGTCAAAAACATTGCCTGGCCATACTCATGGCAAATTTGTCATCAAAAAATCAAAAAATTAAGAAGACTGCCCTCATACGGGGAAACCAGTCTTGAACGTTTAATTTACAGAATTCAAAAATATTACTTAAAGGTCCAGCACAGTAAAATAAACTAAAAGAAGCCCAATTAACTGGGCCTGCTAAGCAAGAAAAACAAATTAACCAAACTAATCCTCCGCTGGTTCCTCCACGATTCGGCACCATCCTTCGGAAGGTCCAGGATCGCTAGGTGCTACCTCCACATGCATGCCACAGCTCCCCTCCTGAAGGCCCGAATGTTGGCCGGCTTTTTTCGAGCTCAGACCCGCCGGACGGGTGCATTCTTCCTCCATTTGGGCCTCCTCGCGGAAGACCACAGTGACTACAGCTGTGATTCGCGGGCGGTTGAGAGTGCAATCAAAGGAAAATTGCGCAGTGCGTGTCGTGGGAGAAGGTGAACTAGCGATGGGGAAGCCAGAAGCAGGGGAATCCATACGGTGGCCAGATGCTACAAGCCGACCCCGCCCACTCCTAGTATTTGGATATCGACCTAAGTAATAATCACTGGACTGGCCGGAAGTCATCTCTGTTGAGGTGCTGGAGGGAGCGCGCGGGGATTGACCTCTAGTGCTCCCCCTGCGGCAACGCATCCTATGACGCACGCGAGGCATGGGTGCAATCTCAGGCGCAGTGGGCACAAGAGACGAAGAAGCAGAATTCCAATTAACAGAGGAAGACAGACAGAGACAGAACCGAGAGAAATGGAAATATGTAGCAAAGTCTAGGCAGAAGTTCCACTGGCCACTTCTCCTTATCGTCACAGTTACCAGGCAGTGTAATCCAGCAACCGGCTTGTCTGAAAAACCATGGCTAAACGCCATTTTGTATGTCGACCCGTCTGCAATGCAATCAAAGGATGCCCATCATAATGAATCTCTGATCATTAATAATGAGAGCCGGAGGCCGGATCAAATTGGAGCGTGCGGAATCGCTCAGAGGAGTGGAGGTCCGATCTTGAACAGTGTTAAAAATTAATTAATGTAGATTTGATGTGAAAACTTAATTGAACAGTGTTAAATGTTAATGCGAATGATATGAAATCGCCATATCCATGTCCCATCACCTTAAACGCCATCGAATGCACCCGCAGCCGGGAGCAGGGCAAGTTTTTATTAAGGACACGTGGCAAAAATTGACTGGAGCGGATATTTGTTTGGGCCGCTCGCGCAGTGGAAATCCGGACCCGTAAAATATTAGGGCGAATTTGATAAGAAATTCGCGTCACAAAATTAGCCGACGTCAGCAGGCTATTTTGGAACGCGAATTTGGTTTGAATTATGGTTTATCGCCGTTTGAAGTCCGGTGGGCTCGACTTTTGAACAATTTTCTTATAAAATTTGTGTTGGTTTTCTTTGATAATACACATATTAAAATCCCGCTTAATAAAGAGACAAAATTATTGTGCTTTCGGAACCTGACCCGAGGATTGGACATGAGTTAACAAACAAAAGGATAGCGGAACCAGACATGCACCCGTGGTCAAGCCCTCTACCAAAACCATGAGCGGAATCACAAAAGCGGGTTGCCCATATCGCACCGCTTTTGCGGAGTAGGCAGTATTTCCTATTCGCGAGCGATTCCATAGGGAATGCGACACGTGGCGAAGTGACCCCGGAAAACAACCGTTTAACCCACGCCATCGCACGTTAAAGCCCGACGTTGGAAGCCGAGCGAAATTTCCAAGAGTCGTTGATTTGGAGAAGGGCCATCGGACGGTGGTCGCACGTTGAACTTGCCCGGAGGTTAACTAAGGTGTGCGGAGGATAGCCAGGTACGATACGAGTGTTTGATTGGTTATTGATCTATATAGGTGGGGCCGGAGTATAATGAAATTGTTTAATTAAACGATTGGCGGATAATTAGCATAAGTCTGGAGCGTGATTGTTGTAAGGCTGGGTGGTGAAATATAGAGCCGAAAGTTCATTACAAGTTATTTATTTAAAAAGAAACGTGGAGTATAAATACAAAGTGTTGAAAGTTAAACATTGGTTATAAAGATTGGAGATAATATAAAGTCGGGAATATAAATTAAAGTCCAACCATTGTGGATAGTATTTATTTATCAAATTCTACGAATTTGATAAATAAACCCGAAGAAAGAAGAAGTCAATTAAGACTCGGGCTGGAGGAAAAGAACGGGGTACACCAAGGGAAAATGCTGACAGAGCGATTGTAGACACACCAACTCTCCTTGGGGGTCCAATTTCAGTTTTGTTGCGTCACACGATGATCTCTCTTCTCTGGCATTTACTTGTATTGAAGATCACTATTCTAGGAATAAGGAGTTATTTTCTCCAAAAATAACTCTAGCCAAACATTGACAATGCATCAAGGATATCTTTCTATGCTTCATAAGCACATTTGTTCTACTTCTAAATCATGTCTTGGAAGTGGTTGTTGTGATGGAAATTATTCACCAGTTGGTTTCATACCAAAGTCTTTTTCACATTTTCAGCATCCAATACATGAAAAAGATAATGGTTTAAAACAACCTAAATATTTGAAATTTCGCAAGAATTGTCTGGCACACTTTGAATATGAATTTTGAAGTCAAGTGCATGATGCTGTATAGGATCAAGTGTCATTTTGAATACCAAATGTTTCACAAAAAACTTCTCAACATGCTACCCTGCAGTAAGGATTAAATGACAATATTGCATCAACTATTTCTATAATAAAAGTGCACCTCGGCCATAAGACTAAACAACTACAAATGTTGTAGATCTAACAAGACCACACAATCAAATGTATTCCACAAGGCCAATACTGTATGAAAAATGAAAAGGAGTTTGCAACCAAAAATACCTTGGGCAACTAATTCAATTAGATACACCAAACCATCAGCAAAAAGGAAAACCAGCCTACTCAAAAGGCAAGCGTTTACCTCCTTTGAAAAAATTTTGAGTTCCGAAATAAGGGCCTTTATTGTCTTGTCAATGCCCCTAGTAATTTGAATGGGGTTTGCACCTGCTGCAACAACCTAAACAAAAAGGTTTCATTTCAAATTATTTTCCACAAATTTAAGATACAACCATTATCAGTTTTGTATTTCCTAACAAGCTCATAAATTTTGACAAAAGAACCAAAATTTTTTAATACCTGATAGCAATTTTTTCACTCAAAAACTATCTTAGACTCAATAAACCCAACCCAAAACTAAAAACCCAAACACCATAAGACCCTACAAAAATGAATAGATGATCTTAATCCAGTACCATCGACAAAAAGTTACCTTTACACCCTCACTTATTAAACCCTGTGCTGTTGAATTTTAACTTCAACTGCTGCAGCAGAAGGACGGATGCAGCAGCAACATTTTTTTTTGGAGGTTGCTTGCATGCCATCCAGGAATTTAATTCAGCATTTAAAATTCCTGCAAGTTTTTTTTGTAGACGGCCACAGCCATATTTCTGTACAGGATTGTATTTAAACACAACAGCCAGCATTAACGCAATTCACCAACCAGAAATTAAACAAACAGAAATTTACCCGACAATTTTGTAAATTCAAAAGGAGGACACGTGGAGCATTAATATTGGATCACATGAAATTGAAGGGAATCTGAAAACCTGAAAACCGGACTCGAATTTTTTATAGGGCACATTGGATTGAGAATTCGAGTTAAAATTAGGCAGACGTCAGCATCCCATTTTGGAACGCGAATTTGGTTTGAAATTCAATCTATTTAGAGTTTTGAAGTCCGACGGAAAGGGTTCTTTAATGTTTTGATAGTTTAATATATGCATATGTTATATATATATCATATGCGAAATGAAAGGTGGGCCATAGAATTTAGTTTTAATTTTATTTTTTTTAAAAGAGGGTTTATTATAATATGTTTTATATGTTCCGGCATATAAAAATAAAAAGGTCGAAAAATCTTGGTAGTTTTTTTTATAGACAATACGTAAATTTTTTATTACATAGCGGTGTGTAAAAAGTGAAAAACTGAGTGTAACTTTTTAAGTGTGTATGCACAGCAGTGCGAAAGGGAAAAACATAGCAGAGTGTTTTAGAGACAGAGTATGTTTGTTTTGAACAGACAGTGAGTTGGTTTTATGCACTGCGTTTTGTAGCAGTCATAATTTTGTAATCTCTCTCAGTGAGGAAGTAGTGTAATAGTTTTTTTTTGAGTTATTGAAGGGAATAGAAGTTTTTTTTCAAAGTATTGAAACTCTGTCTCCTGTCAAAGAAATTTTTATTTTCTCTGTGTTAGAGGAAGGGAGATTTATGGGTGGTTCTTATGAATCAACCAACCATTCAGAACATGCTCATCAATCCAAACCATAAGTATTATGTGACAATATTCAAACAGGCACTGAATCGGATTTCTGAAGCTATGTTAGAGAAACCCTAAACTCTCACTGAAAATAGGTGAAATGTGGCACCACTCAGAGATTGACATGTGCCAATTGGTACAAGTGGTAGAAAATTGGCATGCTCAAACAACGAGGTGATGCGGGAATGACATGAGGGAGAAAATATCAGAAAAGCCCCAAATCTGGAGAACTAAAGCTCATCACCAACCTGAGATTGACAACTTTACATGATGTAACCTATGAAATCGTAAATGGAGAAATCATAGTAACAATAAAGTAACCTATGTAACAATAAAGTCGGATTCATCCTGGGAGTAGTAATGGGAGAAATCATAGTGAACAACAGGAAACATGCATAGTTGCTTACAATCAAATAGATGAAAAAACACATACAAAAAACCTAGATAATAATCGTGAACAAGCTTAATATTGAATTATGAACTGTAAAGGAACTTACAAAATGTGACATTACGAACCTGGTCAAGCGCACAAGCAAAAATATCCTGGACATGACCCTGGTTGACAAGTTGTATTGCTCATGATGCAAGCGGATTTGTACCTGCACTGCCAAGTCAATCAAAATCCATCATTATCTATACAATAAATACAAGTAATTGATGTAGTATTTTTTACTCTAAGATGCATTCTTATGATAATGTTAGAACATATGTTGAAAATGTCAAAACATACCTGAATAAGCTCCTCTTCTTTTCAAGAACAATTTATTGGAGTCGCATGAACTTGGAACAAGCCTCCCACGATCTGAAAGAGTAGCAACTAAGTCAGCAGTGACTTTTTTGTTGCTACGCTGGATCAAGGGAGGTTTGCTCCAAGATTAAATCGCTCCAATAAATTATTCTCTACTAAACAGGGCCAACCACGTGAAGGTGGAAGCTCTTATGGCCCCTCGCCCCCCCTCACATCACTCTCAATTCCCCAATACCCAATCTATATTTCATTTTTTACTTTCATGAGCATAAAAAAAAATATTCAATAACTAATAAAAAAACAATTCAACAAAAAGTACACAAGGAAAAATTGCAATTAATGCTTGACATAAAAATAGTATGATAAATGAGTTTTTTATATAACGCAAAAAAACGTTCCAAGTATGGTAACGTTTGTCTTATAATAATACAATATTTTACATTGTCAAATTTTCTTTTTCTTCTTCCTATTTTTAAAGCTCCTAATTACATCATCAATATCATCGTGCTCTGCTCCTGTTTCGTGCCTTTCAACCCGCACTGGTGACCTAGTTGCGTATTCACGATGTCTGGGCTCATCCAGTGACGGGGCATCGCCTACAAAAACAGATAATATTAAATTTTAATTGTCAGTTTTTAAATATCATTGAACTAGTTCGGTAATATTAATAAAAAAATTGCAATGAGATTATTTACCTGGTGCACCAGTTGTCGCCGCTGACCTAGTTGCGTAGTCACGATGTCTGGTCTCATCCAGTGACAGGGCATCGCCTACAAAAACAGATAATATTAAATTTTAATTGTCAGTTTTTAAATATCATTGAACTAATTCGGTAATATTAATAAAAAAAATTGCAATGAGATTATTTACCTGGTGCACCAGTTGTCGTCGTTGGGACTGTTGCCCTGTCTTCCTCTCTGGTGGTAAGATCCTCAAGGGAAACATTCTCTGTCATTTAAACAAAAAACTTTATAAGGACAACCATCAAGGTATAATTAGAAAAAATTATAAGTGGAAATTAATTACCGTCACGGCCCTCACTGATAGTAGCATTGTCGGCCTGGTCCCCACTACAATGATCAGGTTGCACGTGAGGATCATCTACATCCGGCTCTAAAACTGGGTTATTTGCCTTGTCGGTAGTGCTGCTCCCCTGATTTAAACAAATTTGTTAGACATTAAATTTATGGACGAAAACAAACATATTGAAAGGTTAATGTTTTACCTTATCAGGCATTCTGGATCTTGGGACCTGCCCCAAGCTTCTGCGACGTTCAACTACAGCTTGATAGCCGAAATGGAAAGCAATATTTTTATCTTCCTCTGTAGTTTCTGTTCCAAAGTCATCACCCTACATTACATATGATTGTGTATTTTTAATCATATTTGATAGGATTACAAAAACGTTGGAAGGCAATACAATTAATTATAAGATGTTTAGCTACTTAATTACAATTCTTGCGACTAATTTCAAGTAGCCGCCCTGGCCTAGCTTGTGATGGTCCTTTTTTTCAATCCTAGCTTTGGTTGCCTTCGAGGTGTCAGGCAACCTAGCATCAAAATATTGAAGTCAGATATGACGTAGCACACTTTTATTTTAGACATAGAGAAAATTAAAGCTATTGAATTAAAGTTGTAATTTACCTTGCGGGTCCAGTTGGCATTTTCCTTCTTTCTTTGCCCTTTTCTCTTTTCCGTCATGGATGAGTGCTCTCCACTCACTCTCTGAAACTGCGAGAGGACGCTCATATCTAGGGTTAAATTGCAATTGCGTCCTATAGGTGTCCTTGGTATATTTCAAATATTTGCCGGCTACCTGAGCCACCGCTTTTCTGTCAAATGTGCCGACCCCAAAAACGGCTTCTAGATAATCTAGAAGTTCTTTTTTCAGGTTGGAATTCTGGGAATTCCACCCTGTACGTATGGTTGGGCCAAAAATTACCAACGCATGGCTCTCCAGAATCCTGTAGAACTCATTATTTCCTACACAGAATAAAACCAAAAGAAAAATAAGATATTATCATTAATTTAAAAATAAAAATCATGATAAATATGTTTTAGATAAAGTACATGAAATAGTTAAAATATTAAAATTTACCTAGGAGTTGTACATGCTTTATAGGGACACCTTCATCGTTCACCAACAATGTGCCATTAATGGTCCCTGTGGAGCTGACATGTGTAGCTCCAGGAAACGCAATAATGTAGTTGGCCATATCAGCCTCATCATTGCCAACACGTTCAGCGATTGGCTGGGTGTCTTCTTGGGCAGGGTGTGTTTCTTGTCTGGCACCTAAAAGAGTAGAAGGTGTACGAGAGATTTGTTGGGCAATCTCTTGCCCTTGTGTCCCACTACCACCAACACCGGGTTCAGCAAGTGCCAGAAAACACTACATACAAAAGAACTTTTTGTTAGTTTAGTCAATGTAAAAATTAAAAATCAAACTATCACAATTCATCTCATGCAGAAAAAAATAATATCCTTTTGACTTTTTATTATTACATGATATATTTCTAGCTGGCTCATAAGATGTTTTATCCTCTCTTCTATTTCAGGTGTTTGAGGCGTGTCTATCAAAGTATTAAATTCCGACCTTGCATCTCGTGCCTTTTTTTGCAACAAGAACACTGGAGATAGGGATGAAGAAAGCTCTTCCTCAAAGAGGGAATCATCGGGCGTACCATGGCTAGGTGTCTGCATATTTGAACAAAATTAATATTATTTCAATTATGTAAATAACTAAAATACCTAAAGATAGAGCAACGTTGGCACTTTACATGTTCTTCTGCTGGCCTCTTTCCACAATCATCCCGTCTTAGGGTTGTTCCTGCACTGCTCTGATCAGTCTTCCACATTGCAATAAAATTATAAATGTAAAAACTTGAAAACAATATCTAACTTGAAAACACAAAATGAAAACTGAAATAATTTCTAATAAGACACCGGAAGACAGAGTTAGAGTTTCAAATATGCCTTGCGTTGAATTCAGTCCTGGAAACATGTCATTGCACATTAAGGCACCCAAACATTCAATCCACAAATGATATATTTAAGTAGGCTTCTCCTATTCTGGGAAAACACCATACCTATAATTCATTCACTTGCATGTATAAAGGGAAAGGAAAACATGTTTTCATACAACGGTGACAAAGGCATCTTGGGGAAAGGTATCTTCACTTTTTATTTATGTTGTTCACCCACACCACTCTCGTGTTTTCACTAATCCTGTTTTGTCATTTTTGGATTCAAATTAAGTTAAGGCCTTAAGTATTTTTAGACCTTTCGGTGTAGTTTTTATAAGTGGCATGTATGGATTTTCCATTAATTCTGCACTTTTTCTCTTCATGCGCATGTTTCCCTGGAAATCAAATGCATGATTTAGTCTCATACATTTAACAAGTTGTTGGATCAACTCCATTGGCAATATCATGTTTCCTATTCAATCAAAATTTATCTCAGTTAGGGTAGGTAGGAAAGTTTTCCCTTTGTATTAATAGGGCACTTCTAGCTTGCATTTTTATTATATCTTTCAAATTTAGTGTCGTTTCAATTAGGGCATGAATTTTTGCAACTTTCAAGATGAGAATGAACAAAGACAAATTTTTGTGATGGATGACTGTATATGACTCCATGGCCAGAGGAAAAGGCACTAATCTACTTCTTCAAATATCTATAGTTCTCATTCACCTCATACGAAGATGGTCCCCGATTTTGAGCCAAATGTTGCAGCAAAAAGTTCCCCCCCTCCATAATTTGATAGTCAATGGAAATTTCTTAAATTGATGATGGGGCAAGATTATGGAACATTGGCACATACACATGTAATGGAATTCCAAGATCATGATATATGTTTGCATATGTTTATGGCAATGTTCCACCAAGTCCCCTGGAGGTGGGAGCGAGGGGACGAGGGAGCGCGGGAGCGGCCTATGCAAAAGCTCCCTACCAATTTTCAGGAAACGTGGGGGGACGTCGGGGTCATAAAAATTATAAAATTTAATATTTAAAATGTAACTATATTTTTTGCAAGGAATGTATATACAGTCATCATACACTTGCATCATGAAAGATAAATCATAAATGATAAAATTACAAATCGATGAATGATGAATCATATAATTTAAACAAATTTAAAAGTTAAAAGTTAAAACATACATCATACAATCATGCATGTAATTTTGTAAGTTTGTAACTATATAATCATTAATGTAACTACTAACAATGTACAATGAAAATAAAGTTTAAGATATCATATGACATATTATATCAAGATTCAAAATAGAGTTTAAGCTGAAGTTTACAACTCAAGTCTGAAACATAAAACTTAAACGCAAATAAGTTATGTCTGAAACATAAAACATAAAACATAACATATGAATATCAAATGATATCATCATATTGATAAATGAGCATAAATGCTCAAGTTAATGCCCCACTAGTCTCTGCATCCAACTTCTGCACGAATATATCAAGATCAACCATGTCACCATCCGAATCAGAATCACTTGGATTCTCAAATATGCTAAGTGGCACATCAAATTTTAACACGAAACCATAAACTAAAAGGGGCGGTGAGGGGACGTGAGGGGGCGTGAGGGAAACATCCCCTAGAAGTCCCCAAGACCCCGGAGCGCGAGGGGGCGAGGAGTCTAGACCCCTAGGTGGGGGGGCGAGACCCCGTGTAACACTGGTTTATGGAGGTGGTGGAGCAAAAAAGAGCTCAAATAGAGCTGAAATTTTCACATAAAAAGGACTGTGGGCTTGACTAATGGTTCCATTTAAAAAATGATATCTAGACAGAGAATAAGTGTAGCATGCAAACATGCATTGAAAATCCATCTGAGTTTGCATTGTATTACTTATGATGGATTCAAATTTGGGTTTCAAAATGCGAGGTTATGGCATGATTTTGTCGAGAAACCCTTAGTTGGATTCTCATGTTGGTTTAATTTATATTTTAAGTTTGTTTTGCAGTCTTTGGGTGATAGTAACTCATGGACTAGGTTACCAATGTGTAACAATCATATTTCAAGAATAAAGTTGTGATTTTTTTATATTATTATTATTATCTATTAGCTACGAGTATTGACACCTAATGCCTGGAATTTTGACATCTTGATAGCATGGATAATTTCGAAAATGTTTCTAGTAATATTAACATAATAACTATCATTACGTGTCTTCACTTTTTTCACCATAATAGACCTGTGATATGGACTCATCACACAACTTCATATGCTATGTCCCAACAAGTTCAAGCTGGTTGAACCTACCTCATAGTGTGGTTATTAAGGACAAGTTGCTTGATATATAACTCGATAGCATAGACCACGTTGCAGTTCTAAAAAGAATCCTCAAGTGTCAAAAAAGCTTCACAATATGTTCTACTATAAAGCCTTTTGGGATACCTAAAATAATATATGTATCATTGATGACTTTTAAAGTATGACAAGATCCAGAGGGAAAGGAAATCAATGGAAGAGTGATCCACCAATGAGAACCTAGAATTTAGCATCGGATGAGTTAGAGTCTAGGAAATTGAAAGCCTATAATTTTAATTAGTGATGAAGGACATCACATAGGTAATTATATTTTCATGTAGAATAATCTGTTAATTCAAATTTAAACTACATAATATGAAAGGCATACCATAAATTTTTCCAGGTAAGTCCAAACAACCTATAAAAATGGAAAACCTTCTTTTCCATGGGAAATAATTTACCTTTCCTTTTTCAAGGCAATCTAAATCACAAAAAATATGAACTATACTGCACACATTCTTGGATAATGTGAAAGTGGAAAAGGAATACCCTACACAAGTGATGCACACATGTACATTTGAACATTAATAGATTTTTGTAGTTGAAATGCAATGCTTGTTTTCATTTAAATGTAGGGTTTTTAAAGCAGGGAGAAATAATGGCTGCCAAATTAATAAGCGTTTCTTTGGGAAAAATTTAAATCTTGTATTGGGTGATGAAGATAATAGAGGGTGTTGAATCTTGATTCTTGACATCTAGAGAGAACCCTACAGCCTAACACAATCCAATGGAATTGACCAAAAAAACCCAAATAGAGTCAACCCTACTATAGGAGGAAGGGCTTGCAGTAAGAACTTACCATTTTGCAAGAGTTGAGGGCGAATGTTGTTCTGCAAGAGGCCCGAAGAAGTAGATGCGAAGACAAGGTACATTACTGCAGAAGTGAGGCGAATGCGGGCGACCACTATCCCCGAAGGGCGAGGGGGCGAATCCGGGCGAATCTTTGTTAACGAGGCACAAGGCAGAATGCGAGGGTGAATGATGTTTTGCAGAGCTCGGAGGGCGAATGCGGCGAATGTTGTTCTGCGAGAGGCCGAGGCGAATGCGAGGGCGAATGGTGTTAAGGCGGGAGCGGAGGGCGAATACGCACGTGATATCAGAGACGTTAATGTAGCACACATGTACATTTGAACACTAATAGATTTTTGTAGTTGAAATGCAATGTTTGTTTTCATTTAAATGTAGGATTTTTAAAGCAGGGAGAAATAATGGCTGCCAAATTAATAAGCGTTTCTTTGGGAAAAATTTAAATCTTGTATTGGGTGATGAAGATAATAGAGGGTATTGAATCTTGACTCTTGACATCTACGGAGAACCCTACAGCCTAACACAATCCAATGGAATTGACCAAAAAAACCCAAATAGAGTCAACCCTACTATAGGAGGAAGGGCCTGCAGTAAGAACTTACCATTTTGCAAGAGAGGCGAGGGCGAACGTTGAGAGAGGCGAATGCGAGGGAAAATGCTGTGCAAGAGGCGGCGCGAATGCTGAGGGCAAATGCTGTTCTGCAAGAACAAAGAGCGAATGCACGCGTGATATCAAACGTAGCTATTGCGACAAATACGAAACATTTTTATGTAGCGCGCATATAAGTTTCGAATTTTTATGTAGGGCCCATATAAGTTTTGTATTTTTATGTAGCGCGAAAATAACTGTCGCTATACCGACGGCGGAAAAGGCGTCGCTATTAGGACGGTGCCTCCAAACGTCGCAATGGCGACACCTAGACATTGTGTCGCAGTTGCAACGTTTAGAGTCGTCTCAATAGCGACGCTTTGGGCCATGGTGTCGCAATTGCGACGTCTTCCTTTAAACGTCGCAATTGCGACACTTGTTTAAGTGTCGGTATTGCGACACTTTTCTATAGACGTCGGTATAGCGACGGTTTCGGGCGGGATGGAAAAAATTTGGGAAAATTTCTGACATTTGGTCAAAAGCGTCGGAAATAGGTGTCGGAATTTCCGCCAAATGTAGTAGTGATCTTTGCGTAGTTGCGAATAAACCGCCTGTAATACCCTGTGTGCCCAACCAGTGCCTGCAGCTACTTCACAGTTTCGGGGGCCTCCATATGAA
The DNA here is from genome assembly GCA_034641835.2 of Pinus albicaulis. NCBI lineage: Eukaryota > Viridiplantae > Streptophyta > Pinopsida > Pinales > Pinaceae > Pinus > Pinus albicaulis. The sequence goes on along the minus strand of CM076569.1, from coordinate 992,888,843 downwards.
CGATGACCGTGACCTTGGCGGGATCAACGCAGACCCCTTGCTTGCACACCACGTGGCCCAAGAGTGTGCCGAATGGAACTGCAAAAATACATTTCTTTAAGTTCAAGGAAATCTGCAGCTGACGGCACTGGTCAAACATAACACGCAACAGGGAGGCGTGATTCTTCAACAGGCTGTAGACGGTCCAGTCGTCCATGTAGACCTCCAAGAACTTGTGAATGTACTCCTGGAAAGCAGCAATGACAATCCAGGAAAACACAGCCGGTGTGTTCTTCAGACCAAACGGCATAACGTGGTATGCGAATGATCCCCACTCAGTGGTGAATGTCGTCTTTGCTTTGTCTTCCTCGGCAATGCGCACCTGATGGTAACCCAAAAACCCATCAGTGAATGAATAAGCTTCGTTTCCTGCAACGTGATCTAGGACTTCATCACTGAAGGGAGTGGGAAACGGATCGTGGATGCAGGCATTGTTCAGGCTTCGGTAATCTACACAGACACAGATCTCTGCTTTGTCCTTCTTGTTCTGGATGACAATGGGACTCACCCACTCTGCTTCTTCTACTGGAAAGATGAGACCTGCAGCCAGCATCTTGTCAATCTCCATCTTGACCTTCTCTTTTATACATGGGTTCAACCGGTAGGGTCGGTGCTTCACCGGCCTGGCCCCCGGTTTCAGCGCGATGCGCATCTCGCCCAGATCCCCCTTGATCCCCTTCAGGTCCGCGACCGATGACGGGAACAAATCCTCGTATTCCCGGAGGAGGCTGAAAATTTCTTTGGTTGTCTCCTCGTCCCAGTAATCTCCCACCGTTGCGAGCTTAGGTTTCTCGTCCGTTATAATGTTTAGCTTCTTTGTCTTTAGCGGCTATAAATGGACTCCTTCAGTCGTCGGCTCTTCACTGATGCTCCGCTCGCCTTCCTTTTCATCAAAATAGAGATGCCTGAGGTCCTCCAAACTATCGTCCTCCGGATCGCCATCAACCTGGTGACAAACCAACTCGCGCCTGACCTCAGGTCGTGACACACCCGGGCCCTCGTCGGGCTCGGGATGGCAGAAAAACAAGACCTCCTTGACTGCCTGGAGGGCCTGAGACTCCTGCGCTGTATCCCCCTCAAACAAGAAGCACCATACGAACTTGTCCGCGACGGTCTGCCAAGATCAAGTGCCCCGTTTTCGCTCTTCCTCCAGGTACCAGGCCTGGGGAATTGTGCCCAGGGAGTGGACAAACCTGTGGACCCACAGCTCCTCAGGGTACCGGGTGCTACGCCACTGTTCCTCGCAAGCCCGCAAATGGTGTCGCGGGTCGGAAGTTCCCTGATACTTAAGTGTACTGCAGGGTCCTTCATCCTCTTTAAAGCGTGCCCGCAGAGCATCCGCCACGCACTCCCATCGCAACAGAGTGTTGCGGTGATTTTTCCACCATCGTGCCGACGTGGATTGCAAGGCCACATCCAAAAGTGGTATCCGGCTTTCAGCTGGGACTAGGTCTTCCACCTTGGCAATAAAAGTATTTACTGCTTGCATGTTCGACAGTGTGGGATATCCGCGGATTTCAGTCCCTACCCATCGGACTTGGGCAATGGAGGCACATCCTTGCGTGGTGGTCTCATACCCCCCCTGCTGCCAGTCTTCCCAAGCGAGTTCGGATCCGAGCTCCGAGCTCTGCACACTCCGCCAACTGACAGATCCAGTCGCGGTCGGGTTAATATAATCGTCTCGCTTCCCTGCAGTCATCTGATAGAGATGGTCCATCATCTGAGCATCCTCTCGATTGTCCACCGTTTCTGTATATCGCGGGCCCTGATACGGGTCGAGAGGCTGGGTGACCCGTACCTCCCCATCCTCAAAGATCATCAGCTCCTTCTTAAGGTCTATGATGGCGTAATTCTCAAAAGCCCAATCAATGACGAGTAAGGCAGGATAGGGATCCTTGTCACCCATGATATCAATAACCTCAAAATCGGTGTATGTCTTCACCCCCGCAACGTCGACCTCGACTCCCTCGAGCCGGCCGATTGGCAAAATGCAGTACTGGTTCGCCATCCTGAGTTGGATTGGTGAGTAGGCTAGCCGTGGCCTTCCAAGAGCCTCCCATGTCTTTCGTGGCAGTATGTTGACGTCGGACCCCAAGTCCAACATGGTGTCGCTGATTTGGAACCCTGCGACCTGCGTGTTAAGCCAGAATTCTTTGCCTGTCCATTGCTTGTTTCGCTTGAAATGTTGCACGTATTGAGGGCCAGCGTCCGCCGGATCTCTAAGTTCCGTGCGCCCCTGCAGTGCTCCGTCCAAAGCATGCTTGAGCTGCTACCGCAGTGTAGCGTTATCAACAATCTTGAGGAATAGCCGGAGCCAATCCTCGACCACAGTACCTGCGACGTTCAGCGCGCCAAATTCCGGCAGCGTGGGCTCCTCCAAACCTCCCTCGTTCCGCAACTGGGCGAATGCCTCAACTGCCTCCTGGAAATACTTCTTCTGGACTTCGGGCCTGATCAACTTCTTCGGGGATGCCGGCCGAACCGGTCGAGCTGGCTCCTTCCCGTGGGCATCCTCTCCAGTCTTCTTTCCGCCCCTCGTTACTATTGCGACGTTCTGCATGTCGGGGGTTGCGGCCCCTCGCGGTTCTGAGTTTATCAGATTCGCTCCCCTCTGCCTCGCTCGTTCTTCCCACTTCTTGATGAGCTCCGGACAGTCTTCTGTAGCGTGGGCGTTGACCCGGCACTGGGAACACCAGGGTCGTCGCGGAAGGGGACATTCTCGAGCCACGTGACCCTCCTGGTCATAGTTGTAACATTTTACCGGACCGCGTCCGCCTGTGCGGCCTCCTCGCATGCCTCCGCCACCTCTTCCCCTTGGAGCCTCGTTCACTCGGTACGAGGGACGATCCAGTCGATCCGCAAGTGCGTCAAGCACCCTGCACTGCTCAGTGTTGTAAGTCGTGGACACACAAAATTCATAGTATACATTATTCGGGACCGTGGAGTACTTCTGTAGTATCGGGCACATCCGAGGAGGATGCCCCAACGTCCGGAAAATCTCGCAGTACTCCGTGGTGGAGGAACCCGATTGCGGTGGGAACCCTGCGTAAGTCTGTTGCGGCTGGTAGACTCCCGGCGGGTTCATCACCGCGGCCCCCCCTGGTGGTGGACCCCCCTGGATTGCTGCGACCGAGGGTCCTGCTCCTGCGCCGCGCAACCGAGGACACTCAGTTGCGACGTGGCCCTCGACGAGGCAATGAGTACACCAAACATTCGGTCGCGCTGGTCTTACTGGCTGAAGCTCCTTGAGCTTTTCAGTCAAGATGGCAATCTGGTGTTGCAACCCTATCAAAGAAGGATCTTGCGGGGCCGCCCCCCCCGATATTCCTGGGGGTAGCCCGCCATGGCTTCAATATTCATGGCCTGCTCCAAAGCGTCCTGCAGATTATCAATCTTTTGCTGAGTGAGAGGGGTTCGTGTCAAGGGGAGCAGAGCCTTGATGAACCAGTCCCTTTGGTGGTTTGGATCGATTGGGTAGCTGAGTTTCCCGATCGCGTCCTTGAATCGCCGCATCAACTCCCACGCGGTCTCACCTTCCTTCTGCTTAATTTCCCACAGCTCTAACAGGCCCTACTGGTCTGTCTGGGGAAGCTTGAATTCGCGGACAAATTCCCGCTTCACGTCCGCAATTACGGGGTTAGGATGAGCCTCGGACCACTTGATAAACCATCGCAGAGCCCTCTCTCTGAGCGTGGTTTGGAATTCTATTAACTTCCCTGCATCTGGCGTCTGGCGAGCCCTCCAGATGGCTTCGCACAGATACCAGTGTTGTTCTACGTCGTCATTGCCCCGGCCAGAGAACTCTGGATACCGGGTGAAAGATCCAGCCATGTGTACTTGCGGAGAATTAACCAGGATAAAGCCTCCCGGTCCTGGTTGCGTAATGGTCCCACAAGGAAAACTACCACTACTAGGAACACTGCTGTTCCCGGACGTTACTGACACTAATGCACTATTGTATGACCGACTCAATGTTTGTAACTGAATAAAAATCTTACTTAAAGGTTGATACAGTACCAGGGGAAGGTCGGGATCTTGGCCATGCAGAAGGTGAGAAGTAGGGCCGCCTAGAGGGGTGGGTGCCGTCTGATCTTGAAACATCCGCTGCATCACGCCGTGCCATTCATCATCGGAACTTTCTTCGGGCTGCATCTTTCCGTTATCTTCGCTAGTCACGATCTCTCTTTCTCGCGTCGCTGGGCTCCCATGCACCCACTGCACTTCCACTGTTGTCCCGTTTTCTTCCCGGGTATCCAAACCCATAACTCCCATCCTCTGAGGCGCCTCCTTCTGTTTTTTCCTCTCGATCTCTCTTCTCTTCAAATCTCTCATTACCCTTCTTCGCCACCTATCGGCGATCTGTGCTCGCCGATGCGCACGTCGCTCCCGCAACTTGCATGCAGCCTCAACATCCATTCCCCACCCCCACTTTCACATTCTACACAACATTGGTCCCCTCAACCCTTCCCCCAGCACGGGAGGTTTTACGCTTCCATACTCGTTTTGTGGAATTCAATCAACCCTTCATCCACCATCAGAGCCTTGACCCACAGCGAAATCTCTTTCAACAGCTTCCCTCTTAGCCCTGAGTGGAAAACAGCCTCGGCTTTCGAGAAGGATTGATAGCACTCAGCAGCAAATTCCACAGTGTATCCTTCCAACGTGGTCCTTACCCAGAAATCCACTGCGCGGGTTAGTTCAGTGTCTACCCGATGCAGTGCCACCAGATCTACGTGTGCCCACCTGCGGTTTATCTTCCGCAAGCCTTCTTGGGGCACCGTCGCTCGCAACCTCCGCAACCAATTTTAAAGGTCCGTAGGGAACCTTCCCCAGAAAATTTCGTACGTATCACTGGCTGAGTCAGAGAAAAGAACAAGCTCCTTGATCGCCACCTCCTTTTTCTTGGTCAGCTCTGCTTGCTGAGCAATGAACTTGTCAAGATGATCATCCCACCATCGCCGTATCGCTCCTTCAAAAATCCTCGATACCATGATCTAGATCCCCTCAGAACATGCAGGTCCCGGCAACGGAACCATTTGTTGGCGAGAAGTCAGGTCTCGCGGACAAGACCCAGGTTCAAGAGTTGTGGCCAACAAAGGGGTCCGGTGTAGTCTAGGAACATGCCGACATTTTCACCCTGCTCTGGGGAGCAGTGCGTCTCACCCGAGGCGTGCCGCAACCACATGCAGAAGGGGATGAGATCAATGGCAAGGAACAAACCCGCAACTAATGAAGAATAGCGCATCCATTGCACATACAGAGTTATATATACGCAAGATCATTTAATGAGCATTCAGACATTTTCAAATAAAATTTTAAACCAGCATAAGCACATTACAATCACATAGACATCTTATTGAGACAGCAACCTTCCATTATATTAATCTCTTGGCAGAACACAGGATTACATGGCATTCTCGCTGATAGCTTACAAATCTGATACAGACGGATTTCAGGACAGAAAGGTAGAATAGAGAAGATAGAGAGCCATAGGGAGGACATGCATGGTTCCTCTGCAGCTGCTATGTGCGTCTTTCCCTGTCTCGAGCCTTCACAACCTCTTCGGCATCCCCCTTGTTTCAGCCGGGTGACTGTTATTTATTCACCCGCTCGTGCGACTATCAGTTCCTCTGTGGCTCTACTTTGGCTTCTCCCAGCTTCTCTCCTGTTATCTACGTGTTCTACCTTCTGTCTTCTGCTGTGTGTTTCCCTCATCTGCACTTGTCCCTGTTCTATCTCCAGCTATCGCATGCTTCCGCGCCACCTTGATAACTCCGAGACTTCTGGTAGTTGCGGCGCGGTCGCAGTTGCCATGTGTATTCATTCCGCAACTCAAAAAGGGTTAAAATTCAAAATTTCTTAGCCAAGATTTCAAAACTAAACAAAAACAAGGGCCCCAACACATGGCATGCAAATTTGGATCACTATCTGCAACAAGAAGGTTTCAAAAAGGGAGTACCAGGTAGCAATCTCTACATGAAGATGGACAAGGAAAAACTTATGATCTCTCTTGTTTACGTTGATGATCTAATATTTGCTAGCAATGATGAAGAAACGAGCCATGAGTTTTCTCTAAATATGTCCAAAATATTCAAGATTTCAATGATTGGTGAGTTGTCTTACTTTCTTGGGCTGCAAATATCTCAAACCTCTGCAAGCATGTTTATATCTCAAGAAAAATATCTTAAAGACATGCTCAAAAGATATGGGATGGAAGATTGTGCACCTATGAGCACACCGATGACCACAGATTGTAAATTAAGTAAAGATGATGATACCCCTCTCATAGATTCAACTCTTTACAGGTCAATAATTGGATCTCTCCTATATTTAACTGCTACAAGACTAGATATTATGCAAGAAGTGGGAATGGTAGCAATATTTCAGTTAAGTCCTAAACAATCCCATCTAGCAGTTGTGAAGAGAATTCTCAGATATCTGAAAGGAACAGCTGATTTCGGTCTTTGGTATCCTAAGAGTTCAACTCTTATTGTGACAGCTTGCTCTGATGCTGATTGGCCCGAAAGCATGGATGATCGAAACAGTAACAGTGGAAATGCATTTTTTTATGGGATATTTTCTTGTATCTTGGCTCAGCAAAAAGCAATCATCTATATCTCTTTCTACAGCTGAAGCTGAATATATAGCTGTTGTTGATTGTTGTACACAAATTATATGGATGAAGGAAGCCTTGAAGGATGTCAACATAGAAACTAAGCAACCAATTACTATTTTTTGTGACAACACTAGCGCCATCAGTCTTTCAAAGAATTTGGTGATGCACTCAAAGACCAAACATATTCCAATAAAATACCACTTTCTCTGTGAACAAGTCGCTGAACAAAATATCAAGTTGGAATACGTCAATACAAAAGAGAAAATTGCAGATATCTTTACAAAACCCCTTCAATGAGAAGCATTTGAGTATCTTCGCCAAAACATGGGGGTCATTGCTCTTGCATCACATTAAATCAATCAGTATGTTGGCGGGTACAATATGGTAGGGGGAGCAGCATGACATGGCGATCACATAGGCACCCCATTGCCATTGATGTCAAAGGGGGAGAGAAGAAAAATATTTCCATCCAATGACAAAGGGGGAGATTGCTAGTCTAATTTTCATTGATGTCAATATCCATGACCAACAAGCACAATAAAGGGAATCATGAGGAAGCAAAGTCAAAGGAATCAATGAAGAGGTTCTTCATTCTATTTATGCTCTCAACACATTAAAAAAAATTTTATAATACCTTTGAGGAAAAATTATTTCATGAGACCTCCACCATCTGAAAGAGAATAATTTTAGCTTTCCAACGAGCTATTACTCAACCCAAAACTCCAAGCGGTTTGAGAGTTATTAAATTTTTTAAGTTAAAATATAATTTATGGTCTGCGAGCCAACCTAATCCTTCTAGGACAAGTTGGCCTACTTTAAAGGTCACGTCCCTTCATTTTTCACAACATGATGTGTATTAATAAGACCATAAGACCTCGTTTTCTACTCAAGTAATTCAGTCAAGAAAATATAGAACGGTGAAGACAAATTCACAACTCGTGAACTAAAGGAGGCAGCATATCAAAATTTGTTTTGGGTTAAAAAGACTATAATTCAAATTATGCCCTTGGATCAATGATACCAATGGAAGAATATAGTTGTTTTGAAGCACGAGTTAAGGGTTGACTAAAAGTCCTAACTAGGACCAAATATTTATAGTTATATATATGCTTAAGACTGAATTATTTTAAGGCTCAGATCTCTTGTTAAGGGGCAGAATACACCTATAGGACTTTAAAACAGTAAAATAAAAATCTATTGGTTTGGACAGGAGACTCGAAAGTCTGATACAAACCCTTGGATGCGTGAGAAGTATGACTATTGGAGGACTAATGACTCAGGACACCTACAGGACTTTGGAATTGTAAAAACAGAGTTTCAAACATACATTAAAGTCTCAGGAGTTCAGTATATTTGTTGTTGGTAGACTTAGAATAGACCCAAAATTTAGAAACTTCGGATCTATGTTATAGAAGTGTGGGTACATCGAACTGTTGACTTCGGACCTCTGGCATTCCTTCAGAATTCAGACCTGTGCCTTGGTAAAAGAAGCTCTAGATAGTGGAGAACTATTTGTGTTGTGTGGTGCAAAACTTTGGTAAAGCTATTGTGCAGAAGAATCATAATAACCTAGAGCAAGTACAATCATGAAGTCTTGGTATAGTTGTGATGCAGTAGTCTTGGAACTGTCTGGTGTTGAAATCTTAGTGGGGTGCAGAAGTATTGGTACAATACATTGGAGCAGATTTGAAAAAGAAGTTGATGCAGAATATCCGGTGCAGTATGGTGAAAATTGGTGCAATGGAGCATCTTTGAATCAATCATCTAATAAAGAAGCAAAGTAGGATTGGTGTCCTTGGAGTAGGAGCTCCTAAACACAAGGTTGGTGCCTTGAGAAGATAGGTTCGAAACCCTAGAGGTCAGAGCCTCACCAAAGTCCAAGTTGGTGCTTGGAAACAGGTTGGTGATTGATTCATTGAAGGGTTGGTGCCCTCACACATCTATTGTACTCAATTATTTGAAAAAGGATTGAAGTTTTTATTAATCCTTAATAATAATATTATTATTATACACCTCTCTGTCTTTAATTATGAAGAATATAACTGGCAAAAAATAATAATGGAAAATAAACACTGATTCACCCCCCTCTCAGTATTTCCAACTGTGAGGCTCAATCTCGATTCTCTGCAAATAGAAATTAGGTAATAATAACAAAATCTTACAAATATAGCTTCACCATGCAAAATAGCATTGGTTCTTTACAGATATGGTGATCAGTGATCACCCTGCACTTTCAAAATTATAATGTACCCTCTGCAACCATGAGACTAAACATTTAAACTTTTAAACTTTATGCACTTGATACCCAAATCTCCCTGTGAGGTTGTTTTCTCCCAAATGACTCAAGAACACTACCAGCTGCTACTTTAGTCTTAATAGTTTGCATGTTTGGAAATGATTGCGCAAATTGTTAAATAATATGCCTACTTTTAATACTGAAACCCTTTTCTTGATTTTTATGAGTGGATGATTTATTTTCCAATGCAACATTATTATTTGATACCTCACGAGAGCTATTCTATTCTGTCGAAATATGAGGCTTGAGCCATTATTTACTTTTAACAGAAGTTTCATGCACTCTTGAATAGAAATATTATCCAAACAGATTTTATTATTAATAGCATTGGAACCTGGATTTTCAATGTGTTCTCTCGTGAAAAGGAGCATCCTCTATAGCATCGCCAGAAGAGATGTGAAATGAACATAAAAACTTCAGATACCTTGCTTCTTCATCCTCGACATGTGATTTTCAAGAAAATACCTCCAACAGCTACGCACTTTCTAAACAACTACAAACCCTTGGTCTCTTGGTCTCATACCTTGGCACCTACAACCAATCCTCAAACAGCCCCTCTTCCCATCCTTCGAACAGTGACACTTGATATTACATTTCAGTGTATCAAATCCTTGATAGCATCGGTGCACACTGATGGATATGCTGTGCTTTTTTACATTTACAATAATTTTGGAACACATGTAATCTATCTTTCATGATCGACATATCCTCCTTAGGTCAATTCTTCAACAACTGCAACAAATTTGGGCTTTGACTTAGCACTGGTCCTCCTCTCACTGCAACTATTTTCAACGCCTGCAAAACCCTCGAATAGCCGAAACCATACCTCAGCCATGCATTGACAGTTTTGCATTTGAAAACTTATTGTTTTTCTGTCGACACCTGTAGATACATTTGCGCGCCATTATAATTTTTTGTTTGGTGGGCACAATCCCACATTCACCAGGTAGTTAGATTACCTGTAGTTTATATATGTTTTTAGGTTTAACATAATTCGGCTATGTGAACGAGGTTATGCACACTTGGACATTCAATTGGGACTTGGCGTATGCATGCTGGGCCCCTCCCCGATGCTTGACTTGGACTTGGACTTGGATTGTGGCTCTTGGTCTCTGTCATGTGGTGGTTGTGAGCTCTTGGTGCTGAGATGGGCTTAGTTGTTAGGTCTAATAACGAAACCAGTTTTTTGGATAAATAAAAAGAAATATATAATTTTTTTAATAATCATAAAAATGATTATAAAAAACACATTTTTTATTTGCATTTTTTTAAAAATAAAACTCATACATAGGTAGCCAACATAGAATTTTAGCATTTGAAACTCGAATAACAGGACAAGGCGAGTATACTTAGGCATAATGAAATCATTTAGACCAAAACGGGAAAATATAGGAGAAACCGAGAATTCATGTGCAGATATTGGTGGGAAATAAACGAGGAAAATGGAGAAGATAGTGGAGGCATAAGGAGCTAGAGGCCAAGAAAAATGACAGAGAGGGAAACTTTCAAATAAGTGAAAACCAGTGCTAACGGGTATTATGGCATACAAATTGGAGCTTCCTGCTTCTTCGCGGGTGCATTCAATTTTCCATGTTTCATGCTTAAAGAAGGTTCTAGGTGACAAAATTCCACTTCAAACAATATTACTAGAACTTGATGAGGAAGGAAAAATCATATTGGAACCTGAAGTAGTCACGGAAACAAGAACTCGACAACTACGAAATCGATCAATTTCAGAGTATCTCATCAAGTGGAAGAACTTACCCACTGAAGATTCTACATGGGAGGATGAGAATTTTATACAGAAGCATCCATATCTACTCAAGCATTGAGAACAAATTTTTTTTGAAGGAGAGGGGTATGTTAGGTCCCTATATTACTAGTGTAGTCCCTTATTATTGTTAGTGTAGCCCCCTTATTGTTATTGTTTTACCCCTGTAATCCCCATATTGTTATTATTGTGCCCTTACATTATTATTGTTAGGTCGGCTAGGATTATATTGTGACCCCATGGACTCCTATATATAGAAATGAGGTTTTGTTATTTGTATCATCCAATAATTTTTCATTTATGCAATTTAAATGAGGTTTCCCCGTCGAAGTGGCTTATTTCCAAGGCGTTGATCTCTCTTTTCTTCGATTTTTTGAGATGGTTTCATAACATATAGAACATGTGGTTGAAAAAGGCCTTATGTAAGTTCCCAAAGGTCTATTTACATTTTATTGTGATTTTATAAATTTGAGTTTCCATTATTGAGATTATGTCGGAAAAGTTTCTTAACATTGAAGTTTCATCTATTTTATGATCTTCTTCTTTAATTTTTTTATGATGAACCAACTTTTGTTTTTTTTTGGATAAATAAAATGCAGCCTACATAATTTTTATAATCATAAAAAATGATTATAAAACACATTTATTGCATTTTTTAAAATAAAACTCATACATGAGTAGCCATCATAGAATTTTAGCATTGAAACTCGAATAGCAAGGACTGGCCGAAAGTATACTTAGGCATAATGAAATCATTTAGACCAAAACGGGAAAATATAGGAGAAACCGAGAATTCATGTGCAGATATTGGTGGGAAATAAACGAGGAAAATGGAGAAGATAGTGGAGGCATAAGGAGCTAGAGGCCAAGAAAAATGACAGAGAGGGAAACTTTCAAATAAGTGAAAACCAGTGCTAACGGGTATTATGGCATACAAATTGGAGCTTTCTGCTTCTTCGCGGGTGCATTCAATTTTCCATGTTTCATGCTTAAAGAAGGTTCTAGGTGACAAAATTCCACTTCAAACAATATTACTAGAACTTGATGAGGAAGGAAAAATCATATTGGAACCTGAAGTAGTCACGGAAACAAGAACTCGACAACTACGAAATCGATCAATTTCAGAGTATCTCATCAAGTGGAAGAACTTACCCACTGAAGATTCTACATGGGAGGATGAGAATTTTATACAGAAGCATCGATAGCTACTCAAGCATTGAGAACAAAATTTTTTTGAAGGAGAGGGGTATGTTAGGTCCCTATATTACTAGTGTAGTCCCTTATTATTGTTAGTGTAGCCCCTTATTGTTATTGTTTTACCCCTGTAATCCCCATATTGTTATTATTGTGCCCTTACATTATTATTGTTAGGTCGGCTAGGATTATATTGTGACCCCATGGACTCCTATATATAGAAATGAGGTTTTGTTATTTGTATCATCCAATAATTTTTCATTTATGCAATTTAAATGAGGTTTCCCCCTCGAACTGGCTTATTTCCAAGGCGTTGATCTCTCTTTTCTTCGATTTTTTGAGATGGTTTCATAACATAGAATGTGTGGTTGAAAAGGCCTTATGTAAGTTCCCAAAGGTCTATTTACATTTTATTGTGATTTTATAGGTTGAGTTTCCATTATTGAGATTATGTCAGAAAAGTTTCTTAACATTGAAGTAATTTCATCTATTTTATGATCTTCTTCTTTAATTTTTTATGATGAACCAACTTTTGTTTTTTTTGGATAAATAAAATGCAATATATAATTTTTTTAATAATCATAAAAATGATTATAAAAAACACATTTTTTATTTGCATTTAAAAAAAAATAAAACTCATACATAGGTAGCCATCATAGAATTTTAGCATTTGAAACTTGAATAACAGGACAAGGCGAGTATACTTAGGCATAATGAAATCATTTAGACCAAAACGGGAAAATATAGGAGAAACCGAGAATTCATGTGCAGATATTGGTGGGAAATAAACGAGGAAAATGGAGAAGATAGTGGAGGCATAAGGAGCTAGAGGCCAAGAAAAATGACAGAGAGGGAAACTTTCAAATAAGTGAAAACCAGTGCTAACGGGTATTATGGCATACAAATTGGAGCTTCTGCTTCTTCACGAGTGCATCCAATTTTCCATGTTTCATGCTTAAAGAAGGTTATAGGTGAAAATATTCCAGTTCAAACAATATTGCCAGAACTTGATGAGGAAGGAAAAATCATATTGGAACCTGAAGCGGTCACGGAAACAAGAACTAGACAACTACGAAATCGATCAATTTCAGAGTATCTCATCAAGTGGAAGAACTTACCCACTGAAGATTCTACATGGGAGGATGAGAATTTTATACAGAAGCACCCATAGCTACTCAAGCATTGAGGACAACACTTTTTTGAAGGAGAGGGGCATGTTAGGTCCCTATATTACTAGTATAGTCCCTTATTGTTGTTAGTGTAACCCCCTTATTGTTATTATTGTACCCTTGTAACCCCCATTTTGTTATTATTGTGCCCATACATTATTATTGTTAGGTCGGCTAGGATGTGTGACCCCATGGACTCCTATATATAGAAATGAGGTTTTGTTATTTGTATCTAATTTTTCATTTAGGCAATTTAAATGAAGTTTCCCAAATCGAGTAGCTTATTTCCAAGGCGTTGATCTCTCTTTTCTTCGATTTTTTTTGAGATGGTTTCATAACATAGAATGTGTGGTTGAGGACCTTATGTAAGTTTCAAGGTCTATTTACATTTTATTGTGATTTTATAGGCTGAGTTTCCATTATTGAGATTATGTCAGAAAAGTTTCTTAACATTGAAGTAATTTCATCTATTTTATGATCTTCATCTTTAATTTTTTATGATGAACCAACTTTTGTTTTTTTTGGATAAATAAAATGCAATATATAATTTTTTTAATAATCATAAAAATGATTATAAAAAACACATTTTTTATTTGCATTTTTTTAAAAATAAAACTCATACATAGGTAGCCATCATAGAATTTTAGCATTTGAAACTCGAATAACAGGACAAGGCGAGTATACTTAGGCATAATGAAATCATTTAGACCAAAACGGGAAAATATAGGAAGCGAGGAATTCATGTGCAGATATTGGTGGGAAATAAGCAGAGAAAATGGAGATGGTGGAGGTATAAGGAGCTAGAGACGAGAAAAATGACGAGAGAGGAAACTTTGAATGAGTATAACCAGTCTTAGGAGTATTATAGCATACAGAATTAGGAGCTTCCTGTGCGTGCCCATTGGGTGCATTCAATTTTCCATGTTTCATGCTTAAAGAAGGTTCTAGGTGACAAAATTCCACTTCAAACAATATTACTAGAACTTGATGAGGAAGGAAAAATCATATTGGAACCTGAAGTAGTCACGGAAACAAGAACTCGACAACTATGAAATCGATCAATTTCAGAGTATCTCATCAAGTGGAAGAACTTACCCACTGAAGATTCTACATGGGAGGATGAGAATTTTATACAGAAGCATCCATAGCTACTCAAGCATTGAGAACAAAATTTTTTTGAAGGAGAGGGGTATGTTAGGTCCCTATATTACTAGTGTAGTCCCTTATTATTGTTAGTATATCCCCCTTATTATTATTGTTTTACCCCTGTAATCCCCATATTGTTATTATTGTTCCCTTACATTATTATTGTTAGGTCGGCTAGGATTATATTGTGACCCCATGGACTCCTATATATAGAAATGAGGTTTTGTTATTTGTATCATCCAATAACTTTTCATTTATGCAATTTAAATGAGGTTTCCCCGTCGAAGTGGCTTATTTCCAAGGCGTTGATCTCTCTTTTCTTCGATTTTTTGAGATGGTTTCATAACATAGAATGTGTGGTTGAAAAGGCCTTATGTAAGTTCCCAAAGGTCTATTTACATTTTATTGTGATTTTATAGGCTGAGTTTCCATTATTGAGATTATGTCAGAAAAGTTTCTTAACATTGAAGTAATTTCATCTATTTTATGATCTTCATCTTTAATTTTTTATGATGAACCAACTTTTGTTTTTTTTGGATAAATAAAATGCAATATATAATTTTTTTAATAATCATAAAAATGATTATAAAAAACACATTTTTTATTTGCATTTAAAAAAAAATAAAACTCATACATAGGTAGCCATCATAGAATTTTAGCATTTGAAACTCGAATAACAGGACAAGGCGAGTATACTTAGGCATAATGAAATCATTTAGACCAAAACGGGAAAATATAGTAGAAACCGAGAATTCATGTGCAGATATTGGTGGGAAATAAACGAGGAAAATGGAGAAGATAGTGGAGGTATAAGGAGCTAGAGGCCAAGAAAAATGACAGAGAGGGAAACTTTCAAATAAGTGAAAACCAGTGCTAACGGGTATTATGGCATACAAATTGGAGCTTCCTGCTTCTTCGCGGGTGCATTCAATTTTCCATGTTTCATGCTTAAAGAAGGTTCTAGGTGACAAAATTCCACTTCAAACAATATTACTAGAACTTGATGAGGAAGGAAAAATCATATTGGAACCTGAAGTAGTCACGGAAACAAGAACTCGACAACTACAAAATCGATCAATTTCAGAGTATCTCATCAAGTGGAAGAACTTACCCACTGAAGATTCTACATGGGAGGATGAGAATTTTATACAGAAGCATCCATAGCTACTCAAGCATTGAGAACAAAATTTTTTTGAAGGAGAGGGGTATGTTAGGTCCCTATATTACTAGTGTAGTCCCTTATTATTGTTAGTGTAGCCCCCTTATTGTTATTGTTTTACCCCTGTAGTCCCCATATTGTTATTATTGTGCCCTTACATTATTATTGTTAGGTCGGCTAGGATTATATTGTGACCCCATGGACTCCTATATATAGAAATGAGGTTTTGTTATTTGTATCATCCAATAATTTTTCATTTAGGCAATTTAAATGAGGTTTCCCCGTCGAAGTGGCTTATTTCCAAGGCGTTGATCTCTCTTTTCTTCGATTTTTTGAGATGGTTTCATAACATAGAATGTGTGGTTGAAAAGGCCTTATGTAAGTTTCCAAAGGTCTATTTACATTTTATTGTGATTTTATAGGATGAGTTTCCATTATTGAGATTATGTCAGAAAAGTTTCTTAACATTGAAGTAATTTCATCTATTTTATGATCTTCTTCTTTAATTTTTTATGATGAACCAACTTTTGTTTTTTTTGGATAAATAAAATGCAATATATAATTTTTTTAATAATCATAAAAATGATTATAAAAAACACATTTTTTATTTGCATTTTTTTAAAATAAAACTCATACATAGGTAGCCATCATAGAATTTTCGCATTTGAAACTCGAATAGTAGGACAAGGCGAGTATACTTAGGCATAATGAAATCATTTAGACCAAAACGGGAAAATATAGGAGAAACCAAGAATTCATGTGCAGATATTGGTGGGAAATAAACGAGGAAAATGGAGAAGATAGTGGAGGCATAAGGAGCTAGAGGCCAAGAAAAATGACAGAGAGGGAAACTTTCAAATAAGTGAAAACCAGTGCTAACGGGTATTATAGCACCCCCATTGGAGCTTCACCCAGCTGGCCAGCCCGGTGCATTCAATTTTCCATGTTTCA